>CM060247.1:23830211-24430211 GCA_030684275.1 Acipenser oxyrinchus oxyrinchus | reverse complement strand
CACGATTTCACTGTCCTGACATGAAGGCCTTGCCCCGAGACTTGGCTGAATAAATAAAATGTCACTGTACCCTTTTTTTAGCAGTACTGTGCTCAGTATTTAAATAATTAAATCAAATTATCTCTGTTACAGTCATTGGCATTTAGCCCATTTTTATCAAGAGGATTCATCTGTTTTCTTTACTTAGACACAATGCCACTAAGATGGATTTATTTATTTTTTTGGTATCAAAAATGAGTAAAAACAAATTAAATTCCCCAAATAAACAAAAGGCCACGAATTTAAAAATGAAAGCTTACATTCATGCTTTTCTATCATATACTGTATATATATATATATATATATATATATATATATATATATATATATATATATATATATATATATATAAAATCAGAAAATCAAACCATATCTGGTCTAACATATGTTTTGCAGATCACTACAAAAAGGTAGACAAAGCAAAAACATTACATACATCTATTACAGGAACAATCTGCCGGAGGCTAGAGGGACAGTTTTAATAGTGAATAAAGACAAGTGTAATTGTTAAGGAAAGTTTTTAAAAAAATGTTTTTGATTTCTTAGAAAGGTATAGTTCCTAATCAGAATTGCAACATGTGGTTTGTGTTGAGGTCATGTCAATGTGATTTGTTCCGGATAGGTTGTCAGTAACTGTCCTCTCTCCATCAGCACAACACAAAGAAAAACCCAACGATCAGATACAGAACATTAACAGGAGCCATGGTCGGCAACACTGATGACCTCCATGTGTGACCCGGACTATCTTCTTCCTGCACAGTATATTAAAGTGATAGAACCTGACATCAAACAAAGCTCGCATTTCTAATTCCAAATTGCCATTTTGCTTTATCAGCAAAATCTCTACATTTCCTTATTAAAAGTACTGTATGTATTTAATAATAACATTAATCAACTTTGATGCCATTTCTCTTGTATTTCCACAGAGGCTTTAAACCACTGTGTGTATGTGTGTGTATAAAATATGACATTTACTCAGTATATAATTCAAAAATATATATTTTCTGATGAATATGTTTAAAATTGACCATGTCTGATTAGAAATATCTCCATGTGGCCATAGTATGACCATAATAAATTATACAATGCCACCCTTAACGGTGTAGTCAGGAGCCATAGTTATAAAACCATGCTATTTGTGTTCCACCTTTTATCGAGAATGAAAGCAAATGGGAGCCAAGATCATACTGCCTTTTAACAGAGTGCAGTGCAACGGGCTCCCTTATAAAGGGGAAGCAATGTACATTGTTTAATAGAGCTATCATTCCACTGCCTCAGTCAGCCGATACTGTTTGAATCCCTGCATGTCTGAACTGAAAGACTTGCACATGCATGTCTGAACTAAGTAGAACTAGCAGACTCAAAAGCATTCAGTATATCTAAACCCAGACTGCTCTCCACTGCTTTATGTGAGGCTGCTTTGCTAAATGCAATTAAATGACCAAGAATATTTAGAAAATATTATGTCACACTGTTCTTTTACCATGAACTCTCTGCCCTAGTAGTTTTTAGAAGCGAAGAAGTGACTAAGAAATGTTTTTTTTTTAATGTAAACAAAGGCATATCGAATCAAATGGTTTGTAAATATAAAGTAAATGGATATGTGTGATTTTTTTTTTACTGCTACGAAAGGGTTCATTCTTTTTTGTTTTTGTTGCTGCAATACCTTTGATTAAACTTGACTAGAATCTGAGAATACAACTGGGCACTGAGTACGAGGCTAGTATCCCTGAGGTTTAGGTCTTTATCACAACAGCCATATTACATTTGAGGTAAAAGTTAAGGGTACCATAAGATTTTGCCCACAAAGACTCCACAACATTTAAAATATGAAATGGCATCAGACAAGGTTAAGAGATATTAGCACCAGCAGAAGAGTTACAAAAACATACAGAACCCCTGACAGGGACGATTTAAAATGAGTGGAATACAATTAGAATTTCACAAAAGTATCTGTTTCATTTTTTTTATATCAGATTACTTGTAAAAGTGTGACTCATGTTTATTTACTCAATTGTACTTTTACCTCCTAGAAGCAAGTGAAGACATGACATTTGTAGACATATGTTGGAGGTACTGTATTATGTGGTCCTGCAGGTTCAACTACAGTATCTGTGTGAATGACAAATCAGAAGTTCACAAAAGGCTAACAAAAACATATATTGGTGTAAAATTGTGCAGAATCGAGGTTTTGATTTTTTTTTTTTTTTTTTTAAAGAACACGCAGGGTTGTTTAAGTGGCTTTTGGGGCAAGTCAGTCATTTACAGGTACTGGTTATTTTGATAACTTTGTAATTGTACCGGTATCAGATTGAAATCCAAATCATACACTGCTCAGTATTCCTGCACTTCTCTCTGCTCTCCACAGCTTTGTTTGGACACAAACTTTCAACCAATAGAAACACAGTATTCCGTTAACCCAGACTACAACAACATGGAATCAGAGACTCTACTGAAAAACTTTGATTAACTTCAACCTCTTTACGCAGTTAAAAAAAACACAAAAAAACGATCGCACAGCAAATGAGACATAAATATAATTCGCTATACATGTGTTTTTGGAAGAAATGAAAATGCTCGGTATGTACGTGCCAGACAGATTTTCCTTGAAGTCCTCTCAGGTCCAAGATGGAATCGGTCTTTACACCGCCAGACGGGTGAAAAAGGTTGGTTTATTTAAAAAAAAAGTCAATGCATATTCAGTGCAGAAAAACAACAACAAACAAACCAACAACAACAAAAAAAAAAGATATTTCTAACTATTGTGTGTTATGAACAAAAATCGGAATAGTATTATGTAGTATTTCAAAACAGCTAGCTTGCTTTACGTTGCAGACTGCCTGCAGATCTCTGAGGTTTGGACTGCCACGTATCTACTGCTGGGCTGATTGAGTAAAGTAGGCAGGACCTTTTCCCAGCCCCTCAAATGATTTAGTATAGTTCAGCGCCGTAGTAATTCATAATGCAAATCAAATTATTAGAAGATATTCGGGTTCTGGATAATTTCTCATTGAAATGAAGTATACTTCAAAGTCATATTGGTTGTAAAAACGTTTTGCTTCAGACTTCAGAGTATTGTGTAGGCTAGGTTTAAACATGCTGTTGTACGACGGTTTAAAATTGTTAACAAGTAGACATAGAAAGTCACAAATATTTTGTGTAATTAAATCAACCTTGATACTCATTTTTTCCCCCTCTTTCGTACCAAAACAATGAAACAGTGCCCTGTTTGTTCTCAAAATTAATACAATGTACATTATTTGGTTATTTGTTGGCATAGATAAAGTTGTATATAGACAATTTACTAGTTACAGGGGTTGGAATCTCCCTCACATGACTGGTAATGAAAAAGGTGTGTGTCCTGTAATCCACAAAAGCAGCATGCCTGTTTCAGTCTGCTTGCCGATGGTAGGTATTCAGTTGACAGGTGCTTGCACATCTAAGTCTGCACACATTACTGATGTTTAATAAGGAACACTGATGTTTCAGTAAGGAATAAGGAATGGTCTTTAAAGCTGTTACTCTAGACCAGGAGTCTCCAACCCTGGTCCCGGAGAGCTGCTGGTTTTCGTTTCAATCTCTCAGTTACTTAATTGAATCAATTATTGGCTTAAGTAGTCAAGATTAACAGGTGTTCCAGATCTTTAGCCACTGATGATGTAAAGACACCTATAAAACCTGCTGGATAGGGGCTCTCCAGGACCAGGGTTGGAGATCCGTGCTGTAGACTTTGCTGCATGGTAGTCATGCCAGATTAATGAAGTTCGATGGTGTGTTTTTTTAGTCACTAATAGAGAAAAGATTAACGTTGTGTGTGACACTTTAGGTGGTCTGATCTTGAAATCTTGATGCACCAAATGAATAGAAGTTGATGCAGTAAGCTCATTTATTACATTTCCTTATTTGAAGGGGGAGAAGTTTGGTCCATTTGCAGGGGAAAAGAGAATGCCCCAGGAGTTAGATGACAACATGGATCCTAGATTAATGTGGGAGGTAGGTTCTCTAAGTTTCCCATTTCAGTACCGCAGTGGGGCATATAGGATATTTCTATCCCAAGAGAACCACATTCTGGAATGGTGTTTCCTCCAATTGTGGTTTATGATACTGTATATAAACCACATGTGATGGAGAAAAGAGCTCCATAATAGATGTGTTCATGCAAAAGTAGAGCTGTGTTACTCATGCCCCACATATGTATGAATCTTGCAAAAAAGCCCTTTTTGATGACCTTTAATCTAAGTTTCTTCCATGTGTGGAATAGCTTATACATATAATGGTTGTATTGTTTTAAAGCGTGTTTCAAGAACGTTTACATCATATATGCCTAGGGATTCTACTTGTGCCGGAATGATCCAAAAATCAAATAGTCTGAAGCAGTGCTACTTCATGGAATGCCCATGTTCACTATCAACTCTGATCTGACAGACTGAAATGTATAATATGTTATTTCAAATGATCTAACGGCCTGTACTATGTCTGCTTCCTTTTGTCCCAGAATAGTATCCTGGGAACAGCCTTAATTATAACTTTTTCATTTCTTATGAGGAAAAAATGCAAAACAGCTGATGCCCTGTACATGTCAAGAGGGGATTTTTATTTTGTTTATTTTTAGTTTTGTAAATAAAGTTAGTTTAATTTGAAAAAAAAAAACCTTGTGCTAAATATGGCACGACTGGGTTTAGAATCCCTCCGAAATAAGACAGGTGTGGAATTTGGCCAGACATTAATTGATTTATTGAATTTCAATTAGCCCTGGCCATTTGCTATAACAGAGAAGCTGGAAAGCAGCGGGGCTTCCCTTTTCAATGGGAGCAATGCTGAAGCCAACTATGTGGTGAACTTTTATTTTCTAGCTGTGCCACAGTGTTTTGTTTTGCATTTTTTTTCCAAAAAATTTAGTAGTCACCAATTATTTTTTATTACTGTCTCCCAATATAGAATTTTCAATTATTATTTAGGCTCAGCTCACCGCTACCACCCCTGGGCTGACTCGGGAGCGGCAAAGACAAACACATGCTGTCCTCCGAAGTGTGTGCCGTAAGCCGACCAATTCTTTTCACACTGCAGACTCACCATGCAGTCCCTACAGTGTTGGAGGACAACGCAGCTCTGGGCAGCTTACAGGCAAGCCCACAGACGCCCGGCCAGACTACAGGAGTCGCTGGTGCGCGGTGAGCTGAGGACACCCTGGCCGACCTAAATGCCCCACCCCCCGGGCGGTGCCCGGCCAATTGTGCGCCGCCCCCTGGGAACTCCCATCCACGGTCGGCAATGGAACAGCCTGTACTCGAACCGGCGACGTCCAGGCTATAGGGCGCATCCTGCACTCCATGTGGAGTACCTTTACCGGATGCGCCGCTCGGGAGCCCCCCTGTTTTGCATTTTTCGTATTTCTTTTGTTTACACTTGTGTGTGTATCCTCCTGGCACTAGTGGCGGCTTCTTGTAACACCTGCAAAATATTGGAAATAAAACCTGGACTCCTGTGCTGGTAGCCCTAGCCGTTTATCTGTGATCCACCTCTTCAGCAGCATTAGTTTATTATTGAACAGAGAAGATTAGTTCAGAGATTGTAGATCCTACCAAAGTTTTCATACACTGTGTTGTATGTGCTCTGTGCGTTGCCATGGCTGGTAGTGTCACGTGAGCTGTTCATTGTGTTGCTATGTAAATAAATCCTGTTCACCTGCGGTGTGTATCAACTTCAACCTCCGTCTCAATCTCCTGCCTGTCACTCAGCAGCGAATGCACGCACCCACAAGGCAGATGGCGACCCTGTCACAAGCATTAATACCCTGTATCTTTCTAAACAAGGGAATTTAGGGGAGCTCCCTAATAAAAGCTGACTCTGAAAATAATAATTGTATGAATATAGTAATTGTTACAGCTGTGTATAAACGTATTTAAAACAGGATTCATTCATCTGCCTTTGTACATATCCGCCCTTACTCTGGTCTCACCGCAGTCAGATATGCGACGGACTACTGTGTGTTTTTTTGTACTTCAAGTGCTAGTAAACATCAGTTAATATGTGTGTTATGACTCGATTGGTATTTCATTTAATTAACTGTTTACAATGTCCTTTATTGTGTTTTTTTGTAGGACAGCTCTAGTACTTTGTATTGTCACGTCTGCTGCTGAACATTAGTGCATATCTAAAACACGAAAGGTTTCTAAAAAAAAAACAACAGTTTTCTCAAATGATACAAAGACCATATTTCATACTTGTTCAGTATTTTTTTCCAAATCATATACCTTTTCTTTGTGTGTCGGATTTGAAATGTATACGTGGATACTGTAAAGCCATAAATATTTGCGAGCCTTCACATATGAAAAAAAAAAACTGCAAACATTTTTGGCACGAATATCAAATTCCACTAATAATACATACTTTGTATTTTACTCCATTTCTGGAGCAAAATAGGTTTTATGGCTGTGATTCGCCAAATGTTTTGGTCGCAAATATTTATGGCTTTACATTATTCGGAAAATGGCCAGCAAAATGATAAGTGCATGTTTAAATTTCAAATACTTTGGACTAAATTACAAATCACATTTCCCATATAAATCTTAAATAAGCTGTATATTGCAAAGACAGGAAGTATAACAATAATTAATGTTTATGAGTATAACAAAACACTGCAGTCCCCTATGCCAAAATCATTCAATGAATGTAAATTGTTGTAATACTGCATTAACAAATGGTGCTATTTCAATAAGAGCAGCCTTTTGTTCATCAAGATCACAGCAAAGGCAATTGCTAGGGCTATTGTTTTCTTAAAGGGAATGTCAGTTGCTCCTGATTTGCTAGCAGCTTGTGACTCCCATTTTTTGTTAATTGGTCAGCACTAACGGAATTCTGACAGAGCTCAGCTCAAACTCCCATCAGAATCACAACATGAAGGGGAAGGCAGAATTCAGCGAAAAAGTAAAGCACTTTACTCTTACGTTTGCGTTTTACCGCATTTCCTCAAAATCGTGCCCTGTGTCTTTCAGCTGTCATTCACATATTTTAATTGTCAGTTATAACTGGAAAGAGATTATCTGCCCTGCAAAAAATGCATGGAGGCTGTACATCTTTAAATGCAAATCAACATGAAGCGGAGACCTGCTTGGTATTTAACATATACATTTTTTTTTTTTAATAATTTAGTCGATGCCAATTATTTATTATTATCTTCTCCCCAATTTGAAATGGCCATTTATTTTTAGGCTCAGCTCACCGCTACCACCCCTGCGCTGACTCGGGAGGGCGAAGATGAACACACGCTGTCCTCCGAAGCGTGTGCCATCAGCCGACCGCTTTTTTTCACACTGTGGACTCATCATGCAGCCACCCAAGAGCTACAGCTTTGGAGGACAACGCAGCTCTCGGGCAGCTTACAGGCAAGCCTGCAGGCGCCCGGCCAGACTACAGGGGTCGCTGGTGCGCGGTGAACCGAGGTCACCCTGGCCGACCTAACCCTCCCTCCCCCGAGCGGTGCTTGGCCAATTGAGCGCCACCCCCCCTCCCGTCCTCAGTCGGCAAAGGAATAGCCTGGACTCGAACTCGCGATGTCCAGACTATAGGGCACATCCTGCACTCCATGTCGAGTGCCTTTACTGGATGCGCCACTCGTGAGCCCCTTTAACATATACATTTTTGAGGAATTTTTCATAACTATAATGCAATCTAAATATATATTCTATGGAAGTTGCAAGGTCATGCATTTGCTTTTTAACTCATTCAGCGCTTAGTAACTACAGAAACAAAACCCTAGGATAACTAATAAAAAATACTCATAAGATAGATATATGTATTTTTACTGGTCTTCTGTTTTCCTAAAGCTTCATACAGGCCTGCAGTGTTGGAATAGTTAGTGTTATATTTTTGCATAGTAAAAATAGCCATTTTGCATTACTCCTTTATCATTATCAACATACAGTAGATTCCGCTTATTAACAACCTCTCGCTTCCCAGCTAAAAGTTGTCATTAACCGACAGTTGCCTATAAGCGAAAAGCCCCTGTTTTCAAGTGTATTTAGATGGAAAAAAGATATACTGTAGTTGTACAAATATGTCACTGAAATACATGTGTTTTAAATGTTACAGTGTTAAAAAATTAACATGAGAAACATGAAATACCCAAACATAGAACTGTTTACTTCACGTGTGTGTAAAACAAAAAGGTGTAAGCAAAAATATGTGTTGTACTTAGTCAATTCTGAAGAGCACAGTTTTATATTATATTATATTATATGTTTATTTAGCAGACGCCTTTATCCAAGGCGACTTACAGAGACTAGGGTGTGTGAACTATCCATTAGCTGCAGAATCACTCACAACTTCGTCTCACCCAAAAGACGGAGCACAAGGAGGTTAAGTGACTTGCTCAGGGTCACACAATGAGTCAGTGGCTGAGGTGGGATTTGAAACAGGGACCTCCTGGTTACAAGCCATTTTCTTTAACCACTGGACTCCTGTTGGTCTTACATTGATAGTTTGACTTTTACCAGGTCTCCAAACGTCCTGGTAAAAGTTTCTTTGCATTTGAAAATTGTGTACTTGTATTCTTGTGGAACATGGAACAAGTCAGTCTTTTATTTCAAATATATTTGTGTGTTTTAATTTTGACCCTGCCTCTTAGGTTTGAAAATGCTTTTATCAGCACAGCGAAACAAATAGCATCTGTATGGGTTGAGCAGGATTTTACTGTTGTACCCAGGGCTTTAATTTCAGCGCAGGACCACAGGAATTGTGCATTTTCCAAGTTGCTCCCGCATATCTGCAACTTTCAGTGCAGGAAAATACCGCAGAGATATTTTAAGACACCAGGCTACTGTATTTTCCACCGAATTTAGAATGCCTGAAATGCTACAACAATCTCTAAGGAAGTGGGTGTCAGTGACAAAAACACTATCAGCCGCATTCTTAGTAGTTCTGGTCGAAATAAATAAAAGCAATGCTGCCGCAAGACTTTATTCTCTCGTACGTGATTCTCGACTGCTATCTTTAAGCATTATAGAAACTCAGTAAACTGCAGTAAGTAAACATTTTTGAAAATAAAAATACGATATTAAGTCTATCTAGGTGTTTTGCAAGCGGTGACTTTCGCTTTAAATCTTAAAACTCAGCCCCATTTATTTTAGGGTGCCAGCGCACCGAAGGTTACACACATATTACTCAGGCACTGTAAAAAGCACCTACCTGGTGGTCATGACTTTTTTAAAAGTACAGATTTAGGGGTTTTCAAAGACGTATTCATTGTGTGTATGCGGTACTCCTAGCCGGAACTATGATCGCCTGAAGTTAAGCCTCTCATCATGTGACAGAGTTAACAGCTTAGGTTTTGTTTTGAGTCTATTGCTCCGTCATTGGAGCAGCTAGACTGAAAGGGGTGGTATTGTTGGAAAGCTTAGACGCTCAGCTCCCCCACCCACCCATGTTCATTTCATATTGAGGTTCAGTGGTGCTGTTTTTTATTTTTTTTTTTAGACATCTATCATTACAATATATATATAAACATATATTCGCATCTCTACCACATAGAGTATGCCTGATCCTGTTGCAACTTACATAATATGAAATGAAATGTTGTGGCCTTTAATTTGATATGTTACATGCATGCAGCACAAACTATCCATTAGTTAAACATACACAGTGAAAAACAGGCAGAAATAGGCCTGAATGTAAAGAGTTAGAAAAAAGAAATGAAGCGCTGGTTAAAAAGAAAAGCACCTTTTTCTTCTGCTGCATGCAAAGACTTCACGTCAGGCAATGGCAAAAGCAAAGGAGAGTGCTCTGTCTCACAGTGATGAACAGCTGTTAGGTCTCCTGAAAGCAGCTTATTTTAAAGCAACACCAGTGTGAATGATGATGCAGTAAAATATATATTTTTTTATATGCAAAAGTGCCTTTTTGCCATCCCCCCCCCCCCCCCATAGGGGGGAAATCCCCTCAGCACACAAAAATATAAAATTCAAGCCCTGGTACCATACACCAAGCACAATGAATAAAACAGTGTGACATGGTTTAGAACATGAAGCAACCAGAGCTCAACGGGCATACAAAACAAAGGGGAAGAAGATAAAGCTGATTTGTTCTGTTCCAGTTGTCTTAGATTTTTGTTACAGGAAAGGTAAATTGATGGAAACCCACTGAAGTAACAAGAAGCTATTGCTCTGGTCTCAGTGGTCCACAGGCCTTATCTCAGTATGCACATATTAAAACTCAGTGTTTTGCTTGTAAAAAACCATTTGGTGTTTCAGGTTCGTGGGAGTAAAGGAGAAGTGCTTTACATTCTAGATGCTAGTAATCCACGGCATGCAAACTGGCTACGCTTCGTCCATCAGGCGCCATCACAAGAGCAAAAAAACCTGGCTGCTATTCAGGTAAAGCTGTCTGCTTTCAGATGCTGGCCATCTTCTTATCTTTGAAAGTGTGTGTGTGTGTGTGTGTTTGCATGTTTTGTTTTGTCTGTTTTCACTGTCTGGGAAGTTCTTCCAGCGCAATTAGAAAGTTAATTTCTGAGTATACTGTAGTACACGTTGGAGAAATGTAGCATATATAAAGTGGAATCAGTTAAGCAGTGTTTTGAAAAGACTATAGCTTTTATAAAAACACAACTGTAGGAGTCTAACTAACCCTAATCTTTTGAAGAGCAGCGACTTGTGGAATTCAGGGAGACACAAAAATAAATAACTTAAATAATTTCTAAACACAGTCAAGGAGTTTTACTGGAGCTTTCAATTTCAGGAATGAAGAAACACATCTCCAACACATTCTTTGAACTAATCTGCCAAAGAGTGAAGCAGGTGTCAAGAGACATATGCAAGATTCTGTCTGAAGACTTGCTGCAGTTCATTTTAAAAATATTTTCATTATCATTAAAAGGATATAGATGACGAGCAGATGATTTTAATATTGTCATATATGCTATTACAAATATAGTGTTACTGGAAGCAAACATGGTTAATTCAGGCTGAAAGGAGTTCGAAAAATTATTTTTCATAAATATATGATTCTCAAATATAGCGCTATAGATAAACTGCTTCATCCAGGTACTTCTGCTGTAGGTAACATCGCTTGGCCATTAGAGTGAGTTTGAACTATAATACATAAAGTGATTGATACCAGGATGCATCAGCAATTTTTCATCTATAGAAAAAACAAAAGATCTTCAACTGTAAAAAAGACAACCAGCAAAGGTATTGCTAGTGCTAATAACAGGTATGGTATTGATTTTAAAACAAAATGGGTCATTTGAAAATAGGTCATCATGCAGTCATAGATAAAACACATTAAAAAAAATGTCAGTAAACTTTTATTAGTTAAACAAAAAACCCCCCAGAAAAACACCTTTAACACCAGATTTCATTATGAGCTCATCCAAAGGCATCTAGCCTTAACCCCCAGGTCCCAAGTCATTAAGAATATGATGCAATGTTGGTCTGTACAAGATCAAAAAAACAAAGAACCAGATTAGTGAAGCTGGAAAGGTCGGAGAAGAGTTATTTACTCTGAAGTTGAAGACTTTTTAAAGGCCACACTTTAGAGATGTTAAAATGAAAGATAGTGATGAAGAACAAGCCAGCACTTTTATGCATCAGGCTATCTCTGTATAACAGGCAAAACATTTTGGAAAAAGACAAGGACAAGGTTGGATAAGCTGATTAATTAATTTACATAGAGTGTAGCAGTCACACACACGTGAAGGCCTGAAGTTTAGTCATGGTATTTTAATATCCATTCTTTTTTTCAAAGGAGTAGGATTAACGTGTTATGCAATCAGGACACCAGATAAACCACATTAAGGATATTGAGGATGTGTTGAGGATAGATTTAACTTGTCTGAATGATGTATTTATTTTGTGAGGGAGATTAATTTATTCACTTTCAAGGTCAAATATTAAGTCAAAGTTGTCATTTAAATTAGTCATTTTCTTGTCCATTACAACCCTTTCAACATTCCAATCATCGCCATTTAAATAGACTTTTTTGCTTTTAATAATGAATTTAGCTACAGTATGAGTGATACATTCGTTTTCCCGTTTCTTTTGCCTCTTTTCCACTGTAAACTGAGCCACGCCAGGGCCGTACCGAGCTGTCACGGTACGGTTAAGGGGAGCCTGGGTTGTTTTTTTAAACTGCCGAGCCGAGCCGTGCTACTGATGTCACACCCAACAAAAGACAGTTGTTATTAATTACTCTTACTAATTAACTCCAATTTATGTGCAAGGGATTCAATGAAACATTCTAGACGAGAATTGTATTTGGCCATTAAACTGCTACAATTAATAAATGTAGTGGAGTGTTAAAGCTGGTGCCATGGAAGGGATCCTACTTGTACTGCACGCAGTCCTGGTTTTTAGAACGACCATGTAACTAAAATCAGGTGCTGCAAAAATCGCGTCCATGCTATTTTGCAGTTATCTGAAGCTTTTCCTGCCTCAATGTGGAAATAAACTGAATGCATACAGATGAGTCTTATTACAGGTTGAAGACCTCCTATAATAACTAATTAGACATAACAAGAGGCTGGTTTCTGGCATTTGACCATTTCACTAACAAGTTGGTTCTATTAAAAAGACACATGAATCCCTCTACTTTGTTTTTGTCTGAGAATGTTGCATCTTGTAATGCTGTGATTTGTGAAATTAATTTATCGTGAGGACAAACTTGGAGCTTAGATCTTACAGTTCTTATAGGTGCAAAAGAAAAATGCCATCAGATCTTTTTTTGTTACAACTTAGTTGTTTTTGTACATGTGAAATATGGTTAGATACTATTATACTGTATTTAAATATAAAGTTATAAGGACAGTTCTCTTGGGAATTGAACATTATGCAAATTGTTGAGATTTATTCAGAGTTTTATGTCTATTTTGGTCATACAATTAGCTGCATACTTGACCGGTTGACAGTAGAAGTTAATCTTGTAATATTACAAAATTATAAACCCTTATCTAGAAGTTTGAAGACAGACATAAATGCATAGTATAATAAACTGCGTCAGGAAGTTTAATTAACTGCTGGATGTTAATCAGTTCAACCTTGAAATTTATGACGCTGTTTTCAAGTCTTTATTACAGAAACATTGAATGCAGCTATTCATGGAAGTAGACACTTTTCAAGCTTTTTATTAAGCTTGCAGGTGAAATTGTCGAGAAACAGCATAATGAACTGAAGTAGTCTTAGTTACACATAGCCGACATTACAAATGTACCAGTATCCCTGGCATTTGCATCATTTTAGTTGGTTTGCTTTACACATACCTTCAAAATCAACCAATCTGTACCAAAATGTGGGGTGGGGTTAGGTGAGGTGGGGTGGGGTGTAGTGGGGTGGGGGGAACAAGAAAATTACACATGGCTTAACAACTAAAATCTGGCCAGCAAAACCAAAAAATAAAATAATCACAAAGGTCCTATGAAAAAACATTTTATGTTTTCGTGACAGGATGGAGAAAATATATTCTACCTGGCTGTAGAGGATATTGAAACGGACACTGAGCTTTTGGTTGGTTGCTTGGACAGTGACATGGAGGAAGTAGAAGAGGAGGAGGAAGAGGAAATCCTCATCAAAGTGGAAGAAGATAGCATAGAAGCCCAACAGCCTGGTGAGAGAGGTCTGAATGGAGCATTGAGCAGTTTGAATCTCTCCATATCTTGTATAAACAGCATGTCGCACAGATTTACATTTTTTAGTATGGTTTTCTGTTACAGTGTTTAATAATCATTTTTCCTCTCAATGTGAACATAAATGATGCAACATCTAAAAAAAAAAACTAAAAAAAAGCCTTTAAAATATAGTTTAATTAAACTATTTATTGCAAGAAAGCGGTTTGCATTCCATGGGTTGATAGTGTAAATTATTTATTTTGATTCCTAGACATAGGGACAGATTCACTAAGGTTTTTGCTCCAGTGAAGGAAAGTAAAAACAAAAAAAATATGTACTAAACAACTTAGGAGCCCTAAAATTAGGCTATTTATATCTGGTTTTGTAAATTTACTAGTTGGTATTTCCTTTTATAATAAAATGTGGTGCATTCAGTATATTGGAGCAAAAGCTTAGTACACCAGAAAATCAGTAACAACCATGCTTGCAGGCTTGTTGATAGTCCTGTGATGGTTTTGAACCATCAAGTAGCAACCCGTTGATGCAGTCGTATATTAGGGTAAGGAGCTGTATGTTTCATTATTACCATTGTGATTTCACAGGAAAGGAGGACCACCCCTGTCCACACTGTGAGAACAGCTTCCCTAGCCAAGTGATACTTGCTGCACACTTACAGACGCTTCACCAAAAACCCAGTGAAGAAAAAGAATTCAAGTGTAGGAATTGTGGGAAGAAATTTCCTATCAAACAGGCTTTTCAAAGACAGTAAGTGTTCAGAGACTTTATATTTTTAGAGCGCATTGTTTAAACCAGAGTACATCAATAGCCAGCTAAAACCAATATATGGATATAAACTCAAAATAACATGGGCCAGACAAAATGCCGTTATCTAGTATAGTTGATATTGTATGATATGTCTGGGTAATGTAAAAGCCTTTTTATTCCGCCTTGTAGTGGCACTTCTGAAATAAATACAACATCCGGGAGTCTGGTAGGTCAGGTTGACTGCAGAAATTCAAAATTTCAAAGGCTAAGTTAAACATTTTTAATATAAGTAGAATGGGGGGGGGGCGTGTGAGTGTATTTTCTGATAAGAGCACAAGCAAGACATTTTTCATTGTACTTCTAATTAAAAAAAAAATAAAGAAACAGTTCACCAAAACTTCTATAATAAATTTAAGGTTGTTAACTTACAAACTCAACTTGAAAACAACAGCTTATGCATTTTTTTTGTAAAATGTTATTCATAAAATAAAAGCAGCACTATGATATTTTATTTGTTTTGCCGCACTGCTAAAACAAATGTAAAAAAATGTATTTCTATAATAAAGACAAAGAGAGGATTGCTGGGGGCCGCACAAAGTCATGCTGGTGGACGCATTTGAGAAATGTTGGTATAGAGCCTACTACTTGTATAAATAGAAGCATGAGCATGTGTATTGTGTGATAAGGGGTGTGGGGGAGCTTGTGCCCTTATAGCGTTAAATCTATCTTTGTGGAATGTAAACAAACAAACTGTTAACATGCTGGTCAGATTTCTGAACAAAAAAAGAAGTACAGTGCACAGATGGCTGACCTATAAAAGGCTATTGTAGGATTATAATAGTGTGAAATTGAACATGATTGTGGGACACACTTTAGTAATGAGCCAAGTCATTGTGAAATTGATTGAGGAACTGGAGAACTGTATATAGGGACTATTATACTAGATTGCTCACGATCTCTCTTGAACAGGCTGTGATCTTTTGTGTTACTTTTACTGCATTTACATGGTGGTGTAAGACGTCGACATGAAAGTGATTTATGATGGTATTGCTAGACATTGGTTGAAGGTTGTAATGCTAGGTGATGTTTTAGATTACTATTGTTTCCTTATTTAGATGACATTCTGGCGACTTCAAAACATAGGATGGTTTCGCATGCTGGCAAATGCATTGGACAAAGTAGCTAGGGAAACTGAAGGTTATATACAGTGTGTAATATATATATATATATATATATATATATATATATATATATATATATATATATATATATATATATGTGTAGTAAAAGATATCACTGATTTTAAAGGTTTGATAGCCCTTTTGAAGCAGAAATTGTTGTTAAAATAGCACTTTGGTGACGTTTTATTATTTACAGAAAATAAAAATCAGAAAAAACAAAACAAAAACCTCCCACCTGGAGTACTAACTACACTTTGTTCCGTCCTTATCTAACCAACTGGACAGCTAAGCTGTTTACCAGTCAAAAACATAAACACTTTTACACCCATGAAAGTTACGCTGCTACTGACAGCCTCTTGCCTTCATACCGAATGCAGACTGCCCTGAACAAACATTTGTGAACTGTTTGATACCTGCCTGCTTAATCACAGACTCATTAAATCATTAGAGCCAGGTGAGTTTCATCCTGGCTCTCTCCATGTTTATTCTGGTGAATGCCGTCTTTTAGCCCCTACATTTAGCACTACATCTCTCTCTCTCTCTCTCTCTCTCTCTCTCTCTCTCTCTCTCTCTCTCTCTCTCTCTCTCTCTCTCTCTCTCTCTCTCTCTCTCTCTCTCTCTCTCTATATATATATATATATATATATATATATATATATATATACTGTATATTTTTCTCAATATATATACACCCACATTACTTACTTGTACTGCAATTGTAAGATTCATATCAGATAAGAAGAAAAAATGTATTTGTTCTTAAACCAATATTTTCTCTATTTTTGTAGTATTCTGCAATGCACAGAAAATGCCAGCCCAGGAGACACTTCAAAAATGTTCCATTGTTCCCTCTGCAGCACCCCCTTCAGCTCTGAGTCAAGGTTTATCTGAGAAGCTTTTCTGGAGTGCCTTCGTTTTGCATGACTGCTTACAAGCGTAGCTGCCTGCATGTTAACTAACACAAGCACCTATACTCCTCTTATCTCAGTTTTACAAGGCATGAGGGTTACTCTCTTCTCTTTGGTTGTCTTGTACAGTTTCAAACAGCACAAGGAAGCCTGCAAATGTGATGCCAGGTTTATTTGTAAAGCTGTTGGCTGTGGAAAGAGGTTCAAGAGCAAGGATTCTCTGAAGAAACACAAAGAGAACGTCCATACAGGTAAAGAAATAAAAAGGTCTTCTTGTTTTTGTGACTGTTGTCTGTGTTCAACAAAGTCATAAGCAGACATGAAATTCTTGTTAATGGGTTTTACATATTTGGTAAGTTTTATTGATTACAAGAAGGATTTTAGATGAACCAATACCTACGCAAAGCTGCACAAAGAGTTTAATATGACATTATTGAAATCCACTTCACATTCATCATAAAGAAGTCTGTTTTTAGCCAATGGATATTTTGGACAGTAATCTAAATGGTGGTGGAGCTGTTTCATTTGAAAAAAACAGTACCACTTCTTGACCCTAAGTGTGTCCTTATTTATTCAATTGTTCCAGACACTTCAAACCTCCACTTTTGTGGTGATCAAAAAAGTTACCTACCACTCCTCCTGTGATTAGAAGTTGCCGTAGACAGGGAAAAGGTGTAGGTAGGCAGCAAGCAAGTTATGTTTAGAAAGCATATTTATTGTTGCATCTTTACTATATATTAACTATAAGTTGTGAAACAGCTGTATTGATATTAGTTAAAGTGCTTACTATTTCTCATTATCCTAATGTTCAGTGAAACACAAAGATACAGCCAGTATTCCCTTCATGCATACTTTACACCCCTCAGATTTTGACATTTGTTTGAGAGAGCCTTTAGACATTCTTAAATCTCATAAACGATTGAATTTTACGTGATCATATTATTTGCTGTGTGTATTTCCACAAAGTAATAGCATAGTACCTTAGGAGAATTACATTTTATGTGGAAGTAACTACTGATAAAGTGTAACTTACAGCTCACCCAAATAATTGAAGTATTAAAACATAACAAAGAGCATTCCATTTCAGAAAGTGCCCCAGATGTTTGGCTCAGATGGCGTGCCATGTGTAGACCCAGCTTTGTGGCCCCCCCGAGACATCCTTATTCTTATCACTATCAATCTCAAAGCCTGTTACTTTAACACTATAGATCACAGTGGCTATTCTGCAAGTAATCCCATTAGGTCAAATCATGTCCCAGTTGTAGGTTACAAGCGGTAGTTATTGCATATAGGAAGCTTTCCTAGATGTTGGTGCATAAGGGTCCTGAGGTAAAATTACACTTCAAACATATTATAAATCACAGATTATATCAAGTGGTGATTTTGAATAAGTGATGTGAAATTTGGAAAATGTGTTTGAAGCCCCTACTGGAATGTAGAAATTACATTGTCATAAAACTTATTTGAATTGGAATTGAGGATCTAAAACAAGGAAGTGTTCTAATCTTTTTAAGCAACCCTTATTATTGCTATGGCTAATTTGATGTGCAGCTTGATGTATACAATGCCTACCAAGAGTGTGGATAATTTGGGTCATTAAAATATGGTATTCATTACGTTTCTTTAAAAACACTATACAGCTGTGGATGGTAACTGTATCAGTGAGCCAGTTAATCTGCAAAGGGGGAAAACAGTACAGGCATACATGCATTTAACCAAAACATAAGTACCTCACTGTGCCATATTGCTAGAGCTCTGAGTGATACCATATCTAAAACACTTCATTTAATCACACTTAGAACTAGTTTACTGGATTAGTTAAGAATTAAAGTTCTTGGAAACTGATACTTGTTCCCACTAGTTTGGTAGATATTTTGGTTTCTAAAACTTGGCACTGTGACTTTTTTTCATAGAGATCATTTGTAAAGATCGTCGTTTAGAGATACTGCATTTTCTTTACAGCGAGTTACTGATTTCATCCAGTTTTAAATGTGTGTGTGACAGAGGTATAACGTGATAGGGCTACTTTCCCAGCTAGTCAGAGGCTAAACAGCAATTTTAAAGGATACTTTATGCCCTAGTTCTAATCTGTATGCATGAAAAATGAAAATGTGACGAAATGGTATAATACAGTGTTGTTACTGTTGTTTAGTTTCTTCTGCTCTACGCAATTTAACCATGGGGTTCTAAAAAAACAAAAAATAATAATTAGGGATGCCCTCCACCTGTACAAGCCAGAATACTGCAAGCAAAGCATTTTCCCAAATTAAGTTTTTGATAATTACAGCTATTGCTATAAGCGTATACAGTTT
The DNA here is from genome assembly GCA_030684275.1 of Acipenser oxyrinchus oxyrinchus. Classification (NCBI taxonomy): domain Eukaryota; kingdom Metazoa; phylum Chordata; class Actinopteri; order Acipenseriformes; family Acipenseridae; genus Acipenser; species Acipenser oxyrinchus. The sequence continues at coordinate 24,411,409 of CM060247.1, read as the reverse complement.
CATGCTGTTATATTTATTGGGTGTGTTGATATTTCTACATGCGTCACTGCTCATTTCACCTGACTTTTTTTTTTTTTTAGCAGCGTATAATTTGAAAGAGGATTTGAAACATCCACTGGTCATGTGGACATTTCTTATATATAAAAAAGAATGCAGGTCTACAATAATAGTGCCCTGTAATAAAAGACATTTTATAGTCTATTAAAATGAAATTGAAGTCATTGGATATAGACTCACGTAATTAGATGCTCTGTCACTTTTTAATCCAACTGTGAAAAGGAAGGGAAATACATCTGGTAATTGACCTTCGACCTACCATACAATTTTTCATGGGTGTTCAGATTAATAGCCCTTTGCTTTGAGCAGAGCACTCATGCCTGTTTCTATTGTGAAACTGCGTTACACTGTCAAGACCAATTCTTAATGAGATGCTATGTTAACTTTTATGTGCTTGCATCCACATTATCGCGTTTCTAATATGTTTGAAATTGCCACTCCAATGGTTAATATTACTAGCTTTTACAATAATCTGTCCTAAATTAACTTGCAGTTGTTTTTTCATTTATCGTGTTTTTCATCTACACATTTCTAGTGTTTTTTTTTGCCATCCATGTGCCATGTTGACTATAATGGAAATTCATAAATGTATTGCCATTTTTGTTTGTTCTAGCAATGAATATATCATGCAGTTGTGTTTTACATGCTGTTGTAATTGCAAATGATTTTTAAAATTGAATGTCTTTTTTTATGTATTGGTTGACTGCACTCTCCAGACACTTCTCAAGTACATCAATGGTTTAGTTTGACTAAATTGAAACACATTACCGACAGTAAGGGGTAAATTAATGTTTCACAACAAATGCAAATCAATTCTGTATCACATTTTGTTTCTTACATTTGCCTGGGTAACATCTCACAATTGCAACTGGTATTAAAAGAATCATTCCTCCGTTTCTAACTGCTCACAAGTTTACAAAAACAGCCCCCTAGATGGTTTCTAATTACACAACAGTCGTTATAACTAAGTGGGGTCTTTTTTTGTTGCCGTTGCTGTTGCATGTTTTAGGTTTTGTAGAGTGCTAGGTAATGGAATGACCTTTCTGCCTGTTCTTTAATTTGTCATGCGATATCCTATCAGAAATTTCTGAAGTTACAGATCCCCCATTGAGATCCTCAGCAACCCGACACCATTAGAGAGTGTAAAACGCACAGTTTTGGATGTGTCAAGTGACCTGTGTAAAACCACACACCCAGTGGAAGCATTTAGGGGTCACTAGTGCTCTTCCTGGTCAAATGTTGGTGGTATTTTGTTTCTCTTGTAGGAAACCCTCGCAAGAAGCTGACGTGCTCCGTTTGCAATAAGAAGTGTTCTTCAGCTGTGAACCTGCAAGAGCACCGAAAGGTCAGTTGGGTAGGACTGTCTCTTGATATGCTCTGCTTGCGCCGAGGTCAATAGGTCTTGTTTTTTGGACAGTTACAAAAATATATATTGTTTCTCTTTTGATATCTGATTTAAAAGGGAAAATGGATTGCACACTTATTCTGGAAAGACAGGTTTCTCAGTGTCTCATTTCTAAATTGAATGGGTTTGTTACATTTGGCATTTACTTTTCATGTTGACACTGAGAAAAGGAAAGATACACATTTCCTACCTCCCACTGCTTTTGGTGTGATGTCTAGCTTTGCAACTGAGAAGCCCCAAACAACACATCATTAAAATTTTTTAGAAATAAGAATTTGGGTTAGATAGGACACAGGCTTGTTTGGGTTAGGGTTAGGATTCGGTTTCTTTGGCTTTTTGGCATTTGGCATAAATATAGTTTACTAGTTTTGTGCCGTAGGAAGCCGCTGAAGAAATAAATAGTCACCGGTTTTACACTTTCCAATGATGTGTTACATACTGAGGTTAGTAAGACATTTCACAAGCAAGTTTCAGTAGATTCCCATAAGATTCTACTGTGAAATCTAAAACCTCACAAATAGGCTCAAGATCTTTTTAACTGCCCCATCAAAATTCCTTTCCATCATGCAGTGTACACCGGAAGTGTTACAATGAGTAATATATTTCAAATGCAGCTTTCTGTGGGGTGAGGAGTAATAGTATTAGCAGCAGTGTGGAGTAGTGGTTAAGGCTCTGGACTCTTGACGGGAGGGTCGTTGGTTCAATCCCAGGTGGGGGGACACTGCTGCTGTACCCTTGAGCAAGGTACTTTACCTAGATTGCTCCAGTAAAATCCCAACTGTATAAATGGGTAATTGTATGTAAAAATAATGTGATAGCTTGGTTGGATAAGTGTCCACCCCCCTTGTAATAGCAATCCTAAATTAGCTCAGGTGTAACCAATCGCTTTCAAAATCACACACCAAGTTAAGTGGCCTCCATCTATGTTAAATTGTAGTGATTCACATGATTTCAGGATAAATTCAGCAGTTCCTGAAGGGTCCCTCTGCTGGGTAGTGCATTTCAAAGCAAAGACTCAACCATGAGCACCAAGGCGCTTTCAAAAGAAATCCGGAACAAAGTTGTTGAAAGGTACAGATTAGGGGATGGGTATAAAAAAAATATCAAAGGCCTTGAATATCCCTTGGAGCACGGTCAAGGCGATCATTAAGAAGTGGAAGGTGTATGGCGCCACCAAGATCCTGCCTAGATCAGGCCGTCCCTCCAAACTGGATGACCGAGCAAGAAGGAGACTGATCAGAGAGGCTACCAAGAGGCCAATGGTAACTTTGCAAGAGCTACAGGCTTTTATGGCCAAGACTGGTCAAAGTGTGCATGTGACAACAATATCCCAAGCACTCCACAAATCTGGCCTGTATGGTAGGGTGGCAAGAAGGAAGCCATTACTCAAGAAAGCCCACCTTGAATCCTGTTTTGAAGTATGTAAAAAAAAAACTCAGGAGATTCTGTAGCCATGTGGCAAAAAGTTTTGTGGTCTGACGAAACTAAAATGGAACTTCTTGGCCTAAATGCAAAGCATTATGTTTGGCGCAAACCCAACACAGCGCATCACCCAAAGAACACCATCCCTACTGTGAAACATGGTGGTGGCAGCATCATGTTATGGGGATGTTTCTCATTGGCAGGGACTGGGGCACTTGTCAGGATAGAATGGAAAATGAATGCAGCAAAGTACAGAGAAGTCCTTGAGGAAAACCTGCACTTTTTATATGACGTTAAAGTGTGCATTTACAAAGTGATATAAGTTAATGGTTTTCAACTTAGTTCGTACACGTTGCTGGTTTGAATCATTTGCCATACAACTTGAAGATGATCCATTGTGCTAAATCCACCCCTGAATACTGCTTGCTCATTTGATTGTGCCGTCTGAAGTCTGTTGGTGAGTATCTTGGTAAAAATGTTGTAGATTATGGGAAGTAAGCTAATAGGTCTGTAGTTCTTGAGGCCTTCTTTATCTCCTTTCCTATGTAAAAGTATCACTGATGCGTTGTTCCAGTCATTTGGCACTTTCTTTGGCTTTAATACAATCTGTAAAAATACACAACAGTATTTTTGTCAGTTCTTCACCTCCTTTCACGATGTCAATCGTTATGCCGTCTTTTTTTAATCTTTTAATTTTTTTTTTGGAAGAGGTCTGTAAACATTCACAGGTAAATAACTAAGAATAAGGGCCAGATTGCTGCCAATCAGATGGAAGAAAAATGTTTTTTTTTCTTTTAAAACAGACAGCAGTGGGTGATTTTAATTTCATTTATTTTAATTTATTCTACCAAGATCATTATCAATTGTTGATAGTCTCTTCAGGAAGTGATCCAAGCTAACAAAAAAAATAAATAACCTACTTATTTTATTAGTCATTGGCTACTAGTCTACTGTTACATATGAGTTATGATCCTGGGTCAAAACTCTTGGCATTAGATGAACATTTTGAAAGAGTTATAATAAACACGTGTTTCTATGCTTCAGGTGCAGTTCTTTTATTAAAACAAAAGGTCAAATGGTTGCATTAAATTGTGTGACTGCCTGAATGGGGGGGAAAAAAACAACATTTTTAACATGTGTGATATTATTGTCTTGGCTCACAAGAAAGAAAGCTGTGATTTCTTGTTTTGTTTTTATTAAAGGGGGAATGACATTCAGATTGTATTCATTTTACCTGTAATCTGTTCCCCTGGTATTGTTTGTGTTTTCATTTTGTGTAAACATGTACAGCCCTCCTGTCCTGGTTTACTGGCATGAATAAGAGGTGTTTGGTTCTTTTTCCCAGAATTCTACTGTAAAAATGGTATTGTAGTACTGTGGAGATTTCACCTTGTAACAGGCCAAGGGGCCCTGTAAAATGTATTATTTATTTATTTTTAGAACTGGGTCTCCCCCTCCGCCCCTGTGTTATTTTGTATATGTTTGTTTATGTATTTATTATTTATGATGGTGAGGCGCCACGTGTTCTGTTATTATTACTGTATTTAGTTATTGTATTTAAATGACGACGAGAGCCGTGTGCCGTAGGTTTTGTTACTGTTTTGTTTTGTTTTATTTAAACGTGTTCTGGCAGAGGCGAGATTGGTGCTCGTCCTCTGCCAGGAATAAATTAAAAACCTTGTGCAGAAGGTGGCCATCTCCCGAATTAATTAAGTTATTTAATTTGTTGCTAATCGGGAGATGGTCACCTGCATAAAAGCCTGCAGCTCACTGCACTCAAGGTGGGTATTAGGAGTGAGAGCGTAGATAGCGAGAGGAGCGAGAGAGAAACGAAACTTAAAAAATTAAAACGTATAGGAACAGTGAAGGCGATAGCCCAGCCTGATCTATTCAGTTTGTATTTTTGTGTTTGTGATTTTGTTTTGTTTGACTGTTTTGTTTTGCTCAGTGAGCAAGTGTTTTTGTTTAAATATTTATTTTATTTTTGTATTTAAATAAACTGCACCCAGCCGCATCTTTATTTTGAACTGCAGTATTTGGTGTCAGTTTGTTTTTAGTTCCTGCTTCTGACCTGACGTCACCGCACAGCCACCCTGTCACAGACCTCTTAATATATCTACATACAGTCAGTTCCTCAAACTGTCCACGACCACATTTGAGAGAGGGCTGCTAACAGCATTAAACCAGTTGCTGCAGTGTGAGGGTTCAAGATACCTGGTACTGTAGACGGTGGCAATGGGAGCTCCCTGCACGGGGATGAGCTGATGTAGAAGTGAATTCTCCATGTCCCCTTACCTCTGCTTTCCTTGTTTAGTTATTTTGCTTGATAAGGTTTCCAGTGCCAATTCTATAGCATTGTGTATTGGTTTTGTTATTTCCAATCCTTTGTTCAACATTTTACTAAGCATTTTATGTGTACAGCTGGAAGCTGTTATGGAGAACACCATTTGTCCTTAGCTAACTCAAACCCAGGGCAGAAGAGGGTAGCTCATTAACCCCCTGTTGATTACATCGATAATTAAACGAAGTGCATCCAAGGAAGCAGTAACAATAAATAGCATTTTTGTTACAGATGTTGTGCATCTGTAACAAAAACAAAAACAAAATCTTTCACCTAACACAGAGTTATGTATATAATTGGGACTGACACAAGTAATTCTACACAGATTTCTAGTATGGAGCCATCAGTGCCTTTGAATAAATTGCCTTAATTCAAACTCAGTTGGTAAATATCTGCTTTTATACTGTCCTTTAGGAACGTTTTAATTTAAATTACAGTATATTTCATTCTTCTGCTACAGAATTTATAGCAGACTATCATTAGTAAAAAATGTTGTAAAAACCTGCAATATTTGTAATCCCCCCACCTCTTTTTTTGAGCTGGTCTGAAAGTCCTCTATAAAGTGTGTGTAATTGTCACCATTTATCTACACTTTTGCAGGTCCATGAAGTCTTTGACTGTCCGGAGTGTGACAAGAAATTCATTTCAACTAACCAGCTTAAACGACATATGATTACCCATTCAGGTAGGGGGGCAAGGTTGTGTTTGTTGTAGGAGAGAAACCCACCCAGCACAAGGAAACACTTTGGAAGTAATGGCACATTGTGGATAGATTTGTAATGAAGCCACTCACATTGGAGGAGTCACGAGGTGCTGTTACATTCATGTTCTTTATGTGACATCTGTAGTCTTTGAAGTCATTTTCTTTTGATTTAAGGTAATTAATCTGAGTTTTGCATTTAGAAAAGAGGATTGCTGAGAATGTACCATATTCTCGAGATTTACTAGAGTTCATATTTTAAGAAGTGATTTAAAAGTTGAAAATTAAGGGCATTAGATGCCTGTCTAATTGGTTTGAACTTAATTGCTCTGACTTAATTGCAGAATTCTCTCTGAGGAGAAGATTCTATTCCCTTTCATCTCTCTCTGATGTATTATTGAAGATTAAATGCCCCCTCCCCTCCCCCACCCAAACCCACAGAGAAACGCCCCTACACCTGTGAGGTCTGCAGCAGATCTTTCAAACGCCTCGACCAAGCAACGGCTCACAAAATTATACACAGTGAAGATAAACCCTACAAGTGCAAGCTGTGTGGAAAGGAGTTTGCACATCGAAATGTGTACAAGAACCACAAGAAGGTAACCAACTATTTTTAACAGTTTTATTTTTAAAAGATTAACAAACATAAGGGCTTTGTAATCGGATATCAAAATAAGAGACAAAAGCTGTCTATTTGTGGTTGTTGGTTTAATACAATCCAATGGTTTAACAAATCTTGCTGATTTGAGGTCATTGGTAATCATACAAGTTATATTCAAATCACGTGTAATACGTTAACCAGTCACCAAATACATGTGTTTAGTGTAGCTCTTTCAACTCTGCAGACCTATATACAGGTCTAGAAAAGAGAACTACACTCAAAACAGCAGACCAGTAAACGAATTAGCAATATGTATGTCTGACAGTTTTTTCTTTATTTTTCAGTATAAGACACCTATTAAATTGGTTACCTCAGACTCTTTCTGTAAAGTTGCTCAGTGCTGAAAGAGTTACTAAAGAGGATTATAATTATTAAAACAGCTGGTATTTTAGAGGTACAATTTGAATGCAATTTTTTTTTTTTTCTTAGGTAGACTAGTAACTACAATTCCAGGACTTACAGGGTATAGCAGATAAATCAATCACATGAGCTGATTTTTTAAATGTCTAATTTAAAATCCCTAAAAATAAAATATCTCCTAGTAATGTGCCATGTCCAGTCAATTGCCTTTTGGTGTAGCCTTCACAGTCCTATACTACTAGTGATACATATCTCTTCTAGAGCAGAGGTTTTGGGGCCAGCTACTAACTATGGTACCCATGGTGATTCATCTAGCTAAACTGTAGTTTTATATCCAGTTTCTACACATCGGTTAGTTTTGTTTCCACAGCCAAAAACAACTTGATCTATTTGGATACAATCTAGATCTCAATACAAATATAGTGCATTACCACAGTGCCAGTGCTGAGCAGACTGAAACAAGCTTGTTTAGTTCCAGTGGCATATCTGATGCTGTTTGGTTTCTGCTGTCTAGAAGGTTTTCAAGACGCACATGCAGTGGAACTGAGAAATGATCCAGTACTGGGCAGTGTCTGTACTGGTGTTTTTGTTGCTTCATTTACATGGCTTCATTTGTAGTGGTCCAGTGGTTAAAGAAAAGGGATTGTAACCAGGAGGTCCAAGGTTCAAATCCCACCTCAGCCACTGACTCATTGTGTGACCCTGAGCAAGTCACTTAACTTCCTTGTGCTGCGTCTTTCGGGTGAGACGTAATTGTAAGTGATTCTGCAGCTGATGCGTAGTTTACACACCCAAGTCTCTGGAAGTCGCCTTGGATAAAGGCATCTGCTAAATAAGCAATAATAATAATAATAGTTGGTAAACGTTTAATGTTAAATATGTTTACAAAAGAACACCTCATACTCATTTTTGTTGAGAGACACATTTACATATACAATTTATTTCTAAACATAATGTACAAAAACGACTTATATTTTGAAAGAGTTGTGTGTACCAAGTCTAATTTTTTTGGGTTCTGTAAAAACTGATACAAGATCACTTTTAGACGGGTATATTTGTAATATAACTTGGAACACTTGCATACAAAGGATGAATGAGCACAATGAGTACACTCAAACTTCTAACCCAAAGGCACCTTTATTCCAAGTACTAAGCCATTTGATCGGTTAACTGCACTGTACTGAAATATTTGTTCTGATGTTTATAAGGTAAAGAATACGTCTTGTACTCTATACATCTATTGAGACTTCTAGAAGTTCACGTGGGTATTAGATGAAACAATATCCTGAGAATGTGGCCCCGACCTGCCTGGCTTAATTTCTGTAATGTCAGTCATGACATGTGACCTAAGGTTATACTTTCAACCAGCAGACTTCTCTAACTGGGGCTCAGAAATTATTAGACTGTAAAAAATGACTTGGCTGGTTTCCTGCCCAGTCCTTGGAACCACACTCCCATTGCTGGTAAAAGCGATACAAGATACTTGCAGGCTTTTTACAGTTTGGCTATGCAGTATGTCACCTGGGATTTGGTATAGGATATTTGCATCATATCTCTCATATCTTTAGTCTTAAATCAAATGAAAGCAATGATAATTCTTCTTTTCTGAGTGACATAAATCTATTCACACAGTATGGATGTGTTAAGGCCTGTAATACTATTTGTATATATGTACAGTGTTGCTTAGTTAAATTAATTTATGAGAAAGCAGTTGAGGGCAAAGTATAGGCAAGTTAATACAGTACTATAATGACATTTCTGATTCACTTAAACATTTGTACTGAATTCATTCAATGGCCCATTGTCCCATAATCATGTTCAGCTGTCCACTAAACAAATATCATTACTGCGTGTCAGCTTGCACTTTATCCATCTTTTCCCTCTACTGTTGGAGTGAAACATTTTGTTTAAATGTCATGCTTTCAGTCAAATAGGCGTGTTCTGGCTACTGATTGCAGGAGTGTTATTATAATTTTTGTTTAAATTACTTGTTTTATATCAGGATGACTTTGTCATATTGATAGCATTTTACTTTTGACTAAATGTAGTTAACTTCATGCTGTCATTCGCTTCATGCTTTTCAAGTCGTTGCACATTTATGGTGTTCCTTCAGTTGTCCTTGACTTAGTTTCTTATAGTTTTACATTAGAATTCTTATTTATGGTGTTCCTTCAGTTGTCCTTGGCTTACTGATTGGTGGTGGCAAGCAAGCAGTTGTTATAAAAAATATTGTTCTGCTGACTTATCACAGTGTAAATATACATATATGAATGAATTTTAATAAACATTAACACATTTCTCAACTTTAAAAAACATTTTCAAACAGCCTATAATTAAATATTCCAGGTGCATCGATATATTTGTGCTTATGTTGCTAATAATGTAATCAGTGTACTGCCCTCAATCATTCACATATAATCTGATAAAGTTTGCCAGCAGGCTATAACATTTTTTACAGCTTATGTTTTTATCAGACTGCACAGTTAACACATCAGCAGGAGGGCCAGGATACTATGGAAGGTTAAAACTAGATTAATAGGATGTTTAGGATACCAGAAGCTATTTTCAATTCAAGCTATTTTCAATTCTAGATACTGGGGGAGGTGAGGGTGATGGGGTGGAAGGATAAATAACGTACTAGCAGTTAGCAATAGGGATGTGCTTTTGGTACATTTCTGAACGTTTAAATGCTATGCAGGTGTCCTCGTTTAAATCATATCTACACACACACGCACTCTGTATATTACATTCTGATGTACACTGACAGCCCTGGTTAGTATTTTCCAAGCAAATAACCCCTAAATAAGCAAATAACGTTTTCACATTGCAAAGACTTAACTACAAAGTAAAACAAAAAAACAAAACAAAAAAAACTTACCAAAGTATATATTGAAATTGGTGCTGTTACTCGATTCAAATTTTTGATCAGTTATTTATGGGCTAGTTGATTAACCTGTAGATTAGATTTATCTGTGTACATTTTTAAAGTTAACAATCTTATAGTAGCTGTCTTGCATGTAATACTAAAAATCAATTGAATCTAAAAAAAAAAAAAATCCAAATGGGAATTTGGTCTTTTTAAAAGCATTTGTATTATTGTTATCTTCGTAAATGTCGCTTTGTGTTTGTACTGCGCTGTTGAGATGTACCTGTGCTGGCCCTGTGGGAACAAACATTATATTATATTCAAAGAACAAAACAAAACCGATAATAATATTAATAATAATAAAAAAAAAACACAGCTTACATATGTTATGCACAGATTCCAATACATTGTTATATTACCGTTCAGGGATCAGTGCCACAAATAGGAAATCCATTAGTATTATTTATTTTTTTAAATATCCCCTTCTGTTGACAAATTACATAGATGTCAAGGACATTAAACAAATGATTTGCGTAAACTTGTACTGGTAAATTAAAGCCTATACATAATTAATTTACACTTATGTGTCCTCTGAATTGATGAGAAAAAAAAAATAAACTCCTTTTAAAATCGTGTTATACGCATTCACAATGGCCATCTAGAGTATTCTGTTTATTGTGGATGTTTGCTTTTTACTGCATTCAGTAACTCCATCCACAGTAATTCTGAATGTTTTCATTTCAAATAATGAAGCATTGAACTTGTGTTTTCATGGTATGGCAATTTTGTTTGGCATAATTATTCGCATATAAGGGTTTTCTCTTCCGGTTCCTCAAAATAATTCCAAATGTGGCTTTGCCTCGTTCCTTTGTTTAGAGATGCAATTCTATTAAAAATATATAACAAACGTCAGAAAAAAAACAAACGATTTTCTTACCCCATGTGGACTGAACAATACCACACCCGCTACAGCAGGAACACACAGTGTACCAATGAAGTGCCAGATCGACCAAGAATAAAACCTGCAAGAGTGACAATCTTTCTGTTGCACGGTTGCCGGTTACATGTCTTGCATATTATTCAGTGTTTAACCACTTCTAAAGAGTTTATACGTTTTTAAAAGTTTAAAATTCCCATCCCTAGTTAGCACCCTGTTGTTTTGTTATTTGATGCTGTCTGCTAATTTCTCTTTCTCCCCCTCTTGAGATACTGGATAAATTCCAAATAACTGAGCAGATTGCATTTAACTGCATGAAAGAGGGCATGTTTAATTAACACAGCAGCTTCCTCAATTAGAACTGTTATCTGGATTCATGTGATGGGATGGTGTAATTACATTGATTGCACATTATTGTTTTCCACAATCTGAAGCCTCACGCAGGTTTTTCTTTCATCTCCAGACTCACTCTGAAGAGAGACCATTCCAGTGCGAGGAATGTAAAGCTTTGTTCAGGACTCCGTTCTCCCTGCAAAGACACCTGTTGATACACAACAGTAAGTAGCTACACAAGCACAAGAAAAGAAGGTTGTGATGTTTGTACTGTACAAAATCAAGCTATCATTTTAGTGGAGACTTCCCAGTATAGCCAAGAACATCAACCAGAGAATTCAGGAGGGAGAAAGTATACATGTGGAATCCAAGGGTTCATACTACTGTAAGTAAAACATTTTCAAAATAATCCATTTTTAATTACTAGAGTACTTAACCCTTTCTCCTATTACCACAGGGATCAGTATTATGTCCTCTGCTCTTCCTAATCTACATTAATGACTTAGATTCTGTTATAGTAAGCACACTTTTTAAATTTGCAGATGACACAAAAATAGGAGGAATGGCAAAATGATGGCAAAATTCAAAATGATCTAGACAGTATTCAGAACTGGGCAGACACATGGCAAATGACTTTCAATATAGAAAAGTGTAAGGTACTGCACACAGGCAATACAAATGTCCATTATAAATACCATATGGGAGATATTGAAATTGAAGAAGGAATCCATGAAAAAGATCTAGTTTATGTTGACTCAGAAACGTCTTAATCTAGACAATGTAGGGAAGCTGTAAAAAATGCCAACAAAATGCTTGGATATATAGTGAAGTGTTGAATTTAAATCAAGGGAAGTAATGTTAAAATTTTACAGTGCATCTAGAATATTGTGTTCAGTTCTGGTCACGTCGCTACAAAAAGGATATTGCTGCTGTAGAAAGAGTGCAAAGAAGAGCGACCAGAATTATTCCTGGTTTAAAAGGCATGTCATATGCAGACAGGCTAAAAGAATTGAATCTATTTAGTCTTGAACAAAGAAGACTACGTGGCGATCTGATTCAAGCATTCAAAATTCTTAAAGGTATTGACAATGTCGACCCAGGGGACTTTTTAGACCTGAAAAAAGAAACAAGGACCAGGGGCCACAAAGGGAGATTAGATGAAGGGGCATTGAAAACAGAAAATAGAAGGCACTCTTTTACACAGAATTGTGGGAGTCTGGAAACTACTCCCCAGTAATGTTGTTGAAGCTGACATCCTGGGATCCTTCAAGAAGCTGCTTGATGAGATTCTGAGATCAATAAGCTACTAACAACCAAACGAGCAAGATGGGCCGAATGGCCTCCTCTCGTTTGTAAACTTTCTTACTTTCTTATGTTCTTATTATGAATTGCTGAAACCGTTCCCTTTAGTATATTAACAATTGTATAGAAAGTGTTTCTAATTGGCTAATAGTTGCAGTCCACCAATCAGTTGCTTTGGTAAATATTATGTTTTTATTCAATTGGTACATTAAAAATTGGTGAGGATTTTCTTATTAAAAACAAGCAAACCGAAAAAAAATAAGAAATCTTACTGTACATGGACTGTAAATATGATTTTGTCTAGCATACAAGTAATTATGCATAATTTCTCATCAGGTGTGTCCCTTTATAAGAGTCATTGTCCCTTTTCCTTGCTACTGCAGCATTGAGAAAACATCAGATGAGCAAGGTTCATAAACATCTACTGAAGGTCTTACTGTGTAGATTTTATTTATACTGTAAGTTACATTTTTTTTTAATAGGTGAAAGGACATTCAAGTGTGATCATTGTGATGCAACATTCAAAAGGAAGGACACTTTAAATGTTCATATTCAGGTGGTGCATGATGGGCACAAGAAATACAAATGTGATCTGTGCGAGAAGGCCTTTGTGACTCCCTCTGTGCTAAAGAGTCATAAGAAAGTAAGTGATAATTAAAACTTGGCTTCTCTGCCTATATATATATATATATATATATATATATATATATATATAGTGCTTCCTCGCTATAAGGCTCTTGGTTATAACACGCCTCGGATATAACGCTCCTACAGCATGTCCCCAACTTCCCTATACTAGTGATTCATGCAATATTTCTACAGTAAATACAGTACCGTGTAAACAACTCTGTCTAACTTCTGTTTATGTCTCCCCCTTAATGCAGTATCTGAACTGAAGAAAAACTGCGCTGGCACTTTATAACACACATCTTTTATAACTAAATAAATATTAGGCCTATTACGTGGTTATCTTTCCTAATGTATTTCCTTTTTTGCTGTGAGAGGAGCTGCAGCTTTCTCCGGGAGTCGAGACGCTTCAGCTCTGCTCCGGCAGCCGAACCTGGGGCGAGCCCATTCCCTCTTCCCCTCTCCCGACCCATCTGTCGCTTCGAACTGAACTGACCAGTGTTTAGCCAGGCTATTTATAATTTTAAATTGATCCACGAGTGGGAATGTTACCTTTTTAATTTTTACAAAAAAAAAAAAAATATATATATATATATAGTGTTGATTACATGGTGCTTTGTGCATGGTTCATTCACAGAAAGTTACATTTTTGCTTCACTAAGTGTGCATTATAGAGAGGGAGTTATTTTATTTTGTATTTTAGTCAGATGGGTGTTATGTGTCCCGCGGCGCCCCCCCACCCCCTCCCCTGTTTATATTTATGACAAGTCCTTTTTTATTTTCTATTACACAAATAATATTACAGTTACTAGGAAACCTGTGCACAATGAAAACCCACCCAACAAAACATTATCCAATCACTGGTTAGCCCTGTTGTCTTTGCAGCCAATCATAGTAAGAATAAGAAATTGGAAGTAGGCTGCAGCATACACACACCCCCACTCAAATCCAACTGGCTGTAAAACACCCCCCCAGACAAAACCTAACTGCAGTTATCGCAGACCACATTTGTTTTGATCTCTTTTGCATTAAGTTCTATAAGGAATAAATGATGTCAGCTTGGTATACAAGTACATATTTCTCTTTACTACTTTAAACCATGTTCTTTTTAAACCACGTTTAAGCGCTGTAGAAGTACATTTCTAAAACTGCATTCTTCAAAAATACGTAAATTAAATTTGAGTTTACTGAAAACAAAAATGAATGAAAAATAATAATCATGTAAGTTTATAATCATACTTTTAGAGCTTCTTAATTCATATTAGAACGTTGTGGTGTGATTTAATATTTTGAAACCACTACTGCCTGTTAAGGGTAATCGGTTATTAAATATACCGTACAGTATATTTGTATCATTTATGTAATATTTTATATTATTATTGTTTTAATCTTGTTAATAGCCGCGTCAGGCTGGACAGAGAGAGAAAAGATAAAAAAAATACATGATCTGAAATCAAATGAACTGAAGCACAATCTTGCCCTGCGATGGACTGGTGCCCTGCGATGGACTGGCGTCCTGTCCAGGGTGTAGTCTCGCCTTGCGCCCTGTGTATGGCGGGTTAGGTTCCGGCTCACCGCAACCCTGTAAAGGAATAAGCGGTTAATGATAATGGATGGATGAAGCACAATCTCGTAAATGCATCACTGCTCGGACCCTGGTGACTCGGCTCGACCCTGATGACTCGGCTCGGACCCTGATGACTGGACACGGACCCTGATGACTCAGGCTCGGACCCTGATGACTCGGACTTGGACCCTGATGACTCGGACCCTGGTGACTCGGGCTCGGACCCTGATGACTAGGACCCTGATGACTCGGGCTTGGACCCTGATGACTCGGACACGGACCCTGATGACTGGACCCTGGTGACTCGGCTCGGACCCTGATGACTCAGGCTCGACCCTGATGACTTCGGGCTCGGACCCTGATGACTAGGACCCTGATGACTCGGGCTTGGACCCTGATGACTTGGGCTCGGACCCTGATGACTCAGGCTCGGACCCTGATGACTCGGACACGGACCCTGATGACTCAGGCTCGGACCCTGATGACTCGGACTCGGACCCTGATGACTCGGACCCTGGTGACTCGGGCTCGGACCCTGATGACTAGGACCCTGATGACTCGGGGCTTGGACCCTGATGACTCGGACACGGACCCTGATGACTCAGGCTCGGACCCTGATGACTCGGGCTTGGACCCTGATGACTCGGACACGGACCCTGATGACTCAGGCTCGGACCCTGATGACTCGGGCTTGGACCCTAATGACTCGGACATGGACCCTGATGACTCAGGCTCGGACCCTGATGACTCGGGCTCGGACCCTGATGACTCGGACCCTGGTGACTCGGGCTCGGACCCTGATGGCTCGGACCCTGGTGACTCGGACACGGACCCTGATGACTCGGGCTCGGACTCTGATGACTTGGACCCTGGTGACTCGGCTCGGACCCTGATGGCTCGGACCCTGGTGACTCGGGCTCGACCCTGATGACTTCGGACCCTGATGACTTCGGACCCTGATGACTCGGGCTCGGACCCTGATGACTTGGACCCTGATGACTCGGGCTCGGACCCTGATGACTCGGGATCGGACCCTGATGACTCGGACCCTGATGACTTCGGGCTCGGACCCTGATGACTTCGGACCCTGATGACTCGGGCTCGGACCCTGATGACTCGGGATCGGACCCTGATGACTCGGACCCTGATGACTCGGACCCTGATGACTCGGGCTCGGACTCTGATGACTCGGACCCTGATGACTCGGGCTCGGACCCTGATGACTCGGACCCTGATGACTCGGGCTCGGACCCTGATGACTCGGGCTTGGACCCTAATGACTCGGACACGGACCCTGATGACTCAGGCTCGGACCCTGATGACTCAGGCTCGGACCCTGATGACTCGGACACGGACCCTGATGACTCAGGCTCGGACCCTGATGACTCGGACTCGGACCCTGATGACTCGGACCCTGGTGACTCGGGCTCGGACCCTGATGACTAGGACCCTGATGACTCGGGCTTGGACCCTGATGACTCGGGCTTGGACCCTGATGACTCGGACACGGACCCTGATGACTCAGGCTCGGACCCTGATGACTCGGGCTTGGACCCTAATGACTCGGACATGGACCCTGATGACTCAGGCTCGGACCCTGATGACTCGGGCTCGGACCCTGATGACTCGGACCCTGGTGACTCGGGCTCGGACCCTGATGGCTCGGACCCTGGTGACTCGGACACGGACCCTGATGACTCGGGCTCGGACTCTGATGACTTGGACCCTGGTGACTCGGGCTCGGACCCTGATGGCTCGGACCCTGGTGACTCGGGCTCGGACCCTGATGACTCGGACCCTGATGACTCGGACCCTGATGACTCGGGCTCGGACCCTGATGACTCGGACCCTGATGACTCGGCTCGACCCTGATGACTCGGATCGGACCCTGATGACTCGGACCCTGATGACTCGGCTCGACCCTGATGACTCGGACCCTGATGACTCGGGCTCGACCCTGATGACTCGATCGGACCCTGATGACTCGGACCCTGATGACTCGGCTCGACTCTGATGACTCGGACCCTGATGACTCGGACCCTGATGACTCGGGCTCGGACCCTGATGACTCGGGCTTGGACCCTAATGACTCGGACACGGACCCTGATGACTCAGGCTCGGACCCTGATGACTCGGGCTCGGACCCTGATGACTCGGACCCTGATGACTCAGGCTCGGACCCTGATGACTCGGACACGGACCCTGATGACTCAGGCTCGGACCCTGATGACGGGCTCGGACCCTGATGACTCGGACCCTGGTGACTCGGGCTCGGACCCTGATGGCTCGGACCCTGGTGACTCGGACACGGAACCTGATGACTCGGGCTCGGACCCTGATGACTTGGACCCTGATGACTCGGGCTCGGACCCTGATGACTCGGACCCTGGTGACTCGGCTCGACCCTGATGGCTCGGACCCTGGTGACTCGGCTCGACCCTGATGACTCGGACCCTGATGACTCAGACCCTGATGACTCGGGCTCGGACCCTGATGACTCGGACCCTGATGACTCGGGCTCGGACCCTGATGACTCGGGATCGGACCCTGATGACTCGGACCCTGATGACTCGGACCCTGATGACTCGGGCTCGGACTCTGATGACTCGGACCCTGATGACTCGGCTCGACCCTGATGACTCGGACCCTGATGACTCGGCTCGACCCTGATGACTCGGCTCGGACCCTGATGACTCGGACCCTGATGACTCGGACTCGGACCCTGATGACTCGGACCCTGATGACTCGGCTCGGACCCTGATGACTCGGATCGGACCCTGATGACTCGGACCCTGATGACTCGGGCTTGGACCCTGATGACTCGGACCCTGATGACTCGGACCCTGATGACTCGGGCTCAGACCCTGATGACTCGGACCCTGATGATTCGGACCCTGATGACTCAGGCTCGGACCCTGATGACTCGGACCCTGATGACTCGGACCCTGATGACTCGGACCCTGATGACTCGGACTCGGACCCTGATGACTCGGGCTCGGACCCTGATGACTCAGACTCGGACCCTGATGACTCGGGATCGGACCCTGATGACTCGGCTCGACCCTGATGACTCGGATCCTGATGACTTGGGCTCGGACCCTGATGACTCGGATCCTGATGACTTGGACTTGGACCCTGATGACTCGGACCCTGGTGACTCGGCTCGACCCTGATGACTCGGCTCGACCCTGATGACTAGGACCCTGATGACTCGGACCCTGATGACTCAGGCTTGGACCCTGATGACTCGGACCCTGATGACTCGGACCCTGATGACTCGGACCCTGATGACTCGGACTCGGACCCTGATGACTCGGATCGGACCCTGATGACTCGGCTCGACCCTGATGACTCATACTGGACCCTGATGACTCGGGCTCGGATCCTGATGACTTGGGCTCGGACCCTGATGACTCGGATCCTGATGACTTGGACTTGGACCCTGATGACTCGGACCCTGGTGACTGGCTCGACCCTGATGACTCGGGCTCGACCCTGATGACTCGGTTCGACCCTGATGACTAGGACCCTGATGACTCGGACCCTGATGACTCAGGCTTGGACCCTGATGACTCGGACCCTGATGACTCGGACCCTGGTGACTCGGGCTCGGACCCTGATGACTCGGACCCTGATGACTCGGACTCGGACCCTGGTGACTCGGGCTCGGACCCTGATGACTAGGACCCTGATGACTCGGACCCTGATGACTCAGGCTTGGACCCTGATGACTCGGACCCTGATGACTCGGACCCTGATGACTCGGACTCGGACCCTGATGACTCGGGCTCAGACCCTGATGACTCGGACCCTGGTGACTCGGACCCTGATGACTCGGACCCTGATGACTCGGACTCGGACCCTGATGACTCGGGCTCGGACCCTGATGACTCAGGCTCGGACCCTGATGACTCGGACTCGGACCCTGATGACTCGGGCTCGGACCCTGATGACTCGGCTCGACCCTGATGAC
Source organism: Acipenser oxyrinchus oxyrinchus (assembly GCA_030684275.1). NCBI lineage: Eukaryota > Metazoa > Chordata > Actinopteri > Acipenseriformes > Acipenseridae > Acipenser > Acipenser oxyrinchus. The sequence goes on along the minus strand of CM060247.1, from coordinate 24,392,858 downwards.
TCGGACTCGGACCCTGATGACTCGGACTCGGACCCTGATGACATGGGCTCGGACTCGACACTCGGGACTAGGACTTGAGGTTTGAGGACTCGACTACAAGTCTGATTTTATATATATATATATATATATATATATATATATATATATATATATATATATATATATATATATATATATATATATATATATATATATATATATGTATATGTGTGTGTGTGTGAATCTTCTCAGTTAGTTCATTTTCAGTACCTGATCCTAGTATCAAACTGTGTGACTCTATGGACATACTACAAAGCTCAACATAACTTCATTTTCTTCTGTAACGATTGAAACAATGTCTCACAGAGTGTAAATTAATCTTTTGATTTGGATACTTGAACCAGTTTGAATGAAATATTCTGAAAGGAAAGATCACTACAGAAGTGCTGAAGCAGGTATTGAGACTAAAACAAAATAATAATCTGTCGGTCCGGGCAATTGCTGAGACAACACATTTAATCCAAGTCGGCTCAAAACCAATCCATTCCATTAAAGATGAGTGATAGATTACAGTATTTTGGGCACCGAGACAGAAAGGTTTATGCCGTATTTATAACTAACAGAAAAAATAAATGTAAAGATTGTTAAATTAACTTGTGCTCCCATACAGGTTAAAATTATACAATGTTGTATTCTCTTATGTAGACTTAACATTAAAGTAGTGGTGTATGTCTGTATGTGTTTTAAGCAGAAAATAAAGTTTCAAAAGTTTTAAATTATTTAAAATGTCATTCAGACCTTCAGTTTCCACAGGTATACCGAAAGCCCAGAAAAGATCCCACCACAGATTATAAAGTTTCTCAGTTGTCTGCTGTAATTATGGGTTTGGCTGAAATTGGACCCAATCTTGGCACACGACAAAACAAATTGCTAAAATACTACCTTGTGAGCTTCAGCAAAGACATGCAACTTAATTGAATGCACTGGAGCAAAATGATGTGCTCTGAGTTTTATTGTAGAAAATGAGCTTGAATCATTGTGGGTAAAGACCAAATTATGGGTTTGAATGTGGCTATTGAAAACAAAATTCTTAGAGGCAGTTGTTCAGATCTTTATTTAGAGATGCAAGGTCTTGATTATTTAATTTGTTTTTTAATTACATTTTTTTCTATTTTAACTTGCTATTTGTATAAGAAAAAAATGAGACGTGTTCGTAAGCAAGTTTGTAGCTGAGCCTCTGCGCTGTTTGTTTCAGCTACTGGTTGACAAAACTAAATGTGTTTCCCCCTTGCTGTTTTCTGTCAGTGGAAGTCTCCAGCAATGATGACATTCATTCACTATGGCAGATAGGTTGGTAGATTTCTAGATTGCTATGCTAGTTTCTTCTTGTCAATGATCTTTCAGTCAAAATATGGTTTTGAAAATATTACATAAAATGTGACATCCGGTATAAATGTTTTAAATAATTATGATACTGACAAAAACACCATTCTAGTTAAAGGGAATTTTCCTACGCTGTTTAATTCTTGCAAGAATTATTTAAACCCTTGTGCCTTGCTTTGTATTGCAGTTTGAGAGGCACTGGGCCCTTAGCAACAGTGTTGGAATCATGTGACCTCTTTCAGGATAACAGTTGCCGGTAACAAGCAAAAGAAAAAAAAACTCTGCAATTTTTTTTTTAATTGTGATGATAAAATAATCGCAGCATGCACTAATTAAGTTACTAAACCAGAAATCAGATATTTAATTTAAGGGCTTATAAGCAGTCTTACGTTGTTTCTTGTTAGTTTTTAGAATAAAATAAATGTTGTGTCTGACTGTCACACATGGTGAACACAGTAACTGCCTTGATTTTGCATCATTCTTAACCAAACCAAGCTCTTACCTCCAAGCTTGTAACATTGTATTTCTACAAATCCTCTTTATACTGTAAAATGAGCATGTCCGTAATAGTGTTACTGAAAATGAACTTCTGATTTAGCTATATATTTTATGAACATTGTAAAGAATGTGAAACTGCAGTGGCTAGGTATTTTCCAAATGTGCCTGTAACAGTATACATATTGCACATAAACTGAGGAATATCTGTGGGTGCAGAATTTCAGTATCGTTTTTAGTAGTAGTGAACCTGTCAGCTTGCATTCACAATGCTCTAACAAAAGATGGTTTATGATCATCACAGTCCCCACTTTCGTAATGGTCTTCACCAAATACAAGGAAATTATCTTTTTATGCAAGCAAACCTGATGCTGTATCTACTGATCGGTTCATAAAGAGAAGCTGAAATTTAAGATAGAAGACAGTGTGTGGCTTTCGAAACATAGAGAGAGACAAAAGTATGTTGATGAAATACAGTTAAAATTATATTATTTTTCTTTAAAAAATATTGAATATTTGAATTGTATCTGCTCATCTGTAATTTAGTCCTACAATTTAGACTGAACCTAGACTATTTTATTAGTAATTATAAACTATCACCACAGATTATTAGCAGCCAACCCGAGATAGAATTGTTTTCCTGTAACTCACTGAAGAGGCCCATCTATTATTTTTTATAATACATGGATACCCTTGTGATGCTAATATTAAAGAAGACGAGGTTCAGCAGTAGAGTTTTTTTTTTTTTAAACATAGTGTTTCAGTGCTGTACAGACGTTCTATGTCGTTATCCGTTTCTCCAGTTTCTCTGAGATACGAATGTACCATCTTTTTTTTAACCTGTTCTCATTTTGTTGAGCATTAATGAACATTTCTGTACTGTGGGTGTTGTCGAGTGATTGCAAACGAGACATTTTGTATTGTCTGAATTGAAACTGATGGTCTCAGAGTCAAATGGGTCAAAGTTCAAGTATATTTTCCTCTAGAGGGATTATGACTTTTTGATGTCACCTACTGTGGTATTTTGCCTTTTTTTTAGAATGGCTCAGGATGCAAATATAGTCTTCATCCATGTATTATATATCCATGTATTATATATATATATATATATATATATATATATATATATATATATATATATATATATATATATATATATATATATACAGTACTGTGCAAAAGTTTTAGGCAGGTGTGAAAAAATGCTGTAAAGTAAGAATGCTTTCAAAAAGACATGTTAATAGTTTATATTTATCAATTAACAAAATGCAAAGTGAGTGAACAGAAGAAAAATCTACATCAAATCAATATTTGGTGTGACCACCCTTTGCCTTCAAAACAGCATCAATTCTTCTAGGTATATATACATACACACACACACAGTGGAACGTTGCATATCCGACCATCAGATAACCACCCTGATCAATTAACCGCCTCGCTAAATAAATAAATATTAAAAGTAGGCTACGATAGTAATGGTATTGGCAGCAAATTCAGCTTCCACGATGGAAACAGAAAGAAAGCGTTATAGCAATCAGCCTTTTGGTGCGTTCCCCTTTAAGAGAGACGGGCTGTGTGCGTGTGTCAGTCAGCTGCGTGTAGCAGTGAGGTTTCAATGCACCAGTAGAGAAAGCTTTTTTTTTTGGCAATGTGTTTATATGATGGAGCGGACGCTTGCAGATATTGTCAGCGTGGTGTTGTAGCTTTTTAAATGCATTTGAATTAAACAAAGCAAGCTTCATAAACGCAATATTCAAACCCAGCTGCTTATCGGCTGTTGGCAATATCAAGGATGAGCGCAAAGTACCGTGTCAAAAATAATTAAGAAAGCAGAACCAAGGAGGCAGGGATTTCTAGAGTTAAGAAAAAAGCCATTTGTTGCAGGTTACTGTATATTTACCGTTTTTGTATTGTATTTAAAAAAAAAAAAAGCTTTGCAAACTGCATAGCAACACTGTATTTGTAGCCTAATTAATCTCGTTTATGTTTGCTTACTTTTAAAGCAAAAAAATGTCCCCATGTTTAAAGCAGTTTGCGTGTTGTTTTTCTTCACTAACCTATTTATGGATGTGTAAATGCTTTTTCTATAGATGTTCGCAAATCCGACTTTTTCACATATCCACCCATACCCCAGTCCACAGGGGGTCGGATATGCGATGTTGTACTGCATGTGTGTGTGTGTGTGTGTGTGTGTGTGTGTATATATATATATATATATATATATATATATATAAATTCCCAGTGATCTTGTTAAAATCCATTTGTTACCTTTTTCCCTTAAAAATTAAAGCCTAAATTATACACAATACTAATGTTTCACAGACCCTGATTAGCACACCATCATACTAAAGACTTTACAAAGCCTAAGTATTTCTAAAATGTGTAAGTAAACATTTGCCATGTTGTAAACCATGAAACAAAAAATGAAACACATCTTAAAGATTTGTAGCAAAGCACGTTTTCATATTTTACCCATACCATCGTATCTATTATGAAGTATAAAAGATGTATGTATTTTAAAATAAGCTGTAAACCAGTCTGTAAAAAGCTAAAATAATAAACTCTGATAGTGTTGTCTCTGTGTAGCCAAAATGGTTTATTCAAAAAATGTTTGTGTTACACAATATTAGGGGTAAAAAAATGAAAGACCTAACATTTCATGCGAGAACAATACATTTAAGACTAATCGATAAAAAAACTCCATGACTGTCTTTAAATGCTGTTTATTCTCATGCTGTGGTCTGCAGTTCTGAAGAAGTGCTGAGACTGCCTTGGGCCTTTGTGCATTGAGATAGGCCTTTGTGCAGAGTATGGTTGTGCATTTGTGAGTCATTGCACAATTTAGTCTGATTGACCTGACAGAAGTGACTTTTAACAGACCAACTATTTAAAAAGAAAAAAAAAACTTTTTACATTAAATATGTGTACTCATATTAGCTAGAGACACTGTTGAGACTTGTAATTATTCTACTCTGACAGAAGACGTTCATGCTTTTCATTTAGATCAACTGTAAAGTCTAAACTGATGAATGATCTTGAAAATGAATAAGGAACTTAGTGCCTGATTTATCAGGGTCTTTATGCCAAAATGCATTTGCGACATTTGTTCTTTAAATGGAAAACTTAACAGTTCCTGTTACAAAGCTTAGAACAAGCAGCTCAAGTTAATTTAATGAAATCAAATGTGTGCCTAAAAGGTTTGTCGCTAGTTTTGTAAGAAAAAAAGTCAAAAAAGATACAATTGCATCTGAGTAAAAGAAGACAGGCAGGCAGTGGTTCTGTAACATTTTAACTGGAGTAAATGAGATTTGAGAATCAAATCCATTGGTAGCTGCAAAGTATACAGTTAAGCTCAGTCTCCACTGTCTAAAATTCAGTTCACTTTAACCATTCTCGATGAGCAGTCTCCAAGGAGTGGGCTACGGTCTCTCTGCAAGAACACTTAGTTAAGCATTGCAAACACATTCTTTATAATGTTGCAACAACTGCGCCAGGATCACAACAGGATTTCTTAAAGCTTTATTATGTAAATTTACAGGATATCACGTGTCATTGGTTTATTGCCTTTGATACCTTTTAGTTATTTTGCCTCCATTTAAATGATTATTCCCAAATGTTCCTAACATGTGCACCCCTTTCTCAGTACTCCCACTTAACTAGTTTCCATTCCTTTGTGTTGACTACATCCTTTTTAGTCTTTTTCTCTAAAATACATATTGGTGCAAATTAGTGAAACAAAGTCTGTGACAATAAAGCATTTAAAAAATTGAATTAAGTTGTTTGCTGCTAGGAGCAAAATCATTATCTTCTGCAGTTTTAATTTAAAAATGACCCATTGGCATATTATAAAATATAACAAAAATACCTACTATTATCAAACAGACCTACTGTTGTTAAAATGGAAAAAAGCTGACACTATACCATTCCCCTGACTTTGATTTTAATGCACTTTGTATCTTCTGGTGAGACTCATTGGTACAGGGGCCCAGCAGCATTTTGAATGCTGAGTCTCAATGGGTTTGTGCAGCTGGTGGTGCCAATCTTGAAGGCAGTGATAGCTTTGGGATCGAGCAATTAACTCTGATCCCTTGTGGCTATTGATTTTCTTGAACAAGGATCTTTTGGACTGGCGGTCTGGGGATTTACATTTTCTCTGTAGCTGGAATACAAGTATTCATAATGTGCAATATCATTTTTTATTGCTATGCTTTATGGTTTCAGAGTCTCTTCAATAGAAATACAGGACAATGAAATTAAGTTGAGCCAGCGTAAGTTTTCTATGGAAAAGCCCGTCTGTGATTTCCCCAGGCAGCTGGAGTTTCAGCTGGATACTGCAGCATTAGAAACATAAATATTCCTTTAGAATGCTGTAATCCCTAGTAAGTTTATGAATTGTCCTCCGAGTAACCTGCAGAAGGACAAATGGAAGATCTGGTTATTGGTGCATGTGCTGCAATTCAGAGATTGTGTATGAGTGGTGGTTTTATGCTTCTCTTGTTTGTGTGCCAGATAAAATAAATGTAATACAGTAGTTTCTGTAGGGAACTTGCAGTAGGAGGTCTTTAAATATATACTGTAATGACAAATATGTAGGATAAAAATATGCTTAATCTTTGTCGGTGTACTGTCTTTTTTAGTTTAATTCACATGATTTAATGTTCTTTATTTTCCTTCCCACGATATTGCTTTCATTATATTATTATAGACCCACACTGGAGAAAAGGAAAAAATATGCCCATACTGTGGTCAGAAGTTTGCAAGCAACGGGACCCTGAGAGTTCACATCAGGAGCCATACAGGTAAATAATGAGTTTCTTCACTTTTGTATGACCTTTAGAAACCAGAGCCTACACAATTAATCATTTACTGAACATTATATGGGGAGCAATATTAAAAATTGAGGTGGAGCATCAATAAACGGGGTCAGTAGAAACCCACAGAACTGTTCTATTATTATTCATAACAAAGATACGTGGTGCTCAGGGTTTATTGTGGTAGACTACGGTGCATGAAGTACCATGTTAAAGGTTCAGAAACAGTTTTAAAGTCCTTAACACAGTTTGCATCCACATTTTACATGGTTTGTACCTGTGTTTAAAAACCAAATTCGGTTTTAGGCAAAATTGGGTTAGTTTACCTGGTGGACCTGTAATCTGGATGTGAAGTGTGTTCGAGTTTGGTTGTAGCATCCTCCAAAATGCCATACTGCTTTGCAGTGATGTCCCATACTGCCACGGGTTGTATGGTACTGCATAGTTTGAAAGTAAACAATAACGTGATTTTGAGAGGAAAGTTAACTTTTAATTAAAATTAACATTACTTGTATTGTCAATTTTAGCATTCAGTTCAGTTGTGCTTGCTGCAGACAGGATCAACAAATGGAATATAAAATTGTCGATTTGAAACAGCTACATAATTCTGCAAATATACCATCTGCATTTGAAGCAAGATGCACCACAAAGCCATTGTGTTGCCATCAGAGACGCTGCACTCTCCTTTCTCGATGCAGCTGCACTTGGCGTTGGAATTTAAACATTAACTTCCCAGCCAACAGGGACAAAACATCATCCTCGATGGAGAAAACCATGTTTTTACTTCCACATTTCAAACGGTTGCTGGGATACCGTCTTCCACTAACCCACAATGCAATGTGTTTCAACAACAACCAGGTTAAACTATCCCAGTTTCATAAGTGCTATCTGGACGCTCTAACCCTTTTGGGCTGGTTTCAAGTAACCTACTTTTGATCTTGGTTCTTGAGCACGGTTGTGCTAATATGGACAGGCCCAAAGCCTACTGAGATAATAATGAGTAAATACATTGTGCTTCATCAGATTCTTACTGGATGCAGGATGACAACTTTCTTAAACCTGCATAAAAGTCTGCTATTTTTTAACTTCTGTTTTAGAAGTTTCAAGATTGCAGTTACTTTTATAACAAAGTATTTATGGCTCTTCATTTATTACACATCAGTTAATATACAAAGATAAATACACTGATTAAAGGTGATGCAAGTGCCGCTGTGGCACAGTATGCAAATATTGTTTAATGTGTACTATCGTCCAGTTATATTGCAGGCTAAAATATGTTAACACAGAATCATATATACAATGCAACATATAGAAGAATAAAAGAAAGTAAATGGATAAATAGACTGAATACAATTATGCCAGCGGGACTCAACAGAAAAGAATGAACTAATTAACTTCAATAGATATATAACATTTAAATAAATAAACAAAGTTTGTTCAAAAATTGTGCATGCTGATGCGCTGGGGAGGCCAAATCTAGACTGATCCTCAGAGCCAGCATTGCATGATATAATAAAAATATAAATTTATATAAAATAATGTTTATTAGAATTAATACAGATTCTAAGATAGAAGTAAAAATGATGTCACAATATATAGAAGAGCATTACATCATGTAAGAATAAATCATAGATTTGAATGTAAACAATAACAAGTAGTTGTCATGCCGTCAAAAACCTATAAATACCTCCAATGTTTTGATTCAAACACAGGCTCCCTTGAGAAAGATATGTGCAACATATCGAAACGTTGGGCAGCTGGCTCTTTGAGCTAAAATATATATATATATATATATATATATATATATATATATATATGATTTCTGTGTTTATATATATATATATATATATATATATATATATATATATATATATATATATATATATATATATATATATACTATATTGATAACACGAACTGGCACTGGTAATGATGAAATGTAAAAATAATGACACTTTTTAGCACTTTGTACAATGTTGTTGGAACACTGGAAGCTACTTCCAAAAAGTAGATTCCAGACTGATTATTTATATATATATATATATAATCATTTAAATTAAGGGGTTATTAGAAACTTGTCAAAGAAAAAACACATACAGAGACCTGACATGGTGTATTTACATATGATAAGTTTCTATAAAGCCCCGGTTTCCTTATCTCTCAATCTACCATAACTAGCTGTCAGTATGAAAGCTCTTAACATTGTTCAATTGAGGTACAATTTCAGCAACCCTGTATCTAATTGTGTGGAATGGAAAAAAAGGAAAGTTAACCCTCGGTGGGGGAGCCCGGAGTGTATTTTTCGCCTTGACATGTCAGGTTTTATGTTTCTACTCACACAAGCAGCAGAAAGATCCCCCACATAGTTTCACCTTAAATAAGTTATTGATATTTTTGTAAACTTTTGTACCCAGTAAAAAAAATTAAAAAAAACAAAAGCTAAAGATGCATACAGAAAGCTATACTGTACTTGCATTCATGGTTTATATGGTGGGAGACCACTGTACGATGGTCACTATTTGCATGCAGTTAGCTTACAGTTTTATTTCTGGGTGATAAATTACTAAGCTTTTGTTCCAGTTGAAAATAACAAAGAAGGTGTGTGTATAGAAGCCATTAAATTAATATTCTGAGTTGTTTAATCTAGTTCTGAAACACTAGCCGTTTTTTTTTTTATTTCACTTTGAAAAAGCTTTGTAAATGTGTCCACAATTGCTATTGTATGATTATTTTGTTCTACACACTGTGGTCATGGTTTCACTTCTACATGCTACTAACTGGAGGCTGTATTAAAGCAACATTTTACCATCTTACCACTTAACCAAATCAGATTTCTAAAATAATAATAATAATGATATTTCAATGTTTACACATATATAGGGTGTTATGAGACACAGTTAATGAAATTGCTTCACTGTGCCAGTGGGATAGATTGTTTCTGTTAATAGACATATAGATGCCTGGAGATTAGAAATCTATATTCTGCCTCTTTACTTATCCTCGAATTATGAAGATATGCCTTGGCAAAGGTTGAGCGAGTCACAATGCCAGAGCAGATTAGAAAGCATACTTTTAGTATGGGTTCACATGGTTTAGTATTCCAGTTAAGTTATGCATATGTTGTTAGAAAAACTCCAGTTTGCAGGCCATGTACATTTTTTTAGAAACGTGCCTTCAAGCTTAAGTCTTAAATTGTTTTGCTGACAAGGGAATGGACAGAGAAAATAAAGGAGAAATTGAAATCAGTGCAATAAAAAGGCTGTTTAAAGAACATCTATTTACAATGGGGCACATTGCTGCCGCTTCCACTGCTCAGCTGAAAACCTTTGTGATGGAGCCAGCTTCTTTGTCGCACATTGCTCAGCTGTGTGGGAGACTTTAGGATTCTAGGTTCAAGAGAAGTTCTGAAGCATAAAGTGTTTTTACACATGGTCTTCAGCTATTGTGTTTGTGATCATTTTTAGTGGGGAAAAAAACAAGAAAACATGCCACAGCTGTTTAGGTCAAGTATTCCCATGTTCCGATACTGGCATCTTATTTGTGCTCTAAGACACCATGACCCATATGTATAAAAGGTGGCGGTAATTTCTGTCCATTAAAAGAAATAATTGGCCATGATTTAAAAAAAAAAACTACTGCCTGGTTAATTTACTGGCCAATATTGGTTTTAGATGTGTTTTCCCATCACGGTTTGTTACCGAGAGATTGTATCTAACCAATTGTCAGAGATATGCAAATGAGCTGTGCCCCCTACTTAAGAAATGTGTTGACACTGCCACATTATGGCTGCGGGACATGTCTGAGGACAGGTTGTCCTAAATATAAAGATGTCAGGTTAAAAAAAGTACAAATAAATTACACACACACGCATGTTTAGTGCTCGGTTTATTTTAAATGCATACATCACTGTGCTGAAATAATATTAGCATATTCTTCGTACATATTACATTAGCCTACCATATGTAAAAATATAAATCTGCACAATTGGCATATACAGCTTTGGCCAAAGGTTTTCCATTACACCTTATAAAATTAACACATTTTGTTTCATAAAGTCGAATGAAACCTGCTGAATAATGTTATGTTAACATTTTGAATTATACCCCTTTGTCGTTTTCCACATACTTAACGAAAACCTGACATGAAGTCCTGTACTACTATTATGGCTTCCAGTAAACTTTTCCAACATAATTTCTTTGGTTGCATAGTGTTAAATAAGAGATCAAAATTATGTTCATATTGTTTTGTTTTTTAATTATGTCTCAATCCTAAAATTCTAGATGATGCTAAACTTTTAGCCGTAGCTGTACAGCACAGTATAAAATCACATGAACAACCTTTTACTTTGGTCTATAGGCTACCGGTAACACAAAACAAATCATGCTGCTGCATTACACACACTGTACAACGCAAAAAAACAAACATGATGTTAAATTGAAACTAAATGATTTGAGTGTATTTTATTTTACCGTAGCCTACTTAGTATGCAAAACAGATCATGGTGCAGCATTCACACGTTCTGATACTGTACTGTACAGTACCTTACATATACTGCACACACTTGACAGAAATAAATCATTTTTAAATGTAAATAGAAAATTGCAGCATACAGGTGGCTACAAATAACACGCCTACCTACTACTTTTTTGTTTTCTTTTTTTCTTTTCTTTCTTTTCTTTGCAAAACACAATTAAAGACTTCAAATTCAAAATATTATAGTCCACATCTTGCATTTCGAACCAGTGGAGTCCATCTGTGTTTCTGAAAGCTTCTTGCCCTTTGCCAACCGATCAATCTCTGTTTGTTTAAACTCTGTAGAGTATGTGTTTATATGCTGTCTTTTAATCATGTTCTTAATTTTAGCGATTTAGTAGGCTACTTGTATCTGTCGTTGGGTTTATTTTCATCCAGTCAGTATAACAGTGTTTTTTTGTTTTTTTTCAATGGGTCTCTTTGGATAATGCAGTTCCTGGCATCACACTAAATTGATTATGATTGATTGGGGACATATCACGTATATCAGAATGTATGGCATAACGGTGTCTGTATAGCAAGGGACTCCTGTACTAAAAGTGCTGGACATGAGTGAGGGGTTCAGAAAACCTACATTCACTCCCCCAGTAACTTGCATTATTAAAATAAGACCTATTTGTCAATGCAGATCAGCTGTTTGGAAATACAATGTTCTGTGGCTGAAAAACTATGTCAGGAGATAGCTGATCGGGTTAATGCGGTTGGTACTGTAAAAGGGGAGATCACTGCCAGAAGCGCTGGCAAGATGAACGTCAGATTGTAAACAAAACTGCGGGGTCTTCTCATGTTCCAAGATATCTCCCTCCTCTTGATGTACAGTCCACACAAGCACACAAGCCTGGTATTTCTCAGAGCAACGAATAAGCTACAAACGTAGCTTTTCAACCAGTAAGTAGCTTACCCTGTTCAGACAAGTTAATAATGCAATTTAATGTATGCGTTACAAATAACAAAATAGTTAAATTATGTAATTATTGGATAATTAAACATATAGACTTTTTTATTATTACTATTGGCTTAAATACACATTTCTAAACACAGAAATTATGCTAGGAAATGATACCGTTAAGACGCATCTCATTCTCTGCCTGGCCTGAGGCGTGTGTTAATTATGATGCCAGTCAGGGTCAATTAATGGCACAATACAGATTTATGAATCAGACGAATAATATGCTAATGAGAAAACTGGTCTCTAAGGGCACGTTATTCTGACGTCACGAGGAGTGATGTTTTTTGTTGGTAAATGGAGTTTATGCATCATTATTATGCATTATTACTGGCAAGTAAGCTTCAAATTGTGGCCCTAGTCACAAAGATATAACTCATGAGTTATTTAAAGATTGTTTTGGAAGTCTATTTGATACATTAAATACTGTATGGTATGCATGAAACTTTTCAGGACTCTTAAAGAAATGTTCTTTAAATAGCTTATTATTTAAAACTTTGTGAACTGGGCCCAGAGTACTGGAGATGTTGAAAAAGACTGTCAAACAGTGTTATTCAGTGTCTTTTAGATAACTATATAAATAGCAGTATACAAATGAATAAATAAGTAATCTACAAAATAACCAAAAAAAAATGTAATTCAGTAGCAGAATGTTCTTCCTGCCTACTAATGCCATAGGCAAATGAACACATTAACTAAAAATAAATACAAAATGTGTCAAATAATCACACATCTCAGGTAGTTAATGACAGTCTGCTTCCTCTGGAGCCTCACAACACACCGGATGCATGCCACTCTTTTTACAACAGTGCACATCCTGTTACGACTATAGTACAGACTATAGAGTTTAAAACTCAACTTTCTTACTTCTGTGTTGTATGTATTTCAACATAATCCCAATTTGTTGTGATATTTATATTCACATATCCTTGATGATAAATCACTTTTTATTTGTGACGTCGGGCGAGCACTGGATCTTCAGGGAAAAACATATTTTCAACAGCACAGCATCCAGGGTTTGAATCCAGACATAGTGCCAGCACAGACACTGCCTGGATAGATCAACGTGGAAGCTGCAATTGTCAAACTAAATTCATGAAAATAATAAACCAATTGTGATTATGTTGAAACAGATATTGAGGGAATAAGCACACCACAACCGGCAGCAACGATATGTAACACTTTTAAGTAGCGGAGTACTCCATTACAGTAGGCTGATCATGTATTGATGAAATGTGGCCGCTTCTTCAGCAGAATTCACATCTGCTAAGCTTTGAGAAGGCTGATGGTGGAGATCAAGCTGGAGATTTTTCAGTCATTCTGTAATAACTGGCATATGGTCGAAACCCCCTGCAGACCTTTTTTCCTCTTCTTTTTTTCACCCCCATTTTGCCTTTATCTGGAAATGGCCGCACATTAATGAGGCCTAACAATGGCTGGCATTAGCAGATCGTTTGAATTGGTCTGGGTTGAGTGAAGGTGCATGTGCAGGGAGCAAACAGTAGACATGGAGACCCTAGGCAGACTTGTTGCTCTGTAATCCATCATCCACACTAACAAACCGGCATAGACAGAGAGCACATTCTAGGGCTCACTCAGAACACTGCAAAGCTTTGCAGTGCCATATCCTGTCAGTTAACTGCTTTCTCGGGGTCATTGGGATTTGTGGTTAATTTGGTCTTAAATCTTCTCATTGGTCACACAGATTCTAATGCTTAATTGTAAATTATGAACACAAACACTGTGAACAGACCCTTTAAAGCCGAGGCAAGTAGAATAAATCACTTGCTTTTTTTATTTTTTATTTTTTTTTAACAAACATACCTCAACTAGGGAATATAATGCTTAATGTTTTAAGTAAGAAATATAGACTTACTCTGTAATTTGAAATATTCATAGTCATAGAAAGGAATTTTGACACATGGAAAAACAAATGAGAGCAATACTTTGTGCATCTGGAATAATTTTTGAAAACCTACTGTAGTTATTCTTATGTGAGCACGATCATTACCCGATTGATTCCGAAATTATGGAAAAGACATGATGATCTGATGTTAGTTTATAGTTTTGCCATTTACATTTTTTTTTAACAATGTTTTAACCCTTTTTAAAATCCCCCCCCCCAAAAAAGAAAAGTTTTTCAAGAACAATACTGTGACCTGAAGGGTGATACATACTTTAATCATTTACCTGAAAGCACATAAAAAATTATATTAAAAAATATTAGTGCTTGGACACATTTTCATTTTGAATATTATTTTAAAATTCTTCAGTTTTGAATTAGCTGGAAAAAGTTTGTGGTGGTACTGTAAAAAAAAACAAAAAAAAAACTTTATATATATACAGGCTCCCTTGAGAAAGATAGGTACAACATATCGAAACGTTGGGCAGCTGGCTCTTTGAGCTAAAACATATACAAGGTCATTTTTACACCCGTATACACCTAAAGCAGTGTTTACTTGAGTATTCAAATGTTTGTGCCGACACTGACACATATATAATGCTTTTTTTTTTCAATTAATATCCATATCAAGTTAATTTTGCATTGGATCATGTTATTCCAATGCTACTTTACCAATGATTTCTATACTCTACTGTACATATTTGACCATGGTATACAGCAGTGAACATTTATTTGGGTTACCGTGCTATTGCGTTTGTAAACTTAAAAACATACATATTTTTATTTCATTGATTATTATCCTTTAAAAAATGCTATTGTGTTTTTCTTTCAGTGTATTTACACACAAAGCTCAGGTTTTATTTAGACAAAAAACAAAGAGTGCACGGCGCAATTGTAGGGATGGACTGATAGCTGCAGTTTGATACCTTTGGTAAAAAATGAAACAAACATGCACTTATAACCTTGGTAGATTGTAAGATTTTAGCTGAACTGTCCACTGTACTGCACAAATTCAAAATGGAGTACAGCTTTAAAGGCCTCTTTTTAAAATCACAATTGAATTGCATTTGCTCCACAATTACTATTCTCTTAAAATCTGGAACTTTTAGAAAAAATGATCCCAAAAACTATTTAAGAAATCAAATGCAGTTCTTTAGTGCCAGGTTAAAACTGTTTCCTTCATAATTAAGCTCATGTCCCAGCAGAATACACACAGTAACTATTTTTAAAACAGTTTTTTGCTACTTACAAGCTAACATCAAAGACTGGGTTCAATATTTATATTTTTACATTCATTTCAGTCATAGTATCTTCAGAAATACTAAAAGAAACAAAGGGTAGGCAAACAAACATTTTGACAAAAACACCAGCATTTATTTGCTTAAACTTTTCTTGTGTTTTTGCTGTAGTATTGTTTTATGGTTTTTAAGTTCATTTAATGACTTAATGTGAAAACTGCTGAAACAGTTAATTTGGTCTCTATGGGTTAAGTTATGCCGAAGAAAACAGATGGTGATGTGAGAACTATGTGGAACTGGAGGAACACAAAAGCAAGCCCCCATTTCCTCTTTCTAACTCCTCTGCCAATGGAACTCTTTGATTTTGTTCAAGCATAAGGAAACATTGCATTCATAAATCTCTGAATAGTTATTGTAGATGCCTTAATTAGATTGCCTGTATAGTCAAGGTGATTGGTCCCAATATACCCCTTGTGGTTGGGTTTCCCTTTAAGGGCCCCATGTTGGATGCTGGGTGATGAATTCAAGTGGTGACGATTTATTTTCATTAATTCAAAGCAGGAACTAATTGATTGACCAATGCGGTCTGTACATTAACTTAAGTGGGTCAACAAAGTCTGAAACATTTTTTTCTAAATGAATTTGTGTGCTAAGACAAGTATATCCACCTTTAGAAATCACCCAGTTCTGTAGACAAACAGCATCTTGATGTAAAGACAACATGTTTGCTTTTTTTCTCACCAGTGCTAACACTGAAAAAAAATGAAAACACAAAGTGTTTGCTCTGGTTTTTTTGTCTACAATTTTCTTACAGCTGTAAACGCAAAGGAACACACAATTCAAGGTTGTTTTTTTCTGTCGATGACTACCTTATAGTGTTTTATAAGTGCGGAGTTTTAGCAAAATGATGTCATGTTTTAGTGACAGATTGACCCCTTAAAATTGTTGCTAGCTTACTCACCACATCAGAAGACACATTAACTTTGTAAAATGATGAGATCTGTACATAACTTTGAACACAAAAAAATGTTAAATGTAATATAAACTTAATGATCAACAAACGCTGACGGAAGTTGAAACGTTTGCTAATTTATTACGTTTCTACTAGATCTGTAATGTTGTCACGCAATACATAATAAAAACATTTAAAAACATATCATATTACACAGCACAGTTGTCATAGCATCAGAAACCATATGACCAATATTTAATTTTTCAAACACTCGCTCCTGTAATAAAATATATCCAAAAGTTGGGAAGCTAGCATTGATTACCGAAAATACTTTCCATCACTTTCATGTACTGCCCCTCTTTTCTATTAAGCCCTGACCGCTCTTGGTTGCCCTGTCACGCTTTCTCTGATATGTGTCTCCAGGTTAGGCCATTGTTTCTTTACAACTACAACTGAAATAAAAAGTATATGCTTGTAATAACCTATACTGCACAAAATCCACATGTTTATCAGTCCATAATTCCATGTTTTATATACATGTCATTCATGCCCAAGTCCGTGGCATGTCTTTCCATATGTCTTCTTTTTTTTCAAAGTCTTGGTAATCTTTGTTGGATTTATCATAAAGTAATTTTTGTTTGGCGACACACACAATTAGATTTTCCATTTTGTTCAGGGAACTGCAAGAACCTACGTGTCTTCCCAGTCGTTTTTCATTGGTCAATGTATTTTTAATGTACGTCAAATCGAACTTGTTTCGATTCCAAAACTGACGCATCACCGTCGTACGACAATTCTGGCCTCAGTGTGCAAGGTGCAATAGGGAATGCACAGGATCGTTTTTTTCTTCTTAGACACACGTTAAAATCGGATTCATAATCGGATCCAGCGTGCAATGGCCTTAATAGTGAGCTGCATGAATGACTGTGTAGTTTCATCAACTTGCATGTGTATCCTGCCTCTTTTGAATGAGTGGTTTGCACATGTACATGTACCCATAAACTGTATAATTTGTGAAAAATAGTAGGCTTCTATGAAAATAGTGTTTTTTCAGTATTTATTAAATGGAAAGGAAAACATAGGAACCAAGAAAAAACACTTATGATAATGAATAATAGCCAAATCTACAACAAATTGTTTCATGTTCATTCATTTACTAGAAATTCTGTGAATGTTATAGGCTTCAGTGTATGTCGGACCAAAAATCAGATTAATTATTTGCAGATCCCAAACTGAAAGCTAAAACACATTTACATTATATATGGATTGCTGCTGAACGGACTGAATGCAGTTAGATTAATCTGTCTGCCAATGATCATGAAGGTACGCGGGCTCCAGCATAATTGGGCAGATAAATACCATTTTGTTACACTTCCACACCTATAAATATTCACCTTAAGATACTAAACAGTAACATGCTTGTCAATAACTGCAGAAAGGAGTTGTGCAGTATGAAGTGGATTTAAAAACTTTGAAAATGTCAATGCAAACCTAGTTGTGATGTTGAAATGGGTTTTGTACATAAATAGAAAATACAGGTTGTGGCCAACTTATTAGTAATTGTTGAAACATAAAGGACACCTTTAAATACAGTTGTAACCCCTTTTAAATGTAGCAAATGCCAGAGTAACTGGGATTGATTTCTAACAAACCACTGTTGAGTATCTCCATAAATCTAATTTCTAATTAGCAAGTATCACTTCCCAAGGCCTTGGACATCCCATCCATACAGCTGGTGTACATTCACAGCTGTGTCTAATTGGGGCAGGTATGCTTTAAGTGGCCAGACCTCGGCTCAAATTCAAAACCTTTTGCAGCCCAGAGCTCAAACCACTGAGCTACTGTACTCTTACCACAATGATGTTTTATAAGCGGTTATAAACCCAAATTCAGTACACATTTGTTTAGTTTTTCATCAACAGTACGCCACCTGAATATGCTCATATCTGTAAACACACATGCCAGAACTGTAAAGAAACGTCAGCCAGTTTACTGGACTCAACTGGATTAGTTTATATACATGCAAGGGATTAAAAGGGTAACATTTATGGATATTAATAAATCAGAAAAAAAAGTTTAAATTGCAATGAAAAGGTCAAATGCAAGTTGTTAGATATTGCAAAGGCTGATCAAAGGCAAAGGCTTATCGAGGATAGCAGATCGATATCAGATTACTTAATCAACCTCCACTGGCATCAGCTGAAAGCTGTTAAACATAAATTCATCGGAATTGAAGGAGGCTGTGATTAATTTCTGGTAGACATTGCTAATACGTTTCAGACCAGCTCCCTCTACTAGTGGTGCTTGTAACATGAGTGTGTGGCATTTTTTGGACTGCTTACACCCATCTGCTTGCCAGCATTCCCAAACTTCTACCTTTTAAAGTAGAGACGAGTTTGAATGGAAAAGTGTCAGATGAATCAATTAGCAACCTTAGTGGCTTCTGGTGTCTGTACAGTGATGGTAGGGATTAGCGACAATAAGGTCAAATAAGTGTTGAGTTTCAACAAATGTTAAATCAGTTAAATTTACCTCCTGATAACTATTATTAGTAAGGCTTTTTAAAAGTCCCAATAGGCAGTAGCCACTGTCTTACATTCAATGGATATTCAAATCTGCACTCTGTAGCTTGCAAGGGAAGTGAATCAATTTCCGTGTGGTAGATACAGAAGTATTTGTTCTGTGCCATGTCTATAGCTGATTTTAGCAATGCTCGATTTCATCTGTCAACAGTGTTTACATTAAATAGGATGATGTCCAAGCCACATAATAAACACATGGCAAGATAGCATGCACCACACTGCAATCCACTAATGCATTATCCAGCAATGCTTCTACAAACTTCAGTATTAACCCGATACCCTAATTGCTACTCAGAATGCCTTTTCTAACTGAAATAACTTTCCCATCTGGGACTTTTGACCCTGTTAGTCAACAGTCAGAATTACTCAAAAACTTGGCTCAATAAGAGAGAATTCTGTGAAACTACTGCCTCTCTTAGTTTTATCCGTAGCTGTTGGTTTGACTAATGTAACTTGGACAACCACTGAATATGTGAACGGAACTGAGTGCAACCTACTAAAAGCATGTTTATTAAACAACACAAAACAAAGCTCATATTTGCCCACACATACACAATTATTAATACCAATCAATGACAATCAAACAGAGGCTTTTCAGACAGTGTCATTTTAATATAGAACTCGAGATCCTACCTATTACAATCACTTAGATTGTATCTGTGAATATTTTGTCTGCTTTACATAAAATCTACATTTTCTAATTACACTTTTGACTTTTTTGTGTCGATGGAAACATTTCAATCTCCCATAGAAGAAGGGATAAATAATAAACTTGAAACATGTTTAATCTTTAGGAATACAAATTGCCATTAACAAAATAAATAAATAGAAGAAACATATATCATTTTAAATTCTATTTATCTTTATACAAAATTGTCATATTAAATTGTACTTGTAATTTGTATATTTGCCTAAAATGTAACATAGAAGAGTGCTGTAGGTTCACCCATGTTTATCTCATGGGCAGTTTTATTAAGACATTCTATTCCTATTCTGTTGACATTAACATAGGTCTATTGTTTTGCAACCTGTTTAATTGTTATAAACAAATGGGTTTTGTTAGTAAGATGATAATTCCCCCTCTAATCAAAACAACTACTTGTTTACCATTAGGGAACATTATTAGCCGACAATCTCTCAGGAAATTATGCTGTTTGATTGCTATTGACTGTAACCTGATAACTGTGAAGATGAGTTGCAAATGAAGAAAAGGCGTATTTTATTGTTGCGTGATTAACACGTTTTTAAGCGGTTTCATTATGGTTAATTTAACACCCACTGACCAAACAAAAAGGAAAAAAGAAAATTGGAGTGTCTGCACACCCCTTATAGATTGTACTGTCTATTTACAAATCCCAGTTTGTTTGTATACAGTATTTGTAAATGGTGCAAAGAAAAATGGGAGGAAACAGACTTAATTCATAAAAAAAAAGAAACATGTATAAGCATTTTTGAGATGTGTTAGTCATTAAATGTTTAACTGTTACATTGGAAACAGGTATATATATATATATATATATATATATATATATATATATATATATATATATATATATATATATATATATATATATATATATAGTACTGTGCAAACGTTTTAGGCAGGTGTGAAAAAATGCTGTAAAGTAAGAATGCTTTCAAAATAGACATGTTAATAGATTATATTTATCAATTAACTAAATGCAAAGTGAGTGAACAGAAGAAAAATCTAAATCAAATCCATATTTGGTGTGACAACCCTTTGCCTTCAAAACAGCACCAATTCTTCTAGGTACACTTGCACAAAGTCAGGGATTTTGTAGGCATATAGTCAGGTGTATGATTAAACAATTATACCAAACAGGTGCTAATGATCATCAATTCAATATGTAGGTTGAAACACAATCATTAACTGAAACAGAAACAGCTGTGTAGGAGGAATAAAACTGGGTGAGGAACAGCCAAACTCAGCTAACAAGGTGAGGTTGCTGAAGACAGTTTACTGTCAAAAGTCATACACCATGGCAAGACTGAGCACAGCAACAAGACACAAGGTAGTTATACTGCATCAGCAAGGTCTCTCCCAGGCAGAAATTTCAAGGCAGACAGGGGTTTCCAGATGTTCTGTCCAAGCTCTTTTGAAGAAGCACAAAGAAACGGGCAACGTTGAGGACCGTGAAGCGCAGTGGTCGGCCAAGGAAACTTACTGCAGCAGATGAAAGACACATCATGCTTACTTCCCTTCCAATCGGAAGATGTCCAGCAGTGCCATCAGCTCAGAACTGGCAGAAAACAGTGGGACCCTGGTACACCCATCTACTGTCCGGAGAAGTCTGGTCAGAAGTGGCCTTCATGGAAGACTTGCGCCAAAAGCCATACCTCCGGCGTGGAAACAAGGCCAAGCGACTCAACTATGCACGAAAACACAGGAACTGGGGTGCAGAAAAATGGTAGCAGGTGCTCTGGACTGATGAGTCAAAATTTGAAATATTTGGCTGTAGCAGAAGGCAGTTTGTTCGCGAAGGGCTGGAGAGCAGTACACGAATGAGTGTCTGCAGGCAACAGTGAAGCATGGTGGAGGTTCCTTGCAAGTTTGGGGCTGCATTTCTGCAAATGGAGTTGGGGATTTGGTCAGAATTAATGGTCTCCTCAATGCTGAGAAGTACAGGCAGATACTTATCCATCATGCAATACCATCAGGGAGGCATCTGATTGGCCCTAAATTTATTCTGCAGCATGACAACGACCCCAAACATACAGCGAAAGTCATTAAGAACTATCTTCAGCGTAAAGAAGAACAAGGAGTCCTGGAAGTGATGGTATGGCCCCACAGAGCCCTGATCTCAACATCATCGAGTCTGTCTGGGATTACATGAAGAGAGAGAAGCAACTGAGGCTGCCTAAATCCACAGAAGAACTGTGGTTAGTTCTCCAAGATGTTTGGGCCAACATACCTGCCGAGTTCCTTCAAAAACTGTGTGCAAGTGTACCTAGAAGAATTGATGCTTGATGCTGTTTTGAAGGCAAAGGGTGGTCACACCAAATATGGATTTGATTTAGATTTTTCTTCTGTTCACTCACTTTGCATTTAGTTAATTGATAAATATAATCCATTAACATGTCTATTTTTGAAAGCATTCTTACTTTACAGCATTTTTTCACACCTGCCTAAAACTTTTGCACAGTACTGTATATATATATATACACTATCTTACGAAGTTCAGGTTTATACAGTTTAAACACTGAACTACTCTATTTACCACTTTGCTGGTGTAGACCTTGGGGGATTTGACTCCCTGCCAAATATCCTTATTAAATTACCCTCTGAAATGATGCAAATTATAGAATACATTAATTTAATTCTCTTTTGTTTTCTCATATTACCTAGTAGCTTGAGTTGGTTTTCAAACAGAGCCAGCTTGTGCTTTATATTGCTTGCCTGAAATAACAGAAAACAGAATTTGTATAACAAAAAGGTTTCCCTTAAAGTATATTCTGAATTAGTTTTTTTTCAAGGGACATTTTAATATTAAAGTATCATTATTTTAGAATAATTCAGAAAGAGCTCTCTTTAGTTTCTTAAAATGTATTATTTTTAGTAATAGAAAATATTATCGTGTGACTTGTTTCCATGCAAAGTACTTGATGCTGATAAATAACTAACTAGATACAAAATTAAAACATTTATATGCTGTTTGCAGTATACTGTACACAAAGTTAACAAGATTGCAAGTACTCTAGTCTTGAAAGGCTGTTATGCTACATTATTCTAGCTAGTCTTCTCATAGCCAGTATCATACTCACAAAGACCAACTGGGTTTTCACCCGACTATATCCTCCTGGACATTCATATCAGCATTGTTCCGCTACTGTATTTTAAAAACAATAATACATACAAAAATAACTACATTGTACAAATCCATGTTTATTTTTTTGAATATCCAATGACATCTGGCCACTTGGAGTTCCACTCGACCATTGATATTTTAGAAGCAGTCTGCCAATCTGCATTTCCCTTTGCTCTCCATTAGTGTACTTCAAAAGCTTTAGGTTATGACAGCAGTAGCTTAAAATGCAATTACGCTTTTCCTGACATTTCGCATTGTGTGTTTCTAAAATTACATGTCGATGGATCCAAAACTCAGTATCTGATTCATTGGTTAAAAATCCTAGACCCAAAGAAGATATCCTTTTCACAAAAATGTAGCAAAAAATAATTGAATGTGCATATTAACATAGAAAAGTTAAAACCTTTACAGTGGGTTGAAAATTGCTCGCCTTTTGCCTGGGCCCCTACTCACCAACCAGTCCAAAAGCCCAGACAATTCCCAAGCAGCTAAACAGAAATAAAAACGCTGTAATCTTTAATTATTTTGTTCCTGAAAGAAGCCAGACCATTTTAACATTCTAAAACTAGTAAAAACAAACACAAAACTGCAATGTAACTGCTCCTACCTGCAACAAGTTGTTTCTTGTTAGTTATAAAATATTGATGTTTGAAAACATGGGAGCAAACTTTAAACTTGAAGCAATAATGTCCCTGCATTACCTGTAAAACAAGCCTCAATTTCAGTTTCTAATGGGTTCTACAAAGCCCCCTTCACAAGCACCTTTGAACAGGTCTTTCCTGTTGCAGCAGTTTATATGGCAGATAATACCGGCAGTAGCGGAGGCAGTGTTGTCTTATTAAAAAAAAAAAAAAAAAAAAAGTTCATGATCTGTAATTGCAAATCACTTTGCTCACAAGTTAATGTGTGTTCTTTGAATACTGTGATGACACCTGCATGACTATGCAGACAGGCAGATCCAATCAGTATGGAATTAAGACATAGTTGGCTGTCAAGCATAAAAATCATGATGGGAGATCCAGGGAACATATCACTCATTTGTTGCCAGTTTTGTATTTTTACAACATATCTTTGCATGGAACCATACCTTAGCAGGCAGCACATCAAACACTTGAAAAGTGGAACTTTGATCCTGCATGTGGCCAAAACAGAATTTTTTGCTTTACGCTTAGTTTCTGGAAAGCTCTGATCTCCCTGTTTGAACTAAACATTAACACTAGACCAGAAGAATTTCTGTCTTTGACACTGCCACACTGTGATACCTTGATGTGCCGAGACAGCCGTTTCCCCTCTCTGTGCGCCTTTCCATGCCTCTGATGCTTATCTTATTTGCAGGTGAGCGCCCCTACCAGTGTCCTTACTGTGACAAGGCTTTCAGCAAGAATGACGGATTAAAGATGCACATTCGGACGCACACAAGGGTAGGCAACATGTTCTTTTGTTGTTGGCATTCCAGCATTAAATGTTTGCAAACTACAGCTGAACTGTATTGACAGTTTTATTCCCTTCAGTCCCCTGAAAGTGCATTCATTTTTTTTTTTTTTATAGATGTTCGATGTTCATGGAAAGATCGTACTGTATGGAAAGTGCTTAATTCTATAATCATGTGTTGATTGCTAAGAATTTAACACCTTGGTAATTGTTTTTATTTAGTATGTTAAAATACAGTGGGGATGGGGAGGGAAGGTGGGCAGACAAATATAGGGCCTCATTTACGAAAGGGCGCTAAACTTTATGGCTCGCAATAATTGCAATTGTAGTGCATAGTTCATGATTGGCGTATTTACTATTGCAATTGTATTCATTATCACACAAAATAGTGGGCATACTATGGTGCACACTCATTTTATTGTGTCACACTATGGTGATGAGTATATGATTCGTATGGTAATGCATGTATTTAAAAGAGGCACCCTGCTCTGAATAATGAGGTGATCTTTATTCACACTGAATTTACTAAAGGGCGATAATTGTAGTGTGCACCAGTTTGTTTGGAAACCAGGCTAGCTCGTTATTTAAACATTTTGCTGGGCTGAAAAATAGTGATGTGCAGTTCGATTCTTTTTACTGACTCGATTTGTTTGATTCATTCAGTTCAGTGAATCAATTCAACAGATTTGTTTGTTTGATTCACTAACGCATCTTGCTGAATTACTTGGTTATGAAAATTTGTTTGAACAGAAAAAGTCCAGAAATGATAATTGATTGTCTAGGTCAGGGGTGTCAAACTCAAACTCATCTGGCAGCAAGGGCCATTTAAGATGAGACTGTTCACTTGGTGGGCCGCTCTGTAAAAAAAAAAATAGTTATACATCGTAATGTACCTGAAATTATATATAGGCCAATATACTCAAGTATACTACTTTACACAAAACACATTACTCCCACTGCACGATTCTTATTCATCAGTAAGTATGCAGGCAAAGTTTCAATTAATTAATCAACATATTACTTAATGTATTTTATAGTACAAAAATAGATAATATAACTAGAAGCAGCTTTCCTAGAACACTGACAAAAAACTAAATATCACAAATGTATCACAAAAGTATTTTACTTTCAATGGAAATCTTAAACAGTAAAGATGTCAGAGTATATAAGGAGGCTGTGTGGTCCAGTGGTTAAAGAAAAGGGCTTGTAACCAGGAGGTCCCCGGTTCAAATCCCACCTCAGCCACTGACTCATTGTGTGACCCTGAGCAAGTCACTTAACCTCCTTGTGCTCCGTCTTTCGGGTGAGACGTAATTGTAAGTGACTCTGCAGCTGATGCATAGTTCACACACCCTAGTCTCTGTAAGTCGCCTTGGATAAAGGCGTCAGCTAAATAAACAAATAACAATAACAATGCTAAGTCCCAATATTTAACTTATATTCCAAAATATAATGTTTTTAACAGCACAAGATGTGAGACTGCAATTTAGTAAACGGTACCCTATGAAATGTACCTTTTTATGACTTCTGCCAAGACACTTGGCACTTCATTTTTGGCACAGTTGTAATTCTGCAACTTTTCTACATAATGCCTGTTGATGCAGAACCCAGTGTATGAACATTGGTACTTCTGCATTTCTTTCATACATTTTTTCCAGCACTCTGCTAGCCAGTCATATATGGTGCACCAGTTCATTTCTTCCAAGGTAACGATTTTGGAATCTTGTGTTCCACCTCCACCTTCCGCTTACGTGACACCTCCAACTACTTTTTGGCTACTGATTTTAAATGTTACACAAAGTAAAATAAATAGTTTAAACCAGCCTTCACTTCGCTATCCTAATCAAAATGATATATGCTGTGCTGTTACGCGTGTGTGTGAGGAAACGGATCTTGTGCACCATTTGATTGGATATTTTACTACCTCTGTGAGCTTTAGCTTTATTAACTATTCATTTTAAACTGTGCTATTCAGCTTTAACTGCAACCTATTTAATAACCTAAAATTTACACACAAAACATGAACAGCTATAGTGTATGAAATTAAGAAGTAATAGCTGATTTCTTACTTTCCTTTTTATACAGGATTATACAGAGAGGATCGCACATATAGCAACAATATGTGTTATTTATTCTGCCAGTTGCAATTAAGTACGTAAAGATCTTTTTTATGTGACTGTTGCGGGAGCAAGTGAGACTTCCAGGGTTCTGATACATTTCTAACTACCTTGTATTCATATCTTCTGTGTGTGTTTGCATATGTGATTGGTGCTATTGATTGTACTCGCATAGCACCCCGATCCATGGAGCCTGCTCTGCAGGGTGGCAATGCTGACAAGGAGGAAGAGAATTGAGGCAACGTCTCATCAATAAATATTTCTCGAGTAAGCAGAACAAAAAGAAAAAAAAATGCCATTGCACAACATGACTTTTATTGTATATGCATTAAAGGAGAAAGGAAAAAAGTCTTTTTTTCTTTTTTTTACATCAGACGAGGAATACATGTTAAAATTAAAAGGGAACAAGTGCAGTTTCACTTTACATTGCCTCTGCCTGTCCCCTGCGGAGGGCTGTGTCTGTTGATCACTCATTTTTGGTCAATGTAAGCCACCACAACCTTTCACAATAAGCTACTGACCAAAAGATACGCTTGGACTGCTGGGGCTTTTTATATGAAGGTGTTTCACGTGTAGTCTCGGACATTATCGTGCGCATTCAATTATTGCTTACACTAAATTTAGTGCACGCGCTATGGCATGTAAATGAGGCAAACAGTGAGCACATAAATTAATGCCTTCTCTGTTAGTAAATGTGCCAGTAAATTTAGATTTATCGCGCACGTTTGGCTCACTGCTTTATGTGAATGCTAACTCTAAATTTCCTAAATGAAGCCCCTGGTATGGTAATTTACTCACATGATCTTGTTGACTTGTATGTTATACCTAGCTCTTACTCTTAAATATATGGTCTTGTATTTTGTGTCTTGTAAATGCTGCTTATAGTTTTATATTTAGACCTTAAACGTGATATGAGAAACAGTATATAGGTTTGTTTAGCAAAACATTGATGTTGAAGTTCAGTTTTCTTCATACCTGACTTGACATTTTTTGTATTGTCACACCAGAATTGTAATCTCTTTTCAAAATCAGGTGGACAGGTTCTTTCTGACACACATGCATTCTAGAATGTCTTGTCTAGACTTTTTCAATTATTTGTGCTTATGTATCATAGATTACAAAAAAGAAAAATATGTACAATTATATAAGCTTTTTAAAAGGGGCTGTCCAGGACCAGGGTTAAAGACCCCTGCACTAATACTTACATTACCACAATATATTACTATTTTAGACCTAATGGTGAACAGGCACATCATACATTTAAGCATTATATATATATATATATATATATATATATATATATATATATATATATATATATATATATATATATATATATATATATATATATATATATATATTAATGACAAATCAAATTGGAATCAGAGAGCAGTTTACTTTTACATTTAAAAATGCCTTAAGAAGATTCTGTTCAAAGACATTATCTATACTGCTAATGGATCCCCAGAGACCTTGGAGATCATTTCAGCAGTAGAAACTAATTAGAAAATAAGGTTTTTAATTGGATATTTTCCTCAGTTGTCTTATGTTTATATTCTACACTACATTTTGTTACAGTGCTTTTTTTTATCATTATTTGTCCATCTTGTGATAAATATGTTTTATATGTTTCAACTCAGCATTTTGTATGTCACATGCGGGAACTACATTTCTGAGTTTAGTTTATGTTAAACCGAGCAGAATATATGCTATTAAAATTGAACAAAAACGGTCACATGGGTTAGCGATAAAAGCCAATGCTTGGCTTCAGCACAGGGAACTATGTCCTCGCAGGCTCGAATCTAGGCATTTTCTGAATAAATTAATTATTATTATTAAGTAAAATTGTGTTGTTTCTAGGGGGCTCCCAAATGGCGCATCCGGTAAAGGCTGTCCGCGTGGAGTGCAGGATGCACCCCATAGCCTGGAGGTCGGCGGTTCGAGTCCATGCTATTCTACTGCCCACCGTGGATGGGAGCTCCCAGGGGGCAGCGCACAATTGGCCGAGCACCACCCGGGGGGAAGGGGTTGGCCAGGGTGTCCTTGGCTCACCGCACACCAGTGACCCCTGTAGACTGGCCGGGCACCTGCAGGCTTGCTTGTAAGCTGCCCAGAGCTGCGTTGTCCTCCCACGCTGTAGCTCTGGGTTGGCTGCATGGCGGGCCTGCAGAGTGAAAAAAAGCAGTCAGCTGATGGCTGCACGCTTGGAGGACAGTGTGTGTTGAGTCTTCAGCGAGTCAGCGAGGGGTGGTAGCGGTGAGCTGAGCTTAAAATTCAATTGGATATGTCAAATTGGGAGATAAGCAGGGTAAAATTCATTGGCGACTACTAAATTTCTTTCTGTGGCCAATAATTTGCTTTATATATTTATTTCATTTATGTAGCACCTTATGTCATGGATCCCAATGTGCTTTACAGAAAACATAATACACAGAGCATAAAAAAACATTAAAATAGCAAAATATTATAATAAGGACTATTTTAAATAAAAGTAAATACATTTCCAATCATGTATATTTAAAAAAACAAAAACAGTAATAATAAAAAGACTATAATAAAAAGGCCTGTGTATATACAGTAAATAAGTCTTCAATCTTGACTTAAAAACAGCAAGACTCCTAGCTTCTCTGACAAAAAAAAGGCAGAGCGTTCCATAATGTAGGAGCCTTATAAGAAAAGGCCCTTCCTCCCATACTATTTGTATTTACTCTTGGAATAACCAAGAGCCCTGCATCCTGAGATCTAAGATTCTGCTTAGGAATGTATGAAATCAACAGCTCTTGTAAACAACTGGGTGCTAATCTATTAAAGGCTTTATAAGTTAAAAATAAAATCTTAAAATCAATTCGAAACTGCACAGGAAACCAGTGTAAGGAGGCTAAGACAGGAGTAATATGTTCACCTTTTCTGGTTTTAGTTAGAATTCTTGCAGCAGCATTCTGAATAAGCTGCAAGCGAGACACCAAATACTTTGGAATCCCAGAAAAAAGTCCATTACAATAGTCGATTCTCGATGAAACAAAGGCATGCATTAGCCTCTCAGCATCAGATACAGAAATAATAGATTTAAGTTTAGCTATATTTCTCAAATGATAAAAAAGATGCATTAGTAATTTTCCTAATATGGGACTCAAATGATAGAACAGGATCAAAAATGACCCCCCAATTTCTTGCTTCAAGTTTTAGTTCTGAGGAAAGGCTGCTAAGATCTATTTTATATAAATCAACATTTTTTAATTGGTGCTGTGAACCCACAAGCATGACCTCCGTTTTATCAGAATTCAACATCAGAAAGTTCTGTGACATCCAACACTTTATGTCCGCAAAGCAAGCAGCTAATAGTGCCCCAGTAGAGGGATTGTCTGGACTGAAAGACAAGTACAGCTGAGTATCATCTGCGTAACAATGGAAATTCACTCCATGCCTGCGGATAATATCACCTAATGGCAACATATTTAATGAAAACAACAGGGGACCTAAAATAGAACCCTGAGGAACACCACAGACAACCTCTGACAAATCAGACTTCATCTCCCCGACAGAAACGTACTGAAACCTATCGGAAAGATAAGGCCTAAACCAAGAATGGACACCGCCTGCCAAACCCAGTAAACTCCCAAGTTGGTTTAATAGAATGGAATGGTCCACGGTGTCAAAGGCAGTGCTAAGATCAAGAAGAATTAAAATTGAAAGAAAGCCATAGACGGAGCTTATCAAAAGATCATTTACTACCCTAACAAGAGTTGTCTCAGTGCTATGTGCAGATTGAAATCCAGATAAAGCATTACAAGCTAAAAATATGAATCCTAAGCAAAATTACACAACATCCTACACTTTGACCTTGACTTAAGTTTAGTGGCTTTGGTGCCCTTTACAAATTTATTGAACTTAAGGCCATTTTGGCATTGCCCTTTTTGTTGCCCTGAGATACTAAACCACAATAACTTAGTTATTTTGGCCTGAACTGTAATAAGGGAAATAGTTAGTAAACTCATATTTTTGAAAATAAATATGAAGCCCCCTTATTATTATTACAGCAGCCCACCAAAGGAACCGAGTAAAATCGGCTGCAGGTAATAAAGATTTTTGTCCTGTCCACACTACATAACCGATTTAGAGAACCGTACTCAAAAATGTTTGAATTAATCCAGCTCAAAGCGTCCACACTAAAGTGCTATTTAATGTTTAGTCGGGCTTAATGCGTACACACACTATTAAAATAGTATGGTTACAGTTCCTAGCAGCGCAATGGACTGTAGGACTAAATACTATAGTATCCCACCATGCACTGTCTGTTTACAACCTTGCAAATATGGAGCCTGTGCCCACAGAAGATATAGCGCTTCTTAGCATGAACGTTATGGTTTTGTTTCTTAAAAACACAAGGCACATTTTATCATAATGAGTGCGTTTCGTTTTGAACTCTGAAGTTCTTCTTGACCGATTTCATCACTCCAGATATCAATGTGCCTTGATTTCCATGCCGCTCCATGATCCACCATTTTACAACAAGCCTCAGAAATTGTATACAGTACAGCAGTATTGATAGTCGTTCTCAGCTCCTTCAGGCGCCTGTTCTAAGTACTGTATTTGTAATGTACACGGGCCAAAACATATCAGAACGTATTTTCCGATACTAGAGGACACACAAAAAATTTAATTTGGTATTATAGCATCCACACTTCTGATAAGCCGCACTACCTGATTTGATCAAATTTAGAACCGGAGTGCGGTATTAAATACTGTGTAGTTTAGACGCTAACCGTATTTTGCACTTTTAAGATGGTTTAAAGGCATAGTGTGGACAGGGCCTTTGTTTCTTAGGTTCATACTGTTTTACCTGTACAAGATAGTATAGAAAAAGTGCAGACGGTGACCTCAAGCAACAATATACAGTATAAACAAACTGGGCTGGAATGTCAGGGTACAAAATTGCATCGAGTAGTCTGAATGGTGAGCTTACAATTCCCACAAGCATTACTCCTGAAATCATTGCAAAAAAGCAATTAATTGACTCATTAAAAAGCTTTGAAAGTCTTTATAGAAATGTTATATGTACTTTTTTTTTAATAATTCAAAATTACCATAACTTGAATAAAAAAAGAAGCTTGTATTCTGCCAAACATCTAGTCTAATTCCTACGCCCCACACAACAAACATTCCTGATAAAATATATATTTCCTTATTGATGATAAGAAAGTGTATGAAGGAATCGGGTGCAAACAGTACTTGCTAATTTATGTTTTATGATTGGTTTAAATAATTAATTACGTTTACATAATGTGTGAAGGGGGCAGCCCTTCCTCCTAATGAACTTTGATTCTTGATTCCTACTGTATTGAGAACTTCGCAAATGCCATACATAACGTTGGAAAGTAGCGTCATCCCTTGTCTAAGCTCATAAGGGGAAGAAAGTTGACTGTGAAAGTTCACCCTGCTCATCAATAATGCATGCCAAGAAGCCCATACTAAAGACCAGTGCTGGTGGTAGGGTGGGCGAAGGAGGCTTCTGACGATTCTGCCTCCATGGAGAGTGCTTGGTGCTGCTCATGAATTTTGCAGTTTGGAACTAGTCATATAATTGAATACTAATCAGTGAAGCACAATTTTTCTGAATTATTTAGAAGTAGAAATACTCTGGTAAACATAAATAAAAATCACAATACTCATACTTCAAGGGTTTTTTGTTTTATTGCCCTTTTAAAAAACAACCATTTCAGAAATATCTTCATCCCAAGCATTTTGAAACTGGTAAAAATGTAATCAGAATATTAATTTAGCATCGAAAGTACACACCCAAGTATAGTATAGTAAAATGGCTGTTTGCCATGGCTCCATGGCACCAAGTTTTTTTTAGCGCTACCCTTGTTCAAGCTCTATTTTTGTCTTTGTTTATGCTGATTCATGTTTGTACCATCAATGAAAGTAGACAGACAGGCTTTCTGCTGCATAGGCCCTTGATTATAGGACATTGAGATTTCAAAACCTAAACCAATCAGGGCTGGAGCAAGATTTACATTATTTGCTGTTGAAGGTGTCAATAATGTATCCTAATTTAAACCAAGAGTCTTATCATGGATGGCATTGTAGACATGGTTGGGGGAAATATAATCTGTAGCACAAGGATAGTAATATTTTTAATAGACTATAATAGACTAATACATAGAGTTGCCAACTTCAATTTTTATCAGACAACCCCAATCTATTTCTTGATTCTGTTTGTTTAATTCAAAACCTCACTATGTTAAAAAAACGGTACAAAATTCTCACTAATTTACTGACCTATCGTTTTATATTTTTGCTTGGTTTCCCACTCAACTACCTAACATCACTAAGTTTTGAGAATGTAGAACTTTTTCAGCACAGCTCATTTTTATTTATTTGTATCTGTTAGGTGGTAGGATACTTGTAAATGTAATCCCACAAGTATCACTAACTTGAGGTCTCGTATGGCATCTGTGTCGCATCAAAACTGTAAATTTCCAGCAGCACTGTACACAGACACAGTCTGAAGTTGATGGAGCTTTTTTATTCATTGGCATCGTTATCTTTTTAATTTAGCCAGCAAAATATTTTTTACACAATTAAAACAAACTAAACTTTATTGTAGTAAAAAAAATAATAATACATGACATTTCACGGAGCATCTAAATATTTTGACTAAGTAATTTAGTGTGGTAACTAGTTCTGTTTATACAAGCTACCTCTCTGAACACAGGGTCTTTTCTTACAGTGATATACACTTATGCCATGAGAGAAATGTTTTATTCAAATATATCTTTATAAATGTAATTAAATATATATTAGCAATCTATATTAGCAACTGACCTTTTTTTTTTTTTTTTTTTTTTGAAAGAACATGAAGTTGACAGACTAGAACCAGCAAGCATGTTATATAACGCAGACACTACCTCCATCTCTGTTTGCTGAAAATATTTGAATGGCAGCATTTATTAAATTATGTACCTATCAAAAGCTGAAATATGCTGCTCATTGTGGTGACATCAGTTTGTCCAGCTCTTATTGTTTTAGCAACAGCAATTGATAATTAAAGGCACAGCAGTCTGTCACAAATTTGCACCACTGGCACAGACCAGGTGGTCGCCTTTTGGCGACGTTGGCACTGAGTGTTAATGGGCAATAATAATTGTGTTTTGATATATAGTAAACAAAACTCATGCCTTTTAAAAGTGACGCATACACATATATCTGCAGTAACGACTTGGTGCACTGGCAGAACTGCTTTGCCCCTGCCATGGCATCCTTGCCAGTCTGCTGACAGTGAGAGGTGTGTTTTGGCGAGGCTTGCTTGTACACTTAAAACTTTGATCTTTCACTTTAAAGCTACCATCTAGCTTAGAAGAATTTTTTAAAATAATAAAGTGTTGATCATTTTGTATTTTTTTAATTGTGAAGGCTCAAAGTCAGTAGAGGGTGTAACTCAAACCTAAGATGGCCGCCGGGCAGAATTTGGTTTTGATTTCAGATGTTTAAGTTTGTTAAAATCTAAATGTAAATATTTCGTTCGACCACCCTACTTATGGTAATCTAATCACTTTTTAAATTACAATGTAAGCAGCATAGGAACGTTGGGCTGAACTACTGGTTACCAGACTTAGATCACTTCATTTGATGAAAAAGAACATCACAATTTAATGTAATTTAATACCTCTGGTAGAATTTTTGGGTTGAAAGTTTTTTAAAATATTCACACATTTGTCTATGAAATCTGACGCCCCTTAACTTCAGTCAGCTGTATTCTGTGTGATTTGGCTACTCATCTCAGCAGGAGTTGGTATGTTGACTATGAAGTCTGTTCAGAAAACAGAACCAGTGTTTGGCTGACATTTATTAGGCCACGGTTTCCTGCAGGACCCTACATATTAACTGTTAAAACAAAAACTACATTGCAGTACTTGTGTCAACAGTTTGCTCCCTGTTTACCTCCCTTATGTTGGAAAAACAAAAGATGACTTCTTGACCCTGGAATTAATACATCCTGATGTTTGTAGGCTTTATAACCTAATGATAAAAGGAACTCTGGCCATAGGTGGCTAAATATTAAGGATTGTATTTAGATGACACATGGCCTGAACCTTTTGTTGGAACAGCTGGGAAACTAACTAACTTCCTTTTGAGACAAAGGAACAAAATTCACCACTATCAGTAAGACCAGTCAGAATCATTTTGCCATGCCCACGGGTGGAGGGGGGGAGGGTAGTTGGTCCGAACAAGTGTTTCATGAGGAATTTGTAACACTTATATTATCTTGCATTAACACATGTCTGGGTGTCTTAATAGCCTAATTTCAGTCCTACTGTGAAGAAAGGCCTCACATCATTCCCACATGTGAATTGAATTTATACCAGTGTCATACTGTGCTTGAGGATTAAAATAAGTTGACTGCATGTGGCTGTTACATCATTAAAACAAAGCTTGGCAAGTGATTTGCTGTTGTTTTCTTTAAATTTGTAGATTTCAGATTTGTATTGTACATAAAGTGAATGGTGTGCTTGCTTTGTTTTTGGCCCGCTCAAAACCAGCACAACAATTTTTTTCCCCCAGATGGCGTTCTACAGAGATAACTGTGTGCGCGTGCATAATGTGGTTTGTTTACTTTTTTCTGTCTAAAACTTTTAAATGGAGGCTCAAGAGCTGCTGTGTTGATTCTTTGTTTATATATATATATATATATATATATATGTAAAGAGGCCAAAACAGGGGTAATATGTTCTGGTTTTAGTCAGAATTCTAGCAGCGGTATTCTAAACAAGCTGCAAGTGGGAAACCACACATCAAATGCTAGATCAGGCTAAAGATGAGCCCCAAACTCTTAATTTCTAGTTTAAGTTTTGATGAGAGACTGCAAGGGTTGAGCTCATGTAATCTCACATTTATTAGTAGTATTATTAGTTCATTTAGCAGATGCCTTTATCCAAGGCGACTTACAGAGACTAGGGTGTGTGAACTATGCATCAGCTGCAGAGTCACTTACAACTACGTCTCACCCGAAAGACGGAGCACAAGGAGGTTAAGTGACTTGCTCAGGGTCACACAATGAGTCAGTGGCTGAGGTGGGATTTGAACCGGGGACCTCCTGGTTACAAGCCCTTTTCTTTAACCACTGGACCACACAGCCTCCTGCCCACATTTCCTTTTAGTTAGTTCTCTGATCCCACTAGCATAACTAGTGGGATCTGTTTTATCTGAATTCAACATTAGAAAATTCTGTGACATCCAATACTTGATGTCTGTAAGGCAAGTAGCTAATAACACCTAGGCAGAAGAAATTCATGGCTTTAGGGACAAATATAGCTGGGTATCATCAGCATAGCAATGGAGGTTCACTCTGTGTCTGCGAATAATGTCACCTAATGGTAGCATATATAATACAAACAGCAAGAGACCAACTGAAACCTATCAGAAAGATAAGATTTGAACCAGGATAGACAAGGCCAGACAGTCCTACTGTGCTTTCAGGACGATGCAGTAGGATGGAATGGTCTACTACAGTATCAAAGGCAGCACTTAGATCAAGAAGAATTAATATCGATGGAAAGCCCGAGTCAGAGCTTATCAGCAGGTCGTTCACAACTCTGACAAGGGCCGTCTCGGTGCAATATATCCGAGCATCTTGTTGGCCTTTTTTATAGCTTCCCCACATTGTCTAGATGAAGACATTTCTGAGTCAACATAAACTCCTAGGTATTTTTTATAGATTTCAGTATCTCCCATATTATATTTATAATGCATATTTTTATTGCCTGCGTGCAGTACTTTACACTTTTCTCTATTAAATGTCATTTGCCATGTGTCTGCCCAGTTCTGAATGCTGTCTAGATCATTTTGAATGACCTTTGCTGCTGCAACAGTGTTTGCCACTCCTCCTATTTTTGTGCCGTCTGCAAATTTAACAAGTTTGCTTACTATACCAGATCCTAAATCATTAATGTAGATTAGGAATAGCAGAGGGCCTAATTTTGATCCCTGTGTTACTCCACTGGTTACCTCGCTCCATTTTGAGGTTTCTCCTCTAATCAGTACTTTCTGTTTTCTACATGTTAACCACTCCCTAATCCATGTGCATGCACATTTCCTTGAATCCCTACTGTGTGTGTGTGTGTGTGTGTGTGTGTGTGTGTATATATATATATATATATATATATATATATATATATATATATATATATATATATATATATATATATATATATATATATATATATTATATACACATAAATACATGTTTGTGTAGGTCTTTCTTTCTCTTCTTTGGAGCAATAACCATACAGGAGCTTGCACACGATCCATATTGCCTTCAAATTATATCCAAATTTAGCAGGACAGGGTGGTGATCGTGGCATTTTCGTCCAAAAATCAAACCTTTCGACTTTTTGTTGACTTTTTTGTAGTGATTATGCTCAAGTGTGAAAGATAGTATTCAGTTCCATAGGTTCGATTTTTTACCCAAGAAAACACAGCGAATAAACGCTATAGTGTGAATAGCCCTTAACTTATAATATAGGTGTTCAGGGAGTATCATTTACAGTATATTCCAGTAACAACTAGGCTGCATTTATCAGTTACTGGGTACACAATTCTTTTAAGAGTTTTTTTTCTCATTTCTGAAGTAAAGTTTTGAAATTCCTGTATATACAGCAGTTTTTGTTTTATATATCTTTGGGATATAGTTAAGTTTAGTTGTTTTTGTTTTTTGTGCACATAAATGGCAAGGTTTCTACTAAAGTATAGTTTCCCATTCAAATGCTTATTTTTTGCATTGTACATTAAACTACTTTTCTAAGTTAAAAGTTGACTATTATCTGGGGGTAAAAGCAAACAAACAAAAACATTTAACTTTTTATATTCTATCTTTTTTGGTGTTCTTTCAGATACATGTGATCCATTTGTGATTGAAAACTACATTTTTCTTTCAACTCAGATTATTCTTGCATCAAATTGGCTGTGTCTGTAAAAGTTCCATGTTGGCATATCGATTTTTGTGCACTACAGTAGCTTTCTTAGTAAGTAATATAAAGACTCGGTTGAAGACAGTGTGCACAGCCAAATGTAATTCCTATTGTAACAGTATAAATAAACACATTTCAGTAAAATGTACCTTTTATCTCAAATTGTTTAGTGAATGTGCACCCTCCAGAGGAAACCTAGCTAGATTAAATATATTACTTCAGCTTTTGCCACTGTGGAGTACTTCAGATCTTTTGTTTCAAAGGTTTACAGAGTGTCAGACATACTTAGTTAGGAAACAGATTTTAATAGAACAGGGCATCTTGAAATTTGGTGCAAAAACAGTGTGGTGAATTTTATAAAGCATATTTTAACTGCATCCCCAAATGCCATGTAAGCCACTGGCACCTTGGCCACAATCTCATCATGATAATCTTTTAACGGATATTAAAACCTCCTGTTTTTGTTATAAAATTAAATACTGAAATCCTGTACTATTTTGCACAAAGAACAACAACATAAATATTAATGACCTGAAAGCTGTCTGGAAGAAACATTTTTAAAAAGCTGGATAATGCACATCTGATATATAACTAACATGGTCAGACTAAATAGCACTGAATTTTTAAACCCATGTATTTAGAAAAATGTATATATAAAACCTTATTTGCATATATTAATTAAAGTTCTTGATTATGCCATGTTGAGCCAAAGAGACCAAATCACCATCAATGGAAATGGTGGCAGTATAATTGCAAAGGAGTTTGCAGTTGAAGAAAGAACACAATGTCTTGGCCTCACTATATTGTGTAATTAATCGTTTTCTGTAATATTAGTCATTCTGACTAGGTGATTTAACCTTATGTATTTTGTATTTTTCTGTGTTCCCGTCACACAATTTTCATTGCTTCATTCCAGTCCCGCTCACCTGTATTTAGGTTGTGATATCCAAGGTATTCTTTTTCTTTAATAGACTTCTGTCTGCTTTGTATGCCACTCCCTTGGCAAGGAACATTTAAAATGGCTGGTTGAAATTAGAGATTTTTATTGATTGTATTGAGGGCATGCTTTTGAATTGAATTTCCTTTGCCAACTTTGTATCCTAAGCTATCCCAATGCATACATAAATAAATGCACTATGCTGCTACATGCAGATGTAATTAGAGCATTAAAAAAAAAAGTCAGTTAAAATTATATTATGAAAACCATTAAGATGTAGTTTGTAATGTGTTTTTGGTTAGTTTCCAGTGCCGGTTTGTTAAAACCGATCTTCTCCTCAAAGGACAAAAGTGTGCCCGGTCAATGCATTAAATTTAATACCGACTGAGAAAATTAGCAAGATCATTTGTAAAAACTGTTCCAGACCACTACTTCTGTCTTCCAAAATCACTGTTTCTATTAACATTCATGCTGTTTATATTAACTTATAATATGTTGTAGTATATTAAGCAGAATCTATACCTAAAACTCCAGACAACTAGATTACTAATTGGCTTGGAGAAAACTTTTGTAATCACAGTAGGCTGATTATGTTTTCACTGTCTGAAACTACTTGGAGAGACTATAAAAACCTTGTCAGGAATTCCACTCCCTTAACTGGCTCATTTTCTGCACCAACTCAATTTCACTTAATTGTGGTTACAGGAAAAGCCATACCAGTGCTCCGAATGTAACAAGGCCTTCAGCCAGAAGCGAGGTCTGGATGAGCACATGCGGACACATACAGGGGAGAAACCCTTCCAATGTGATGTAAGTAAAATATTAACATTTAACATGATTTATTTTGTCAATACTCTGTGTTTCTTCACCCATTCTGTTGACAAAGTGCTGCCATACCAATTTATCTTAACAAATCTGAGAAGCTTAGAGTTGACCCTAGTCACTGAATAGAACAGTGGTTTTGGAGGTGCTGGCTTTTGGTTTAAAAACAAAATAAAAACAAAAACAAAAAAAACTTAAATGCTCAAAAGGCAAAAATGTACTTTCATTTTTTATAACAAAACTATGTACGTCTTAAAACAAGAACAAGCGTGTTTATAGGCATACCTGGAACAACCATGAGCAGTCAATTTGACCAGCATATTGAAAACAACATAAATATTGTAGTGAAAGGACAAACAATTGAATATAAGTTGTAGTTTTATTCAGGAACATCATATAAATCATCTACACAACCGAAACGTTGTAAATAAACAGACATTTGAACAGAAATAGACATATTACAGACATATTACGTAAAGCACAACCTGAAAAAATAGTAAAAAATGAAATAAACAAATATTTGAAAATAAATGTGTGTATATACAGGTATATCATATACATACAAAACTGTTCAACTGAAACAAGGAATGCAGACTGATATAATCAAATAAGTATATAAAAAAGTATGCCTACATAAAGCGCATATGCAACTGAAGCTATGCGTTTATACACAGACATACTATAATCAAAATGACATGAATAAATGAACATTTGAACAGAATTAGCTTTGTTTACAATCGTTTACAAAGTCTAAGTGCTGGCACAAATCACACAGATCCTGCGCTTTTCAACATATGCAGTGCACTTACCGCAGACTGTCTTTGCGTATTTGGCGCAGCTATCAATAGTCTTGTTGCCATTGCATTTTGTAATCTGGCATTGTCGTCTTTTGCGGCTGGCTGCTCGTCCACTGTAATATTCTGTCCCGGTTTGTAGTAGAGAATCCTATTGTCAAAAGTGGGTCCAAATTTCAGATGCCAGGGCAAATTTGTCATTTTGAAATGGGCGCTCTAGATCGAAACACAGAAATCGCAATATTTCACAAAAGCGATTCCGTGGCATTGCCTCTGAAAAAAAAAAATCAACTCTCCACTTACTGGAGCACAGTGACAGGCTTCTGGCACCAAATGCTCCTTGGGCATATACTAGTGCAATGAAAGCTTCTAATTCCTCCAAGGGCATTGACCAGGAATCATCTTGTAGTTGTCGGGGGGCTTCTGTGTAACGTTGTATGTGCTGAAGCGTGTGCGTGTCAATCAATAGGCGAAAAGCACTCAATGCGCTCTCATCAATGTTGCATTTTGTATATGCTGTGGGCCCTGGAACTTCCCTCCAAAATATTATGTTCACCCCTTTCATCTGCAGCTTCAACACCAGGATTTATAGTGTTTCAAACAGTGCCATCATTACCCGCCTCTTGAGTGCCAGGTGGTGCTGGCACTACCATTGGAGAAGCGGTAGCCTCAGGTGAAGTAGCGGCTGGATCAGGTGCAGGGGCTGATGCAGGTGAAGTGGCTGCTTCAGAGCCAGATTCGCCATTGTCTGTCTCTGCTGCATCAGAATCATTGTTTGGTAAAATTTGCAGTAATTCCAAACACTGCTTTGCTGTCATGCATCTTCCGTGATCCATTTTCAATGTGTTCTCGGGTAACAATGAATTTCTTAGAAAAACGAGTGACTTATTTAGTAATCAGAGTGCATCTAAAACATAGATGAAAGACTATCACACAGACAGACAGCCGGGTGCCGTGAGCTGTCAAGGCTGATTGATGGGCTATCAGGAGGCTCATTGAAACAATAGAGATGCTAAGACTGCTCAATTGAGGAATGCAGACTGATATAATCAAACTTCAATATATGGTGGCAGGTCCCGACTGATAAATACAAATAATACCACAACATTTCATTGTTATTTATGTTTTATATGTATGACAGTATTTTATCTTGCTAATTTTTGCAGCTACGCGATTCTTTGTTTGTCACAGTAATTAGTACATATATATTTAGGAAAAGTCAGGAAAGCACAGTTTCATATCTTAAACACACACACTGCAATTTAAATTTAAATTCCAAAAACTGTCAAGATGACCGTGTTAATTGGCTCAATCCCTAGAATCCAAGCATATAATTGCAACATTTCCTCATCTCCTAAAACTATTTGTAATGAACAGTGTATTTTTATTTATGATGAATGCACTACAACTTACATTTTGCTGCTAAACCTGCTAGTTAAGAATGAATTTGAATTATTCCAAAAAAACCTTAAAGAAGTTTGCATAATAATACACATGACTTATTTGACATAGTTTAAAACACATAACACACATTTTTTATGCTCATTGGTGATGTGAATGCACTCACTATGCAGGCTTTTGAAAGGCTATAATTGAGTTTATGTTGTAATGTTTTTTTAAGATGTATGGAGGAATTTAGGTTTGGATGGAGCAACCATAGAATATTTTAATGTTAGCATTTTATTCCTCACTGGTTTACACTGATGATCTAAGGCTGTATCCCTGTCATCACATTAGTTACCCTGGTTAAGTGATGACATTCATAGGCTATGTATTCTGTAAATGGTATGACACACTGCATTTTTATCATGACTCCAATTTAAACTCCAGCCTTCAGATTCATCATACTTCATCAACAAACAATTCCATTTAAAATCCTTCTTGTTATGGATGTTTCCTAAAACCTTATCAAGCATCTTTTTAGAAGAAGGTATTCATTTATTTATATATTGTTGCATCCAACAACTTCTTTTTTAGGGACCAGTATTGGGAATATATGATCAAGAATGGAACCGTTTACCACAAGCCTCGAGTACAAAAGCACTGAGGTGTCCAGGACACTGGATAATATATGTGTAGTTATGTGGCTAACCTTTTTGTTTGTATGATTTCAGAATTCCATAATCTGCTTTTAGGGGAATATGCTTTGCAAGATGTGATGATTAGAAGCAAATCGTAGCTACGCATAGTCTTAATAAGGATACAATACCAACTATGAATACTTTTACATCCTGAATAAAAATAGTTAAATGTTCTGGTCTCAGGTTTTAGAAATATTTGGTGGAAGACACATGCATTGATGGAAGTATTTCCTTCATTTATTGATTTTTTTAAAAAAAAATTTTACTTCTATACCTACAGGTTTGTGATCTGTCCTTCAGCTTGAAGAAAATGCTGATTCGACACAAGCTGACTCATAATCCAAATCGACCCATGGCAGAATGCCAGCTGTGCCACAAGAAGTTTACAAGAAATGACTACCTCAAAGTACATATGGAGAATGTGCACGGAGAAAGAGACAGCTAAAACTGGAATTCAATACAGCTTTGAAGAAGATACAAATATTTTGGTGAAATGACAAACATATATATATCTATATATATATATATATATATATATATATATATATATATATATATATATATATATATATATATATATATATATATATATATATATAAAAGTTTTAGGCAGGTGTGAAAAATGCTGTAAAGTAAGAATGCTTTCAAAAATAGACATGTTAATAGATTATATTTATCAATTAACTAAATGCAAAGTGAGTGAACAGAAGAAAATCTAAATCAAATCCATATTTGGTGTGACCACCCTTTGCCTTCAAAACAGCATCAATTCTTCTAGGTACACTTGCACAAAGTCAGGGATTTTGTAGGCATATAGTCAGGTGTATGATTAAACAATTATACCAAACAGGTGCTAATGATCATCAATTCAATATGTAGGTTGAAACACAATCATTAACTGAAACAGAAACAGCTGTGTAGGAGGAATAAACTGGGTGAGGAACAGCCAAACTCAGCTAACAAGGTGAGGTTGCTGAAGACAGTTTACTGTCAAAAGTCATACACCATGGCAAGACTGAGCACAGCAACAAGACACAAGGTAGTTATACTGCATCAGCAAGGTCTCTCTCAGGCAGAAATTTCAAGGCAGACAGGGGTTTCCAGATGTGCTGTCCAAGCTCTTTTGAATAAGCACAAAGAAACGGGCAACGCTGAGGACCAGAGACGCAGTGGTCGGCCAAGGAAACTTACTGCAGCAGATGAAAGACACATCATGCTTACTTCCCTTCGCAATCGGAAGATGTCCAGCAGTGCCATCAGCTCAGAATTGGCAGAAAACAGTGGGACCCTGGTACACCCATCTACTGTCCGGAGAAGTCTGGTCAGAAGTGGCCTTCATGGAAGACTTGCGCCAAAAAGCCATACCTCCGACGTGGAAACAAGGCCAAGCGACTCAACTATGCACGAAAACACAGGAACTGGGGTGCAGAAAAATGGCAGCAGGTGCTCTGGACTGATGAGTCAAAATTTGAAATATTTGGCTGTAGCAGAAGGCAGTTTGTTCGCCGAAGGGCTGGAGAGCGTACACGAATGAGTGTCTGCAGGCAACAGTGAAGCATGGTGGAGGTTCCTTGCAAGTTTGGGGCTGCATTTCTGCAAATGGAGTTGGGGATTTGGTCAGAATTAATGGTCTCCTCAATGCTGAGAAGTACAGGCAGATACTTATCCATCATGCAATACCATCAGGGAGGCATCTGATTGGCCCCAAATTTATTTTGCAGCATGACAACGACCCCAAACATACAGCAAAGTCATTAAGAACTATCTTCAGCGTAAAGAAGAACAAGGAGTCCTGGAAGTGATGGTATGGCCCCACAGAGCCCTGATCTCAACATCATCGAGTCTGTCTGGGATTACATGAAGAGAGAAGCAACTGAGGCTGCCTAAATCCACAGAAGAACTGTGGTTAGTTCTCCAAGATGTTTGGGCCAACCTACCTGCCGAAGTTCCTTCAAAACTGTGTGCAAGTGTACCTAGAAGAATTGATGCTGTTTTGAAGGCAAAGGGTGGTCACACCAAATATTGATTTGATGTAGATTTTTCTTCTGTTCACTCACTTTGCATTTTGTTAATTGATAAATATAAACTATTAACATGTCTATTTTTGAAAGCATTCTTACTTTACAGCATTTTTTCACACCTGCCTAAAACTTTTGCACAGTACTGTATATATATAACAGGTCTTTGGGAAGCACCTTGGTGATTAGAGAGGGCATACCTTTCAATTGGACCAAGCAATCCCCAAAACTACTTGTGTCCACGCGAGCCAAAATTAACCCGGATACTTAGAACTTTGGATTTTTTTAACCAAAGGGCAAATAACATACCCCCAGATCTCCCCTGGGCACATGTCTTGAAGAGTCGTAGAACAGCATCCGACCCTGTGTTCTCTCCATCATATAGTTGTATTACAGTGATTCAGAATTGCTGTCAAGTAATTGAATTACAGTGCACTACTGTACCATAACAAAAAGGGTTTAGCTTAATTACAAACTGGTTTGAGATTATATATATATATATATATATATATATATATATATATATATATATATATATATATATATAATCACACAAAAAATTATGAAAGGCATTGTTTGACATTGTGAGTATTTTCTTTTTTTAGGTGATGGTTAATTTTTATTTTTTTTCATGTTAAATGTTTAAAAATGATACAAGGTATACATTGTTTAATACCAGGCTACTGGCATTGAGATTGTCAGCTGAACCTCTCCTGTTCAAAATTAACCCCTTGCAGCATGCTGTCCTGTCTGGGTTAATCCATATCTTGATTATCATTTAGCAGCAATCATGATGTATGTTTTTGTACCATAAAAGGTTTGATTATTGCAGTTTGGTACACCTGGGAAAGCCATGCATCTCCATTTGGAATTTATTTTCTTCTTTTATTTCTGGAAATACCACATTTATTCATTGATCCTTTCCACTGGTTTCTAGTCAGACAATTCATTAAATACAAGCTAGTTTACAACTGCCTTGCTGTCATTGCCTCTGAACTGCTGGTTTCAGTGATGTAATTCGATGCTACCACATTCTGACTCAATTTATCTTCTGTTGTAACCAAAAAATAAAACCAGTACTATGTTGCACTATTTTAGGAATGTATGATATATTTTGTAGTGTTTTCCAAATTTT
Organism: Acipenser oxyrinchus oxyrinchus; assembly: GCA_030684275.1. NCBI lineage: Eukaryota > Metazoa > Chordata > Actinopteri > Acipenseriformes > Acipenseridae > Acipenser > Acipenser oxyrinchus. The sequence goes on along the minus strand of CM060247.1, from coordinate 24,347,904 downwards.
TGTAACATGGCAAGCATGACATGAGCATTGTATTACAGTTTTATGTTTAAAACAGCCAAGCCATCCAATGCACCATTTCTTTTTTTTATACAAATGCTATACATTTCAGTACTTCTATAAAGGGTAGTGATAAACCCTGCTGGCTTGTTGAAAACATGCTTGTTCATAGAAATGGCATCTGAGTTTGTCAGCTGGAGCTTAGCAATTCAAATGTTTTAGTGCCACCAGCATTTATACATTTCATTTTAATAGCTGGGAGTTGTGTAATTGTTTTCAAAATTAAATGTAATATTTTAAATATTGTGCCCTTTGTCAAAGTAGGAATTTTCTAGTGATAGACAAACCTGTTAATAAATGAAAGGATCATTTGAGAAATAGTATTAAAAAATAATAATTTTGTTAATATACTTTTTATATCCAATAAATTATGGTTATATTAACACGTTTGATAAGCAAATGTAATTGTCATGTGTTAGCAAAAAACGTTCAACTTTCTCTTCGGCACTGATCAGCTCAACCACAAACATTGCTAAAACATGAACCAGGGCAGGTTATTTTTTAAAACCATAAAATCAATTCCATTTTTGACAAAGATAAATATACAGATCTGTGTTTTATTTCATCCATATCCTGAAAAACAGCCAGTCTGTACATTTCACAAACAGTGGAAACTGGATTTAAGAAAATGTATTTATGCTGGAAACATGTGCATTAGATGACTGGACAATGACATGGGTGAAGCCGAGAGGCTAGTGAAAGTACACCTGAGACCGATCCTGGTCCGTTTTGTTTACAATGTACTAGAAGGACTTGCATTTGTGGTGTAATCATATGTGTTTAGATTACTTTATACAGACATTAGATTATACTCTCCAGAAGGAAATTAACACTTAAACTAGCAAGGAGAATGCAAGTGAATATAACCAAACACAAGAGCCATCTTCAACTCTGTTAATGAATTTGGCTCTCCGGGGACTGGTGATTCAACTGAGAAAATTGTCCGGACCTACTTGTACGGAGGTTTGTAAGATTATCACTGTTCTGTCCAGACTCCAACAGCCTTTTTTCTTAAATTGTACTGTTCAAGACCAGGCAGTAGTGTGTCCAAGTTGGTGCAACGCTATTTTCCAGTGTTCTTAAGTAAATCTTTGTGTCTCTGCAATATGTTTTTTGACCTTTGGAGCACCGTCTTTCTTTTGATTTGCTCCTATGTTTTGGAATGTACTCCCAAGTGATATTGGATGCATTTTTACTTTAATATCTAGATAAGACATAAGGCAGGACTTAAACTGTGACTTTGTTAGTGAGGCGCTATAAAAATGGTTGTTGTTGTATGGAGCAATCTACCTGGTATTCCCCAGTCTCAGATCTGTGTCAAAAGTATAGTATAATATCGCAAGAGGTAAATATCTTATGGTAAACTATAGCATAAGAAATCTGTTTCCCACTGAACAGAAACTGATGACGCTAGGTTCAATGAAAAGTAAGCTGTACCACAGTCACGTTTTGCAGTATTTTTTTTTTAACACTTCAAGGTTGCTATGCCTATTTCTCACTATGGATTTGTATTTTCCTTCCTTTTTATTACAGCTAGGAGGCTGAAGCTACCAAAATGTATGTTTTTGTGTTTATTTTAAATAAGTTAAAAAATAAATTCAATTTGGAATGCTTCACCTTAAATGTTTGGATGTTTTTTTTTTCTTCTCAATATTGGGGAGAGAACTGAAAAGAATGAGGGTTTTTAAGTATGTGATATATCTTAAATGACCATGGGGCAAAACTAGTCCTGGGATATAACAAGAACAGGCTGTAACAGGAAGAAATCTTTTTTTGCAGTATACAGAATAATACTAGTTTCTCTCAGTTTCTTTCAGCTGTGAATGTAGGAGATAAGTCTTAATGTATGAATGTCATTTACACATCTGGTTTCTTTGAACTTCATGCACATTACGGTAGCTCTAACCTGTGCCACTTACAATGCAATGTGAATTATAATATGGTGATAATATTATTTTGTTGTTAATTTAACTCTTTTCCACTTATCCACAGCTTTCTATGTATTTGTGTGTACAATAATATAATTTCTGACAGCCTATGAAGTCATTCCACAATTACAGCTTGACTACAGAGCAGCCCAAATAGCTGTGGTGTGTGAGTGTGTGTAACAAATCCTTTCAGTTGGCTGTTGAGTTCAACACAAACCTAGCAAAAGAGCTAAGAGTAGAGGACTAGGATATTTACAATATTATTGAATATCTTTGAGTTAGGAAACTGTATTATTTCAGGTAGCAACACTATGTGTCTGACAGCATGAATGTAAAACACACTAAAACTGTACATATATAAGATTGTTATCCTCAGAGTACAATTGGATGTACTTTATTCCTTATTATTTTATTTTTATTTTTTTACTTTTCCAATAAAAGTATGTGCTTCACTGTGGCATCTATGGTGGTCAGGAAAATACCAAGGCCACAGTGAAAAGCTTTAACAGCTGATGCCCTGACTGTCACATTTGCTTTTAAATTAATTTTCCTCCCAGTGTGGGTCATGCAGGACCACAATTGTAAAGAGATACATTGTGTGCATCTTTCAAATCTCTTAGTGTGGCCAGTGGCTTAAGTTGAAATAGCAAAAGAGATTAAAAGCTTCTATCTGCATGTGGTCTGTCATCACCCTCAGATGACAAAAGGTACTGCACTAGCTCACACAGTTAAGAGTGGCAGCCATAACTACTGCAAGCAAGCAGACCAGATGCTCACACTGATGTACCAAAGTATGTAATGGAAAAAACAGACCTATGCCCCACAACTGTGCCCAGCAAGGGGTTCAGCTGACAAGACCAAAGATGAAAATGTAAATACATTTCAGATATGGATGAAAACAAATTAGCTCCTTTTGAAACAAAATACACTAACCCCAGACTGAAAACTAATGATTGTATTATGTCTTCGTTTTATTTACAGATTCTCTTGGGATAAACCTTAATTATGCTAAGACTGTCTGTTAACAAATTCCTCACAATGATAGAGGCACCTTGGGGACTTCTGAATATTTCTTTAAGATAATTTTGTTTACATTAGGGTACTGGTTTGTATTACTGTGAAATGTAAAAGTCCTTCATCTGTGTGCAGTTTTTTGATCAAGTGGGGGGTGGGGTTAGAGCTGGTCTCTGAAACAAAATCACAAGGAGAAAATATACAAAGGATTAGCATAAGCAAAGGAAAAGACTTTTTCATCTTCACTAGCTTTAGGCCTATAGTCTGGTATTAAACCACAGTGCTTCTATTCCTAGACATATGGTTAAACCCTTAATTAAACACAGAAAGCCCTTTGGTATATTATAATTTATTATACTACAGGAGTATTTTGAAACAAGGTAGGTCTGAAGAAATAGAATATAACTAATAGCAGCTATATGGTAACAACATCAGAGTACTGCATATATGAAGGGGCTTGTCCAGACATCTGTATGTGCATCAATTACACCTTGACTTGTACATATAACCAGATAACCTATTAAAATAATTAAGAAACTTGGGTTAGGAATTTTGGTAATACATTATTTGAATTGGATAGTATGTAGGGTTACATTCCACTGGTAACTTTCATTTTAAATACGTTAAGTGACTTAAAGATTGTGATTAGGGCTCAATATTTGCTATTTAAAAGTGTGCTAGTTTTACTTTTGGAGGAGTTAGGGTTTACTACTCTATTGATCTCCAAAGCAATCTATAATAGAGACTTTGAATGGAAACCTTCAATGTGAGAACTTGTTATATCCCATTTTTTTTAAACTCAAGAAAAATGTGTTTGAAGTTTGACAGGCTGTGCTTTTAGGTCATTTAAATACTAGGGTGTTCTGTGTACTTCTTACTAGTATCCGATTATGGCAATGCAATACGAGTACAAATATGTGACAGGCTGGCTCGCAGTGGTGAAGTGTGGTGACGTCACGGACCAGGAAGTAACTGAATCAAAACAATGGATGGGAGGGTGAAGCTGAGTGCAACGGCACTCAGCGTATTTATTAATAAACAAACAAAAGATTTAAACAAACAAAACAGAAACCAAAGGGCACGAGGGCCAAACGAATAAACAGACAAACAAGTAAGTGGCGTGCTGGCTAAACCAGCACGTTTTAGCAATTGTTATTTTCTGTTTCCTTTCTATCTCCCCGTACCTCCTCTCTGCACCCAACAACCAACACCGCAGCACGGACAGCTGCGGTTCTTATACTCTGGCCGAGGGTTAACTAGTTGTTAATTATCTTATTACCCCTCGGCCACAGTCTGCAGCGTTTGGTAAGGATGCATGACTGTCAGCTAGTTAAATAATCAGTATCTGATCAGTCATGCATCCTCACGGGTTTTAAATATAAATAATAAAAGACGCGCGCTTTTAACTGCGCCGCAAACAAAAATACAAATAATAATAAATAGGGCGGGACACTCCTCCACAAAATAATACACAAGTAAAAAGCCTATTATTTGTAACTTGCAGCATGTTATTTGTGTCCCCCAAACAGAGAAAAATACAAAAACTTACCAATACAACTGGCAGCACCACTGTAGCTTTAAGTAAGTGGGTATATAAATGTGATTCCCACAGGAAAAGCACACACCACAACGATGTGAAACACTCAACAAACTTAAATTTTGCTTTTAGTTATGCGATTAGTGGTTAAGCATTTGGTCAATGTACTCAATTGCACCACATATTTATAGATTTCTATTTATTTTTTATTTAAAAAAAATACTTCCCTTTTCTTTACAGTTTTCCGGATGAAGGATATATATATACAGTACTGTGCAGAAGTTTTAGGCAGGTGTGAAAAAATGCTGTAAAGTAAGAATGCTTTCAAAAATAGACATGTTAATAGATTATATTTATCAATTAACTAAATGCAAAGTGAGTGAACAGAAGAAAAATCTAAATCAAATCCATATTTGGTGTGACCACCCTTTGCCTTCAAAACAGCATCAAGCATCAATTCTTCTAGGTACACTTGCACACAGTGCTTGAAGGAACTCGGCAGGTAGGTTGGCCCAAACATCTTGGAGAACTAACCACAGTTCTTCTGTGGATTTAGGCAGCCTCAGTTGCTTGTCTCTCTTCATGTAATCCCAGACAGACTCGATGATGTTGAGATCAGGGCTCTATGGGGCCATACCATCACTTCCAGGACTCCTTGTTCTTCTTTACGCTGAAGATAGTTCTTAATGATTTTCGCTGTATGTTTGGGGTCGTTGTCATGCTGCAGAATAAATTTGGGGCCAATCAGATGCCTCCCTGATGGTATTGCATGATGGATAAGTATCTGCCTGTACTTCTCAGCATTGAGGAGACCATTAATTCTGACCAAATCCCCAACTCCATTTGCAGAAATACAGCCCCAAACTTGCAAGGAACCTCCACCATGCTTCACTGTTGCCTGCAGACACTCATTTGTGTACCGCTCTCAGCCCTTCGGCGAACAAACTGCCTTCTACTACAGCCAAATATTTCAAATTTTGACTCATCTGTCCAGAGCACCTGCTGCCATTTTTCTGCACCCCAGTTCCTGTGTTTTCGTGCATAGTTGAGTCGCTTGGCCTTGTTTCCACGTCAGAGGTATGGCTTTTTGGCCGCAAGTCTTCCGTGAAGGCCACTTCTGACCAGACTTCTCTGGACAGTAGATGGGTGTACCAGGGTCCCACTGTTTTCTGCCAATTCTGAGCTGATGGCACTGCTGGACATCTTCAGATTGCGAAGGGAAGTAAGCATGATGTGTCTTTCATCTGCTGCAGTAAGTTTCCTTGGCCGACCACTGCGTCTCACGGTCCTCAACGTTGCCCGTTTCTTTGTGCTTCTTCAAATGAGCTTGGACAGCACATCTGGAAACCCCTGTCTGCCTTGAAATTTCTGCCTGGGAGAGACCTTGCTGATGCAGTATAACTACCTTGTGTCTTGTTGCTGTGCTCAGTCTTGCCATGGTGTATGACTTTTGACAGTAAACTGTCTTCAGCAACCTCACCTTGTTAGCTGAGTTTGGCTGTTTCTCACCCAGTTTTATTCCTCCTACACAGCTGTTTCTGTTTCAGTTAATGATTGTGTTTCAACCTATATATTGAATTGATGATCATTAGCACCTGTTTGGTATAATTGTTTAATCATACACCTGACTATATGCCTACAAAATCCCTAACTTTGTGCAAGTGTACCTAGAAGAATTGATGCTGTTTTGAAGGCAAAGGGTGGTCACACCAAATATGGATTTGATTTAGATTTTTCTTCTGTTCACTCACTTTGCATTTAGTTAATTGATAAATATAATCTATTAACATGTCTATTTTTGAAAGCATTCTTACTTTACAGCATTTTTTCATACCTGCCTAAAACTTCTGCACAGTACTGTATATATATTGTATTAGACACATCAAAATATGCCTTGGAATAATTGTTTCCAGGATTACTTTTGAAATATATGTAGCCTTTATCCATAACTTCATACATTCAATAATACAACCTTAAGAACAGCAATCTGTCTACATTTATTTACTTTTATACACATTGATTTTTTGGGAATAATTTTATATCTTGGACAACATCTGTCAGTCAGTTATGTTTCATTCATGGGTGTAGCAAAAAAAAGGGTTACGGTAAATTTGTTTCTAATTATATGTTTTTATTGTAAATCCTACAGTTTCTTAAACTGGAACACCATCTGTGGCTGGTCAGACTGGAGCTACTGGTTGTATAACCCACATAAATGTGGTTTCTGCACAAAGTGTTCTAATAAACAAGTTATAGTATATTATAACCAGGATTGGGCCTTTCAAAATATGGAATATGATTCTAAAGGTTTTTATGTTATTTCCATGGTTATCTTTTTGAATAAGTTTGGGCCTGCATTTTTTTCTCTTCTAATCTAATCCTTGTCACAATCAAGCATCAGTTCTCCTCTTCTATTGACATAACCAGATAACAAATCAATCTGACGAACAATATATCATTTAAACTTCATCATTTAACTTTCTAAACGCATTTTTGACTTATTTATAAAAAGTTAATAATAAACTCTACTTCCATTCGCTCTTCAAGCAGTACAAACCTGCAGCCTACATGGTGTTGCCATAAAGGCTTACCATGAGTAGAACTTCATGAGTCTATAGTGCCTTGGTAAATAATGTCATGATTTATCAGCAAGATATATAACATAACTAGCAAATAAAAAGTACTGTACAGTAAATATACTGTCTAAATACTGAGGATGTATATTTCCTAAACAAATCAAAAACCCCTTTTTGACCACATACTTATAAATAATGTATCTTTTATTTGTGATCCTAATGCAATTTGTTTTCTTCCCAGCGTTCATAAAAACATGCAGAAGAGATAGAAGTGCTTTCAGTTTCAAGTTTCATTGTGCTGAAGATTGTTTGACATCATCTTTGCAAAAAGTGCTAGGTCAAGACATCAATAGATATCACTGTTACACAAACTGAAGAATAAATTGTCCAGGGATTAGGTTCGGTCTCAGTTTGTACAAACAAGATCAGATAAAGGGCACAGTTGTAAAGTGGGATGTTTCTCTATCCAATGATGAAGTATTGAGAGATTTCTGATAAAAGTCTACAAGGAACAGTTTGCCAAAGGGCTGGCTTGTTGTGCAGCACATGGCTTTATTAATATTGGTTTGGCTTACTTACTTCCCCTTGAATTGTTTATTTAAATTAATTTAATATTTTTTCACCAAAACTTGGTTTTAGCTGGATCTCCCCGGTTTTAGGATCTGTGTCTGGGAATTTAAGTGGGCTATCAAGGAACACAATCCTAGATTTTAAATACAAAACATCAAACAAATAGACAAACCAGTCGATACACTGTATCAATAGGCTGCCAATCGTAAACTATTATACACTTTCCACTTATTGTGCAGTAAGACCTTCTACAAAGAGGTTTTACTTTAACAACCCCCATTTAGTTTCAATTATCTGTTTGGGTGGTCTGGGTTTGTATACAATAATGACTAGATGTGCAGCCATCTTTTCACACAACTCACATTAAAACGGTTACTATTTTAGTTTCCTTAGAAGTTCCCCTAAATGGGTTTAGTGGTGGGGCTATACCAAATGATTTGGGAGTACTGTATAATAATGTTGTTGTGATATTGGCCTTCAAAAGTGCAATTTCTATTGACAGTTGAGGTACCACATTGTCAAACATAGCAGTGCATTGACTTCACCTAATTGCCACAAAGATTTTGAACATAATGACTTGATTAAATATATCAGTATTCATTTTATACATGTATAATACCACATTTTTTGTCTCCTAGTACATGAAATAAATGACAGAATCTGTGTTTGCAGACCAGCCCCTTCAGAAAAAAAGGCAGAAAAGAAGGACCATCTTTGAAAGTGAGCCAAATTTGCCATCTGTGTTTTGGGGGATTTGGGTGGTAAGCAGTCGCAGACCATATGTACTGCATCCTTAGGGAGGAGTTAGATAAGTTTCATTGGATACTTCTTGTCCAGTCTACCGTGACCACTGTTTTAGTATGCCAAAACATAGAGAGTTCCATACTCCAAATGTGAAGATCCTCTTGAAAGCATGTAAGATGGCAGAAGGGCTAATTAATAAAGTGTATAATTCTGCTGCAGTCATTGCAATGGTGATCAAATATGATGTGTATTGTTCCCAACAAATGATCAAATCTGGTTATAAAAAAAAATAAAATGAAAAAACAATTCTGACATGGAACACCAAAATGATTGGAGTGCCTTGATGCAGCCTTGGCTTCCTATTGTATTCTCTGAATCCCCAGCTGCACCCTTATCCTCTAATTAACATCCACCCATGGAAATGTAAACTATTGGGTTTGCTGCTCTCACCTGGCTTGACCAAACTTCAACAAAGCAAGCTGTCACTGAAGACACTGAGAAAGACTTGTAGTCAAAACGTTTGCCATTGAAAACCACTATATGATGTATCAGTGTTATGTTTCCTTGCACAGTAATTACAATAGAATACAAGCTCTTATTTGATTGGCTGAGAATAGGAATCCTGGAAATAATGGCAGCAGTGTTTTCTGCTAATTTATTTGACAAATATAAAAACAAAGAAAATCTCAATGAATAACAATGACTTCCTTGCCTGAATTCAAATAAAGCAAAAGTGTTGTGTGTGATAATTTCAGTTTATAAAAGGTGACAGGCATTCTCATCACAAACATTTGAGTTGTTCCTGTTTCAAAGGGCAAATCAAATGTAAACACTTCCTCATCATCACAGAAAATGTCTATAATAAGAACAGCATTCTGGAACAATATAACATCAGGACAATCTTGCGTTTAATAACCACCTTTATTATAATACAAAATCTTACAGAATTCAATAATACATTTATGCAACGTGTTCATCCCGCTGAACACAAAATATAAGGCAGAGGGGCATCGTATACTCCACCCCAAAGGAGAGGCTGAGAGATTTCGAGAATCTCTAGTTGCTAAAAATTGGTGCGTCGTGTTTATCCCGGTGAACAAAAAGTTCACCGGGATAAACAGTTGTCAAAAATAAAAATATATATAAATACATATATAATTTTGACCACCTACACCTCGTCACACATTTTGTTGTATGCTCAAAAAATATTGAATAAAAATAGTGAACTCCAGAAAAAAAAAAAAAATGTGATATATAATTTTTTTATTTTTTTATTTTATTAATGTAAACGGAGGGATTAAAAAAAACCTAAAAGAAAAAAATCTCCAGGGGTCCTAGGCCTTCGGCCGCCTCACCTCCAGGCCTAAAAAAAAAGTACAAACATAGTATAATTATACATATTACTAATAGGTGGTATCATATGGCAGAATGCTTTCTTTTTTTTAATCCATTAGGATGCAGGTTCCAGGTGTTGGGCAACGAGAATATCTTTAATATTGTTCCTTATGTAAATCTCTTAAGCATCTAAAGACCACTGACCAAGCTTTTTCATGACATGGACAGGAATGTTTTGCTGAGCAGCTGTGATTGAAGCTCCACTCCTGAAAGAATGGCATGAATAGTTCGAGGAAGAAAGGCCACCTTTTTGGAGAAGATCTTGGAGTCTTGCAGAAAACCAAGATCTGGAGGTTCTGCCCAGTTAGAAACAGTGGGTCTGGAGGCACGTATTGGGGTCTGGAGGCCAGATATCTTAGCATGGAAGCGTGGGGACAGAATTAGTGCTAGCAATGTGAACAGTTACTCCTTCTCTTAATTTATCAGATTTACTTTGTAAAAAAAGACAGAAAACACCACCTAAACTGCAGGAATCTAGAAGGAGCAGAAAAGGGCAAATAATACAATTAGTACGAAATTTTACGTGTTTTAACACTTGAACCGCAACGGCAGTCATTTTGACGGTTTGAGGTTTTCAAATTTAAATGACTCTGTGTCTGAAAGTTATGCAGTTGTCTGTTTATGACTTTTCCTAAATGCATGTATAAAATAAGCTGATGGTGTTTCAAAGGCAGGATCGTTTTTTATATACGAGCCTGTTATCTCTACTGGACCTGGCAGCCATCAATTCCTTTGTTTTGTACAAGGAATGCACTGGGGAAAATATCAGTAGGAGAGATTTCATCTTGAGGCAAGCCACAGCTCTTTAGCAGAAACATTTCAATCAGAAAACTGCAAAGCAGCAGGCTGCTGCAGCTCAACCTGGATTCAGTGCTGCACAGAGTGAAAAACACAAGAATAAAACATATCTTACTTTTGTTTTAAATTTAAAAAATAATTTGGTTTTTACAGTTTTGTATGTACATATACCTGTTACACCTGTTTACACATTAGTTTATTTTGAAATGTTTATTTTATTATAGTTTTTCATTTTTTGAAGTAGTGCTTTATATGTGGTAAGTTAGAAAATAAACCCTTTTTTATGTTTAATTGTTCATTTAAATACTGTGTTTCCGCTGTGCAGATGTTTGATGTGCTTGAATCAAACTTTTGAATTGTTTCCATAAGTTTGTCTTTCATTTTAATATTGATGTTGTATATAATAGGATTTTCAGTATGTGACCTGACAAAGTATGATTGAGTATGGAATCTGATAACAACTGCCAATTCTAACAATTGTCTGTATTATAGGATCCTGCTTTGGGAACCTAATTTGCCATTAGGTTGAACGCTAGATCATAATGTGTGTGTCTTTGAAAAGGGGTTTTTATTTGCACGTGATGATGTCTTTAACATTGGGCATGAATCCTGTAGAGAGTCTTGTGCTGGAAGGCGTTACTGGCCGCAGCGTGAACCCTGCTCTGGGAGGCCCACTCCGTACTGTCGTTGCAGAGCGAGCCACACTCAGGAGGCTTGTTCTGTACGGACAGCTGGAGTCGTTAATTATTGTCACGGTAGACAGATTATAATGAATCCAGCACAAGCTTCTTGGGGAATGAAAATAAGGGGCTGCTCATACATCAGTGTGCAAGCATATTGCGAATTAGAATAGATTTTCTATTGGATCCGTTGAGATGGTTCTGGAGGATTGGTGAGTGAGTGAGTGATAGAACGTCCAGTTTATCGGACGTTAGAAGCAATAAATTAACCCTTTGATTAGTGTGAACGTACCGGTACGTTCTGCAACTTAAAACATGAATTACTGAGCCTACAAAACCCCTGATCACATAATAGTGTAACACTAGGTTTCTGTAACACCTTTTATTGGTCTCTTGCGCCCTCTGCTAGATATTGACTGAATTACATATAATAAACCCAGTCACAATAATGTCAACAGTGTTTGTAAACCGGCGGAAATCGCTCAGTGAGAAAGAAGTATTAGTAATAATACTGAATTCAGATTCCGATTTAAATTCAAATACATACAATTCTTCCACTGAATCGGATGTCAGCAAGTGTGTCAGTAAAGACATAAGAGAAGAATATTTACCATCAACATCAAATGACAGCGAAGAAGCGGCGCAAAGCTCTGTGCATTGCTCCGTGCTTCAAGGAGTATCATACGCTGAAGCATTAGACACTCTCACTCCCTCCGCCCCCACAACCTGTTTACCTGGATATGATTTATTCATATCTCTCTCTCTCTCTCCCTTTTTTTGTTAGGACGTGTTGTTGTGGTTGTTCCACCACGTTGTTTATTGTTTATTGCCTACCTGTTATTTTTTAGTCAAAACTTTTCCTATGACTAAGTAAAAAAAAAATTTTTTTATTTATTTACGGTAAAAATTATTTGTATGTATTTCGTCAGTATTTATTACATACATACAAACATACAGCTTCAAGTGCATGCAGAAGACAGAAAAAAACTCCCGTAGGTTCTACGAGTACCATAAAGCATACTCCGCTAAAGCCACCACCATCTTATCAGCAGATAACCATTTTGTCGATTGGTCTTATCCTGATTTTAGACCTCTTTTAACCGTGTTTTCAGCGATTTAGAGCCAGCCATGGACTCTCAAGCATCCACAGCCCATTCTACTTTCCTCTGTCCAAAATACAATGCATCGTCATTCTCTTTCTACACAGATTCACCTCAATATTATTGAAGATCGCCAGATTTAAGGTGTTGGCATGATACAGCATCAGAGCATTTAGGATAAACACTCCAATCACGTGGACTATTCATCACAATAATCAAATCTATTCTACCCTCAGCATTTTCTAAAGTCAATAGTTTTATTTTATTCATAACGTCCAGATGGCAGTATAATACCACAAGTTCTATATTTTAGCTGGTCCTTTCACTGCGAAAGTCATGTATTTTCAAATCAGGTTAATATTTAATTCAATGTGAGCTGCCAGTCAGGTACGGAAACCATGTCCTTCAATTTATCAGCTTTTCAGTTAAAACAGCCTCCTACCTTACAATGGACAATACACTCATAGACTGCTCCTGATCAAATCAATAGGTCTTGCAGCGACCTCACAGCAATGCATTCTACATCTCTCCTGAAAGCAGCCTCATCTTTGGCTCCATCTAAATCGCCTTAACACTTAAAGACCAACATCGACATCCTATCAAAATTCTGATTGGCAGACAATTGTGCAAAAACCTCCTGCAATCCCAAGGAGGCACTGGAACAGCCTTTCCTTATTCTATCAAGACCTGATTTCAGCTCCTCGTGATCTGAATCTCTTTGTTGACGCTTCATTCTTAGGATTCGGGGTTTACCTAGGGACTGAATGGTTCTCTAGTGAATGCCCTCCTGAAATTCATAATCTTTCTTCCCACCTCAAAGCTACTGCTCTTCTGGAACTGTATCCCATCATCGCAGCTGCTCACATCTGGGGCCACCGATGGTCAAGAAAATCTATCACGTTTTTTTAGCGACAATAAATCTACAGTCCAAATCATCAATAAAGGAAGATCTTCCTCTCCCCGTATAATGCAGTTACTACTTTGCCTCATTTGGATTTCAGTGTCTTTTAATTTCTTCATTCAAGCCCGTAACATTCCCAGTTCACATAATGCAGCTGATGCTCTTTCTCGCCTACAGATCGCCAGATTTCAGCAGTTGGTTCCCACAGCATCTCCCGCACCTCTCCAAGTTCCGCAATACCAGCACCAAGTATTCCTGTGAGCTTTCCTGTCTTCAACCTTCTTCAATCTGCTAGAAATTACATGTCCGCTGGCCTAGCTCCATCAACAATATCATCCTACTCTACAGGCTGGTCTTCTCATTCTGTGCAAAAAAATTCAGCCAGTTCCATTTAATCAAGACTGGATCCTAACCTTTATCGTCCACGCACAAGACATTCTGCACCTCTCTGCTTCCTCAATCAAATCTTACATCTCCGGAATTCAGTTCCATTACCGTCTCATGTAAGTGTCCTCTCCGATTCTTCTGGCCATTCCAGCAATCTGCCTGACGCTCCGTGGCATATCTAAGAGCTCCCTTCCTACTTCCCCATCTCGACTTCCATCAGATATTCTACAGTTGCTCATATCAATCTTGCGAAAAGGCTGTTTCAACCCCTTCGATCTCCTCATGGAAGTCATGTGCTTAACTGCTTTCTTTGGATTCCTCAGATGCTCCAAATATATAGTCCCATCCCTTTCCAGCTTCCCTTCTCTCGGCATCTGTTCCAACGATGTCTCCTTAGTTCCAGATTCTCATTTCCTAATTATGCTCTGCATCTCTAAGACAGATCAACTTCTATTGCAGATGGAGCGGAGAGGTCGGGTGGGGGTGCAGGGAGAGATGAGGGTCTGAAGGTAGCTGGGTGTAGTCTGGTCAAGGCATCGGTAGGCGAGTATAAGAGTCTTGAACTGGATGTGAGCGATGATCGGGAGCCAGTGGAGTGAGCAAAGCAGTGGAGTAGCGTGGGAGAAGCGAGGCGGAGAGAACACCAGGTGAGCAGCGGAGTTCTGGATGAGCTGGAGCGGACAGGTGGTAGACGCAGGGAATCCAGCCAGGAAGGAGTTGCAGTAGTCTAGGCGGGAGAGTATCGGGGCCTGGACAAGGAGTTGCGTTGAGTAGTTGGTGAGGAAGGGTTGGATTCTTCATATGTTGCTCAGGAAGAATCAGCAGGTGCGTGCTAGCATGGAGATGTGCTGGGAGTAGGAGAGGCAGGGGTCCAGGTAGAGATATAGGAGGGGATTGTGGGGTCAAAGGGGGGGAAGGAGAGGATGATCTGAGCATCATCAGCATAGAAACTGTATGAGAAACCATAGGATACGATGAGGGGGCCCAGGGAGCGGGTGTAGAGAGAGAACAGGAAAGGACCCAAGACTGATCTTTGGGGACTCCTGTTGAGAGAGGGTGAGGTGTGAAGTTGAGCCGTGCCAGGTTACCTGGTAGGTGCGGTCGGAGAAGTAGGAGGAGAACCAGGCCACAGCAGTGCCAGAGATTCCAAGGTCAGCGAGACAGGATAGGAGAATAGAGTGATTGACAGTGTCAAAGGCAGCAGGGAGATCGAGGAGAATTAGGACAGAGGAGAGAGAGGCAGCACGGGCAGAGTTTAGCGAGTTAGTGACAGACAGGAGAGCAGTTTCAGTGGAGTGAGCAGAGGGTGGGTTTTTTTTCCCTCTCCACAGTGCGGCAGGTAAACACATAATTTCACTCTACCCATTCTTTTGTCCAACAAAAAAACACTAATCCATCTTGTTTGTCTAGTATGTCTTTTTTCCTCCTTTCTTAAATGTTATGCATTGGCACGTGAACTATTGTTTGTCCCACGGGTGTGGGGTTTTGCAGGGAGCAGGGGTCCAACCTTCGGGGGTAAGTGAGGCTCACTTCCCCGACCTCTATGGCCGCTGCCATCCATGCCTCCGCCGAGGGGGGGGATCTCACCACATGAGTCAGAGGTGACCCCGGCCACACACTCTATCCTTTAGCAGCTCCTGCTCTTTATCTTACTCAAATTGAGACGGGCTCTATTTACAGTTCCCTATTCTATCATTCCTTTTCCAGGTTCAAGATTATTCCTCCTTCATGACTGCCGCTCCACAGAGCCTGTCGTGGGCTCCGCCGAGCCAATCTATCTGTGTTTTGTGGTTCCCGCGGCTGCTGAATAGCCTGCCTTCGAGGCCGCTTTCTCTCCCCTGGCCAAGAAGGTGCCTGCCGGTCGGGAACCTCTATCCTTTCCTATCCTATCCCCTGAGGCCACTCCTCAAACTACCTCTCCAAGTAACAACCTTTCACTCCAGCCCCGGCTCTCCCCCCCCGTGAATTGGCCGTGTGACATTTAGATAAAGCAGTTATATGGAACGGAAATGAGCGTCACTGCATGATGAAACTGGCCACTGTGGCATCAACTTCCTGGCAGCATACGTGTCTCTCACTGCACAACACAGCAAAGTACTGCAGTTAACATTTTTTTATAACATTATATTTTAAATTAAATACTGGAATGTTATATAAATGAATTACTGTCGAGAAATTGTGTGAATTCTTTCATAAAATAACAATAACTCAATTCTGATAATAATAACACCCATCCCCCACGAGAGGACAGAGAGCGCTTCGCAAACGCAGCAGTCCTGTAATCAATGCATAAGCACCCCAGCATTCAATATCGAAAACATACACATACCTCAATAGAATGTTGTCTGCTACGGCATGTCCCAAAACATTCAGCATGTTTGTGTGGTTCCACGTCTGGCGCGCCAAGGTCGCTCCCTATTAAGCGAGGGATGGAAGGTGATAGAGACTGGCATGATAAGTTTTATACAAACTGTGCTGAAACGACGTACTATAATAGCGAAACATGGGAGTACAAATGCGGCGTTTGGAAAGACTGACTTGTAAAGTATTGTAGCAGGTGGGCAGCCACACCCAGGCACGGGCAACGTGGACTGGGGAGAGGAATGGGATTGTGCTGTAAAATGCCCTGCATAAATGCGAGTGTGTGTCTGTACCATAATGTGTGGCGAATGCGAGCTGCTCTCTCTCTCTTTTACGATTGGCCCGCTCGAGCTATCTACTTTTGTGAATGAGGGCAGAGCGGTACGTCAGAGAATGGGAAAAGGAACCAATCACCAGAGCTCATTTGCATATTGTGTTGAATGGACCAATGGTGTGGGACATGGGGGGGAAAGCGGCAAATCTAAAAATGGGCACTGCGCTGCCAGCTGGGTGTTGTGAGTATGAGTAGTCATAGTGAGAACTAAAGGCAATAATTAAAAAGAATAGTAGAGAGCGCTGAAATGGCATTAGATCCTTAATTAAAAATAGCATTTATAACTGCTTTGGAGTACACGCTGTCTCTGGCGTTTCCTTTCTTCCCACTATGAACTTGCTTAAGGCAGATCGTTACAGTATGAATGTTATGTTGTTATCCTCTGTTACGTTAACAATGGTGAAACAATTTATTTAATTTTTTCTGTGATCCCGTTGTGCGTGATTGATGCATACATGGCAACGCATTGGATTTGCATCACAGGAACTATGAACTAAGCTGAAACAATTTTAGGAAAGTTACTTTTTTGCACAAGCGAGGTGTCGCAGTCCTGAACTTGAAGTCATGCATTTCAAGAAGTAACAATATGACAAAATTTACATTCCTATCCTTTTTGAATTTTGAGCATGCAGTTTACTGGAACGTTCGGCAGCAGAGTGACTGGAATGAAGGATTGCTGCAAAATGAAACACTGCAGCGCTTGTAAGATGGATGTGGTTTTAGACGATTCCAGTCAGGACATTTTCCTGCCGAATCCTGGAACTGGGTCTACAAATGGAGAAGTCGAATCCAAAATGCAAAGGTAAGGGACAACGTTATTACGACCGGCGGGGATCCGTAACCAAACAAACGACGAACAGTAATTCGAAAGCACAGCAGGCCTGAGTTTGCGAAGTAGGTTTATATACCTTATAGGTTGATGGGAACTTGACAGTAATTGGCTTGTGGATTAAATGAACTAGGCACTTGTATTAATGATACTATAGATGTTCTGCTGAAAACCATGCAAGCTTTATAACAACAAATCTTATATCAATCCAAGTTGTTGTCCAAAGCCGAAGACTAATGATCATTTTCTATGTTGTTTATTTAACATGTATTTTGTGAATTGAGTTTAAATCAAGTATGTAAAACTACATCATCAGTTGATATGGTGCACATTATTGTCTTCTATAAAAAGTAAAAAAATATATATTTCTTTCAACAACAACAACCTTACAGGTAATAAATAAAATAATTATAATTTGAGCATGATACAATATTAATATTTAAATATTACTAAAACAAAACAGAATTGGGTTGATTTTTAAATGTATCTCTTTACCAAGATTCAGAACAGGTGTACCTACCCAACTTAAACAAGATTTGTGAATGTCAACACCTCCTCTCTTCTATACCCTGCATGTCTGCAGGCATATTGAAAACACGTTTATTTTTTACCACCATCCAAGGTAGTACCTTGACAAATGTGTTGGCGGCATCATCTGGGCTATCTTAAGACCTGAGAATCACTTCAAGAACCAATAAGAATAATTAAAGATGTATTAATAGTACCCATGCTTCTGTAATTATGTTGTGTTTCAGATCTCTGTTTAGTATCCTTAATTTGACTTGACATATTTGCAAATAAGGATGCAATCACAAATCTGATTGGGCAAAAAGAAACCCAACATAACCGTAGAAATGTGTGTATTTCTAATTATTCCAATACATACTATTAATATATTCAAATCCTGTCACTATACATGCATCTTTTTTTTCCTCACCTGAAAAACACATTGCAACGTATCAGTTTGCCAGAATAACAAAAGGGTGACAAAGTTCATTCATTTTACTTACTGAGCTGTGCTTTGCTATGTTATCACTAGGTGTTTAGTGTTGACAGAAAAGTCTTTACTTGTGCAATCAAAACATTTAGGACAAAGTGCAGAAAGATACACCTAATCCCAACCCAGATCCCAGGTCACTGTGTCCAGTTTCACTAAAAATCTTTCTTTACCCTGTCCATTTCCCCCCTGTACACCATTCCCTTGTTAGGTACCAGGGGAAATTTAATTCTGTATCACACAATTCTTTCTGGACAATCTGTAACAGATTAATGATCTTGTAGAGATATGGCATGTTACACGAATTTGAACATTTTGTGTCTATTGTACCAGTAAAAACATATGGGGAAGTAGTATCATGTGTCCCTCAGACATGCAGAAATATGTTCTTACCAATTAATCACAGAATAATGCTGACAGAATATATATATATATATATATATATATATATATATATATATATATATATATTCTACCCCATATATATATATATATATATATATATATATATATATATATATATATATATATATATATACACTACTGTTCAAAAGTTTGGGGTCACTTAGAAATTTCCTTGTTTTCGAAAGAAAAGCAAATTTTTTGTCCATTAAAATAACATCAAATTGATCAGAAATACAGTGTAGATATTGTTAATGTTGTAAATGACTATTGTAGCTGGAAACGGCTGATTTGTAATGGAATATCTACATAAGTGTACAGAGGCCCATTATCAGCAACCATCAGTCCTGTGTTCCAATGGCACGTTGTGTTTGCTAATCCAAGTTTATCATTTTAAAAGGCTAATTGATCATTAGAAAACCCTTTTGCAATTATGTTAGCACAGCTGAAAACTGTTGTGCTGATTAAAGAAGCAATAAAACTGGCCTTCTTTAGACTAGTTGAGTATCTGGAGCATCAGCAATTGTGGGTTCGATTACATGCTCAAAATGGCCAGAAACAAAGAACTTTCTTCTGAAACTCATCAGTCTATTCTTGTTCTGAGAGATGAAGGCTATTCCATGCGAGAAATTGCCAAGAAACTGAAGATCTCGTACAACGCTGTGTACTACTCCCTTCACAGAACAGCGCAAACTGGCTCTAACCAGAATAGAAAGAGGGGTGGGAGGCCCCGGTGCACAACTGAGCAAGAGGACAAATACATTAGAGTGTCTAGTTTGAGAAACAGACGCCTCACAGGTCCTCAACTGGCAGCTTCACTAAATAGTACCCGCAAAACACCAGTCTCAACGTCAACAGTGAAGAGGCGACTGGGATGCTGGCCTTCTAGGCAGAGTTGTAAAGAAAAGGCCATATCTCAGACTGGCCAATAAAAAGAAAAGAATAAGATGGGCAAAAGAACACAGACACTGGACAGAGGAAGACTGGAAAAAGTGTTATGGACAGATCTAATCTAAGTTTGAGGTGTTCGGATCACAAAGAAGAACATTCGTGAGATGCAGACCAAATGAAAAGATGCTGGAGGAGTGCTTGACGCCATCTGTCAAGCATGGTGGAAGCAATGTGATGGTCTGGGGGTGCTTTGGTGGTGGTAAAGTGGGAGATTTGTACAGGGTAAAAGGGATCTTGAAGAAGGAAGGCTATCACTCCATTTTGCAACGCCATGCCATACCCTGTGGACGGTGCTTGATTGGAGCCAATTTCCTCCTACAACAGGACAATGACACAAAGCACAGCTCCAAACTATGCAAGAACTATTTAGGGAATAAGCAGTCAGCTGGTATTCTGTCTATAATGGAGTGGCCAGCACAGTCACCGGATCTCAACCCTATCGAGCTGTTGTGGGAGCAGCTTGACCGTATGGTACGTAAGAAGTGCCCATCAAGCCAATCCAACTTGTGGGAGGTGCTTCAGGAAGCATGGGGTGAAATCTTTTCAGATTACCTCAACAAATTGACAACTAGAATGCCAAAGGTCTGCAAGGCTGTAATTGCTGCAAATGGAGGATTCTTTGACGAAAGCAAAGTTTGAAGGACACAATTATTATTTCAATTAAAAATCATTATTTCTAACCTTGTCAATGACTATATTTCCTATTCATTTTGCTATATTTCCTATTCAGACTCATTTCATGTATGTTTTCATGGAAAACAAGGAAATTTCTAAGTGACCTGTAGCCTTTTGGGAGGCAGTTTAGCACTCTTGCAATCTGTAGGGGGAATATGTTTTTGATTCTGTTGAAAAAGGTAATTTTCACTGCACTGAACTACCTATTTATTTCAAATGTTTTATGAACTTCAGGAGCACATGCTGCAAGTATGGAACTATCAGAATTAGTTGACTGTTTGGCACTTTCTCTTATACAGACTTTTTTAATGGCATTTGAATTCGCTGATACCACAGTTGTAGGACATCTACTAATTATGATAGCCTTTCCACTCAAATCTTTTTTCTGGTCCTCAGATACGGCTACTTGAATTAATCATGCTGCCCAAAGTGCAAATGGACCACACACATTCCCCACTCTCTATTAAGGCTGACCATGAAGACAGCAAAGGGCTGCCGACATGAGGCAGCTGCTACAAATAAATGTAGAAATAAAGTAGCTCTTTAGACAACAGTCCATTCAGGAAATGAATGCAGGTATTGTTGTGTGCTTCCATGTTACTTTCAAAACGATGTTTAAGAGTGTGGCGGAATTGGCAAAACATCTTTAAAAGAAGATTATCTGCTCCAATCAGACAACATCCCATGAGAACTAAAATGTAGCCTTCATACTGTATTATTATAGGAGCACATAATATACTGTACAGTAGTGTTTATTGTTTCCTGGAATCAAATTCTTGTTTAATTAGCATTTTCCCAGATTTTAGGTTTACCAGACTCAGTAGAGAAAATACATTTTAGTGTCAAAATATTATTATTATTCCACTAATAATCAGTTTTAACCATTTTTAGCAGTTTTTGATATATGCTACGGTAAAAGTCCAGCTCCGGTCAATCTTAAATTTTACCGGTAAATGTCAATATTTACCAAATAAGGTGGTAAATGTCCAAAATGATGAAGAAATAGATTGCTTTTCAGACATTTACCAATTAATATTATGCTTTTACCAAACCTTATTGGTAAATGTCAGAAATTATGAAGAAAGAGATTGCTTTTCAGACACTTGTTTTTTCTTGTGATTTACCGAAGCTCATTGGTAAATGCACCTATAAATGATCAATTAACAAAATAATCATTAATGTCAATTTATTTCTGCATACACATTTTCCATTAGCAAAATAATCATTAATGAGCATACAGTAATGCACAATTGAGCAATTTAAACTAGTTCAAAATGGTACTGAACAATATTTTGAAATACTTCTGTAGAACAGCCAACATTCTGGTAACTTTGCATATAAACCCATTCACAATGGTGTTGAAGGCTATTGTACTCCATATGTGGTAACGTGACTGGAGGTCAAGGCTGGCCAGCGGCAGAAACAGAAAACACACAGAGGCAGTAACTGCAGTTCAGCACCTTGGCACACTTTTGTTTACAGATTTACAAAGATAGGCCACTGGACCTTTAAGAAAACAAACACACGTCTATAGCAATAACTAAACTTTTTAGTTGGTCTGACTAAACACAGGACGGCTAAGCCGCATTACGGTAACCCAAAACATTTGTAGACAGGGGAGAAATTCTCAACAAAAAAGTGCAGGTACTCATATGCACAGCCGGGTGTAAACATTTAAAAAAAATTGAGACAATTTGAGTGCCAATGAATAAATATTTTTTAAATGTATACATATTTGTAAACTATACTTTTATAAATACAAAATAAGCCTTAAAAAATAACTTATCAATTATAACCTATTCACCATAAACAAAATTCTGCCCATTTCCATGGAAAATACAAGACTTGTAGTTGTGGCAAGAAGAAAATTACTTTCTATGCTGCCTGCTATGCCTCTGAGAGAACATTGGCCACTATTGTGTCAAACTTCACCAGCGAAATTTGAATTTGCTGGGTCTCACCAATGGTAGTTAGGTATTTTTAATGGTTTAATTATTCAAATGTCTGCAAAGATTTTTGTGCAGTGTTTGTATTTCTCAGTCGACCATGGTATAAATCTTTCAGGTTGCTTTTCTTTTTCAGTCATCTTGTTTGCAGTTTTTTTTTTTTTTTAATGGCTTGTGTGTGTGGCTTTTCATATTAGCCTAATTTGGGGCAATGTGAAATACTGCACTATCTGCTTCATTCAGAAGAGGTAAACTGAATAATCAATAGCAAAAGGGCTTTGCAGAAAAAAAAAAAAACTAGATGTCAAAATCATCTTAAGTGTATTTGCTATTATTTAGGTAGCAAACCCGAATTATACTCCTTCCCAACCTCAACATTTTCTCTCTATCTGAAAATTAAAGCTGAAAGGGGCACATTTATAAGAGTTTCAAAATGTTTTAATTTATAGCAGTTTCTTAGCCAAAATAAATACACAAATTAAAGAGATTTATCACATAATAATCAAATTAGGCTTACATTGCATTTAAATGCTTTGGAAAAAAAAGTTTTCACTTGATTTAGTTGTATTCCTCTTTAATTCAATAAACCAATGTACGGTTAAAAAAATATATAATGTGTTAGCTGGATGTTACATACAGTTCAATACAGTACATTTGTCTTTTTTTTCATTTAAAGCTGCAGGGTCCCTGTAGCAGGGCAGAAGAGCCCTGTGTGTAAATATAGAGCAGGACACAGCACTGAAAAAAAAATTATTTTGGGGTGTATTTTTGGAGGGAATTTATGGTATGATTTACATGTACTGTTTTGGGTTTAAGAACGGGTGATTTGGTGTATTATTGTATAGTTTAAATGTGGTCTGGCAGAGGCAATGTTAGGAGCTCGTCTCTGCCAGACATCTCGTGAGAATGCGCGGTCGGCAGCGAATGATTTATTGACAAATTGGCTGTCGACCACGCAGGTTAAAAGTCTCAGAGAATGTGGCCCTCTCCAGATTTATTATTTATTGCTAATCTGGTGAGGACCACATGTATAAAAACCTGCAGCACTGGTTGAACGGGGTGGGTGTTCAGAGGGGAGAACATGAGCGAGCGGAGGAGAAAGAAAAAGAAAATAAGCAATTGCTACTTGTGCTGGTAGGACCAGCACGATACTTGTTTTGAGTGGAGATAGTATTTGTGTTCGAGATTTATTTTTGTTAAAACTTTTATTTTGCTCTGTGAGCGTTGGTTTTTGTACATCCTTTTATTTAATTTTTGTTTAAATAAATATGCATTCAGCGCTTCAACCTGCAGTACCTATGTGTGTCAACTTCCTGGTCCGGGTACATCACCAGAAGCCATCCTGTCACAGTCCCACAATTGTTTTCAATGTTACATTAAAAAATAAAGAATTCAGCAGAGTCTCTACTTCTTTCTTTCCAAATTTAGTCAACTATGCAAGTACTGTAGATAGGCCAACAGACCACGAAACCCTCTTGCCACCATACCAGTATGTGAGCCAAACAAAGCTCTTTTACAGCTCAGGAAGCAACACTTGACTTTATTGGAGAGTTCCTACTATTTTACAGAGTGATTCCTTTAATTTGGTAACTATCGCTTGTTGCTAATTATTTTGTTATTTGTAGAGAACCCACATGTTTCCAAATGCCAAGAAATGTAACTTTCCACCCGATGATTACAATATTTAATAAACTGAATATATCTGGTATTGGACCATGATGTTTACATAGTAGTCGACCATGGCAGGGCGGCTTTGTGATGTCCCCAGACCAGGAAGCTGACAGAGAGGCACAGAGGCAGGTACATGCGGGTTGATGCACTGGTGCATGTTTTTATTTAAAAAAAAAAAATTAAACAAAAACAACGCTCACAGAGCAAAATAAGTGCATACAAAAACAAATCTCGCAACACAAAATAACTGACCCCTAAAACAAGTACTGTGCTGGTGCTTCCAGCACGCGTAGCAATTGTTTTTATATTCTTTTTCTTTCTCTTTCTTCTGTCTCTCATTCTCGTTCATGTTCCTCCTACTTGAACAACCACCCCAGCCAGCAAAAGCTGCAGGTTTTTTTACATGTGACCCCATCTCTGGATTAGCAATAAATCCAGTCACCTTCTACACGAGAGTTTTTTAGTTTGCGTGGCCGACAGTCAATTTGCCCCCCATGTCGACCTGTTCATATCCAGTTTTAAATAACTTTAGCATAACAGAGGCAGAAGTGTTAAAGGGATAGGAGCTCTTAAAATAAATAAATCCCCTGGGCCGGATGAGATCCTCCCAATAGTACTCAAAGAAATAAAAGAAGTTATTTACAAATCGCTAACCAAGATCATGCAACAGTCTCTTGACACAGGGGTTGTACCGACAGACTGGAGAATTGCAAACGTAATACCAATCCACAAAAAGGGAGACAAAACCGAACCAGGTAACTACAGACCAATAAGCCTGACTTCTATTATATGTAAACTTATGTAAACTATAATAAGATCCAAAATGGAAAATTACCTATATGGTAACAGTATCCTGGGAGACTGTCAGCATGGTTTTAGGAAAGAGAGATTGTGTCTAACTAACCTGCTTGATTTTTTTGAGGATGCAACATCGAAAATGGACAAAAGTTCCAGAAAGCTTTTGACAAAGACCTGCATAAAAGATTAATTCTCAAACTGAACACAGTAGGGATTCAAAGAAATGCATGCACATGGATTAGGAAGTGGTTAACATTTACAAACAGAAAGTACTGATTAGAGGAGAAGCCTCAAAATGGAGCGAGGTAACCAGTGGTGTACCACAGGGATCAGTATTAGGTCCTCTGCTATTCCTAATCTACATTAATGACTTAGATTCTGGTATAGTAAGCAAACTTGTTAAATTTGCAGACGACACAAAAATAGGAGGAGTGGCAAACACTGTTGCAGCAGCAAAGGTCGTTCAAAATGATCTAGACAGCATTCAGAACTGGGCAGACACATGGCAAATGACATTTAATAGAGACAAGTGTAAGGTTCTGCACGCAGGTAATAAAAATGTGCATTATAAATATCATATGGGAGATACTGAATTGAAGAAGGAATCTATGAAAAAGACCTAGGAGTTTATGTTTACTCAGAAATGTCTTGATCTAGACAATGTGTGGAAGCTATAAAAAGGCCAACAAGATGATTGGATATATAGTGAAAAGTGTTGATAAATCAAATGGAGATTAGATAAAGGGGCAGAGATTTGTGAGGGTCTGGAACCAACTCCCCAGTAATGTTGTTGAGGCTGACACCCTGGGATCCTTCAAGAAGCTGCTTGATGAGATTCTGGGATCAATAAGCTACTAACAACCAAACAAACTTCTCGTTTGTAAACTTTCTTATGTTCTTATTTGTCAATAATCACTATCTGTCGACCATGCATTCTCACGAGCTGTCTGGCAGAGATGAGCTGCTAACACCGCCTCTGCCAGACCAGTATTTTATAATACATTCACCCGTGTTTTTAACCCCACACCATATTTCCCACAATATTTATTAGCAGGGCTTTGCCCTGCTCCACTAATAACATGCAGGGCTTTTCTGCCCTGCCACACTGACTTTTACAAGTGTTTTCCTAGATCCTTGTTTTTCAGCATGTTATCTATTTGTCAAGGGCACGAGAAACATCCATGCTTCCAGGAGGATCGACACATATCATTAATCCTAATTAAAGTAATTATGAGATTGCAATCAGCATTGCGATGAAAATCATAACCAGAATGACATTGAAACAGTGTGAGGAAATATTAGAAGCAGCAATAATGAGAAAATCAAAAAGTGATATATGACACACTGACAAGCGCACACATTCAAAGCAGTAACTGCCACTGTTCAAATGGCAAAGAGGAAGTTACACAGAAGTTATATTAAAGCACATGCTTACTAAGCTCAACAGGGCCCCCATTTCCTCACTGTCCAGGAATCCCAATGTACTATAACGGCAGTGCTAGGGGGGTTAGGCAATGTTTCTACAGGGTACACAGTAAGAGTTGAATGACAATGTAAACACACTGTACATGGAACTCATTATACTCCTCATTCTTTATAAATAAATGCAATCTGACCAAAATATTTAAAATAATAAAGAACGTGCCAAGCAGAATACAGCTATAAAATATCTTCCAAAATGTTTATCATAGTAAATTTGTACAGTACAGTTGCTGTTCATGCGTTTACTTTACTATACCACACTATTTGTGATTATAAAATAAGGAATATTTAGCCATGCCACCTTACAGGTTGGGGTACTGAGAAATGTTAGATTAAAAAACTGATGAATAATTTTAACATGTATTGTTAATTTAATTTTGTCAAATAATTTTCTGAATCTTTTTTAGTGTTTCTATTTTTAAAATTAAGTGTATTAAATGAGGGCTCGCATTTTTCAGAAGACTTTCTAATTCCCTAAATGTGAGTGCTACCAACTAAACAATAAACTTGTCCCACCTCTGGGATGTACTTAAAGTACAGCAATATGCCATTTTACTATTCCTTGCTTTATGGTCTCTTTATGGCAGTGATTTATTACTAGTGGTAATTTTCATTCACTTATTTCAAAGCAGATAATGAAATACTGTCTGTTGAAACTAACCAGGTAGTCTGTGCGACATCATGCCTCAAACAATAATTAAAGAAGAAGGCGCTTAGCCACTGAGACTGTATGAAACAATGAAGGATACAAGCCTCTGGGTATGAAGTACAGAAGGACTGTGTATTGTCATCTGCTGTTTCCCAATTGAAACTAAAACGCACCCTGTGTGAAAACTTTCACAAGCAGGCACTTCCAGCGAACCCTTTGTAGTTTTAAGCACAGTACACAGTGTTTAGAATAACAAGAAAAACAAAACAAAACTTTGTAGCAGAACTTACAGCTGCTGTGTCCCAAGAAGAAATAATGACAGGAGTGACATTTAAAGAGCTAGAATAACAGGAAAGTAAATTCATTGTATTTGTGTACCCCTACTGTAGTGTTGATAGTTAATGCAGTTCAATCACATGAGTCATTATGCACACAGCACAAAGCATGTAAAACAGCGCTCCTTGTGAGGGCACTGCACACTTATGTATGACAGAAGGCCTATAGGTTGGGAGTGACATAAAGGTGGTGATTACATGAAGTGTCTGTGTCCGTGTGAATAATTATAAAACCAAGCAGATGAGAATATAACACCTACGAAATCAAACATTCAGTGTCTGGCACAATAACTCGATGTTTTGAAATGTGCTTGTCTTCATTTTATGTAGAAACAATGCTTTATGGTCTTGTGTTTCCTGGGATTCAGTGCAAAACTGTATACATAGACAAGTAGAAGCACAGAATCAGTCTGATGATAAAAAGCCTACCGGAAGCATAGCTGCTATATACTTTATAATCTATTGATATTTGTTTTTATCTTTGTGTAGTTTGGACTTATGTCCTAGGTGACAAAAAACAGGATACAACACCTTGGATGTTAGAACAAAGACTCCAGCCTATCCACAGAGGTCCTACCATGTGCTTCTCTTCTTCAATCATTTCATTAGGTTTATCTACCAAGTCTTATTATTATTAGTTTATTTAGCAGACAAGGCGACTTACAGAGACTAGGGTGTGTGAACTATGCATCAGCTGCAGAGTCACTTACAATTACGTCTCACCCGAAAGACGGAGCACAAGGAGGTTAAGTGACTTGCTCAGGGTCACACAATGAGTCAGTGGCTGAGGTGGGATTTGAACCGGGGACCTCCTGGTTACAAGCCCTTTTCTTTAACCACTGGACCACACAGCCTCTCTATTCTATAAACCTCTCTTTGATCAGAATAAAGCAGAAGATTAGTGACTGATGGTGGGTTTTATACAACACGTAATATTTGAAACGTCAGCAAGGACCAAACAAAATGTGTTTTGTTATTTGTTTTTTAAATCAATGATTATAGTTACAGGTCGTACCTACATTTGTTTGACCCTAAATTCTAGATACATATTGAATCCAGTCATATTTAAATAACATGTCACTTGCTTATATGCAGTAATACTGTTTTGAAAACTCATTGTATGAAATTGTTTATCTGTTTATCTGTGTTGTCTTCATTCCTCGTGGGTGATGTTTTCTGTAGGCAGCAGACCATTTCCATACATCTGCTACCAGATGACCTGAGCCCTTTATTCCCAAAAATATGTGGTGGCATATAGGCAATATTCATAATGACAATGAAAGTGGCAGAAATTGGAAAACTGAAGATGCATATGAAAAAGGGAAGAATACCACAAATGTGTCACTGAATATTACAATTCAGTGACACAAATGTGATTATGGTGCCCTTTTGAAAACTTTGTGTCATTACCCAAAACAAATATACTGTATTTATTTTTTTTTTTAAATTCTGGATCCCCTATACATTTACTTTCTATATATTACTTCAAATGATAATGTTTTAAGCAATTTCTTGGAAGGTAGTCATCGCTGGTGAGGGAACCAGCCTGCTGTCTGACATGCTGAAAGCTTTTGGCTCCATCAGCAGAGTAGACAGACATGTCTATATACAATCCAGCTCAACTGAGTCAGCTAACAGAGAGAGTTCACATACTGGTACTCTCCCATATTAATAAAATGTGTCCAGACAGCAATTTGAACCTTTCAACGCCACATAGCCAAGCAAAGCATTTCAGTGTTCTTGACATAATATAGCTGTTAATGACTGAGGATCAAATCTCAGTCTTCATGTTCAGAGAAATGTAAGCTCTTACTGTAAGCAGATCAGACATACAAATCTTTATCAAATGGCTTAGATAAATTAAGTGCTATGATTGGCTGAACAAGATCACATGATCGTGCGATAATAATTGTCTTATCACACAGCTATGACATCATAGACCAACTTACTTACCTGATCTATTAATATTACTGCGCCTTAATAGTAACAATTATCTAAACAGTCTTTCTGTAGGTAAAAATGTAAACATACAACTGAAACAGCATTTAAATCACCCAACAATCTCTATCTCTGTCACTAAGAATTACAGAAAATTGGCAAATATACTGTGGTATTTATTTAGTCAGAGAGCAGAACAAAGAAAACTCAGAGGCAAGCAGTAGCAGTAACACTAACACTATTCAAAAGCCATCTCAGAAATCATGGACACGGAAGTCGTTTAGTCCACATATCATCTAATGCTGGTTTACAATCTAGGGAAATTGTGCCTCACATCGCACCCAGGGCGTGCGGTAAGAATTGTCTTACTGCACACCCTGTGGTGGATTATTTCTTACATATACTACTCAACTCAGTCAGCTACCAGGAAGAGTTCATTAAAATGCCAGATTTAAACTTTTATCAATTAAGATTAGATTTTTTTCTTATTCATCCAGGTAAATAATCATGTTATTTAAGTAACTGGGTGTAATGTGTCAACCTTTGGTTTCTACTTGGTTCTACTTGTAAAAACACTTCCTAATATTTTTTTTGCCTCACATTTTGGCTGAAATTTGTTGATCTTCGTTATGAAATGTGTTCCAGTTTAGTTTTCATTAAAAGCCTTTTGAGCAATTGGAACCATCCCTTTTATATGAATATGCACAAACAGTATGTTGTTAACCAAAACCAGATCTTCCTAATCTTAACATATTAACTGATCTTGCATTACATCACAAGTAACCCAGGATGATAGCTTTTTGAGTCTATAGATCACAGTCTTGTGCACTGGACTTTGTGGAGTGCAGAGGCAGAGGGATTGACATTAGCACTAGTACATCTGCAGGGCACCTTATTGACTTAACAAGAAAGGCTGTCAGGTGTGCACCATGTGAAGTCTCTCATGTAAACTTTTTGCAAACTTGTTCTTGGCTGCCCAAAGTGGCCCTATTGACACGGTAGGTGTTTCTATCCCCCAACACCCATACTGTACTACCACAAGCATTTAGCAAAATGCAAGATCTCAAATTGACCTTATACATCAAATCCAAGGCAGCAAACCCCAAAACAATTTGGGGGAATGCCATGCTTATAATTACAGGGAACCATAATTAAAACACCCATAAGAATTAAAAAAAGGAACCCACATAATTTAAATTTAGATGGTGGCTTCTTTCACAGTGAGTAACTGGGAACAAAATAATTTAGGCTTAGTATGGGTCAGATCAGTGGTGCGCAAACTTTTTATCTGCCCACCCCGACTCTTTATTTTAACATGTGTTTGTTTTCCGGATTTAATGTAAATCACGTATTTCAGAAATGAGAATCCACGAATGATCATTTATTGGTTTAAAGGAAACATTCCCATATGATATACAGAATGAAACTTTTGGCCCGTGGCCTTGTCCATAGGAGCTCATTAGCCGCCCCTATGCCGGCAGAAAATGTAATATCTAAAACAAGATTTTAAACTAACTAATGCCGGCGGGCAGGAAGATGAGGCCACCTCTACCTCCACCACCTCGCAGATTAAACCATATGGCTCTCAGGTAAGGAAAAATCCCTTACTCAAACGGTAGGGGGAAACCTTAGGGAATCCATGGCCATAGGTAGCCCTTCCTCCAGGCTCCAAAACAAAAAAAACCCTAATGCTAAATTAAATAACCACATAACATTTTTTGCCAGGTTAACAAGTCATTGTCATTTTTTCGAGTGTACACTTCATATGCTCCTGATGTCCATCTCCCCATAGCTTTGATTAGATGTGGAGGAATGTTTCGTGAAGCAGCAGAAGTAGCTGCGCCGATTCTGAAAGATTGTCCAGAATAACTGTTGGGGCAAAAATCCAGCGCATAGAAAAGACAAAAACGTAGGGATTTGATGAACTAAGTCCTTGATGTGATCGTTCTTTCCGGTGTGCGGAAGAGGGGTTCGTCTGGAGTGGAAGTCGAGCGCATTGATAGGTAACTGAATAGAGCAGAAAAAGTACAAATAATATTAGTTTTAAATAGACACGTCCTCTCCCTTTCTTTCCAGATCAGTTTTTGAATGTTCCAAAAATAAAGAATATAGAATACATTGGAGTTTGAGATCGCTTATGCAAAGGTCTGCAGATGAATCGAAGGACTGATTCCAGGAGGTAATCTCGCGATGGATCGAAGGACTGATTCTGGGAGGTAATCTCGTGACGGATTGAAGGACGGATTCTAGGAGGTAAGCTCGCGATGGATCGAAGGACTGATTCAGGGAGGTAATCTCGTGACGGATCGAAGGACGGATTCCAGGAGGTAATCTCGTGATGGATCAAAGGACTGATTCCGGGAGGTAATCTCGCAATGGATCGAAGGACGGATTCCGGGAGGTAATCTCGCAATGGATCGAAGGATGGATTCCGGGAGGTAATCTCGCAATGGATCAAAGGATTGATTCAGGGAGGTAATCTAGTGACGGATCGAAGGACGGATTCCAGGAGGTAATCTTGCGATGGATTGAAGTACTGATTCCGGGAGGTAATCTCGTGACGGATCAAAGGACAGATTCCAGGAGGTAATCTCGCAATGGATCGAAGGACTGATTCCGGGAGGTAATCTCGCAATGGATCGAAGGATGGATTCCAGGAGATAATCTTGTGACGGATCGAAGGACGGATTCCGGGAGGTAATCTCGCGATGGATCGAAGGACGGATTCCGGGAGGTCACCTCGCCGCACCAAAGGAACCCACAGAAAGCCAAGACGAACATTGCTTCTAGAAGGATGTCCTTGTAAGGGGAGAAGCATCCAGTGCGCAGAGTGTTGATAAGGGATTCCAGGATTTCCTTAGTGATGGGCAGGTTGTTAGATAAAGGATTGGGCGCTGATTTTTGAATGCCCCGCAATAAACATTTGTATCCTGGGTAGGGAATTTAAAGGAGGAACGTTAACTGGGAGTAAATGAAAGTGGTATTGTAAACATGATAGTTAACGGTGTATTGTGGAAGAGAGACAGGTTGCGTTGCGTAAAACAAAAAGTGATGAATTCTATTATAGAATGTTCTGTAGGTGATGTAAAGTTTAAATGAGATTGAGCACAGAATCTAATGAACAATTGCCATCCTGCACCGTATGATTCTTTGGTGCTTTGGGAAACTGAGTCAGCCATTCATTTAAATGCAGATTCAGAAACGTTTGACACAGAATTGGGAGGCTGAATTAGTACAGAATGAGATCCTTGATTTGAGGGCATGCGTCGGTATACAAGCTGAGAGTTATGGCAGATGTAAAAGAATCATCATAGAAAAAAGAAATGTTGTTCCAGTTGAAGAGAAGTCGAATCCATAGTTTGATGTCAGCGTGGCACCCTGTGTTGAGGTTGATGTGGTGGTGCAGATAAGGAACAGATGATGCTAAATATAACAGGTAATAAATAAATGATCGACCTTCAGGTATAATCCTGATAGCAAAATTGAGATGACCAAGTAATGAAAGGAGTTCGCGTTTAGTACCGATTTTTTTAAATAGGAGGAACGGAGAATTTCTCTGATACAACAAAGTTTATCTTGAGAGAGGCGTGCTTCCATTTTAACTGAATCCAGTTAGAATTCCAGGAATTCGAGACATGTAGAGGGACCTCAAGTCTTTTCTTCCGATAGGGGAACCCCAAGTTCATGAAAAACTTTTTTAAATGGTTATATAACGAGCAGGGGGCTGGTTAGTAAAGTCAATTAGCAGAAAATCATCTAAAAGATGGAGCACGAATGGCAACAAGCATTTATTAAGGAGAATCCAACATAAAGCTTCGGAGAGAGAATTGAAAATGTGAGGGCTGCTCCTACATCCAAACGCAAGACGTACTGCAAAATAAAAAAGATCTTTCCATTGAACCCCAAATAGGTGCCACTGAGAGAGGTGAATGGGCATGACCTTAAAAGTATCGGTAATGTCAGCCTTAGAAAGCCATGCCCCTTGACCTGCAAGTTTAGTGAACTGAATTGCATCATCTATTCTAGCATAATGAAGTGAAAATTGATAGGGGGGATTAAATCGTTTATACATCAATGATGAGCCTTTTCTTACCAGAATACTTGCGAGTGGCGACACCTACTGGACTGATACGTTAGAGCGGAAAAGGAGGTTCAGAAAACAGGCCGATCATAAAGCCTTTAGATCAGGGGTGGGCAATTCCGGTCCTGGGGGCCAGTGTCCTCCTGGCTTTTGTTCAACTTTGCCCTAAATTACTTAATTGGACCAATTATTACCAATTATTAGTCTAATTAAGTAATTTAGAGCACAGTTGGAACAAAAGCCAGGAGGGACACCGGCCCTCCAGGACCGGAATTGCCCACCTGTGCTTTAGATATTTCTTTTTTGACCAGAAGGTCGACAGTTTCTGGATCATTTAAGACTGATTTGAGGCAAATATAGGGAACAGAGGGAGGGTTTACAACGCCCGTGGTAAATCAATCATTGAGACCTGCAATTAGATAGCTTACGAAAACCCTGTCTGGATGTTCGAATAATGATGCAGCCAGTATTACGTGATTGATAGGCTTAGATGCCAGGCTTAGTCATTTTTTTCTGAATCGGGATGAGCGCGTCTGGGGCAAACACTTGACTATCACCACAAAAACTGTAAATGTGAAGGAAATAACAAGAGCTGAAAGAGCAGATATTTTCATTAAAATGATTGCATATGGGTTTTCCAGCTGCAGACAAAAACCTGTCTTCCCTGTTTGTTATTTCAATGAGGAGAGAATCATGAGTGTAGGTTTAGATGGTATTTGGGATGGCCAAGAATAGATCGATCGTGACTGAGAGTGGGTAGTAGCGGTATCTGCAGAAGGTGCGAGATGAGGATAGAAATGCTGCGTTTCATATGATTGTGCTGCTAAAGCGCAGAGAGTAGATTTATGATGAGCAGAGCCACAAACCTGACACAAGAATGCTTTTAGACCAGCAAAACGTCGACAAAACAATTCTAATTCTAAAAATAAAGCTGTGTTTTCACAAAATAAAAATGTATTTTACCAGCTAAATCTGAAGCTAAATGAGCCAATTGAAGCATTTGGTTTGGCATTGTATGCTGTAGAGCTGCCCTTACACTCAAGCTAAATCAGAACTTTTTTGGTTAAATCAAGGAAAAAATACACGATTTACATTAAATCTTTGAAAAACACTGTTAAAATATAAATACATGGAAGCTGCCATTTCAAACATAATTTCACCAGTTCTACAAGTCTAGAGTGATCATCAACGGCTCATTTGAAAGGTAAGAACTTGGACTAATTTATATATTTATTAAAAATGTTCTATCCTTTAAAAAAAACACAAAAAACTTACAGTTTTACAGAACTGCCTCTTTAGTCATAGTCGTGCCCCCCTTACTGACTCTCCGCACCCCCACGGGGGCGCACCCCACACTTTGCGCACCACTGGGTTAGATGAGCACTCACTCTGTGTTCATGAATGATCTCAATATTTGAGTTTGTTTCAGCCATTCTTGTGCAAACAATTAAAAAAAAAACAATGCCAACCGTGGAGCTGATGCCGGCCTGGGACAGAAGTATAGACTATAGTTTTGCTCTTACCAGTGTGGTAAGACAAGGTATTGGGTTTACTCCAGATTTTTAAACAATTTCTTAGAAATAAAGGGAAGTATTGGTTATCTATTGGTTAATTTTCATGGTGTGAACAGAAGATGAATCAGTCCTACAGAAACTTTCACCCTTATGTCAAGTGTTTAAAGAAAAGTTCAGTTCACTGCATCCCTCGAAAGCTAAAGTAGAGCTTTTCAGCAATAGTTGTTTGTTGTTACTATGTTCACAGCTATTGGCAATCACTGTACATTCTACTCTGGGAACATTAAAAACATATTGTCTACAAATGAAGAGGACAGTTAACCATCCACTAAATTACAAGAATGACAGGTATTATTCAGAGCAACAGGACAAATGATATGGTCACACAGCACAAGAGCACTCACAAGATCATAACACAAACAAGGCAACTGTGATACAATTGTATAAGATCCTTACACTATAGTGGCATATGTCATAGAAAGTTATCTTCCTGACGCAACATGTATTAGAGGAAGAGAAAAATATTTCTAAACCTACATACAATAGCTTTAATATATACAGTGATGTATACACACTCTGTATTGCATACTATGGAACTTATTAATGTTGAAAGGACAAATCTAGATTTGAGAAAGCTTCTGAATTCTCAGGCCATAATGGGCAGCAAAGTCAGCTCTTAGATGCTTTGTTCAGCTGTATAACTGCTGAAACTCAAGTTCAAATTTAGACGATCTTCCATTGCAAGTGAAAAACATCAGGAATAGGCTGAACAGTTCACACTGTGCACAGTGAATTCTAGAGTGCTCCAGCTTCACATGGCAACCATATGATACCGCTTTGACTTTTATTCAATAAAAATTATGACCAATTATAGAAATATATTAATTAATTTCATCCCTTATTTTAATATCGGAAACAGGGAAGCAGAATGTGACCAGGTTGCAACAATCTCAGTGCAGTCATCACAGGACTTTGCAACCTGCTGGTCAATATGTACAGACACTTTTTCTGTGTCAAACTGTTTTCCTCCTAAGTAAATGTCTCTGCCCTTCTAATACATTTAATGAAGATAATTGCTTCTAATGATATGTAATTTCTTATTACAACAATTAGAGAATGGACCTTGGGTGGTACTGTTGAATGCAGAAATGTCTCATTAGACTTTTGCAAACAAATACCTCTATAGTAAGTCCATGTTTGTCAGAAGCAATTAGTCTGCAGTGATAGCAACGTGGTAAACATTTTAAGACTTGACAAGAATGTGTAGGAATTCAGGGGAGCAGACATTGGTAAAGCCCCTTTCCTGTGTGCATCACACCATCTGTTATATTTGTGTATACTTCAATCTGAAAAGGAAGCTTGCAAGTTTCAAACAGAAATGCCATCTTCATGCCATATGGTAGCTAAATAGTAGCACCCACAATCGACATATTAGGAAATACCTGACAATGTAAAAGACTGTATGTAATGTACCCCACATTTTTTTATCATTTTAAATTATGTGTGTATGGTACTGCGATGAAAAAAAGCTATAAAATGACAACATGAAGACATGGAGTCTTTCAAAGTAAAATGTGTTAATAAAATATGATCTGGAACGCAGTATTAATCAGTATATATGCTCTATACCAGTGGATCTCAAACTTTTTGTATAGGTGACCCCTTTCACACAGCAAGTCTCTGAGTTCGACCCCCTTATGAAAATTAAAAACAATTGTTTTATTTTTAACACCATTTTAAATTCTACATTTATAACCCTAGTGTTTACAATTAATTTATCTTTTTTTCACCACTTTTAAAAGTAAGACAAATACATTTTTTAAAATCAAATTATTGTTATATGCAGAAAAGTTCATTTTAAAATAGTTAAAACAGTAATTTTAAAATAGTTATTACTCACCATAAGCAGCAAGCAGTGGGTTGGATGATGCTGTTTCTTTGACACAAGAAGTTGTACTCTTGGCACTGTCTTTGAAAGGGTGTATCTGATGTCATCCTTCACATCAAGCAGTTTCGGGATTTTGTCTTTATTGTGAGAAGGCTGGAGAATCCACTCTCGCATTCGTAGGTAGTGGGAAACAGCAGAAGGACCCTCAGGGCCATTTCAGCCACCAGGGGGTATTCACTTGGAACTGAACACCAGAACTGGTTTAGAGGCAGCTGTGTGAATTTTGCTTTCACACCATCATCATTCATCATGTCGATAAACTGTTCCTGTGCATGAATATCCTCAGCAGGTAACTGCTCAGCCATTACACTGAAAGGGTTCTTCACAAGGGAATGAAGTGCTTCTGGTAGCGCTGGGAAGATGTTCACTGATAGCTGACTTGAGACCTTGGTCAATGTTGACTTTCTCCTCCTCGCTGAAAAAGGAAACTGTTGGAAACATGCCGTATCTGCCTATGACCAACTTACTGCTCCACAGATCCAACTTCATCTGGAAGGCTCTGATTTTATTAGTCAGGTCTAATAACGTTGAATGTTTTCCCTTAAGTGACAGATTGAAGTCATTAAGGCTATCAAATATATCCACTAGATATGCCAAGCAGAGAAACCATTTCTTGTCACTGTACTTTTTGTTCAGCTCTTGTTTCTCTTTTTGCAGGAAAAACTCTGCCATCTCTTCGTGAAGTACAAAAACGCGCTTTAATGCCTGTCCCCTAGAAAGCCATTGGACTTGAGTGTGGTAAAGCAGAACTTTGTATTCACCACCCATTTCATTGCAGAGCTCTCGAAAGAGACGACTATTCAAAGCGCGTTTTAATGAAGTTCAGCGCTTGTATTACAACATCCATCACAGCACTAAGGCACATTGGCAATGTCTTTGCAGCTAGGACTTTACGATGGATTCCACAATGAGTGACAATCACATTAGGTGACACACATCTTACCTTCTGCTGAAAGCCAGACCGCGCACCCATCATTATTATTATTATTTATTTCTTAGCAGACGCCCTTATCCAGGGTGACTTATAATTGTTACAAGATATCACATTATTTTTACATACAATTACCCATTTATACAGTTGGGTTTTTACTGGCACAATCTAGGTAAAGTACCTTGCTCAAGGGTACAACAGCATTGTCCCCCACCTGGGATTGAACCCACGACCCTCCGGTCAAGAGTCCTAACCACTACTCCCCTTCACAATCGGAAGATGTCCAGCAGTGCCATCAGCTCAGAACTGGCAGAAAACAGTGGGACCCTGGTACACCCATCTACTGTCCGGAGAAGTCTGGTCAGAAGTGGCCTTCATGGAAGACTTGCGGCCAAAAAGCCATACCTCCGACGTGGAAACAAGGCCAAGTGACTCAACTATGCACGAAAACACAGGAACTGGGCTGCAGAAAAATGGCAACAGGTGCTCTGGACTGATGAGTCAAAATTTGAAATATTTGGCTGGAGCAGAAGGCAGTTTGTTCGCCGAAGGGCTGGACAGCGTACACGAATGAGTGTCTGCAGGCAACAGTGAAGCATGGTGGAGGTTCCTTGCAAGTTTGGGGCTGCATTTCTGCAAATGGAGTTGGGGATTTGGTCAGAATTAATGGTCTCCTCAATGCTGAGAAGTACAGGCAGATACTTATCCATCATGCAATACCATCAGGGAGGCATCTGATTGGCCCCAAATTTATTCTGCAGCATGACAATGACCCCAAACATACAGCGAAAGTCATTAAGAACTATCTTCAGCGTAAAGAAGAACAAGGAGTCCTGGAAGTGATGGTATGGCCCCACAGAGCCCTGATCTCAACATCATCGAGTCTGTCTGGGATTACATGAAGAGAGAGAAGCAACTGAGGCTGCCTAAATCCACAGAAGAACTGTAGTTAGTTCTCCAAGATGTTTGGGCCAACCTACCTGCCGAGTTCCTTCAAAAACTGTGTGCAAGTGTACCTAGAAGAATTGATGCTGTTTTGAAGGCAAAGGGTGGTCACACCAAATATTGATTTGATGTAGATTTTTCTTCTGTTCACTCACTTTGCATTTTGTTAATTGATAAATATAAACTATTAACATGTCTATTTTTGAAAGCATTCTTACTTTACAGCATTTTTTCACACCTGCCTAAAACTTTTGCACAGTACTGTATATATATATATATATATATATATATATATATATATATATATATATATATATATATATATATAGTAAATAAAGCCATGTTATTTGCAGGAACTAATCTTTCTGATGATAGACGAGTATACAACTATCGTCACTCAAGAGGTCGCCGAATTGTGGAAAATGCCTTTGGCATTCTCGCAGCTAGATGGAGGATATTTTCCCGTCCAAGACCCGATAATGTGGTGCACATCATAAAAGCATGCATAGATTTGCACAACTACTTGAGTTGTACAGATGCAGTGAGTTCACTGACAGTGAGATATATTCCACCATCATATGTTGACCATAATATCATCCCACCTCAGCCACTGACTCATTGTGTGACCCTGAGCAAGTCACTTAACCTCCTTGTGCTCCATCTTTCGTAATTGTAAGTGACTCTGCAGCTGATGCATAGTTCACACACCCTAGTCTCGAGAGTTGGATAGAGGCGTCTGCTAAATAAACAAATAATAATAATAGAGCCTGTGGGGATTTGCAGCATGGAGAATGGAGGCGACAGGTTGCAGTGATGTCTACCTGCACTCCACGGGCGTTTGTCAAGTAACATGGCCTCACGAGCCGCTGTTGACGTTAGAAATAATTTAAAAGACTTCTTTCAAACACCAGTGGGAAAGGTACCATGGCAAGACACAGTGATTCAGAGGGGTTGCATAATAACAAAGAAAACTTGAGATGAATCACTTATACTTAACAGTAGTTTTATTTTCAACAATATGTTGTGGCAAAGATGACGTGTGTGGTGATGTCAGGCCAGGAAGTGACTGGAGACCACAACAGACGGGGTAAATGAATGCGCTATGGCACATTTAATTAACAAAATAAAAGGTTTGTACAAAATAAAAGCACTACACACAAAGCAAAGGGCACGTGAGCCAAAATAAACAAACACAGAACACAAATAGCAACCAGCATACTACACATTGCTGTGTATTGCCGGGGATTATTATTTGGTCACCAGACCTGGATTGAAAATAAACGTTTGTTCCAACTGGATTATAACTTCCCTGTCTGTTGATTACGCACCGCATCACTCCTGCACCTGTACACAGTAAACCACTTTGCCACAACCCAATAGCCAAATAATATAGTTTTATCATTTTGTAAGTGAACGTCAACATGTGACAGCTTTTACATTAGAATGATTTATTTTCGGCAGTGGATGAGGAAGTGCCTCATGTAAAAAGTTCCGGAATTTCAAGTTAATGATCTCAAGACGCGCACCAATTATTTTTCGATGGTTCCACGAGTAGGTTGTGTGCCCTGGACTATGAACAGCCGTCACAGTACAATCAGTGTGTCTATTTGTTATTTTCCTATGTCTTGCTTAATTTAGATTCCATAGTTTATTTCATGATTAAACAAGGTGAAAAGTGAAAGAGATGTATTGTTGACATTTTAGCTTTGGTATGGGGCTCTGTACTAGTAGAATTGCTTGCAAGATTCATAGAACAGACATTTTTGAACTCCATGCTCTTCCACTTATACACTCATCAGGCTTAATAACACTGATGCATTACAGCGAACAAAGGAATCATTTATTATTTTATCCCACATGGCTTTCTTATTGTCTTTCTGGTGCAGATGTTTGTAAATTGCTGAAGAAAACACTGTCACCTTTACTTAAATATCATACCTGATTCTTATTATAAACATATTAGTCAGAACTGTGTCCTATAACCATAACTTATGCTGCTGTAATGCATAGAAATATTCAACACAGTTCAAAAGACTGCTACTTCCTAATGCCCACATTTATTGTGTTACAGAGGGTTTCTTATTTTTAAATGGTGCATTATATGAAATAAAAAATAATGCTATCCTTATTGGACTGACAGGAATTTAAAGGCGCTGGAAGGACTAAAAGTCAAGTGTGTAATCATTCAAAATGAATAAGACAAATCATTTGATATGAGCTTTCTATATCCTTTCAAGCGACTCAATGCCACCTGTAAAATAAATAAAATGGCTTGAAGAATGCAGGAAAGGTGTCTAGAAGACCTTTGATGGTCCCATGTAGTAGAGGCTTAATCAGCAAAAGTATGGTTTGGTTTCTGTTGTTGGTATGACCCACATTCCCTGTATGCTAGCATAGATGTTTTTGGACATATTTAGTTATAGTTGGTTACACTCAAATACTATTTTTTTGTGTGAAAGTAAAATAAAACTGTAAATGTAACCAAATAAGTACATAGTTTAACAATTTTGTAACATTAATGCCTGGGTTATATTACATATTGTACTTAGTATTGCTTGGGTCATTTTGACCTGTCCACTGCAGTTTAGAGTTAAAGGACCACAGGTCAGAGTTCAGTAGGCCCAAAATATAAATACCTCAGGGTACTAAGCATGTACAGCATGTCTGAAGATACAGTATATACATATTTCTCAGGAATATGCAAGAAAAAAAAAACAATTCTGTAAGGACTTTTCAATAATAAATTCTCGTACATATGTAAATACTTTTGTAAGAAGGAAGCTCCATTCAGACATCTTAAAACAGATATTTAATTAAGAACGCATGTGCTTAACCAACCTATATCATTTACTGCTAATGTAATATATGTAATGCTGGTCATGTTTTTATTAATTATTATTATTATTATTATTATTATTATTATTATTATTATTATTATTATTTATTTCTTAGCAGATGCCCTTACCCAGGGTGACTTAAGCAGACAATCATTTGTTGGAATTATGGAGTGATTGTCTTGTTTCTAAAGTGTAATATCACCATGACTCACAAGTCTCCAAGCTTTTGCACAAGGGAAAAGTGTATTTTACACAACCTACTATTTAATGCAGTAAATACTGTATTAAAGTTTCTATAAATACTGCAGTCAATTTGTAGAAAATAGTTATAGTATATTGCTGCACCATGATGAAATAAGTTATACATATAACAATGCACAGACAGTGTGTAGCATGGTGAAATACAGTTTTACTATGGCAAACATTGACAAGGGTGTTTAATGTTTGCAGATTAAAAATGTTTTCCAGAAGTATACTTTACGGGCATTTCTTTCCAAGATTCAGCCCACTGGTCTAATAAAAGTATGTTACAAGGGATGACTTAATTGCAAGTTATTCCTGAACTCATTGTTTCCATGGTAGTGCTAATTCAGATGTCTCAACCCCACACCCAAACCACAATAATAAATGGAGTTACCTATTACTCAACATTACAACTCCCACCTCACTCATGTGCTGTTCTGAGGTATTTATTTTCCAATTTCTCCTTGACAATGTAATCCCATTTTATGTTTGCCAGCACTGAGACTCTTTTCTGTATTTAGACAAAAATAGTAACTTTTTATGTATTAAATAGTGTAAAAGCTGATTATTTATTTAATAAGTTAATAAAAAGACACACTAAAACATCAGGTGAGAAGATGTGTTTTTTTTTGTTTTGTTTTTTAAAAGAAAACTGTCAGTCGTATTTTAACAGGGTGGAAATGACCTGTTATTTCACATTTTTATTTTGGACTTTTATTTATTATTTGTATATTTTGATTTGCGTAACTTTTCAATGATAGGTCACTTTATGATTGATTTGAAGCACTTTATTGTTGCTTCCCCACTCAGCACCCGAAGCTAATGAATTAATTACCTAGCAATTGAAAACAATGTACTCATCTGACTATAAATACCCCTTGATTTTAGTTTTCTAGGATGGCCATCCACCGTTTGTCTTGTCCGTGTGTCTGTGTGTGTATGAGAGAGATATTTATAAATTAACAGGAAGTTATTTCGAGATTTGTAAACTTGGTTGCTTTTCTGCAAGGAGAATCCGCCCCTAACCGACACTTCATCAGCAAGCACATAAAGGCTCTGTGTGTTATTCTCCCATGTCGCTGCTTTTGTTTCGGCCGCTCAGTCAAGCACTGGGAAGCCGAAACATGAGTCGACCACTTAGAGCCTGGAGGAAGGGCTAGCCTCAGCCACGGATTCCCTGTGTTTTCCCCCTAAAAATAAAAAAATATGTGAGTAGTGGGTTTTTCCTTACCTGAGTGCTGAGTGGTTCGTATTTAGTTCTGCGGGGTGCGTGGTCGGGCTGGAGGCTGGGCTCTTTTCCCCCAGCACAGTCATGCACTGGGGGACTGGCCATGTCTCAGCTTTCATTTTCATGATTTTTTCAATATTTGGGGGGTATGTGGCAGTGCGCCACTGTGAGGTGTTGTAACAGGGCGAGGTGCCATGTACATTGTTTTGTTTATTTATTTTAGATCGGGTCTCCTCCTCCGCCCTGTGTTTATTTTGTATTGTTTATTTATTTTTATTGTATTATTTTAGATGACGGCAGCCAGTATAATTTGTTTAGTGACGGCGCTGCCGTTTGTTTGTTTATGTTTTGTTTAGTTACGTGGATGGGAAGCCCCATCCACGTAGTAATTAATAAACTTCGTGCAGATTGTGGCGAGGGGTAATAGAATAATTAATTGCAAGTTAGTTAAACCCCTCGCCACAATATAAAAGGCTGCAGCTCTCTAGCTCGTGGTGGTGGTGGGTGTTGTGAGAGCGAGAGCGAGCGAGAGCGAGGCGAGCGAGAGCGACGTGAAAGAACATAGGAACAGTGAAGGCAATCTGCCCAGCCTGACCTTTGTTAGTATTTTTGTGTTCATGATTTTGTTTTGTTTACCTGTTTTATTTTCGCTCTGTGAGCAAGTTTCTTTTGTTAAAACCTTTTATTTATTTTTGTTATTTGCTTAATAAAAGCGGCCAGCAAGCGTCTCTTTGTTTGGAAATCTGCAGTATTTGCCTGGTGTCAGATTATTTATCCTTCCTGCCTCTGCCTGGCGTCACCGCTCAGTCACCCTGTCACACGTGGTGTCCAGCGTGGGATCACCAGCGCCTCCTAGACGCAGGCAGAAGAGGGTACTGCAGTTTTTCGTTATTTTTTTATTACTTGTGGAGAAAGGAGAGTGAGGAGGAAGAAGGGAGGAAGGAGAATGGGAGGAAGAAGGTGGAAGCGCTGCAGACAGCAGCAGCTGCAACAGCAGGCACAGGAGGAGATCAGCTGGGAAGCCCTCCTCCACAGCATAAGCCACACATACTGTTGCTGTATCTGTGGGGAGCGGGGGCATTTTCCAGTTAATTGCCCCCTCCCTGAAGAGCGGAATTACACGGACCTGGAGAGGGAGTCGGTGCGTCCACAGCCCACGAGGGAGGAGACTGAGCGTCCACAGCCCACGAGGGAGGAGTCGGTGCGTCCACAGCCCAAGAGGGAGGAGGCCGAGCGTCCACAGCCCAAGAGGGAGGAGCCGGTGCGTCCACAGCCCAAGAGGGGGGAGGCCGAATGTCCACAGCCCAAGAGGGAGGAGCCAGTGCGTCCACAGCCCAAAAGGGGGAAGGCCGAACATCCACAGCCCAGGTACCTGCCAGCAGAGTGTGAATACCTGCTGGTTCCGCCTCCACTGCCCTGGGAGGACTGTGTGTCACTCCCACCTCCGCCAGCAGAGGGAGAGTTCCTGCTGGTTCCACCTCCACCGCCCTGGGAGGACTGTGTGTCGCTCCCACCTCCGCCAGCAGAGGGTGAGTTCCTGCTGGTGTCACCTCCACCTCCATGGGAGGACGGCGTGTCGCTCCCACCACCACCAGCAGAGGGAGCATGCCTGCTGGTTCCGCCTCCGTCGCCGCCACCAGCAGAGGGAGCATGCCTGCTGGTTTCACGGCTGCAGCCTGAAGGGGAGGAGCCCCTGCCGCCTTCGCTGCCTGAAGGGAGGAGCCCCTGCCGCCAGCAGCCTGAAGGGAGGAGCCCCTGCCGCCTTCGCAGCCTGAAGGGGAGGAGCCCCTGCCGCCTTCGCAGCCTGAAGGGGAGGAGCCCCTGCCGCCTTCGCAGCCTGAAGGGGAGGAGCCCCTGCCGCCTTCGCAGCCTGAAGGGGAGGAGCCCCTGCCGCCTTGGCCGCCAGAAGGGGAGG
This sequence comes from Acipenser oxyrinchus oxyrinchus, assembly GCA_030684275.1. Lineage (NCBI taxonomy): Eukaryota > Metazoa > Chordata > Actinopteri > Acipenseriformes > Acipenseridae > Acipenser > Acipenser oxyrinchus. The sequence goes on along the minus strand of CM060247.1, from coordinate 24,303,207 downwards.
AGCTGCCTCTGCCACCACCTCCACCACCTGAGAGAGAGGAGCAGGAGCTGCCTCTGCCACCACCTCCACCACCTGAGGGAGAGGAGCAGGAGCTGCCTCTGCCTCCACCACCCGAGGGAGAGGAGCAGGAGCTGCCTCTGCCTCCACCACCCGAGGGAGAGGAGCAGGAGCTGCCTCTGCCTCCACCACCGCCCAAGGATGCCAGCCTCGCACCGCCCAAGGATGCCAGCCTCGCACCGCCCAAGGATGCCAGCCTCGCACCGCCCAAGGATGCCAGCCTCGCACCGCCCAAGGATGCCAGCCTCACACCGCCCAGGGATGCTACGCCCGCTTCCACTCAGGGATGCCACGCCTGGATCGCCTGGGGCTGCCTGCGGCTCCGCGATCGCCTGGGGCTGCCTGCGGCTCCGCGACGCCTGGGGCTGCCTGCTGCTCCGCGATCGCCTGGGGCTGCCTGCTGCTCCGCATCGCCTGGGGCTGCCTGCTGCTCCGCGACGCCTGGGGCTGCCTGCTGCTCCGCATCGCCTGGGGCTGCCTGTTGCTCCGCGACGCCTGGGGCTGCCTTTTGCTCCATACAGGATACAGGGTACGAGGGAGAAGTGGAGCTCCCGCTGCCGCCTCTATGGCCAGGGGCTCCCCTCCCGAGTTCACCTCCCGAGGGTCCGCTGCTGCCGCCGTCGCCTCCCGAGGGTCCGCTGCTGCCGCCGTCGCCTCCCGAGGGTCCGCTGCTGCCGCCCGTCGCCTCCCGAGGGTCCGCTGCTGCCGCCGTCGCCTCCCGAGGGTCCGCTGCTGCCGCCGTCGCCTCCCGAGGGTCCGCTGCCACCGCTGCCTGGGGTCACTGCAGGCTTCGCTTTGCTTGGGGTCGCTACACTGTGGCGGAGCTCCATGAAGGGGAGCTGCCGGACATGAAGAAAGGGGAGGTGAGGAGACCACCTCCACCACAGCCCGACCACCACCCCTGTGCCATAGCCCGGCGCCTGGAGGTTGGTTCCCTCAACCTGGGCTCCCAGACACCCAGGCTGCATGTCTGGACCTCTGGTCGCTGGGCCTGACTCCCAGGTCGCAGCACCACCAGGCACAGGAGGTCGCCTGGTCTCCTGCTCCGCTCCCCTGGTTGCCCAGACGTCGCTCCACAGTTGCCTGGGCTCGCACCTCTGCCTGGGGCTGCAGCCGACTGCTCGCCTGCCTGCGCTCCTGATGCCCCATCCACTACGCCTGGGTCCCCTGTCGCGGGTCTCGGTCCCGCCGGAAGGCGCCGGACTATGGACTAACCCTCCCTCAAGGATGGGAGAGGAAGGACAATAGGGGACTTGAGGGAGGGTGGATGGCTTTCAAGGGGGAGGTCAGGAGACCAGCTCCCCAGCCGCACTTTCGGCAGGATAGGGTGTGGCAGGAGCCCCGGAAGAGGGAGCTGCCGCCACAAAGAGTTGGGGGTGCCAGAGATTCCACCATGGCCACCCCCAGAAACAACTTGCTTCCCCTCTTCCGGGACTTTGAGACTGAGGGGGAGGTGGCCGTTAGGGCCATGTGTGCGTTGCACAAGGGGGATATGTAACAGGGCGAGGTGCCCTGTACATTGTTTTGTTTATTTATTTTAGATCGGGTCTCCTCCTCCGCCCTGTGTTTATTTTGTATTGTTTATTTATTTTTATTGTATTATTTTAGATGACGGCGCCAGTATAATTTGTTTAGTGACGGCGTTGCCGTTTGTTTGTTTATGTTTTGTTTAGTTACGTGGATGGGAAGCCCCATCCACGTAGTAATTAATAAACTCGTGCAGATTGTGGCCGAGGGGTAATAGAATAATTAATTGCAAGTTAGTTAAACCCCTCGGCCACAATATAAAAAGGCTGCAGCTCTCTAGCTCGCGGTGGTGGTGGGTGTTGTGAGAGCGAGAGCGAGAGCGAGAGCGAGAGCGAGAGCGAGAGCGACGTGAAAGAACATAGGAACAGTGAAGGCAATCTGCCCAGCCTGACCTTTGTTCGTATTTTTGTGTTCATGATTTTGTTTTGTTTACCTGTTTTATTTTCGCTCTGTGAGCAAGTTTCTTTTTGTTAAAACCTTTTATTTATTTTTGTTTTTGCTTAATAAAAACGGCGGCCAGCCGCGTCTCTTTGTTTGGAAATCTGCAGTATTTGGGTGTCAGATTATTTACCTTCCTGCCTCTGCCTGACGTCACCGCTCAGTCACCCTTTCACAGGTGTGTTAATCATTTATTATTATTTTCCATTTATGGTTTAGTGGCCTTGTCTTTTTGAGGGGAGGTGGCCCATAGCCACTTCCCCTCTGCGGCACTGGGATGCATGTAACTGTTCATGTTTTTCCTCGTGCATGTAGCCATAGAGCACCCACGGATGAAGCCTCGGCCAAATTTATCTTTCACGGGCCCTGAGCGCCCATCACAGTCATCGGGCCCTGAGTGCCCATCACAGTTCATTAAATCATCTGTAATTGCATTCATTCATTCATTGCGGACTCTCCGAGCTGAAATGTTAAATTGTGTTTTAGATATCTTAAAATAATTTAAAGATATCTCAAAAACATTTTGAGATATCTTAATGATTTAAAGATATCTGAAAATGCATTTTAGATATTTCATTTAAAGCTTCATTTAAAGACAGGTGGAAATAATTTTCAGATATCTCTAAATGTATTTATTTTCACCATCTGCTATGCAATAAACCATATCTATATAAGATAAACATAAATCAAGATACTAAAATGCTTTGTGATGTCTCTGGTTTTACAAGAACTGCCACACTTTGATGTGGCTTTAATTACTGGTAGGGAAGCAGACAGGCAGAAGACAAACTACATTTCTCCCCACTGTATTCTAAAAGGGTACTCTTTGTAAACATTTTTTGTAAATTTTATTTCAGACCCAAAACTTTCACCAGCTTTTAATTAGTCTCCCAAACAATTTATGTAAAAGACCAAAAGACAACTGAGAAATGAGAACTAAATGAAAATGACATGTCTGTGTTCCTGAAAAAAATTAATTTGTCTTTGCATGTCTTTTCTTGACCTTCTTTGACCAGTTCATATTTAATAAAATGCTACTGTGAACCTTCTACCTCTTCAAAGTAATAAAATTATTATACTTAGAAAATGATGATTATATGTCTTCCCATTGTGTGTTTTTTTCTACTTCTCACAAAAAAATATGCTTTGAACTTACAGGTTCAAACCTGCAATAATGTCCATGATGAAAACCAACTCAATAGTGCTCTGATGAAGACATTAGCCAAGATATTTGTCAATAAACTTTAACATAATAAACAAATAAACATAAGCTTTACATTTTATGATGGAGTATATTAAGATATAATATTACCTTTGGCCTCACAAGATCCACTTATATTGGGAGAAGGATATAAAAGATACTGGTACCTGATACTTGTTATTTAGGTTTTGTGTTTTTACATATTACAGTACACCCTCGCTATAACGCACTTCATTATAACGAACCTTCGGCTATAACGAACCTGGCCCCTGGACCCCAAATTAGTAAAACCTAAAAATAAAATATAAACACACACTGTCAACATCCCGGTCTGTACGCATGGGATAATAAGAAGCGCGTGCTGTGTAACTGCCTCTGAAACGAAAATCATTTTATGTTGCAACAAAGCTGGAAACTATCATTTTGAAAAAAAGGAGTAATGCAGGCATAACTCTCATGAATATAGGTTGTCAAAAAGCAAGTTTTTTGGTTTGTTCAGCAAACATGCGGTAAAGCATAATTGATTAAAGAAAAAACAACAACGAAAAAACTTGAGGATCTGATGAACTTTTCATGTCAAACTTTTCATGTCGGCTTGATTTGGAATAAAAGCTCAGTTTGGGGTTCTTGCATGTTTCATTAAGATTTGCTGCTCTTTGAAACGATTCATGTCACATTGATTTTGAATAAAAGGTTCAATTCTGTATTTTTGCTTTTTGTACTGCATTGTAATTCTTTAATGAATTGGATAAAGGCAGAATACTGCATACATGAGGCGAACAGGTACATGTAATTCTACTTTTATTCACAATATCATCTCATTAACTTACTCCAGCAGTTTGTCGTTCATTTTGATTGTCCTTTCGCTATAACGAACCCCTCGATATAACAAACAAAGGGCTTGAACCCCAACAGGTTTGTTATAGCGAGGGTGTACTGTACTTAAGTATTAGGAATTTAGTATAGATTTAAAATCTTGTTTTTCACTAAAATTGGCGACAATCTTTGGGCCTTTGAAGGCCTGGCTATGAATCTGGCTTAGTCACAAGTGAAATAAGTTTAGTCTGTCAATTCGGCATACCTGGAACTAGGCATCTTTGCAGGCAGCCTCAATAAAAGAGGACAATGATTACATGGGATGATAATGTGACACAATATATGTAAATCAAAGCACAGTTGTGCTCACAACCAGGCTCAGAGGAAGGCCTAGGCAAACTTTAGGGGGGCGGCAAAAAACTAGAAATGAAAGCAAGGAATCTGCATTATGTGCCAAGCACCCCTCTGGTGGCGTTTGGCAGCACAGTAACTGGCATCGCACTGAAGAAGAATCCTATCCAAATACGCTCTTTCGCATAGTATGGAGTGATCGATAGTAAATTGAGTTCGCAATTAAGCCGCTCTATAGAGAAAATTGCTTTATGACTGACTTAACGTCATCTGTAATAGAGACGCTGCAAAGTTTCAAGAAGTAAGCCACTAGACAGGCATTGATTTTTGCCATCAGAACAAGAATTTGGATATTCAAGAATATGTGAATTCATGGTATTTTGACAGTAAACTCGGCAGGTAGGTTGGCCCAAACATCTTGGAGAACTAACCACAGTTCTTCTGTGGATTTAGACAGCCTCAGTTGCTTCTCTCTCTTCATGTAATCCCAGACAGACTTGATGATGTTGAGATCAGGGCTCTGTGGGGGCCATACCATCACTTCCAGGACTCCTTGTTCTTCTTTACGCTGAAGATAGTTCTTAATGACTTTCGCTGTATGTTTGGGGTCGTTGTCATGCTGCAGAATAAATTTGGGGTCAATCAGATGCCTCCCTGATGGTATTGCATGATGGATAAGTATCTGCCTGTACTTCTCAGCATTGAGGAGACCATTAATTCTGACCAAATCCCCAACTCCATTTGCAGAAATGCAGCCCCAAACTTGCAAGGAACCTCCACCATGCTTCACTGTTGCCTGCAGACCCTCATTCGGTACGCTGTCCAGCCCTTCGGCGAACAAACTGCCTTCTGCTCCAGCCAAATATTTCAAATTTTGACTCATCAGTCCAGAGCACCTGCTGCCATTTTTCTGCACCCCAGTTCCTGTGTTTTCGTGCATAGTTGAGTCGCTTGGCCTTGTTTCCACGTCGGAGGTATGGCTTTTTGGCCGCAAGTCTTCCATGAAGGCCACTTCTGGCCAGACTTCTCCGGACAGTAGATGGGTGTACCAGGGTCCCACTGTTTTCTGCCAGTTCTGAGCTGATGGCACTGCTGGACATCTTCCGATTGTGAAGGGGAGTAGTGGTTAGGACTCTTGACCGGAGGGTCGTGGGTTCAATCCACGGTGGGGGACACTGCTACTGTACCCTTGAGCAAGGTACTTTACCTAGATTGCTCCAGTAAAAACCCAACTGTATAAATAGGTAATTGTATGTAAAAATAATGTGACATCTTGTAACAATTGTAAGTCACCCTGGCTAAGGGCGTCTGCCAAGAAATAAATAATAATGTAATATTTTGTTGTTTTATTATAAAGCTGAATCTCTACTTTAATGTATATCTTTCAACAGAACAATTAGAAATTAGAGAAATCTCTTTCTTTGTGGTTTGTCTTATTATTTTTATCTGACCAAATACTTTTGTCTATAAATAGTTCTGTTTTCAGATTAGATCATTTGACCGACACATGCACATGTTAAATTGTGATCAATAACATGTGTTATGAAAGTTAAAAAGCTGTATCTTTTCAATCTGCTTAGCTTATTCTATAATTACTATCTGCCCCACAAACTACCATTTGAAAATGGCTGGATATTTCCCTAGAGTGTTGTGTTTATCTGTAGAATAGTTGTTAAGCAAGACAAAGCTAATTTCCAATATCAAAGGAACGTTAATTCTTTTGCCAAATCATACATTTTCAACCAATGCATTTTGTTTCATATTACAGTTTAAAATTATGGCATTATTGAAGTTATGAAACAGTCATTTCAAAATCACATATGCTGTGGAAAACCCAATTTAAAATCTGTACATAGTCCGTACAATTTTTCAAAACAGAAACCAGGTTATATATGAACACACAGCGCGATTGCACAATACAAGCTGAATCACAAACCATTATCTGACTGATATGGTGCCATGCTAGCCCTTGCCTAGGGTGGCAGGTTGCCTAGCATTGGCCCTGGTCACAACACTTAGCAATAATTTAGTGATGTAGATGTGCAGCAATCTTGCATGCTTGGATCCAACAAAGTGGAATGACAATCTACTTTGTGCACAGGATTATACACACATTAATAATATCATAGTAGTTCTTCCTGGAACAAATAAAGTTTGCAATCTAAGTCACTAAATTCATGTGAGTAGAGGGATGAGATGAGTTGACATGAGAAGACCACACCTTTAACTTTTAACATAACATGCTTCACTTAGTTTCAAACTCAGAACATTCCTCCAGGGACTGGTTAATTTCCAATTCAACAACTGTGGATCAATAAATCACAAGTAAGGCCCATATCTAAATGCAGTGGACCCCCATTATACTAGCATTCTTAAACTGTCCCAAGTGTGTTATGCACTTAGACACACATATCAGCATGGCTTAGACAAACTAAACTCAATACATGTAACCTCTTGCATACAGAAGATTTAGTGTGATATTGATAGATGGTCACCCTGAACATATATTTCTTCCAGGCTCAGTTTCATTCTTTTTGAAGCTCATATGTCTTTATCGAAAGTGCAGATAGATAACATTATCAGTGCTCTAAAATAGATGATTTAATTATTCTTCCATTTTTATACCAGATGCATTGCACTTGTTCACTGAAGGAAACATAATTTTGTAGTTGTATTACTTACAGTACATAAACTTTAACCCATGACAAAAGTCACATTCTTGTTTTGACATACATCAATAAAATGTTTTTTTCTGTTGTGTTGTCTGAGTTTATGTGTTTTGCAGAAATCAAGTTAATGGGCATGCTTGAAATTAAGTACACTTAATGTTTAACTTTTTCATATACTATATAAAGTACAGAACGCTTTGTAATGAATTGGCATCTCAGTCCATCAAACTGAAAGGAAAGGCAAGGGATGGATGCGAACCACAAAGTATAGAGTTCAAAGTAGAATGTCTTACCATTCAACTAAAGGGCAGCAGTGTGGAGTATTGATTAGGGCTCTGGACTCTTGACCGGAGGGTCGTGGGTTCAATCTCAGGTGGGGGACACCGCTGCTGTACCCTTGAGCAAGGTACTTTACCTGGATTGCTCCAGTAAAAACCCAACTGTATAAATGGGTAATTGTATGTAAAAAATAATGTGTAAAAAAAAAAAAATGTAATTGCATGTAAAAATAATGTGATATCGTGTAACAATTGTAAGTCGCCCTAGATAGGGTGTCTGCTAAGAAATAAATAAATAAATACATACATACATACATACATACATAGTAATAATAATAATAATAATAATAATAATAAAGAGCAAGGTCTGTCGTTGAGAGGTCAGTACAGTGCATGTATTACGCTGATGTCAGTATTATTAACTGATCAGCTGCTAGAAGGAGATTCATTACATTCTCCCCCCTGCAAGCTCGAACATATAGGCTCATGGAAGGAGTTTCAACAATTGTCTCGTAACCGCTGTCGCTGTCCCCAAGGATTCAGAGCGACTTGACAGAATCACGTGTCTCACAAGGCAGCATACAAGCTATAGCTATAATAACGCAAAGAACACAACCATTGCATTACCTGTTTCAACCAGAGGGGTCAGGATTCTTCCCATAGTGCGCCACTGTAAGGAATTGGCATCTCCACCCATTGAATTGAAATAAAAGGCAAGGGCTGGACGCAAACTGTAAACAACAAGGTTCAAAGACGAATGTCTTACTGTTCAACTATTATTAACTGATCAGCCGCTAGGAGGAGATTCATTGCAGCTTGACAGCACTGTACCATTCCAATGTATGAGACCATAACATAACTATTTTAGAACAGTACAGTGCTGCAAGCATTCTGTGTTATATATGCAATTATATATATATATTTATGTTTTACGCAACCGGTCACAGATGCTAACCAAATTAACATTTCTTATAAAGCAGCTACTGGGTTTTATAGCCACTAAAACTAATTGGTTGAATGCATGAGGATGTTTTTTGATTCACAATAGCTTTGCAAAGCATTATGGAATCAATTTAAACTCTGTAAAATAAAACCTAGAAAGCCACGTGAATCCAAAAACCAAATAAATAAACGCTGGGTGGCTTTATCACATTGTCATTAGTAAATAGCAGTATGTAACACCCCCCACCTTGATTACAGAATAAATCATGTTTAAAAGCCAAGTATTCATTTAAGCCTATAACTACCCTTTTAAAATGAATCACTTAATACATTTTCAGTAATCAACAGCAATATAGAAGATGTCATACTTTTAGCAATGGCATACTTTTGTAAACAGTTGATATTCTTTGTTTCCAAATATCAATTCACTACATTACAATAGTTTGTACATTTAAAGTAGTACAATTATGTTTTAAAATGTTTATAATAAAGCAAACGCCTTCATAAAAAAAAAAGTTTATTTGAATTTTATAAGTGAGACATTAATTTGATTAAATACAAAAATCACACAAAACCCTTCCTTTTTGGCCTCATTTTTTACAATTAATATTGTGACGTGCACGGGGGCACTATGCAAATTAGTTGCATAGCGCACAGGATCATGGGTAACTGTTAACTGGAATAAAGGGGTAATTAAACATTGAGAGGGGGCTGATAAATGTGGGGAGCGACTGGGGTGGTGTATGCTTGTGCAAACATATGGGACACGGTGGTGGTGGTTTGGGGGTGGGGGGCGGGGTGTGAGGGCCTGTGGTCACCATGAGAGGGGGGATGCTTCTCTGTAGTGACCCCCTCTGCTTTCACTGTGTTCGAGAGATACCCTTTGGGCTCTGTGTTAATAAAGTGCTTGAGCTTGCAATGAGTGTGTCTGTTTGTTCTTCTGTCTATCGCCCAATCATGGTAGTGTGATTGTTTCCAGGGAGTCCTTATAAGGGCTGTCCATTTACCCTGTTTCGCTACAATATTTTCAGTTAGGAATAAAACCCACTTGAGATGTCTATATATGGGTGGATAGAAAGCACTAGTGAGAGCTATACATATATAAAATGTGTGACTTCATCTTCAAAACACAAGGAACAGCTACATATTGCACTATAAGTAGCATCTATAAAACAGCCTTAACTATAAAAAAACTGTGAATCATCTGTCATATGGATTTAATTTAATTTAAAAAGACAAAGTTTTACGGTTTTATCACACAGAATTTATTAAGAACATGAAGCATGGCACAATTATCTAGGATACTATACTAAACTTTCATATTTTCAGTTTCAAAGTTAAACACTGAAGTTTAAAAAATAAATAAAAAAATAATAACGATATGCTGTAATCAATTCTAATCATGATACAAAATGACTTTAGGATTTCTCACACCTGGAGCAACAATCAAACTTAATTTCCAGTGTTAATCCTGGTTTGCATGCAAGCAGTGCCTGAAAATAAAATTTGGCTCCATGTTTCCTCTGGTTTTCCAGAATGGCTCCAGTAGTTTTGGAATTCTGCACCCCCCTCCCTCCCTCCCCTCCCCGTCAAATCTGCCCCCTTCCAAGTGTCTGATCTTGTGTTTACAAACAGGTGCAAGAGGAGGTTAAGAACATAACTACTCATCTGGCTGCCTTTCAGAATTACAAGAACTCAACTGACCCCTTCTGTTGTTTACTACAACCCAATCAGGAGCCCTCAGCTGTATTGAAAACAACTTCTTAGTGTCAGCAGATGTCACACACTGACAGACACCTGCGCTGCTGACAGCTTGAACGAAAACTGACAATAATACAAATAAATAAAGAAAGAATGAATACTGAAATGTGCCAAGTGTAATAGATGATTAATGCTAATGAAGCCAGCCAGTAGAATTGTGTTATTTGGCTTTATTTTTATATTTCTGTAGTTTTTGTCTAACGCTGCTTTGGTACTGTATGTTTTAATCATTTCAATATGGTTACTATGAATTCCTTTACAAAGGTTTTGAAAAAAAAAGATGAAGAAAATGTGATAACTAGAGAAATACCGCACACACTGACATTAGATTATTATTAGTAGAACAACTAAGGCCAACTATTGGAGATTAGTTTAAAAATGATCAAAAGCATGCTGAGTTGCCGGAGGCCTTATGCAGTGTTTTTTTTTTTTAATATGCTTTTTGTGAACCTGTTTTAAGAAATGTTCAGTGGGTCTAAGCAACGTACCTTTGATAAATTATCTACACTGTTTCAGTCACCCCTGCATCCTGAGAACTGTTTGACTGTTACTTCATCAATGTTGCACTTTCAGGACTCATGACAGCATATCATTTATTAAATATATTTTACTCCAGGCCTTACAGACATTAATTATTTTAGACATGCACCTGTATTGCAGGAAGAAGAATAAAAAAGCAATCTCTGCTTGGAAAACATGTTTGAACTGTAGTGGTTTGAACAGACCTAACTGAATCTTTGCAAAGAAAAAAAATAATCCTGGATTAGGTTTCATACAGGAATAAAGCAAAGATCGTGGAATGTTTCACATTAAACGTGTGATCGGGACCTACTTCTCATGCTCACACTGGCAAGAAAGCCCCCAAAAATGTCAAAGCTAAATGAAAGGAATTATTAAAGATTAGACCATTCTGGTTCCAGATTTCTGTTAAATAGCACAAAAAGTACAAAAATACTAATACCACCATCAGCAGTTGGAGTTAAAAAATAACTTGTGGCTACACATCCACTGCCTCTCCCATCAGGAAGTCGATATTATGTAAATAGAACAGGGAGAGGAAAGTTTAAAGTTACAGTTAGTGTTACAGTGCAGTTTTTCCTTTGGCATTATCAAACTTCCGGAGAGTGGAGGACACAGCCTTAATGCATTCTGGTGTTAGCAAAAATAAAATTGAAGGCACATATTTGTGATTGTATCTGCTCCTGTATTTTTCTTTTTTGATTGCATTGGCACATAGGCATAGGCACACTCCGCCCAATGTAAGCTTAAGAGCAATGCAAATTACTCAACATGCACAAATAATGATCCGCAATTATGGTAATGAGGGTCCTAATATGTGCATCGGTCTATTTAGCGGACACACTTGCAACCCAGAGGAGACAGAGTTGGGAGTACAGAGAGCAGTAGGCGTTGTATTACATTTGTGGAGCATGAAAATACAAACCAAAAAGAAAAAAAAAATATGTCAGAGGAAGGGCAAGTCCTCTTGGCGCACGGAAAAGAAAAGTTTTCTGAGAAGAAGCTGCGAGTCCTTAAGGCTGAGGTCACAGCATGAAACAGAGTTGTTATGTTAGTATCCTTAGGAAATGATATGTATTGGCCTGCCCCTTTCAGCATGACATCCAGAAATTTGCCCAGCTCTCTGGAAAAGGTGGATTGGGCTATCCCTCCAGACATTCCAACTGTGGTCTGAAAGGAACCAAAAGTAGTGCAGAGAACACAGCACTTCACATGTGCAGGAATAGCGGTCAATAGATTGATGCTGGGGTCTAGCTCATCCCACAATTCAGGTATTAGGTCTAGGATGACCTGCGGAGTGAGACGAGCACCGCATCCTCCAGCATCCCAAACAAAGTGACCCTATGCAGAGTCGTCTTCGTCTTGCCCTTCTCCTCCTAACATGTTCCTGTCTCTCCTCAACAAGAGCCAAGTGTCGCCGCATCAGTGTACCACAGCAGCCATCCTGATGCCAATGACAGGTCCCTGCAGATGTGTGCTTTTATACAGCTCTTAATTACTCGCTTCTACAATGGTTTGCATCTTGTAAGAAGAAGTGTAAAGTTTTTGGAGGCTCAGCAATTGCCTAAGTGCAAGGCAAAATCCTTACATCACATTATAATGTTTGCGCCGGCTTAGTATTCTGGCCAATTCCATGCTCTTTTCTTCATTTGAATGCATTTCAATATAATTTTAATGGATTAGTGATGTGCTAATAAGTACTAATTTGATAGCGGATGCAGAACGCCAGGTGAACGCCATTCTTTATGTATGCCAATTTTTTAGCGACCACTAAAATCAGATTTAACGGCTGCTAAAGACGATTCACATTATGGGGGTTTTGCACCCGCAAATCACTTTGTGCGTATCCTTACCTCTGCCCCTATATTATTTAATCTATTTTCATATCTTGTTTCTTTATTCGAGCAAACCACTGGGGAGAAAAATATGCCCTGTGAGTTCATGCTGTTATCCAATCAGCATGCCGCTAGGCAAATATAACCAGTGGCAGCACTAGCACTGCCACTGGATATTAACTTCCATAATATTATACTTCTTGATTACCATTGTCTTTTGTTAGTCTTTAAGGTTGGAAAAGAGATTCATGACCCACTCACAATGCTACGAGTGCAGCTGATCAGAATAAACACTGACAGGGTCACTCATAGTATTCTCTCATCACTGGATTAAAAACAGTCCAGTCATGAACTTGTGAAATGTACAACTACTCAAAGACAAGGGACACCTGACACCACTATTTGTTAACGGAAATCTGACGACCTGGTGTTTTACCTGCACATCATTGCTTCCTTTCTTCAAATACATGTCTATTAGACAAGCATTGCATTATGAATACAAATCTCACTAATACAAGAATATCAACAGGCAGTAAAGTACACAAGTCTTGGGATTTCAGCACATAGTTACCTACTGATATCAGGGTGATTAATTAGCTAGGAATTTCAAATAAAGCAGAAGTCTATAATTGGTTACATGCTTCGCAAAGTTGAGTGCAGAGTATGAATAAAGCAATGGTATTTTTAGAAGACACTGTCAGATATAGTGTATTACCTTCTTAGTTCTATACATATCTGTGTCATACAGCAGAGGGATAATAAATGAAAATAATATGAAAAGCTATATTAAAGTCGGAAAGACACTCACTGCATTTTTCTACATTGTTCGACCATGAACAGTTCCTAAAAAATGTTGCTTGCATTATATTATTATAAACATAACGTTATTATAAATAGTCAAGTATCTTTTTTGACCATAGACATTTTTAACAAATATTAAAAGCTGCCACATATTTGTAGTTCTGGTTTCCAGTCACAGGCAGATGCTATTTGAACTGGATTTATGTGGTTTGATTAACTGCAGAGAAATTGCTCCTTCTATTAGGTAGGATACTGGTCGGGAGCCATACATCTTTGACAAGAGAATTAATATGCCAAATATGTTGGCTTTTAGTTTTCTTTTTTTGTGTGTGTGTGTCTTACTGAAATTGTGCTAAAGGCTATGTGATGGCGAAACGTAATTCTCTCTCTGCGTATCTGCTTGTTCTCTGTGGCAGGCTGTTGTCTGTGTGGGAAGTGAAGAACACGCAGGAGGCTCGCTATGTGCGGTTCTCTCGGGGCACGCTGACCTGGTCCACAGAGGGGACGTTTCATCTTGCCTAACCCTATTAATTTAATGCTAGTACATTTAATATGGATAAGATTGAGTTTACATTAAAATGAATGTGGAGTGAAGCATTAATAATAATAATAATAATAATAATAATAATAATAATAATAATAATAATAATAATAATAATAATCTGGACCTGGATTTATGTATTTCATTATTATTGATATTTGCCCAGGTCAGAGGTCAGTATGAGGAGCTCTGGGTGTGGGCTGGAGGTTAGTACCTGACCTATGTGGTAGCCTAGGTATATGAGTGTTGCGTTTTCTGGCCAATATTTTTTTTTTTTTTAAATCTAGGATCAGTGTAAATAGTTATTTGTTGAAAGAACACATTTTCATAAATAATGTATTTGTTTATTTTAACGGAACTGTTGGTTGTGCGTCCTCCCTGTTCAACATCAGCCACTTGGCACACCCTCACAGGCTATGAAATGTTTTATCTTTGTTATCATGTTATCGTTACTACAAAATTTAACAGATTACTCCTTGTTCTGTAATTTTAAATGAAAAAAATATAAATAAATGACATTTGTAAATGTATTGTGATCATAATTGTGTATGCATATATATATATATATATATATATATATATATATATATATATATATATATATATATATATATATATATATATATATATATATACAGTATATATATATATATATATATTCATTGAATAATTTAAATAACTGTATAAGTAGCACAGCACAAAACAATTTACAGAACGTAGATTAGGAAAAGGTCGATCTGGTATGACTTACCTCTTTTAAGTTGTTGCTGAGAGGGTGGACTCAAACAGATTTGTCTTTAACAAAAGGCTAAATCGGTCAGTATCTAAGACAGTACATACACATGGATATTTAACTTAAAACACATTAAGCAGACATCACTCGTAATAAGGGTCAGTTTGCTTGGTTATATTGTAAAACATGTATACATTAAGTGAGGTTGTACAGTTTAATGCTCTAGTACAGTAGACCAGCTAAGAGAACACCCCTAGGGATGCAAGCGAAGTGTTCTCTTAGCCGAAGTGTTCTCTAAGACAGAGTTGACCACCAGACACAATACGAATCAATAAATAAATACATATTTATTACTTGTCATGAAGCATGTGCATCAACATATTAAATGAACAGAATAGGTAAGACAAAAGCATAGGCAAGTATATGTTTATACACTTTAATAATAAAGTTACAGACAAACTAACGTGAATAAACTAACTGTCAAACTAAATCAACACAGCACCCCGACACACATAATAAAATTCAGCAGCAGCTCTAGATTCATTAGACTTGCACAAAATTATTTGCAGAACTCTACAGAACGGGAAACACCAAATTGCTCGCCGACTTGTGTCTGATTCAGGTTTTTTTTCAAGAGCTTGAACAAATTCAAATTTTTTGTAGCAAGAGAAACAGCGGCACATTTCACAGTTTCTTTTCATGCCATTTTGTAGTGATGAGGTGCACTCGTGGAAATCAGAATACAAAATGATGCAGTGATATGACAGCGCTTCTGGAAAGATTGAATAAACCAATCAGTGTGCCTTAAGACACTCTCACGATGGCAAGTCACATTTGAATAGACTGAATAAACTATTTGAATTTAAGTTTGATGATAATGATTTATCAGGTTACAAAACACTACTGTGTCAGTTGTAAACTAATCTCTATCGATGCCAAAAATATGTTGTTTTAAGCAAAGTTCCTGTTCCTTTAGGCGAAGCATTTACAATGGGAAAAATCGGTTTCACCGCAAGGTTGTTCTCTAAGCCGACTGTATACTGTGTTCAATTTTGGTCTTGACACTAAAAAATAAATTGTACAGTAGCTTTGTTTAGAAATGCAGTCTTATTCAGGAACAATGAAGGAGGTAGAGGAAACTGAATCAGTTTTACCAAGAAAATAGAGGGGTTATGGAAGGCTAAAATGAATCAACAAAATTAACTGTATCCACTATTTCAAACAACACAGATAACTGGACCTGAGAACACATTTAGAAGTTGAGTGGAGACAGATTCAGGGCAGAGGAGGCTCTTTGGGAGCCTCTTTTACACAGTGTGTGAATGTATGGAATGGGTTGCCAAGCCATGTTGTTGCTTCTGATTCATTGGTATCCTTAGAGATGTCTGAATGTGGTTCTGGGAAGAATTAGCTTTTAAGAACCAGACAACCATTAATGGACCTAACAGCCTTCTCTCGTTTGTAACTTCTTTTTTGATGTGAATAAAGCATAAACGTACAGAAGCTGAACAACAAAATGTTAATGACAATCTGTGCAATGCCAGTGGAAAGGCAAAACTGTTTCTGAGAAAGTTGTAAAGAATAAGTTATATGTGTTTTTCACCCTTTATTCTGTTTACAAATGCCTAATAATGTTAGAGTTATTTTTGGTGATCACTTCCTGTCAATGGAGCATTCAAAACCAGTTTAAGTTATTTATTCTGTCGCTGAACAAAATCATTAATGATCTGCAGCCAATTGTGTAATGAGTTACAAAGGGTTTACAACACCCAGTAGAACAAAGCTGCCCTCTACAAAGGCAGATAGCCTGCTACAAATCAAATATTTAAGATTTATGTCTAGACTAAATCGACTCTGTTATGCATTAAGGATTGACACTGAAAAAAAAAAAAAAAACAATGACGCCAATGTAAACAATCTTATCACCTGGTAGGTGAGCTTGGATCCATTCATTTGTATTTGAAATTGCACTATATTTTACAGCATTGGTTTGATTATAAAAACTCTACGAAAACAAACCTCAAGGTCATTCCTAATCATTATACTGCAACCATTTTGTTGATACTGATAAATGTGTGCTGTGCATTACTGTACTAGAATGTCTTTTATAATTCTGTTCTAGTAAAGTTTGTATGACCTACACCTTTTTATGATATCATTACTGTAAAAAAAAAAAAAAACACAGTAAAGGAGCCTCTTTATCCTTTTTAGTACTATCAGTAGTCTGGATCTAATAGGTGTAAAAAAAAAAAATTTGTACAAGATGTCTTCTGTTGAAAAAGTACAAGTGGGGGCACATTAATAACAATAAGAGTGACAACTCCTACATTCTTTCTGTTTTCATAGAGACAAGCACCTCATATTAAAATGACTATAAATACAGTATGAGTGTATCCAGATTTGAGATCAGAGGGCAGAAAGGCAGCAGCTATCAATTACATGCTGCTTTTTTGCCTGGAGACAGGCTTTCCCAAGCACCT
This sequence comes from Acipenser oxyrinchus oxyrinchus, assembly GCA_030684275.1. Lineage (NCBI taxonomy): Eukaryota > Metazoa > Chordata > Actinopteri > Acipenseriformes > Acipenseridae > Acipenser > Acipenser oxyrinchus. The sequence goes on along the minus strand of CM060247.1, from coordinate 24,286,258 downwards.
GATTCCCGTTTAATGGTGGAAGTAGATGCATATGCTTTCAGAGTTTAATCCTGTTTGTGGGTAACACTCACCGATGACATATTGAATACTGGAAGATGCCATGGAAGAGGATTTTGGTATTTGGGAGTGTATATGTTTAAGCTTATACTATTTTAAAAGTCTTGGTAGTATTGTTTTAATTTTTCACAAACATGAGTCAATTGTATGCTTTATTTATGAGAAGAGGCATTTTTTTTCCAGAAATAAGGGACATCTCCAAGACCCTTAAATTAAAAGAACCCTAAGAACAGATCAGAAGATTCAATTCATTGATCAGATGTAAATGATACAATTGGTCCTTGGCAATGACCACCACCGTATTAGTAGCTGGAAGCAAACCAGCAACAATACGCTTTAAGTACTGTGTAACAGGGCGAGGTGCCCTGTACATTGTTTTGTTTATTTTATTTTAGAGCGGGGTCCCCCTCCGCCCCTGTGTTATTTTGTATTGTTTATTTGTTTTATTGTAATTTATTATTGTATCCATGACGGCGAGCGCCGTATGTTTGTTATTGTTTTGTTTAGTGACGGCGTAGTCGTTTGTTTATTTTATACTGTTTAGTAATGTGGATGGGAAGCCCCATCCACATGGTATTTTAAACTCGTGCAGAAGGTGGCCATCTCCCGAATAAATTAGGTGATTTAATTTGTTGCTAATCGGGAGATGGTCACCTGTTATAAAAGCCTGCAGCTCTCGGCACTCGGGGTGGGTGTAGAGAGGAGAGAGCAAGCAACGAGAGAGCAAAAACGAAACTGAATAAACGAATACAGGAAAAGTGACAGTGACTGCCCAGCCTGACCTGTATGGTTTATGTATATTTTGTGTTCGTGATTTGTTTTGTTCAACTATTTATTTTGCTCGGTGAGCACAGTGTTTTTGTTTAAATATTTATTTTATTTTTGTTATTTGAAAATTAAACGGCGCGAGCGCCTTTAAACTGCAGTACTTGCCTGGTGTCAGTTTGCTTCCTGCTTCTGCCTGAAGTCACCGCCCAGTCACCCTGTCACATACTGCATAAATGTGCCAGGCTTCTTTGCAGAGCAGTTTGAAAGCCATTTATATTGTATTGCCTCATGTAAGATCTAGGGTGGGGTCAGTCACATGCCCACACAACACTATCTCTTCAAAACCTGATCCCAATCAAGTCAGAATCTGCAACTAGCTTCCCCAAACAATCAGCTTTAATTGTTTGAATGCTTTATGCGTAAACATGTGTCACACAGGCTACGGAGCAAGCAGCCTGATGGTTGAAAGAGAAAATGAATAACACGTGGGGCAGTGTGCCCGATTAGACCGATGAAAAGATCATTTACACCTGCAAAGCTGATCTGTTTATGGTGAGTCTCATAGATATAAAAAAGCAGCTACTGGAGACTGGAGAAGAGATTGAGAATGGGAACAGAACGCTGACGAGGGACTTGGGAAGAACAGCTGTCGGGCGGAAATAAGCAAGCAAGTAACGCAGCAGTGGAACGGAGCGGGCCGCAGACTGTGACAGAGCAGAGGAGCTGTGTGCTGTGGAGGAGTAGCATAGCAGGGCAGAAGAGGACGAATGGACAGCCGGATCAGATTAGATTCAGTGAACGGGACAGTGCGAGAGGAGTAAGCTAAAGCGTGGAAGGACCGCTGGAGACTTACCAGGACTCAGAAACGGACAGCTGGGATCGAGGATACAACATGTTGTTAAAGAATCAAGCACTCTGGGCTGCCGCAGTGTACATGCTGAGGGTCTTGTGGCAGCTGCTTACTTGAGAACTTCCCCTACTTTTGATATGGAAGTATAATCTTGCTTGAAAAGCCAATCTCAATTGTTTTATAAATGGAGTAATGGGAGACTAAGTATTTTAAAGTGAATGTGAACAGAGACTCTGAAACGATAAATTATTGGGCAGATTTTATACATTATTTGCTATATTCAACATACAAAGCATAAAGCAGGGTTGGATCTTTTGTTTTAAAAAAGTAGAAAGTGCTTGATTTTATTGGTCACCAGTTGTGGTTTGCTTTTAGGATCCAAAACACATCAGTTGGATTCTGGATTGCACAGTACTGGACACGGAGTGAAAACGTGGGGCATTTGGACTTTACGTCGGTTTTTCTGCACCAATATCACCACTACAAAGAGCCTGGAGGGATCCTTTTGGGACTGCATTGTATTTATATTTTTTTGTTGATACTTTCAACTCCTAGTTCAAATTGGTGGAGTTTGATTTGGACTTGGGTTCCTTTTCTCTTTATACTGTTTTCATATTGTTGTATAATAAAGTGTTTTTTGCTGGAATCTGTGTGTCTTTGCCCTTGTATGGGAGATGGGTGGGTGGTACAGCTGTTCCAAACCTAGGTACATGTTTTGAACTTGCGAGAAGGGGAACAATTTCAAGTTATAATAATAATTTAATGCTTTGCTGTAGTATTCTGTTAGCCAAAATTGGTGTTGGGTTTGGGGTCCTAGAAAACCGTCTAGCCTTGCGACGCAACAGGAGCTTGGCATAGCCGGCAGGATTTGTAGCCTTACATTTGGAATAGTGTACTATCCACCACAATGCAGGAGGAAATCCACCAGCAGCATTCTCAGTGGCTGTAATGCCATATTTTATGGGGATGCCCTGGGTACCAAAATATATGGGCACTGGTTAGAATGGAAAACACAGATTAAGGCAATGTTAAGAGCACAAGTGTTAAATGATGAACAGCAATGTGATTTTATCCTCGGGGCTCCAGAGGGAGAAGCTCGCTGGGAGATCATGATTTTAAGTAATCTAGAACGGGCTACACCCGAGCAGATTTATCATCAACTTGATGGTTTATTTGGGGACAAGACCCCTGTTGCACGGTTACGTGATTTGTTCTTCGATTGCAGACAGCAGCCGGGAGAGACCATGCAGGCCTTTGTTCTCAGACTAGGGAATCGTGCAATCCTCTCCAACAACGGGATCCAGAGGGACGGGACCATATCGATCGGATCCTGAGAGACCAACTCATTATGGGACTAAGGAAAGGTGGTCTGAGACAGAAGATTACCAAGGGGAATCCTGGCAGGCAACCAACATGTCTGGCGGTTAAAGGGGAGGATTTGCCAGCATGGGCTTAATCGACAGGAGATTGGAAGCATGAGTTTCGTGACGGAATAGTACAGGAAGTACGGGATTAAATAGAAGCTATGGGGAAGGTTTTGGTAGAGGAGTTGTGGGTTGGGATGGCTTTTGAATGGGGGGGCTATTCTGATCTTCCTGTAGTAACATTGCATGAGGAGAGGGGAGGGACACGAAGGGATCCCCAGCGACGCCCTACTGTGGATGATTATGTTGGTCTGGATCATTGTCCAACTAACTGAACAGAAACTGTTGCATTACGGATTGCACCTATGTAACAATGGGATGCACAAGGTTGCCCCACTTGTAGACAGTGTGGGATTAGTGGTCACATTGCTTGGTATTGTACCCAGAGTAGGAATCGATTGGCTGCTTTAAACTAGATGCCCTGGTCACTGTGGGTCAAGTGATGGGATCTCCATCTATAGACCCGGTAGCAGTCCTCGAGTCAGTAATGGTAGGGACATGCCCAAGCGTGGAAATACTGGTAGAAGGGAACATAGTGAGATGTTTGCTGGATACAGGGTCACAGATGACGCTGTTTACTGAGAGTTGTTATCGACGGTTATTTACCATGTTTATAGTATGCATTTACCATAGTTCATCATGGTTGGCCATGTTTTTTTTACTATGCTTTACTACACCTTTCTAGACTTTACAATGGTTATCTGTTCTTTATCATGCTTTTACTATGGGAAACTTTTTAAAAGGGTTGTACCATATTTGCATCTCAAATTTGAATCTGATGAGCGGTAAAGAGACAGGATTGTAAAAATTGAAAAACATCAACAAGTGCATAAAGGCTCCATGTGTTATTCTCCCATGTCGCTTCTTTTGTTTCGGTCGCTCAGTCAAGCGCTGGGAAGCCGAAACGGGAGTCGACCGTTTAGAGCCTGGAGGAAGGGCTAGCCTCAGCCACGGACGCCTTAAGGTTTCCCCCTAAAAATAAAACATATGTGAGTAGGGTTTTTTTCCTTACCTGAGTGCTGAGTGGTTCGTATTTAGTTCTGCGGGGTGCGTGGTCGGGCTGGAGAGGCTGGGCTCTTTTCCCCCAGCACAGTCATGCACTGGGGGACTGGCCATGTCTCAGCTTTCGTTTTCATTAATTTTTCAATATTTGGGGGGGTAGGTGACAGGGCACCACTGTGGAGTGCATTAATTATTTAATATTATTTTCCATTCATGGTTTGTGGAGGTGACCCATAGCCACTTCCTATCTGTGGCACTGGGATGCATGTAACTGAACTTTTAGATAAAGGCCACTGCTGACACAGTTTCATTCAGGGCAGCAGTGTGGAGTAGTGGTTAGGGCTCTGGACTCTTGACCGGAGGGTCGTGGGTTCAATCCCAGGTGGGGGAGGCACTGCTGCTGTACCTTTGAGCAAGGTACTTTACCTAGATTGCTCCAGTAAAAACCCAACTGTATAAATGGGGAATTGTATGTAAAAATAATGTGATAGCTTGTAACAAATGTAAGTCGCCCTGGATAAGGGTGTCTGCTAAGAAATAATTAATAATGATATAATATTAATTCCATAAAGAAATAACTTCAGGCTGAAAAAAACAATGACTCTTAACTAAGCAAATCTAACTGGGTATCAAGTATTATTAGAGTCGTTCTGTGTCAATGGGAAAACTGCTAAAATGACTATCACCAGCCAAAAAAACAATGCCAGTGAGCAAGGCTACTTGTAGATTAAACAGGATTTGGCTGGCCTTGGTAAAGTAGTAGGCCAGGTTTGGCCATTCCTTTGAAACACATTGCTGGTTGGTTTTGGCCACTTATTCAGGCTAAATTATAGAAACTGCTAGGAAAACAGCTAATGTTTCTTAATATTCTGGCTCTCATATTCTTCACTTTTACATGCTGTTGGGATAAAACACAGCCAGTAAACATGTGCAAACAAGATGGGATCTTTATTAGCAGGATGGTACAGATTTCCATTAAATACCTAATTAGAAAAGCACAGACCTCTGTTGGTTCTCAATGTGCAATTTCTTCTCATTATTTTCTTAATTGAATATAAGCTGGCAATGTACTTTGCTTAACTCCATGAAACTAAGCAATAATTAAAAACTTGCTCAAACTACTAAAAATTAAGCAAAAATAAAATGCATATTCTTTATCTTCCTGGATATATAATAAGATGCTATTCATAGGTGTTTTTCTATCCATTACATTTCATTATGTGTTTGCATTACACTATTCTGAGGGCTTAGACTGCCACTATGACTACTTCACCATTCACTGTATCCAGCAAGACAGGTTTGGGGAAGAGTGGTTACCTTTGCTGTCCAGGCTGATTTGGTACAATTGTTAAATCCCTGACAAGCATCCTGTAACTATTTTTAGTTCTATTTTGTGTGTTGTGTCTTAGCTGAGTTAATGCAGGATAATGATCAAAACTACAACCTTCTCTTTTCAATGGCATGTTAATGATTAGACCACTGAAGTTGGTTCTATACTTATAAATGATCTTTGACTATCAGTGATGTATTTTATTATCCAAATTTTTGTCATAGACTTTTAACAAGCAATACCATCATCTCAATAACCCATAACCCCACTTTAGACATTCTGAATACCATTTTTGATCAATAATGTCTTGCTTTAAATTGTATTAAATATATTTACACAATATATTTAAACCTGCTACCACAACACATCTTTCCAAATATAAGGAAAACCGCTGAGGTGACTTTGTTACATTGCAATTATCTCTATAGGGTTCATAAATAATATATGTTCAATATATTTTGCAGTCTTTAAATACATTATTGTAATAAAACACAAGACTCACAGTAACATTATTATTGTAATACAGTTTAAAATAAATATCCATTGAATTTCACTCATATTGAAAACAGTGGTGGAACCAGTTACAATTACAATTGGATAATAAGAAATGAAAAGATACACAACACATTTAACCAGATTGCTGTATTTTCCACATCAAAACATCTACTGTACAAAGTAAATATCCACAATCAATAAAGCTGTTATACATGCAACTAAAAGCCTACGCTAACTTGTTACTTTCACTGACAGCAATCTGCACTATATTAAAAAGAGAAAAATGGAAACCTTGCGTTAACTGTATGTCAGACTACATCATTTTTAATCCCTGAATTAGACATTAATCCATCCCATTAAATTTAATTTAGTACTGCACATATAAGTCCTTGATTGTTAAAGTAATTAACAGGCACCTGTAGTAAATTAAACAGACCGATGAGAAAGAACACTTACCGGTATTAGTGACAGAAGTTTAATCCTTGTGGTGTTAACCACACAACATGCAGACTGGCATATGTTTCCTCCTTGTCTGTTCCGTGTCCATAAAGTCCTGCCAGTTAATATGAAATCACATATAAAGCATTTTGTATAACCATGAGTATACGGGACGGACACTGGAAATATTAAATTACTAATGTGCGTTTAGAGCAAAGACAAATGGTTTGAGAGGTTTGATAAATTATTTTTCTAATAGTAAATATATCCCAACATGGGAGCTTATATTAGGACTTATGGAAACTGTATAAGCACAATTTTGATCACAGGACAAGACACTAATGCTAACCCAAAGGTCGTTTAGTGCCTGATAATGTGGCGTTGAATGGGCGCAAAGTACCTTGCACAGATTTTTTACGCCTGAGCTACCACCAAGATGAGTTTGCTTATGACTAGTTTCTCGTGACCAACTGAGGCATCTGCATTACTGGGTTTGCATATCGAGAATATTCTGTAGAAACACGTCAGCTAGTTTAATACTTAACTGATCACATTTGTAGTTTTTTTTTGTTTCGTTAATTACTTCAGTTTGTACCTATTATTAACAAGCAGTCTGTTTTCCATATTCACATTTTATTATTTGTATTTTTATTATACATTTTTTTCTTCCAATGCCAAAAACTAGAAGTACATAATAACTGATGATGTATTGTGCTTTTAATTTCTGATGTTATTATACATCATTTTAATATGATATAATATGCCCACAAGCATGCAAGTCATTTGGAAACAATAGCAATGTTACATGCATACTGTGTAAGGCAGTGTGGTCTAATGATAAAAGCAGAGGAGTAAAAAACTGCATATTTCTCAATCTGTATTGCAGTTCAGCCTTTGACCTTGTGTATGACCCTTGAGGAAGTCACTTGATCTTCCTGTGTCTCAGTTTCCCTGAACTGTAAACTCAGGTCAAAGGAAGATACCCCAATTAACGATATATTCTGTTTTAGTTGGCCCATCTGGCTAAATACAATGCTATCCATATCTGTTGGTGGTCAGTTCAAATCCCTGCTGAATTAAACCAAACACAATCACTCTGATATGTGCCTAACAGCAGCAGCCCAAAAACCACCAGGACCTGATGGGTTGTGATAGAGTTATTATTTTAGAGATTATCTTAATGTTTCGCTTTAGGGGTAAGACAAATCCAGACGTTTGCAAAGAAGGTTGCTAAATAGGGATGCGCAGAAAACCTGAATATTTCACCTGTGGTTACATTTGAGGTCAATAGGAGAAAAACAACAAGAGAAAAGGACTGGAAACAAAGTGTAGTTCCAGCAGGCTAACATTTACGTGCACTGATGACTGTGTGGTCTCCCTGGTGCCTGGTACAGGATAACACCCTCCTCTGAAAATCCATACAAATCTATATATTCTGTGTACAACAATACACAGTTTCTATTCAGGAACAAAAGCCCTGGATTAGTGGTCTTTCTAGCTATCATTACAGGCTTTTAGCTTTTACTTTTATTAAAGGCAAGTTAATCAGTAATAGATTGTTCACTATTCCTGACAATTATATTTGATATGTTATATGATTTTATTTACATATTTTCCATCAACAAGAATGGTACCAACTATTTTAGTGCTTAGAATAAGACTTAAAACACATTCACACAGACTTAAACCAAACATATATTTTAAAAAGTATTCATATGACAGAAGGACACAATCAAAATCTAAATTCCCTTAGATCTCATTGGTCTGTGGTATGGAGCTGAAATGTGGCCAGTCACCCCAAATGAAGAACAGAGGTTTGTTTGTATTTGTCTACACCACATCCTGCATCAACTGGCATTGTCTCCAATAAGCTTTAATCACTCACTACAGAAGGTTACAGTGGTAAGAACCCTTCTACCCACTGGAAAGGAACTTTTCCAGAGCAGCTCACAATCTTGTATGCCAGTTTGAGGGACAGACATCTTGTTGTGGTTCAATTTATATTTAAATGCTATCAACAGACTAAACCACTTAAGTGATATATGAAAATACACTTGATGACACAGAAATGCATACAGGATGTTCTGTATGAGATATACATTTATTAAATGTTTTATATTATCATTACTATCTTTTTTTTTCTTTTTTTTTAATAATAAATTTAGTTGTTGCAATTATTTTTTATTATTTTCTCCCAATTTGGAATGGTCAATTATTCTTTTAGGCTCAGTTCACCGCTACCACCCCTGCGCTGACTCGGGGGGGCGAAGACGAACACACGCTGTCCTCTGAAGCGTGTGCCGTCAGTCGACCGCTTTTTTTTCACACTGTGGACTCACCATGCAGCCACCCAAGAGCTACAGCGTTGGAGGACAAACGCAGCTCTTGGGCAGCTTACAGCCAAGCCCGCAGGCGTCCGGCCAGACTACAGGGGTCGCTGGTGCGCGGTGAGCCGAGGACACCCTGGCCGACCTAACCCTCCCCTCCCTGTGGGCGACGCCGGCCAATTCTGCACCGCCCCGAGCTCCGTCCACGGTCGGCTGTGGAATAGCCTGGACTCGAACCGGCGACGTCCAGGCTATAGAGCGCATCCTGCACTCCACGCGGAGCGCCTTTACCGGGAGCCCCCTATCATTACTATCTTTCAAAGGCGGTATCAAAGATACAGTATTAAGGAGCTCCAGAGTGGCGCACCCAGTAAAGGCGCGGAGTAGGAGTTAGGTCAGCTGGGGAGTCCTTGGCTCATCGCACAACAGCGACCCCTGTGGCTGGCCGGGCGCCTGCGGGCCGGCCTGTAAGCAATTCAGAACTGCTTGGTCCTCCAACGCTTTAAATTGCAGCACGAAAAAAAATCAGATGGCTGACGGCACTCCCGACACGTGTGCTTGTCCTTGTCGCTCCCGAGTTAGTTCAGGGGTTGTAGCGGTAAGCCAGGTTGAATAATAATTGGACATTCCAAAAATTGGGAGAAAATCGGGAAAGAAATGAATAAAAATAAATTGTTAAGAAAAAAAAAAAAATATATATATATATATATACACACATACAGTAACACCCACTAAACCCCATTCACACCTCTACAACCCTTTTGCAGCTCTTTAGTCTATCTAGGCATAAATATTTCTTCATATGCTAATTTACCTCTGTAAAGAGTAATTGCCAGTTATGAATGAAGTCACTTGACATTTTGCACTTGCTGCAAATAAACAAATAAATAAATACATACATACATCAATAATGACAATGCAATACCTGCAGAAAATGTTTGGCAGAAAGAAAAAACAAATCTTCACAGGCCATGGATCTGTGCTCTGACTTTGATTTAAAACACCTTTACTGTAAAAGGTACACTTAAAATCAATCAAGAAGTAAGGATGAAAATGCAGCCTTCTGTATAAGGGAGTACATATTTCTATTCCTCCAGCTTCGTTTTTTAATGTAATGGATTACTACATTTCTATAAACTTACTTCACCATTAAATCAAATTCACCTTTACCAATCATTTGGGATATGTAATAATCCAGTTTTGTTTTTTTTTACATTGTCAATGACTTGACCATGACATTGCAACTCAGCAGATCATACATTTATTTTAAAAGAGAATCTACCAGCTTACATAGTGCATACATATGGGGTGCCATGTGTAAAAAAGCGTTAATATTTTAACGTATTTTTTCCCAGATTAAACTTAAATCTTGTATTTTTTCCCCAGATTTATAAATGTTGAGAAAATAAATAAATATATTTTTTAAATGTGTACATTCAGATCTAATTAGGCTTGCTCGATTGTAATCGGTAAATGTCGAATTCCCCAAAAATATGAGTTTGACTGAAATAAATTTCTATACGATAAACGTCGGTAAAACCACTCGCTATTTTTTGTTTTCTTACCAAAAATAATAATTTAAGAAATCATCTCGTCTGTGTAGTTTTTATACTTGCTGTCTGTCCCATCTCCGTTCCGCTCTGAATGGCTAGGGGTCGCTGTCAGTTAAATCAGTGGTTCCTTAATAGGCTAGTGTAGTTTCACCGTCAGTCATTTCATCCTGTCGTGACAGATCGCGTTGGCTGAAGCAGCGCTAGAATGCTCTCATTCGTTTAAATGACTGTCAACCATCAGACCGATTGTGCACTTTCAGTTGCCAGCTATAGCGCCTGTCATTCAAAGTGCCTACTTTGAAATTAGCGGGTTAAGGTGTAAGTAAGCGTTTGCTATAGGTATATACGGTGACAGTTATTAGTTTGATTTGAAAATGGGGCGCATGAGGAAAACACTTAATGAGTATTGTGTACAATACCCTGATCGATAGCATTAGTCTCCACGGCAGGACGAAGCAGGCCAGTCTGCCTTGCCTCCAGTGAGTCCAGCTGTGCAGAAGCAGGAGAATAGAATAGTAGCAAGCCTAGATATAATTTATAAATCTAGTTACAAGATTTAACATTTAGCTAAATATTTAGCTAAATGTTAAATATTGTAATTAGATTTATAACTTACATCTGAATGTACACATTTAAAAAATATATATTTTCACAACATTTATAAATCTGGGGAAAAAATACAAGATTTAAGTTACACATGGCACCCCATACATACATGCACTGGGAACCATGACAGGCTCTCTGTGACCTGATGTTGAAGAAATGAGTGTTAGTTTTGGGGCACTGTTTATATTGATTGTTTCAGTGCAGTGTGTTGGAAGTCAGTAGAAAGACAAACCAAATTACCTTCCACGTGCCTTTTACCAGCAATAAACCCAAGATTGATTTACAGTCACTTAATCTTCGGATAAATTGGAAAACATTCTCAAAAGATTAAAGGTCGTTGCAAGCTGTAACAATTCATCACCCTCACAAATGGTTCCATGACTTTAATTAGACATCTAGGCCAGTATTCAGACCTTTAATCTGCTTAGTCTGTGACGTACATCCACTGACCACTATAACCACGGTGTGTTTTTTGTTTAATAAGCACCATGTTGCGTGTACTGCCCAGCCACAGTTAAATTGTTTGCAGGTGCAAGCATGTTACATGCAGCAGGTTCTTAGAGCTATTATCTGTTCACACAAGTAGGCACGTCAATGTGGTAATCGTTTTATGTACAAAGCTGACAGGGAGATTTGAGTTACTCTGTATGGGGGTATAATATCTGATATGTTTTTAAACATTCAAGTCTAAATTGTTTGTCTACCATTTGTAACTACTGCAGAAAAAATAGCCACATAAATGCACATCCAAAGCCAAGGATAACTGCATTTGCCAAAATGGACTGTGCTTATCAAAGAACTATGTGGTGTAATGTGTTTTAAAAATCATGTCAGCTTTTTCAGAATTAACATAATTCATGTCTTACTGCAAAGTTACTTTTTCCAGATTGGTATTTGGTAGAACTGAATCAATAGAAATGTATAAATAATCTTGTCATCAGGGTTTGTGATTCACTGACTGCTTTGAGGATGTTTGAGGATCATCAGATTGTTGCCTGAAAACAATGGCATTTTGTTAAATGTGTCATGAAGCTATGTACAGCATCATTAATCTACTTGCCAAAAAAATCCTGAATATGTCATTTTAAACACTTCACATAAAAAAGGCTGAAACTGACTATTCTTATGTTCTTACTGCACCTGCTGTATTTTGAACCTTCCCTTTTAAAGTCTGCACATTCTTTAAATTGTAGCAGTCTTGGAGAATATTTCATTTTGAGGTACTGTAGAATATTATAAAGCAATAGGCTGTCTCGAGAGTAATTATAAACTAGAGCCCAGGGCAGGAGGAAGAGGGAGAAATCATAACAACTTGAAATTGGTTTTATACAGTATGTATTATTCTCAGTGGTTTGTTACAAATCTATGTGTGTTTTCCATGTTAAATTATTAACATCAATACATTCATATTGGCATAATTAAAGGTGTCTGTCAAATAAATAAACATTCATACACTGTTTCATTGTAAAAGCATAATGTGGATTCTTGGTTGACTGATTTAATTATTGCTTTTTTCATCTATTATAGAGTTATAGGGTGGCAAATTGGCACAAGTAGAAGTAAATTGACCAAAAGCCAAGATCCATTTAAACGCTAGAAGTGCCGACATAACCCATACACATACACTTGCCATCCTATAAATCTATTTTACACATCAATGGAACTATTCCCTGCACTCTGATTGGCCAAGCTAGTGGGATGTAATCCCTATTATGTGCCCTTACAATGTTTGCAACCGCATCACAAAAGCAACTCCACCAGTTTTATTTGTAACAAAATGTCATTTAAAGTCTTCTTTTTCAATAAAATGATGTCAGTTGAAGAATAGGTAAGTCAAAACTTGCCAGAAAATAATACAAGCACCTCTGAGACTATAAACGTAGTACAGAGAGGAGTGCTGTCGGACAAACTGAAAAACCTACGACTACTAGCAGGATGGTCAAACATAGTTTTAGATTTTAACAGAAAAAGAAAATGAATCTCATTAATCAGTTTTAACCTAACAAATATATCTGAAATAAAAACTTTTAAAAAGTTTTTAAAACCATTAAAAAAGACGTTTAATGTACAAAAATCAGCTCATTATTTAATGAATACAATATGTGCCTCTAAAAACACCATCTCAGCTGCCCCAGTGCAAGTCCTTACTGCAATAAAACATGTAGGAGTCATTTAAAATGGTAATGTTTTATTTGTAACATATCAAAAGATGATTATGAAATGTATGAATGTCCCAATGATCCAAACTGCCCCACGAAGTCATGGAGAAATATATAAAGAAAAGTCTGAAGTATCCACCAGCTTTCTATCTTTATCCACGAACTGGACTAGATACAACCAATGCGAGCAATAAAAATATCTGGTATACTTGCAGGCCATCAGGAAAAAATGAAATTGGAATAATGGCAAAGGTGTGTTTTAAAAGCATTGTTTTGTACACTCATTTTATAAAGAAGCTCATAGGCAAGATTGTTATAACGGAGGACTATGTTTTGTAGGACGTTCATTTTGGAGTTTTTATGTGGAAGGATACAAAAATAAATAAAAATGAAAATTAATTGAGCTGTAACATTGAAGTATAAAAGCAATAAGACCCTCCACATCGGGCATTACCAGGGATTATGGACCATTTGGTTTGTAATAGCGCGCTCCACTTTGTCTTGGCCCTATTACCCAAATGGTCCATAATGCCTGGTAATGCCCTCTGTGCCAGGTGTTATTGCTTACATATGCTATTTTTTATAAATAAAAAAGTAAAAAATACAGCTATATTTATTTTCTTTTCATTAAAAGCCTTTATTTGGTCCACTGACAATTTCATTGAAAAGAGGGAAAAGGTTCATGAAGAGCTTCTGATTTTGAATGGACTTTGCAGTTGAATGGCATTTTGAAAAAAGTGCCTCAGATATGATCTTTTAAAGTAGGTGACTGTACAGCACAGTAAAAACTGAAAGTGGCACGGTTGATGTAATGAATAAGGTTTCTCCATTATGTGTCTTGGAATAAAGAAGGTGAAATGTGCGCTCTGATTGGTTAAAAGATCCTGAGCAGTCTATATATCGTTTTATATATCGTCCATGTCTGTGTATATTAGGAAAATAAAAAGTATCCAAATTATCTATTATTATTGTATCTTTTATTCACATTTCAAGTATTTGCAGCTAACACAATGTGTGTACTTCCATTAGCAACAAAACAAATATATATATATATATATATATATATATATATATATATATATATATATATATATATATATATATATATATATATATATATATATAATATAAATATATATCTGGTACAACTAAAGGACAGTGTTTCTTTGCCTTATTGTCTGGTCATCTGTTTCTAAACTGTTCTGCTGAACTGCATGCTTTTTACATTCATTATTCTAGGGACAGGATGCCCACTAGTGGTCTGCCGTCCAACATATTTCCTTATGATTTTTCTTTTATCTTTAAAAGAAGAAGACATTGATAGCAACCACATACGTGGTTACAGTAGGGGGCAAAGCTACATATTTGTGCTGTGTTCATGCCACTCTTGTCAATAGCTATCTGTATATAAAAAAGGATATTTGAAACACATTTAGAGGAAATACATAGAGTGATTTCATGTGGTTTATGTAGGTTTCCTTCTGACTAAAACTGATCCCTACATCATAGTTTTATCTCAGAGCGTTTACTGTTTTAATAAGTGCTAGGCTTTTTTTATTGCCACACTCCTGGAACTGTTTTTCATATAGCACACATCAGCACTTTTTTTTTCTAGCGCTCACTAAACAGATCACTTCTTACTGTAGGGACTACTTATGAAGAAAATCGAATTCCATATGAAACAGGATTTGGCATGCTTGACTATGATTTATTGATGACAAAATCGATCAATAAAAAATTTAACTGTGGGCACAGGATCTAAAGTGCCATTTGTGCATTGGTTATTTTTGTATTACTTTTATTAACTTAATAAATGTTTTCTTTAATTAAATGGCAACTGTTTTTACTATCAGATCACTTCATTTAATGTTTACATTCACCCCAGGAATACAGTTGGGGTGTTGAAAACAAATGACAAGGCCCTGACCATTACAGAGCCACTAGTACCCAGTTTACATTAACGTTAGGTTACTTACCGTAACCCTGGTTCCCTGAAAGAGAAGATGACCACCAACGACATTATGTATGGGATATGCCTACCCATTGGGTAGGTAATTGCTGAGCTCTCTGTACCAAAGCTGCCAATAGACCCCTTCCTGGGATGACGCACTCGGTCCCGCCCACCGAGGGATTAAAACCATCATCCTGAGGACATTGACGCCGAGTGGACCGCCTAAGCGGTGGAGGGAGTACCACAGAGGGCAGTGTGTCGTCTCTGCTGAGGCGAAGAGATCGACCTGCTCCCTCCCGAATCGTTCCTAAATGCACTCCACTACCTGAGGGTGGAGTCGCCACTCTGACGGAAGGGGACCCTCCCTCGAGAGGAGGTCCGCTGCCCAGTTCACCAATGTGCGTCGCCTGCAGGGACAGCAAGTTACTCTGAGCCCACATCAAAAGCCTGAAGGCAATGCGATGCAACCCCGGGGACTGTAGGCCACACTGGTGGTTGACATCCGTGCGGACATGCGTATCCTTTAGCACTGGGAGGAAATGGCGGAGCTCAAGGGAGACCGCCTGCAGTTCCAGCATGTTTATATCCGCAGACTCCTCTGCCTTCCCAGACTGCCCCCTAACCCAAGTTGGAGACATCTGTCGTCACCACTTGGCGATTGAAGACCACTCCCATATGTACACCCTCGTGCAGGTGAGCGGTCATCCTCCACCAGCGTAGGGCTGCCGAGTGCGCGTGACACAACCTCAGGCGACGGTGTCTGTTGCATTTGGGATTTAGAACGCATTGAGCCATGCTTGTAGCGGGTGCATGCAAAGTAGACCCAGCTGAATGGCCGATATGGCTGCGGCCATCAGACCCAACAGTTTCTGGCACAATAGGAGGGTGACCTGCGATCCCTGTTGAAGCTGGATAGCTGCAACTCTGTTATCTGACAGGTATGCATGCATCGTACTGGAGTCCATCCGGAGCCCCAAGTATGTTGTGCACTGCACCGATGTAAGTCAATTCTTTGCATCGTTGATGGTGAGGCCCAGCCTCGCCAGATGCTCTGTCACAACCGCCGTGCGGGCCACTGCTCCCTCTTGCGACTGTGAACAGATCAACCATTATGACTCTGATCCCCTGCAGCCGCAGGGGGGCCAGGATTGCGTCCATGCACTTTGAGCTAGACAATGGGGGAGCGCTGGCTTCCAAGGATACCTCGAAGTACAAAACAGTAATAGTGTGCTTAGCAAGTTAACAGCAGAGTAATTTATTAGGTTGTGTTAGCGCCATTCAAAATTAAATAAAAAAATGTATGCATTGTGTGTTTAATAATTCTGATTGTGTATATTGCATGTTTAAATGTAACAGCTGATCTATTTTTTCTAATCTGATTGTTTGTAATTTAATATGTTTTGATTAGATGACAATAGAAAGAAAACAACAAGTTGTTATGATCTGCAATAAATACACCCAATGTTTCATTTTTAAATTATGACTTTGCTATTATGTACTGCTAGTTTAACAGTGTCAGTGATTTGAAGAAAAATAAACATCCCAGTTTTCACTCTGTAAATTTGGTTTCCCTAGATGTGAATATATGTATAAGTACTAGCTTTGTAAGTACTAAACATTGCACATGTAGTCCTGTTCTATTTACATCTGCCACATTGAAAGCTTTTTTACAAAGTGCCAATTACTGCAAACCTTTACTCTTGTTCTAAATAACATAACAAACCACTGTGACCAGGGTGGCTTGTGATGACGTCTGACCAGGATGAGAGACACATAGTACTGCGAGGTAGACAGCGCTGCTGCGAGTATTTATTTCAAAATAAATGGTTTAAATACAAAGCAAACACTTTACAAAAGAGAATAAAGAACTGATTATTTTTGGCCGTTTTTTTTTAAATATGGGACTGTGTTGTGACTTTTTGTTCACTTTTCTGGATTTTTTTTGGTTTGTTTTGTGCTGCTCCAACTTAGTGTTGCGTTTCTTTCTTACACCGTTTATATTGGGCTGTTCTTAGAGGAATAACAGACACTGTGAGACTCATGGGATTTTAGAAGGCGCTTTATTGTATAGTCTTGTGGAACTGTAAATGTTATTAATCCCTTCTTGCCGTCATTGAGCGTGTTGGAGATGTCACTCGCTATGAGTGCTTGTTGTTGGTCCGACTTCATTGAAGAGGTTTTACTTACCTGTGTGAACGTTTTACTTACCTGTGTAAACGTTCCTGACGGCCTCCCTTCTTTGCCCCCCTCCTCTCTCAGGTTCCCCGGGATCTCCGTCAGTGGTTTGGGGCGTTGTTGTAGCGAGGTCCATTGGCGGTTCGGGCTCAGAGGACAGTGGACGTTGAGACGAGTGGACAGCTGGGTTTTCTAGGAACCAACTAAAGACTGGCATTTCATATTTTAACAGACTCCTTGTGTTACAGCTAAGCACGAACATTGTTTGTAATTTTTTTACCAGCAAGAGGGGATTACCCTAGTTTTCATTACGGGTTTTCCTTGGTTTTTTAAATTCTGTGTTTCGGTTGTTTTGTGTGGTTTGCAAGATTTCTATCACCCTGTTGAGAAACAATAAAATTGTTTTTACCGACTTAAGGTTCCATTGCGTGTTTGTTGGATCCCCGGGGATATAAAGTACTTGCTAAGGGAAGGTTTACTATTATTCGGTCATAAAGGTCCTTGCCTTTTTCAAACACAATGTGGCATAGTCGGTACAGATCAAGTTAAATACTTACCTACGGTTACCACTGGTCATCCCATCCGTGACAATATTTCAGCACGAGTAGCAATTGTTTTTCTTTTTAAACTCCTCCTCTCTGTCATGTACCTTCTCTCTGTACACCCAACCCTGAGGAGTGGCTAATCCGCTCCATTTATATACCTGTGCCTGAGCTTGATTGCTTGTTAATTATTCAATTGGCTCAGGCACAGTCTGCATGTGAAGTGATTTGGCAGGAAAGGTAATTAACCCTTCCCTGTGGACCTAAAACAACAGTCCCAAATACATACATTTTAAATGATAATAATACCACACCCCGTGCACCCATACATACATACATAAAACAACAATAGACAATACAAAATAAACAAGATACGCACAGGGGGGGGGTGTACCCCGCCACAGCCACTTAGCAGGATTGTTTTTTGAAGGGCAGCAGTGTGGAGTTGTGGTTAGGGCTCTGGACTCTTGACCGGAGGGTCATGGGTTCAATCCCAGGTGGGGAACACTGCTGTTGTACCCTTGAGCAAGGTACTTTACCTAGGTTGCTCCAGTAAAAAACCCAACTGTATAAATGGGTAATTGTATGTAAAATAATGTGATACCTTGTAACAATTGTAAGTCGCCATGGATAAGGGCGTCTACTAAGAAATAAATAATACATATATACATATCTATATATATATATACAGTACTGTGCAAAAGTTTTAGGCAGGTGTGAAAAAATGCTGTAAAGTAAGAATGCTTTCAAAAATAGACATGTTAATAGATTATATTTATCAATTAACTAAATGCAAAGTGAGTGAACAGAAGAAAAATCTAAATCAAATCCATATTTGGTGTGACAACCCTTTGCCTTCAAAACAGCATCAATTCTTCTAGGTACACTTGCACAAAGTCAGGGATTTTGTAGGCATATAGTCAGGTGTATGATTAAACAATTATACCAAACAGGTGCTAATGATCATCAATTCAATATGTAGGTTGAAACACAATCATTAACTGAAACAGAAACAGCTGTGTAGGAGGAATAAAACTGGGTGAGGAACAGCCAAACTCAGCTAACAAGGTGAGGTTGCTGAAGACAGTTTACTGTCAAAAGTCATACACCATGGCAAGACTGAGCACAGCAACAAGACACAAGGTAGTTATACTGCATCAGCAAGGTCTCTCCCAGGCAGAAATTTCAAGGCAGACAGGGTTTCCAGATGTGCTGTCCAAGCTCTTTTGAAGAAGCACAAAGAAACAGGCAACGTTGAGGACCGTAGACGCGGTGGTCGGCCAAGGAAACTTACTGCAGCAGATGAAAGACATCATGCTTACTTCCCTTCGCAATCAGAAGATGTCCAGCAGTGCCATCAGCTCAGAATTGGCAGAAAGCAGTGGGACCCTGGTACACCCATCTACTGTCCGGAGAAGTCTGGTCAGAAGTGGCCTTCATGGAAGACTTGCGGCCAAAAAGCCATACCTCCGACGTGGAAACAAGACCAGGCGACTCAACTATGCACGAAAACACAGGAACTGGGGTGCAGAAAAATGGCAGCAGGTGCTCTGGACTGATGAGTCAAAATTTGAAATATTTGGCTGTAGCAGAAGGCAGTTTGTTCGCGAAGGGCTGGAGGCGTACACGAATGAGTGTCTGCAGGCAACAGTGAAGCATGGTGGAGGTTCCTTGCAAGTTTGGGGCTGCATTTCTGCAAATGGAGTTGGGGATTTGGTCAGAATTAATGGTCTCCTCAATGCTGAGTACAGGCAGATACTTATCCATCATGCAATACCATCAGGGAGGCATCTGATTGGCCCCAAATTTATTCTGCAGCATGACAACGACCCCAAACATACAGCGAAAGTCATTAAGAACTATCTTCAGCGTAAAGAAGAACAAGGAGTCCTGGAAGTGATGGTATGGCCCCACAGAGCCCTGATCTCAACATCATCGAGTCTGTCTGGGATTACATGAAGAGAGAGAAGCAACTGAGGCTGCCTAAATCCACAGAAGAACTGCGGTTAGTTCTCCAAGATGTTTGGGCCAACCTACCTGCCGAGCTCCTTCAAAAACTGTGTGCAAGTGTACCTAGAAGAATTGATGCTGTTTTGAAGGCAAAGGGTGGTCACACCAAATATTGATTTGATGTAGATTTTTCTTCTGTTCACTCACTTTGCATTTTGTTAATTGATAAATATAAACTATTAACATGTCTATTTTTGAAAGCATTCTTAATTTACAGCATTTTTTCACACCTGCCTAAAACTTTTGCACAGTACTGTATATATATATATACACACACGCACAACTATAACTTTGGTTAGAGAAACCTCCATCATTAGGGGAAATTCCCTAATTTTATGCTTGACAACAAGGTAATGCCACTGTCGCAGGTCAAAGGCTGTAAACAATGTTTTATATATATATATATATATATATATATATATATATATATATATATATATATATATATATATATATATATATATATGTACCCTTGAGCAAGGTACTTTACCTAGATTGCTCCGTAAAACAAAAAAACAAAAAAAAACACAACTCTATAAATGGGTAATTGTATGTAAAATAATGTGATACCTTGTAACAATTGTAAGTCGCCCTGGATAAGGGCGTCTACAAAGAAATAAATAATAATAAAAATAATAATAACTTAAAACTGTACAATAAAAAGTCCCATCTGCTGACACCAGGGGGGGAAAATAAATACATATAAAATGCTGTGTGTGTAAACAGATGCAGATGAAGAAGGATTCCATCTTTTAACTACAACACAGAGAGCCTGCTGGCTGTCATTGTCATTGTTGTGATTTAGATGGTGGATTGCACAGCACTATTGTTTTGTTGACAGACTGCATGTAAAGGCTCATAAGGAATTTCTTTATTAGTCCATAAAGTATGTGCCTTATTGAACTTTCACCGCACCGCATCACAAACAGCACTTTCCTAAGTACAACTTTCCATTTGAGACTGGCAAAGTGGTTTGCAGTGCGCAGGGGTAGAGGTGATGCAGTGCTCTGGAATAACAACCCAACAACAGTTCACGGTAAAATAAAGCTTTATTGATGCTTGTGGCAAAGTGGTTAATAGTGTGCAGGTGCAGGTGATCAAGGAACAGACAGACAATTGTAATCCAGGTGCAAAGGTTTGTTTTTATTTCTTTTATGTCCAGTGCCTGATGGCAAAACAAACAGTAAATAATAATGCTGGTAAGTTATACAGCGGCGTGTATTGCTTACATTTATAATCCCCTGGTTAGTACCGAAATAATAGTCCTGTTATTGTATCCCCACATTAAACACAAAACACATACACAAGTCAGGTTAGTGCGTGAATTAGTGATTGTTCTAAAGATACAGTTTATAGTGATACGTGTGAAGTGCTGTTCCGGGAACAAACACTCACGATTATTCACAACGATACAGGTCCTTCCAGGTCACTTTATAATAACCAAAATGAAGGACCAGATAACATCACTTTTTTATACCATCACTCATGACCCCTTGGTAAACGATTGCAGCCGGTCCTCCAATCCGTGGCTGCCACATAATTTCCCTTCCGGGTCAGTGAGTTCACGTACCGAAGCTCAGTTTCTTTTCTACATGACCGACTTCCTTTTAACCCTGGGAATGAAGTGTCAGGCCACGTAGTCCAGAGCACTCTGTTCCCGTTACTTAGCGCCCTCACAGGTCGGGAGGGACATTTATCACCAAGAATCATTGTCTTTCTGTCACAATGCATAAATAATAAGACTGGCTATACACAGCAATGTGTAAAGCCCAGTTAAAACCCACGGTGTTCAGTTCCAAAATAATAATACTAAACAACACGCACTTTATACACATACACGATCATCAGTCCAATAGTGAGTGAATTTATGCAAGAACAATGACAACAGTAGTGAAGTGTAATCCTGGGTTTGGTGTTGGCTTTGTTTTGACAGCTCCTGGATATATTAGCCGTCTAGAAATGACAAACGTGACAATTTAATAGACAGACAAAACAACACAAAACATGCACGGTTATTTTACAGTTGGTTCTCCTTTACAGGTCCTTTCGTAACCATAACAAAGGAACAGATTGCTTCATCACATCCCGATATACCCTTAGTCAGGCCCGTTTCGTAGCGAGTGCAGTCGATTTTCCTCCAATCCGTGATTGCTACATCGCCTACCGCATTAAGGCTATGACTTCTGGTATTGTGACTCTGCCCCCTTTCTGGATGGCCGACTTCTGACTTTCCCTGGAATGAATTGCCAATCCATCCAAGTCCAGGGCACACTGTTCCTGTTTTACAACACTCTCATGATTTATGACTTGGATTCACTTGCTCTCTGTCACAGAGACCCATTTCTGTGTGCCCTTTCACATACAGTACACTACCCTTCAACAAGGAATGAAAAAATATTGGGACTTGTTGGAGGCATAATGTAGATAAAAAGTAGGGACATTTTTAAATGTTTTAAGCTAAATAACCTGGGAGGAATTAGCTATCCAGACAGTTCATCAACAACTAGTTTAAACTAACCAGGTTTAAATAATAATAATAATAATAATAATAATAATAATAATAATAATAATAATAATAATAATAATAAAAGCAAAAGTCATAATAGTGGCACAGTATTTCATGTTTGATTTCGAAATGTCAGTTTTTATTAATTTTTGTCAGTTTTTCGTTAAGCATATGTAAAGTTGTATGTAATTCAATATGTTAACGTATCATCATTTAGCAGGCTTCATTCGACTTTATGAAACAAAATGAGTTAATTCTACAGGGTGATGCAAAACTTTTGGCCATAGCTGTAAGAACAAAACCTGGAAAGCTTATATTTTATTTAATCTAATAACAATGATTAAAGGCAAAACTTTTATTCAGCAGACAGAAATAAAGTTCCAATAAATCAGCTGCAGATGAATCTAGTTAATGACTGACATGCCAGACGCCATCCCAGTGTAATATATGGATTATGTGGGGCCTATTGAAGACACACAAATTAATTTAGTTCAGTTCAGTTCTGAACTCTTCTTTTAATTCTTCCAATTACGACTCAAATGTATGGAACAAAATCTACCAATAAAACATGCTGGCTTCCTTTGCCATTCCTGAGGTACAAAAAACAGGGCATGCAAATGGAATCACAGAAACTAAAGGGATTTTTTTGCACTTTAAAAGTCTTTTAAGGAACTCTGTATTCAAGTATAAGTGTACAATCAATTTACTGTAAAAACCTTTGTATTTTCTAGGTTTTTTAGGGGATCCTAAAAAGGGAGCGACTTATACACTGGTGCGACCAATAGGCTTTTTTCCTGAAATTGTTGTCTCAAATGGGTGGGGGCGGGGGGAACGGACTTATACGCCGATGTGACTTATACACCATTTTTTACAGTAAATGCCAGTGTCAACATTATCTCGAAGTAAGGAATAATAACACAAAATTAAACAAATCATATGTTTGGCTTATCTACAAAGTTTTTAATATGAAAAACAAATTCATAGAAAGTGATAACACTAATAGCAAGTAGGAATGTGGTAATGATATGTAGATTCTGTTTCTCCAAAAATGTTCCATCTGTTTCCTGGGATAAATGCACATTATCGCATTGAGAAAAAAACAATGATATATATATATATTATAAATTTAGTAGTCGCCAATTAGTTTCTTTTATTTTCTCCCCAATTTAGTAGTGTCCAATTATTTTGTTGAGCTCAGCTCACCGCTACCACCCCTGCGCTGACTCAGAAGTGGCGAAGACGAACACACGGTGTCCTCCGAAGCGTGTGCCATTAGCCGCCTGCTTTTTTACACACTGCAGACTCACCATGCAGCCACCCAGAGCTACAGCGTCAGAGGACAACACAGCCCTGGGAGCTCCCGTCCTCGGTCGGCAAAGGAATAGCCTGGACTCGAACCGGCGACATCCAGACTATAAGGCGCATCCTGCACTCTATGCGAGTGCTTTTACTGGATGCGCCACTCAGGAGCCCCTTAAAACAATTTATTTATTTATATATCCATAAATCCAGTACTGTGCAAAAGTTTTAGGCAGGTGTGAAAAAATGCTGTAAAGTAAGAATGCTTTCAAAAATAGACAGGTTAATAGTTTCTATTTATCAATTAACAAAATGCAAAGTGAGTGAACAGAAGAAAAATCTACATCAAATCAATATTTGGTGTGACCACCCTTTGCCTTCAAAACAGCATCAATTCTTCTAGGTACACTTGCACACAGTTTTTGAAGGAACTCGGCAGGTAGGTTGGCCCAAACATCTTGGAGAACTAACCACAGTTCTTCTGTGGATTTAGGCAGCCTCAGTTGCTTCTCTCTCTTCATGTAATCCCAGACAGACTCGATGATGTTGAGATCAGGGCTCTGTGGGGGCCATACCATCACTTCCAGGACTCCTTGTTCTTCTTTACGCTGAAGATAGTTCTTAATGACTTTCGCTGTATGTTTGGTGTCGTTGTCATGCTGCAGAATAAATTTGGGGCCAATCAGATGCCTCCCTGATGGTATTGTATGATGGATAAGTATCTGCCTGTACTTCTCAGCATTGAGGAGACCATTAATTCTGACCAAATCCCCAACTCCATTTGCAGAAATGCAGCCCCAAACTTGCAAGGAACCTCCACCATGCTTCACTGTTGCCTGCAGACACTCATTCGTGTACCGCTCTCCAGCCCTTCGGCGAACAAACTGCCTTCTGCTACAGCCAAATATTTCAAATTTTGACTCATCAGTCCAGAGCACCTGCTGTCATTTTTCTGCACCCCAGTTCCTGTGTTTTCGTGCATAGTTGAGTCGATTGGCCTTTTTTCCATGTCGGAGGTATGGCTTTTTGGCCCCAAGTCTTCCATGAAGGCCACTTCTGACCAGACTTCTCCGGACAGTAGATGGGTGTACCAGGGTCCCACTGCTTTCTGCCAATTCTGAGCTGATGGCACTGCTGGACATCTTCTGATTGCGAAGGGAAGTAAGCATGATGTCTTTCATCTGCTGCAGTAAGTTTCCTTGGCCGACCACTGCGTCTACGGTCCTCAACGTTGCCCGTTTCTTTGTGCTTCTTCAAAAGAGCTTGGACAGCACATCTGGAAACCCCTGTCTGCCTTGAAATTTCTGCCTGGGAGAGACCTTGCTGATGCAGTATAACTACATTGTGTCTTGTTGCTGTGCTCAGTCTTGCCATGGTGTATGACTTTTGACAGTAAACTGTCTTCAGCAACCTCACCTTGTTAGCTGAGTTTGGCTGTTCCTCACCCAGTTTTATTCCTCCTACATAGCTGTTTCTGTTTCAGTTAATGATTGTGTTTCAACCTACATATTGAATTGATGATCATTAGCACCTGTTTGGTATAATTGTTTAATCATATACCTGACTATATGCCTACAAAATCCCTGACTTTGTGCAAGTGTACCTAGAAGAATTGATGCTGTTTTGAAGGCAAAGGGTGGTCACACCAAATATGGATTTGATGTAGATTTTTCTTCCATTCACTCACTTTGCATTTAGTTAATTGATAAATATAATCTATTAACATGTCTATTTTGAAAGCATTCTTACTTTACAGCATTTTTTCACACCTGCCTAAAACTTTTGCACAGTACTGTATATATATATATATATATATATATATATATATATATATATATATATATATATATATATATATATATATATATATATATATATATATATATATATATATATATATATATATTACAGTATATATATATTTTTTTAAATCATCGACAGAAATAATTGCAGAGAATTAGTTCATTGTATTTACTGTAGTGAAGTTTGTGAGTGATTGCTGTTGCAGCTGTGACACTTGTATGTTTAAATAAGACACTTCCATTCTATAGAATTAAACACAGCTGGTGGTATAATCTTCATAACACATTTGGATTTAATATTTAAGACTGTCATTTGAAAAACCAATGGATGGCCATAATTCACTTGAAAGAGGATGAGAATAAAAGAGTTTAATATACTCAGTTTTATTTTACATTTCTTATTGCTTTGAAGGACCCACGAGATTTGTAGAATGTAACCTAGATCAATGCCAAACCTTTTATGACTATGTTTTAAAAGCATTTTACTTGTAGTTATCCCATTGCATAATGGATCTTTCTTTATTACCTCTGGTTGCTGGTGTACATTAAGTCTTTTAAGAACTTAATGCACTCTCTTGTCTGTCCTTGTCAGATCCGGCTGTTAAGGAAGTGTAAGCAATCTGAATGCCAGAACTAGAATCCAAAAAATGAATGGCTGCTGTCTGTCCTACATTATAAATGCTAACATAGAACAGAAGATATTCAAGACTTTATGTTCTTCTTTGCTCAGGAAATACTTTCTCTAAATTCAATATATCTGTTTCGATCCATTTTCACTCCCTATTTACTAAACTCTATTTCTGCATTGTTTAAATCTTTTTGTTATGGATACAATAAGCTTATAAATATTCCTAAATCTGAAGAGAATTAACATGTTTAAAACTGTCCTTAAAGTATAACACACTTTAAAAAAAAGATTACCAGTTGGATAAGTGGTTTTCCAGACATATGCAAAATGTAAGTGTGACATACAGATGTACGAACAGACAGACACCCCCATATACTCCCACAATCTGATATTCTCAACAGCTTGTGCTAAATACTGTTAATATCAAGTTTTAAGACAATTAGATAAGCAGTTCTCCGTATATATGGAAAATGTACAGTCGATCACCTTTACAGCCGATCTCGTCCCCAGAGGGGGTTGTAATAAGCACACCGTGGTTTCATACTGTGGTGTCAGTAGAGGATCATTAGTGGTATTGAATGACTGACTGAAGACCTTAAGATTAATGTGTGTAACTAAATTCCATATCTAATGTTAAATGTAACTTACAATAATGTAAAAAAAATGTATATGATGTAATTTACTGGTAGTTAAAGCCATACATACTGTAAATCCTAAAATATGTAATGTGTACCATTGCACATCTAGGGAGGCTTTAATCAAAGGAAGATCTAGGTGGGCAAGGCGTTTTTCATCTTATTCATGGAAGGAAGCATCATTGTGGTAAAGACAGCAAAGCATCAGCATTTCCAGCTGCCCACTCTGCTGGCTTTAAGTTTGTGGTGATGCTGGTCAGAGGTCAATTAAGGGTGGGAACTAAACAAGTTTTATAAAAAGAAATGTGTGGTGTTGAAACAAAACAACTATAAATCCCAAGTAACTCAGTAGAAAAAGCAGCCCAGCCCAAATTGTTATATTAATGACATATAATTGAAATCTGTATAATTTTGTTTACAGTTTTTTTATAAATAAATCTGCCACCCTGTTCTCATGCATGGGCTGCAGTGTGTCATGCTAATAAGAAACAATCAAACTACCATAACTATTTCCAAATGCAAAAAAAACTAAAAATAAAAAAATACAAACCCAACAGTCAGAACACAGTGTTTCCTGTGGTTTTATCCATATTTTACTGACCATGTTAAAAAACAAACAGGCAAGTCTGCCTGAACCTGCTGTAAATGCCTGGTTTACCTTATTTTATATTACAGTTGATATTTGGATGATTCCACTGATTGAGCCTTAAGATGTTTTATTTTATTGCATTTCTAGAGCCTTCTTATTGAAGGTGATATTTTTTTCAAGAAGCTATTAAATGCATTCCACATTATTTGGTACTGTAGGATCATTCAATTTGTATTTTTTTTTATTCACAGTCTATGTACTTCATGTTGAACATATTCCAATTCACAGACAACATATATCTAAGGGTCAGTTTGACATGCTATGCGGGGTCCTGCGAACACAGTCATTCAACCTATATGACACAGCCTTGTAAAACTACAAATAAATTATTTCACATGAGCTTGCAAAGAATGCTTTTAACAACTTCCCCGTCATGAACATCAAAAAATGGACAGGGATCTAAATGTGGCATGTCAAAGGTGTGTCTACATGTCATTTCTAATAGGCTACAGGTGCATGAGCTGTTTTGGATAGCTTCAGAAACTATTCGAGTGAAGATGCAAACAGCAAACTAAGTAGCAGATGTTGAGATGTATTTATTAATTACAGTATTTTACTTTAATGTGGTGTGACAGCTGTCAGTGTCATGCCTTTGGGAAAACAGAAGTTGACCATAATGGGAGTGGGATTGGTTAACTTTTTTTTTTTTACCTACTCCGCTTCATGCGCTTCCCTTCCATCAACTGTATCAAAAGTGTGATCATGTGTCCTATCACACCATTTTAAAAAGGTCAAAACATTTTTATACTCAACTCAGCACTGGAAGGTTTTTAGTTGACTCGTATATTATTATTATTTGTTTATTTAGCAGACACCTTTATTCAAGGCGACTTACAGAGACTAGGGTGTGTGAACTATGCATCAGCATATATCTACTGGCAGAAAATAGTTTTTACATCCAAACCTCATATTCTTCAATATTTCGGTATTTAACTTATCTTGCACTTATCTGCTCCCTATTTTACTGCATTTACTCCTGTACTTTACAGAGTACTGTACTGTAATCTGCTACAGGTGTTATTCAATCTGTAGTATTTTGCATTTAATCGTATCCTGATATAACTATCACTGACACTGTTATCTGCTCCGATATTGAATCATATTTTGTCATATACTTGTACTTACTAGAACTGAAGTCATTGTATTTTATCTTGCTCTTAATTGTATTAATACTTGTACTGTGCTTCTTGAAATGTATTTTTTGTTTACGACTGTAAGTCGCCCTTGGTAAGGGTGTCTGCTAAGAAATAAATAATAATAATAATAATAATAATAATAATAATAATAATAATAATAATAATAATAATAATAATAATAATAATATTGAAAGATAGGCCGCTTTATGATAGAAGCTGGTAAACTGGTACTTCATTTCTTTAGGTGAGTTCATGTTCATGTTGCCAGATTGTGGAATAAAGCACTAGTTTGTTCCTGTCTGTCCTGTCTACTTTCCATTGTATTTTTTATGTTGGTTGTTGCACCAGTACACCAGAATCATGTAATAAAAACGTCTTAGGGTGAATCAGTTTTCTACAAAGCAGGTGCCTTAACATTGTGTGTTCAGTGTCACCCTATCAGTGTTAGTTTTTACAGGTAAGCAAGCAAGGATTAACCTTCATTTAACTTGATAAATAGAAGGTAGAAATGTTTTTCCATTATACTAGACAGTTGAACGGTTAACCTTGCCTCCACTGGTCTCTCTCTCTCTCTCACTGATATGTCATGAACATGAAACATTTTCAGAAGGATGAGTATACTGAGCTTTTACAGTAGTTCATGTGTCCCCCACCCCCCAAAAAAAATAATCTAAACTAAAATAGAGAAAGAAAGATGACACTCTTTAATACATTTTACACTGCACCTTTTAGCCCTCAGGTCTTCATCGTAATACGTATATAAAAGATATACACATTTTCATGTGACATTTGCAGGCACTTTATCGTGTGAAATTTAGTTCTAGAATAATTAGGGGTTGGGACCGGACTGTATTTGAATTGGTTAGGAACTCTTCATGCTGGTTTTAGTTCTTATTAGATCACAACAGAATTGCACTAGTGCAAGAATTAATGTGTCATTCAGTTATTCAAAAGCATTCAATTTGTAGGATGGTCTTTTTATTTAGCTTGTTGTAGATGATAGAGGTCAATATGGATCTGTTTTCTTGTATGAAAGGACACAGCCCAGATGCTAGGTAAACTCCTGGTAAATACAAAAACTGGGCTCGTAGCAAGAGATTGCTGTGCAACCCTTGGTAAATCACTTCCTTATTTACATGATCAGTCCAGCTCACCTCAACAACAACAGCTTTGAAATTAAGTTAATGTCACATCTAAGCCTGAGCTGTTCTGGTCCTTATTTATGTATCTGGTCTAGCTCAAAATTCTACAATGTAATATTACACAAAATTGACTTTTCAAGTTATAAATCTATTTATAGAGTATATTCCAAAGCCAACTTCTACAGCCTTCACATTCATTATGTGGGCTCCACAGTCAACCTCAAGCTTACTTCCTCACCTGGGAAGTTAAGTATTCAGAGCTATTGAGTGGCATCTGTTTACCTCCAAACTCCAATGTAAGAACAAAGCAGGCATATCACAACCACACCTGGGCAGGAGTGCACCAACAGGACATACGCCTGACTTTTTATGGCAAGCCAAATTATCATTCAAATATTTTAAGCTATCCCTAAATCGTTTTAAGATATCTAAAATACATTTAGAGATATCTGAAAATGATTTCCAGATATCTTTAAATGGAGCTTTAAATGAAATATCTAAAATGCATTTTCAGATATTGTTAAATCATTTTAAGATATCTCAAACTGTTTTTGAGATATCTTTAAATCATATTCAGATATCTCTAAATCATTTTATGATATCTTACAATGCAATTTGACATAACTCTAAATTATAATTTGGCTTGCCATAGACTTTTAGCTATGTCAGACAGAAATAAACTAGACTTAAAACGTACACCTAGTGCACCACTAGGACATGTGTGTGTCTTTGAGGTACACCTGGGCTTAACTCTTACGCCTCATAGAGAGTAGGCATAAGGATTTAGTCTCAGGTGTAACTTATTTAAATAACTGGAACAACATATATAACATCTAAAAAAATGAACGTAAAATGTATGCTACGTTTAGTGCATAGATTCCAGTACCAACGAGCATTGAGGCGTGAACATGTGCTGAGGGACTGAATTAATCCTTTGGACAAATATGATGACAACAAATTGTTTGAAAGGTTTCGTTTTCACCGACGTGAGTTAACGGAATTTATAGATTAACTCTCAGCCGATTTACAACACGGGTCTGACAGGAATAGCACACTTCCCCAAGCCATGCAAACGCTTATTGCGCTGAGATTTTATCAATATAAAGCAGAAGTTTATGGTGAAATTAAGAATCCCTGGTAGAATTGGCTGTATCGATGGCACCAATTTCAGAATTCAAGCCCCAGCCCAGGAGCAATATTTGTACGTAAATCGGAAGGGTTATCACTCCTTAAATGCCCAACTTGTCTATGATGCAGACATGACCATTTTTAACTAACTTACACGCTGCCCGCATCCTTAAAGAAAGCAATTTATTGGGACTTTCAGTCAAGGAAATTAGAAATTATCCTTCTCGGGGACAGTGGATATCCACTGCAAGGATGGCTAAAGGTTTCACTGCTTACATGGGGAAATATCCTTGCATAATTCTTTTTTGTTTTAAATAAACCTTTAAAAACATTAGGCTGATAGAAATATCATCTTTTTATCACGTGAAAACAAGTATAGTTGTTCTCATATGTCATCTTGCGTGTCACTGTCAACACCGACCGAACCAGTGAACGCCGGAGAATCTTCTCCGAATATATCAATGACTGTATTGCAATATATTGATATTTTGGGTGAAGGCCCCCTGCCAGTTGCACGGTATTTGCAACTACTACTGTCCTTTTTAGCCCTCGCTAAATGACCATTCCACTTTTGCCTCACTTCCTCAACACTTCTGTACTCATCGCAGCACTGAGTCGGCTATTTCTTTCCAAATGTCTTGCTTTTTCTTGTTTGTGACTGTATTGCTTTGCTTGGCAGCAAGAACAGATTTATATTTATAATACATCTTTTAATAACTTCAGTGTCGGTAAAATTTGTTTTCCTTTTGTTTGCGCTCAGTACATCCATTGTTTTGAAAATGTACAATTTTAAAGGCTGGTAGGAAGTTGTTTCTGAGTGCTTAGCAACTAGGTTGATATATCCGGTGATATTTTATAAGGACATTTACGTGAGAGTAATCTAATAAATTAAACTATGCATACTGTAATAATTTATTATTTATTTAAAAAAGAACTAGTCCATTTATTTAAATAATATACACATTGTATTCACATGAATGCGCATTACATACGCCAGACTTAACGCTGGGTGTAGTTACATCTGAGCTAATTGTGTGTTGGTGCACCAGAAGTATTGTATTAACATCTGACTTAGGGTTTGACTTATGGTTTACGACCGGTTTTTAAGACTTGGACTTACGCCCTGTTGGAACACTCCAGCCCTGGTAACCAAGGCACATGAGAAAGTGTCACTACTGGGTAGGTGGGCAACCTCAGTTTTACTAGGACAAAAACAAACTCTTTTTGTGTTGCATGTAAACACTGATGTGTGGTATTTAAAGTAATTATTATTATTATTATTATTATTATTATTATTATTATTATTATTATTATTATTATTCAAGTTTTATATAAATGTATTTCAAGCGTAATTGTGTTTGTTTTGTCTTTATTTTTGGTGTAAATTATGAGGTAAATATTTATATCTACTGTAGGGCCAAACAATATATATTAGCAGCACTGTGAATATCATATGTCATATAACTTCTTCATTAGTCTGGTTGCTTGATGTTGTACTGAATGTCTTTCTGTTCTTTGTTAAACAAGTAAATACTGTAAGTGTTTCCACAGCTAATAGAAAGGCATATTTACAGTTAAGTTTGATCTGTTTTGATTTGAATAATTTACTCTGTAAATATTAAATTATAGCCTGATTCGCCCAGGATTTTTTACAGACATCGGTGAAATTTATTCCCGTGCGAACCTTTTTATTCCAGATAATTTCTGATTATTTTACAGGACATCGGGATCTTCTGTAAAATTTCAAACTCAGGTGTCCTGTGTCATTTTACTCCAGTGCGAATCGACCATGTCAGTGTTATGTTAGAATTGATACAGCATTTCCAGGGTATTTGCCTCAAAGCAACACCAGCCTTAAATCATAATATAAATTTGGTACGATTTGTCCCGAGATTCTACAGTTCAGTAAAACGCAACGAGTATGCATAACCAAATTGGGGATTGGGTGAAAATACAAAACATAATGGGTGACTCTTAAAAAAATTGATGCTTTGAACAGTGCATTCAAAATGGGTATTCTAGACTTTGGAAAAGAAGGTACAATGAAATTAGTTATTTACACCTGGTTCATTGTTTACAAATCATGCACAAAAACGACTTCTCTGGCCACAACAGCACATTTAATTTTGAATTAACCGACTTTTTTTGATGAAAACTACTCCGTCTGGGAGGTTACTAGACGGATTTCTAAAAGTACAATGCTGTTATAAACATTACAATACATGTGTCATCGATGTGACAACACTTTTTTTACACACTTTTTCAGCAACGGGGATTACCTTGAATTTAGTTATGCCCTGATTCTGAATTATCAAACCCCACATGCTTTAAAAATACATTTTAACAGTGGTTTCAGGCACTTCCATCAACTGGTTTGGTTGAAAGTGATTATTCAGCACCATGCAGTTTAGGGAAGGAATTATTTGTGTGTTCCCATATCTCAAATACCCATTACTTCAAAAACCCAAGGTACTGTGAAACTATCAAAGTCAAGCAGAGAAACATGTTGGTTAATTTTTGCATATTAAAAGCATTTGAATGTTTACCACCCTCGAATGGATTTTTTTTTAAATTACAGTATACTTTAAAGCAAAAATATTCCATGCATTTATAACTCTCGCCATAAAAAAATTTCTCCCTCTTCTGTTTTAAAATTACTTTTACTGCATTATTTCATCCTTTTCTCTGTGTTGCGTTTTAAATTTGCCAAAAGATTGCTAATTTGGATTTTTATCATAACTAGGGCTAGGAGTTTGTCGTGGAACATTTGGATGTAAATCACAGAGCAGTCACGGTCAATGTGTTCAAAATCACTGAGAAAAGACAGAGGGAGAATAAAGTCATGGGGATAAAAAAATGAACTGTCTTTAATAAAAGCATATTGTGGCGCCTGGTGCACACAGGTTCAGCAACGAAAAACAAGACAAGGAAATGGAATTTCAATTTGTTGCTTTTTTATTTGCTCTGCAACGGTGACTACTAAATAACAGTAGCATTTATAAGCAGAGAATAAAGATGTAAACAGGGAAATGGGTAAGCAGACGGGAAGCGTAACACACTTTGGGAGCGAGAAATACACACATGAGGATAACATAAAGAGGGTGTGGGGCTGACAAGAGACATGTACATTAAATTAAGTGCAAGCTTAAAACAATTAAACTACAAGTGGAACAATAATTTAAATTTAAAAGAGAAAACTGTTCAATGTATGTCCCGCAGCGAATGCTGGCAGTTAGTATAGTACACACACACACACTCACTGAATTTATGAACTGTTAACATAACTTTCAAGAAGTATTTAATCAAAGAGCTTAGTTTGATTCAGAATTTTTTTTTCTTCTCCAAATAAAAACAGGACAGCAAAAATTCAATTATGAAAAGAAGACTTGCAGTCTATCTCTCTTTGTGAAAATAAAAAGAGAAATGAACAATTCTGTTTGATATAAAAAATGTATTTCTGATATCAAACTATAAGGTGCTGTTTTTGATATCAAGAATTGTATTTTTGAAATCAAAAATAATATTGAGAATTGTTGATAGTAAAAATGTTATTACTGATATCAACACAACATTACTGATCAGTACGGCTTGCTATAAAGTAGAGAGTCTTGCACTAAGCTGGCGCTCAAATTTGGATGTTGTCCAGTTTGTTTCCATCAACTGGTTTAGGATTGCAGGGTGGCAGAATTTGATTGATCTAAACCACTCTAATATACAATAGGAATTTGCTCAATAACATTTTGTTTGAAATTGACATTTACTGTAGAGGCCAAGCTATCAAGTCTCAAACTGCAGGGGAAAAAAACCCCAGAAGTAAACTAAAGGCTACCATAAATAAGAAACCAATAACCACATACATATTACAAAATGTCTAGTTTATAATTAGGAATGGGAGAGCTAACCCTGCTATTATCAGAAGAAAACCAGTGCAGAGATCCTTGACTCTGCATGCCCTAGCTTGGATTGCTGTCCTGTACCATCACACATAATTGACAAAGCAAAGGAAGTAACAGATTGATCAAAGAGGCGGTACAAGACTTGCAGACTCAATAGCATTACCAGCAATGTTAAAAACAGTTCAAGGGTGTAATACATTGCTACTTTGCTGGTGATTAGTAACTCACCTCAAATCTATTACTGAATCCCATTTATCTAAGTTAACTTATGAACAGAGCAATGCAACCTCTAAAATCCTTGTAGGCACAAGTATTAATTTAATCATTTAGGTGCAGTGTGGGCAGATAATAGTGAGGTAAGAATAGACTGAAGAGTCCATTGTAAAAATAAAGTCAATATTGAAATTATGCTTGAGGATTGTATTTGAATTTAGTAATACTGATATTACATTTTCAGGCTAAGGGAGAGGGGATTTTGCCAATCAAGTTGCTTCAGAAAGTTAAGAATAGTTCCAAACAAGCATATAGTGATATCAGCTTGCATTCAGTTTTAGTTAAAATACAAGGAAATACATTTTGTTCGAAACCAAGCCATTGTCAGCATTGTTGATGAATTAAGGTTTGAAGGTTTGTAGACTACGACAGAGCTAGCCAAAAGAAAAAGAAACATTTTGTTAGCTAATTTTGTTTGTTATTCTCAACCAGTCCAGCAATAGACAGTGTACATTCCTTTACAGATTTTCATATTCATTTTTGTAAAAGACAACTTTTTTCTAAATGACAGAAAAAAAAAACTTTACCTTTTCCCATGTACCAAAGTTAAAAAGAAAACAGATCAAATACAAAGTTTAAGCAAAGTGTTAGTTAAATGCTGAAAAATATCTAGGTTCTATTGTTGTTCTTTAGTTATCTAGTGCAATTTTCCAGTAGTGTCTTCAAAATAAACCTAAAAAAACAAATAAATAAAGAAAAAATAAATTAACAGTAGTCTCCACATATAGGAACACCTCCTAAGAGAACACTTCGCCTCAGAGAACACACTTGTGGCGAAACTAATTTTTCCGCTTGTAAATGCTCCGCCAACAGGAACTTCGCTTAAAAGAATACCTTTTTCGCACCGCTACAGTACTGTTTTGTAACCTGATAACTCATCATCATCAAACTTAAATTCTTATGGCTTATTCCATATTTTCAAATGTGACTTGTCATTGCGAGAGTGTCTTGAGGCACACTGATTGGTTTATTCAATCTTTCCAGAACTGCCGTCATATCATTGCCTCGGTTTGTATTCTGATTTCCACGAGTGCACCTCATCGTTACAAAAAGGCATGTAAAAAACGGTGAAAAGCGCTGCTGTTTCTCTTGCTACAAAAGGTTGGAAATTGTTCGAGCTCCTGAAAAAAACCTGAATCGGACACAAGTCGCCGAGCAATTTGGTGTTTTCAGTTGCTTCACCATTCTATTCAGTAATGTCTTGAATATTGCTCCTGTACAGGTATTCATAATTAATCTATAGCTGCTGCTGCATTTTTTATGTGGGTAGAGGTGCTGTGTTAATTTGCAGTGGCTCTCAAAAGTATTCACCCCCCTTGGACTTTTCCACATTTTATTGTGTTACAACATTGAATCAAAAATGGATTTAATTATGAGTTTTTGCCACTGATCAACACAAAAAAGTCTGTAATGTCAAAGTAAAAAATAAAATCTACAAATTGTTCTAGATTAATTACAAATATAAAACAGAAAATAATTGATTGCATAAGTATTCACCCCCTTTGCTATGACACACCTAAATAAGCTCTGGTGCAACCAACTGTCTTTAGAAGTCACATAATTAGTTGAATGGAGTCCACCTGTGTGCAATTAAGGTGTTTCACATGATTTCAGGTTAAATACACCTGTCTCTGGGAGATCCCACAGTTGGTTAGTACATTTCCTAACAAAAACTACATCATGAAGACGAAGGAACATTCAAAGCAAATCCGGAATAAGGTTCTTCAAAAGCACCAATCAGGGGTAGGATATAAGAACATTTCCAAGGCATTGAATATCCCCCAGAGCACAGTAAAGTCCATTATTAAGAAATGGAGAGAATATGGCACAACTGTGAATCTGTCTAGAACAAGCCGTCCTCCAAAACTGAGTATCCGGGTGAGAAGGGCACTAGTCAGGGAGGCCACCAAGAGGCCTATGGCAACTATAAAGGAGTTACAGTCTTCCACGGCTGAGCTGGGAGACACTGTGCATATGACAACAATAGCCCGGGTGCTTCACAAAACTGGCCTTTATGGGAGAGTGGCAAAAAGAAAGCCATTATTGAAAAAAACTCACATCAAATCTCGGCTAGAGTTTGCCAGAAGGCATGTGGGAGACTCTGAGACCAAGTGGAAGAAGATTCTATGGTCTGATGAGACCAAAATAGAGCTTTTTGGCCTCAACAGCTAAGCTAAGCCTAACACCGCACATCATCCTGAGAACATCCCTACCGTGAAGCATGGTGGTGGCAGCATCACACTATGGGGATGCTTCTCCGCATCAGGACCTGGAAAGCACGTGAAGATAGAGGGCAAAATGGATGCAGCAAAGTACAGAGAAATCTTGGAGGAAAACCTGCTGAAGTCTGTAAGAGACCTGGGACTTGGGAGAAGATTCATCTTCCAGCAGGACAATGACCCCAAACATACAGCCAAAGCCACACTGGAGTGGCTTAAAAACAAAAAGGTCAATGTCCTGGAGTGGCCCAGTCAAAGCCCGGATCTCAATCCAATTGAGAATATGTGGAAAGAGTTGAAAATTTCTGTTCACCAAAGGTCCTCGTCCAACTTGACGGAGCTTGAGCAATTTTGCGAAGAAGAATGGGCAAAAATTGCAGTGTCCAGATCTGCAAAGCTGGTACAGACTTATCCAAATAGACTCATGGCTGTAATTGCTGGCAAAGGTGCCTCTACCAAATATTGACTTAAGGGGGTGAATACTTATGCAATCAATTACTTATGCAATCAGAGACTACTGTACACTATGTTTTGTTTGTATTGGACTGGGTGGGTTGGTTCGAGAGAAGAAGAAAGAAAAACTGTACTGATTGTTGCTGGCCTCATTTCAATCACCACAAACCACTTCTCCCTTTCTTTAAAAATATTAGAAAAAGAAAAAAAAAAACATTAGACTACTCATTCTACAGTTTGGTAATCACAGTTGACAATTGTAAAAAAAATAATAATAATTGGGGAGAATTTAAAAGTATTGCTTTCTAGAACTAATTTTTACTTATGTGTGTCATACCAAAGTAAATCAGGATTGTATGGTCCATGATCAGAGACAAGATCAGAGCCAGTTCCCTGCCTGCTCAAACAACCTGAGGATAATGCTGAAACATATTTTTAGTCCATTAGAAACAGGTTTGTCAATGTATTTGGCTATTTGCATGACTGCTGTACCAAAGAACAACATGTAGTAATATTGATAATAATAATAACAATAATAATAATAATAATAATAATAATAACATGGAATATTTACACAGGCAGTGTGGTCCAGTGGTTAAAGAAAAGGGCTTGTAACCAGGAGGTCCCCGGTTCAAATCCCACCTCAACCACTGACACTTAAGTCACTTAACCTCCTTGTGCTCCATCTTTCGGGTGAGACGTAGTTGTAAGTGACTCTGCAGCTGATGCATAGTTCACACACCCTAGTCTCTGTAAGTCGCCTTGGATAAAGGCGTCTGCTAAATAAACAAATAATAATAATAATCTTGTTATGCCACTCCACTCAATCTGTCATTTCTAAGATAACACATCATGCTGTTAAGTCACTTAGGAATCTCAGACTGTTAATGGGGAAATATCTATGCTGGAGAACTGTATGTGGGACATTCAGGACTAGCCTTAGCACCTTATGGTTAACCACCCTAGCATGGTCAGAATTTAAGTACTTGTGTTTTCAAGTCATATTGGCTTTGATTCTAAAATTACCCAGCACGGAAACCCAGGTGTTTTCTGCATGAATCTCATAATAGCAGGGGAAGAGGATCTGCCTTTGCTAATGATTGCCAGTGTAGATAAGTTGTCATAATTGCTATCACTTTTTTACCATTGATGACCCCGGATTACAGCAGCAATCACCATGGGGTAGAGTTCAAATAAAACTGAAGATATCTATTATGGCTAGATGCAGGATCTCTGGGGGCCAGTTTCCATAGAACCATTTGGTTCCCAACATACCACGAAAACTTGCAAGGGGGCAGCATCGGTATACAGTTTGAGAGAGGCAGGGGATGAGATGATGTCGTCATAAAAAAAGAGATACCATTCCAGCTTGAAAGAAGGCTGAGCCATAGAGCGATATCTGCTCAGCATCCAGCATTGAGATTTGACTTGGTGATGTAATTCAGATACCGAATGGGCTAATCTCAGAAGGAATCCGATAAATGATCGACCTTGAGGAATAATCCTTATTGCAAAATTGAGATGACCAAGCAGAGAAATAGGTTCTCATTTAGTACTAGACTTCACAGATCTACATTTTAAAAACCCTATTATGCAAAGTAGTTTGTCTTGGAGTTGAGCTTCCATTTTTTTGGAATCCAATTCGATCCGGAGAAACTCCAGACTAGGGAACTCCAAGTTAAAAAAATAGAGATTTTAAAACTCTTATGGAAAGAGCGAGGGGCTGGTCATTAAAGTCCACTAATAAAAAGTAATCTAATGGAAGTCTGTGTTCGTTTAAGAGAATCCAGCATAAGGCTTTGAATAGAGACTATGTGGGGACTACTCCTGCATCCGAAGGTGAGGTGTACTGCAAAATAAAAATTATTTTTTCCATTGACCCCTGAAAAGGTGCCACTGGGAGGGTTGAATGGGCATGACTTTAAAAGAATTGGCGATATCGGCCTTAGAAAGCCACGCCCCTTGGCCTGCTAATTTTATGAAACAAATAGCATTGTCAATTCTGGCATAGTCAATTCTGGCATTTGCGAATGGCGACCCCTAATGGACTAATGCAGTACAGTGGAAAAGGGGGTTCAGAGAATGGGCCGATCATGAACCCTTTAGTTGTTTCTTTATGGAGTAGGAGACTGACAGCTTTGGGATCATTTACAGCAGATTTAAAATTATGGGAAAGAAAAGACATGGTGGGGGGTTACCACACCTGTTGAAAATCCGTCGTTAAGACCTGCTATCAGATAGTCTACAAACACTGTCAGGGTGAAGAAATAGTGAAGCAGCCAGGAATACTGGAATGATGGGAGTGGACGGCACTAAGCTTAGTCATTTTGGGACTGAACTAGTACGAGCGCTGCGCCGAGGGCAAACACTTTTGCTGTGTCCGTTTCCGCAGCAACTGCAGATGTGAAGCACCGATCAAGAAGAAAAAGTGCAGACGTTCTTGTTAAAATTGTTGCATATTGGTTTCCCTCTGGTGAAAAGGACCTGTCTTCCCCATCTGTCTTGTTTGGTGAGGGCAAATCTGGAGTGGAGAATTTGCAGGAAATTGAGGAGGGTGGAATGGAATGACTGAGTTTGGGGTGAAATTTTGGTACGGTCAGATGACGAAGTAAAAGGGGACATAAAGCGGTTTTGTGAGGACTGAGATGATTGAGGACACAGAGGGGCTCTATGGTTCACAGAGCCGCAAATCTAACAGAAAAATACTTTTAGACCTGCGAAGTGGCGACAAAATAATTTGTTGTCTAAAACGCCCCATTTAATTCTAAAATAAAATTGTTCTAGAGTTACAGTTGCTTTAATAGAGAAAGACTTGTGATAGTCGTAAAAAGCTGTGCCTCCGTATCTCATGGCCAGATCGGTCAGGCTAAGGTAGGCATCTAGTTCCGGGAAGCGCATAGGATATGTGTCACAGAGGATGTCTCTGAATATACCGAAGGCTGTAACAAACTCTGGGAAAGTTATTTTTTTAAACAGACGTGGGTCTTTGGATTTCAGTACGATAGAAACATCGCTGCAGTCCAAGATTTGCAGTCTCTCGTATCTTAGCGTCTGGGCAGAGCGCCAAAGTTACCAGGTGTCTAATCAGGAGGTGTGTTGAAGGTGTGTGATACCAGGGTGGATCCATACTGATTGGAAGAGAGTATAAGAAATGGGGTGGAAATGCTAATATATTCATGGTATTTAATGTAAAGTTTTTGTTTGAATCGTCAGTCAATTCTTTGATTTGACTCCACGGATGTCTGTGTTATGATACAAATGTATACATTAGGGCATGCTGTGACCTGGGCGTCTTTGCTTGCTTGTATCTAATGTTTATATGATTGTTTTAACATTATTTTCTTTTATACATATAAAGAATTTTTGATTAAAAAAAACATTTGTCAAATTTATTTCCCTACAACCCCTTGTGAAATAAACCTCAGACAATGCATCACAGGATAAAAAAAAGGCCAGCAGCAATGAGTCAGTGCTATAATCTCGTATGTTGAAAAAACTATACATATGAACTTGGGATGTCGATACCAAGATGTTTGGACATGGTGGACTGCGGAATTGGGTTTGCAAGCTATAGAAAGAATAAAGCTGGCTTCATTCCACATTGAGAATCTGAAAAGAAAAATACTGTATGCCTGCATAGTCTTCTGCATAAAGACAATGTGTTATACATTCCTTAAAACATGTTTATTATTGATATTTTTGAGCTGGTTCCTCAATATTTGAGATAGGCTGACAATATAAGCCACACTAAATAAATAAAAGGAACATCAATAAAATGTCAATAATTAGCAAAATGTCACACACATACATAAATACCAATGGTTTGTAACTCTATCTCTGCTTGCTAAATTGATACCATAAAATGTGGAGTTCAATGGATTTGCACTTACACACATGCTTTCAACAATAAGAAGCCATTAT
Source organism: Acipenser oxyrinchus oxyrinchus (assembly GCA_030684275.1). Lineage (NCBI taxonomy): Eukaryota > Metazoa > Chordata > Actinopteri > Acipenseriformes > Acipenseridae > Acipenser > Acipenser oxyrinchus. Next base: position 24,244,884 of record CM060247.1, on the reverse strand, counting down.
CACTTAACATCAGTGGGAAATAACACCCAAATGTCCACTGTCTTGTTTTAGATATTAACATTTATCTTTCTGTAGATCACTTGGGAGAAGAACACAGCAGGTCTCCAGCTGCCAAGAACAAAAATATATAGTTCTACAGGGAACTGTCATCTGTATCAGATTCTAGCAAGATTTTACAATCTTATTTCTAACTAAAACAAGAGGGGTCAGTCCTTTTTGTCACAGAATTAAATTTGAAGGGCATTTGTGTGTAACAAAAAACCACAAGAAACCACTAAAGCAGTGAAGAACAATGTGAAAGACCTTTACTAGAGCAGACAAAGATGAGCTCATCCCAACTGAGGCAAGCTAAATTAAAATATAATAAAACAAAGGCAAAGAGAAACAAGTCATGTGTTTTCTCACATAAAATGGGACACCATTGTGGCATTATTTGCAAAATTGTTGAGGCACAAAAAGATAGCTGCTAAGATGGAGAATAGGGAATCTCTAAGAGAAATGTAGGGGAAAAAAATGTACAAATGACATCATGTAACTTGGACGCTTTTTACCAATGCAAATAAAACAATGTCCTGCACAGTTGTATGTTGTAAAGAAGTGACCACCCACAATGTATTTTTGTATTACAAGTCTTTTATCCAGATAAAGTTATTGCATTCACTAAAGGGAACAGCTACCATATTTATGCTTTTGGCACCCAGTATAATAAATTGTACTCTTTGATATTTCTGTTATTGGTGGTTATTCTAAGAAAAAATGCTGATATAATTGCAGTTGAGAAAACTGTAATACATATTGGCTCCAAATACATTTGTCTGAGTTCCTATTTTGAGAATGCATTCTACTTTATCAGTTTTTTCTGTATGGGACACTTAATTTATTACACAACAGGGACACGATTCCAAACCCAAATGTGTAATTATGCTTCACCGACATGCACTATGTAATTAAACCAAGCAATTACTCTTCCACATCATGCACTGTCTAATTAAACTGTGTAATTATTTTCAACAGCCCAACTGCACCAAAGTTCAATTAATTTGTTCCAATACATGATCACGATCAATCACCCAAATGAGCTGGCCCTTAATTATTCCATATTAATCATCAAGCTTATGGAGCTTTCACTGAGACTGAAACTGCAGTAAGGCATGTCCAACAATGCTTTGAAATTTGACCCTGCAGTTGCTCATCCAGTTTGATCACATTGTCAGATACATGTATTTGAGAACTGCCTCATCATAGCAGAAAGTGACTTGACAAATCAGAAGGGTTAAAACCAGAGATAGAAATTGTAGTAAAAGAAATGGTTTCACAGTTTTCTATTAATCCATCAGGTCATTTATAATCCAAGCTGATATCTGTCATAAAATGACCCACAAACACATCATAAAATGTACCTATCATTTCCCAATGTCAATGTACCCATTTGCCTGTTATGAACATTGCTTTACTGTACTGATAAGTATTTTTTTTAATCATTTTGTAAGAAAATCATTCCAGATTAAATGGTAATTTTGTTTACTCTGTTTGATGGTTTAGATGAGGAAAAGTTTCTCAAATAAACTAGGTTCAATGTATTTATTTTTATCTTAGTTGCCCAAAACTCTGGAAACTTATGTTACTGAAAATGCATTTCAATGAATATCAAGTAATAACAAGAGGAGGTAACGAAATTAAAGCCTGTCATGCAACTAGTTGCAGGAACATCCATATGTAACATAGTCGATTTGGTTGCGTGAAACTGAGTTGCTCATATGTTGAAGTACACAACATGATTGGATTTAGTCTTTCAGGATTAAGCTTCAACCATAACTATGTTTAACAACAAGTGTATGTCAATCAATCAATCTTGATATAGCTCAGTAGGAGTCTAATATATTGGCAGTCTAATACCCCTTTCACACACAAATGCCACTACTGAGCCGCCTGAGAGACGTTAAAAAAATATTTAAAATGCCCATTCACACAGCACAAAATTGTGCAATCTGTGCCGGTATAATACCGTCATAACCCTTTCACACAGCCAAAGGGATCATGTGAGAACAGCTTTCAAACCTGTCAGTCAACAAATCGTTTTCATGGCAACAGGAACCAAACAAAATCACAAAACAAAACAAAATTAGAAAATTTGGCTGAATTTTGTTTGGTTTTAATTTTCAGTTATATTATATAATGTAACAACCTGGTAAGTGTCAAAGAGAGTCCAGCTCTTCAGGCAAAAGCAGAGAGTGAAAATATGATGCTGGTATTTGCTATACTGTATATAAAGGATGCTCATGTGAGTGCTCAACTTGAGCAATGGAACACCAACATGGTGATGTATTTTGGAACCAAACACCCAAGATTTTCGGATAGTGAGTGGAAAAAACGTTTCCACCTGAGAAGAGAAACATTTGAGTACCTGGCTGCACAACTACAACCGGTATGGGATAGCCTATATGCGTGTTTCAGGGGGCAAGATCCGGGGCTCCACCCTGCTTTCCCTGTCAATCTTCTCCTATTTCCCATTTAAGTCTGAATCTCACACAGCTTGCTGTCTAGCGTTTTCAGTTTGTTTTTCTGCAAACCTTCGACACCATTGCTTAGCACTTTGTGCTCTCGTTTTTTTCATCTAACTCGAGTTCGCCCCTGCTTTTCTTACTTGCTCTGATGATCTTGCAGGCCATTCAGCATCTCGCAATCCGGACCCTGCCTCCATTAATCGCCTCCATTAATACCAGGCTTGATGATATTCATGACCGTTTTCTCATATTATCAACAACTGCCGCCATTCCTTCGTGTTCTATCATTGCAGCTTTAGCCCCAGCTCCTCCCCTTGGGCTTTCTACAGCTGCCCTTCCGGTATACAACCTGGCTTCTGCATTAGCGTCCGACTCTCAAGCTCCCACCTCCATCCACCGTCATTCTCTTTCTACCCAGATTCGCCGCAATATTATAGAAGGTAAAGATGTTAATCTGGTCTCCATTCTCATTGCTACTTCTGAGAACCTCACAGCATTTTCAGTATTCCGGGATGTATTGTGCTCTGCCTACCCCCAACATCGGCAGGAACTTGCTCAATACATGCAATACATTGTTGAGCTTTCTGTCAAATATGGAGAAACAATGTTCTTTGAATATCACAAAGCATTTTCTGCCAAAGCAACCTCCATTTTAGCCACGGATAACCACATTGTCGACTGATCCAGCTCTGACCCTGATCTTTTTAACAGGATCTAGCGGTCTTCACGCTAATGCTTGTGCCGCTTGCACCTCAACTGCGCATTCCACCTCTGTGTCCTGCTATCACATCCTCATTCAAGCCAACTCATTCCTTCCCCTTTCAGTTTAACAGCACTCTACCAATTCATTCTTCTTCTCCTTCTGATCGCTTTACAGCCAGGGCGTCACATCTCCTTTTCTCCACCTAGACAAATTGCAACTTCAATAACGATGCCTGCCTATCAAAAACATGTTCAACATTGCTCACCATGTTCACCCCCATCAACGTACCTCTCCAAGCCCTCAGTAATCACCCAGACCAACAGTTCATCTCCTACTTGATTGATGGCTTGACTAATGGATTTTCTACCGGTCTTTTCACACTCCCTTCTTTACCTTTCATATCTGATAACCTTTGTTCTGCCGTCAATGAACCCTCAATTGTTGGCTCTCTAATTCAAGCTGAGGTTGATAAAGGCTTCATGTTTGGTCCTTCTTCTGCCCCCCCCCCCTTTACGAACTATAGAATCAATCCTATCGGCATTGCTACTTGGAAGCTTTCAGGCAAGAAGAGATTGATTATTGATCTTTCTGCTCCTCGCGGCAAGTCAACAAGCAGTATTAATTCACTCATATTCCACCGTCAGTTTTCTCTCCACTATATTGCAATATCTGTTGACATTAAATGCATTAAAATGGCTAGCCAAAGCCAACATCTCAGATGCTTTTAAAGTAATGCCCATCCATCCCTCTCTCCCTTTTCGGTATCTGCTGGCAACGCAACTGTACTTCGCAACACAACTCACATTTGGCTGCCGCAGTAGCCCAAAGATTTTGGACTGTCTCTCCGAAGCTCTCTGCTGGTTACTTCTCAACTCTCAGCGTGTTCCATTCCTTCTGCATCTCCTCGATGACTTCCTGCTTATATCTCCTCCCTCAGACCCTCCAGCTCAAGCAATCAGAGCAAAACATCTTGGCTCCCGTGCAGTAGTTACAAGATATTGGTTCTCAACTCACCTCGCCTCTCTCATCTCCAAACCAGACCTTTCTCCTCAGTTCTACACCTCTCACTCCTTTAGAATCGGAGCAGCCACCTCAGCAGCAAGAGCCAACATTAACTAGCATATAATTAAAAGCCAAGGACACTGGTCCTCCTGAGCAGTAGAATCCTATATACGCACATCTATTCCAATATAGCTGCAGCTCACAAAAAAATTGTTAGCATGCCTGGAGTGGGGGTTACCTGATCTGCCGGGTCCACCAGAGGATTTTCCCCCCTAATAGGTGTCCACTGTGCGCCACGTAAATACATAGTTTCACTCTACCCATTCTTTTGTCCTGTAAATATATATATATATATATATATATATATATATATATATATATATATATATATATATATATATATATATATATGGATGTAGCAGGACAGGGGCCTGCAATATAAAAAAAAAATGTTTTGTTTGTGTGTTTTGGTGGTGGTTGGCAGGGACGGGGTTAATTCCTCTCCCTGCCAAAAACATGTGAGAATGTGGCTGTTCCCAAACAGGGTAATTGGTGCTGATTGGGAACAGCCACAAACTATAAAAGAGAGCATTCAGCTCCATTAAAGAGAGATCACCAGGGAGCTGGTATGGAAGTTTTTGGTTGCTTTAAAAGATAAGGTAAACTGTTTCTGTTTTGTTATTATATGTCAGGTAAACAGCTTAGCTGTCCTGCATGTTAGACAGGGACCTGCATATATGTGTAGTGAGTGCTCTACGTTTGAGCTAGGTTTTTGTTTTGTTTGTTCATTTTGTTTTGTAATAAAAGTGCACGAAACTGCTTTATTGTGCAGTTCTGTGTCTGGGTCTATGTTTTTAAAGGGCAAACAAGCCGACAACCGAGAGGCTACGTTACATATGGTGGCAGCGGTAAAAACGCGCCCTACTGACCCAGCACAGTAAAATAAAAATAAATAAATAAATAAATAAAAATAGAAGAGCTGCGTGAGATGATCCGGGCAATGAAAGTGGCCACCGCTGTTCAGGAGGAATTGAAGAGAAAATGGAGACAGGAGCGGGGACTTCAGGACCCAGAACCAACAGAGCTGCAGCTAATGTTCCAGAGATGGGTGAGGTCAACGGAAGCCCCGCTGTCTCCAGCGCCCGAGGGAGAAGCCCCGCTGTCTCCAGCACCCGAGGGAGAAGCCCCGCTGTCTCCAGCGCCCGAGGGAGAAGCAACAATTAAGGGGGGAGGAGGTGAAGAAACTACTTCCTCCACAGCCCCAACCACCAGCCCCACAAACAACTCCGGCGCTGACTGGTGGGTCCCTTGCCCCAACGTCGTGGTTCCCCTACCGGAATGCCCAGACCTCCCTCCACTGGTCCTGACTCCCAGGTCGCAGCATTGCCAGGCACAGTTGCTTGCCTGGTCCCCTACTCCGCTCCTCCTGGACTTAGACGTCACGACGTGAAGGTCAGACGTCGCGTCGCTCCCCTTTCCCTCACTTTGTTCCCCCTGAAGCTCCAGGCGTCGCTGCGTGGGTCAGCAGTCGCACACCTCTGCCTGTCACTGCTTGCTCCTGGTTGCCGCACTGCACTCCAGTCACCCTGGTCAAGCCGTCCGGGTTCCCCCTCGCTGGTTCGCAGTCCCTTCCAGAAGATGCCAGAGGGACCGACCCATCCTCAAGCCCGCCCGCAGGAAGGGGCGAAAATTAAAATTTGTGGACTTGAGGGTGGGTGGTTGTGTTTTAAGGGGGGAGGTGGCCTTGGAATGGCCGGTGTGTGTTACACAAGGGGGAGGATATGTAATGGATGTAGCAGGACAGGGGGCCTGCAATATATAAAAAAAAAAATGTTTTGTTTGTGTGTTTTGGTGGTGGTTGGCAGGGACGGGGTTAATTCCTCTCCCTGCCAAAAACATGTGAGAATCTGGCTGTTCCCCAACAGGGTAATTGGTGCTGATTGGGAACAGCCACAAACTATAAAAGAGCATTCAGCTCCATTAAAGAGAGATCACCAGGAAGCTGGTATGGAAGTTTTTGGTTGCTTTAAAAGATAAGGTAAACTGTTTCTGTTTTGTTACTATATGTCAGGTAAACAGCTTAGCTGTCCTGCATGTTAGATAGGGACCTGCATATATGTGTAGTGAGTGCTCTACGTTTGAGCTAGGTTTTTGTTTTGTTTGTTCATTTTGTTTTGTAATAAAAGTGCACGAAAGTGCTTTATTGTGCAGTTCTGTGTCTGGGTCTATGTTTTTTTTTTTTTTAAAGGGCAAACAAGCCGACTACCGAGAGGCTACGTTACAATATATATATATATACAGTGCCTTGCAAAAGTATTCAGACCCCTAACCAATTCTCTCATATTACTGAATTACAAATGGTACATTGAAATTTCATTCTGTTTGATATTTTATTTTAAAACACTGAAACTCAAAATCAATTATTGTAAGGTGACATTGGTTTTATGTTGGGAAATATTTTTAAGAAAAATAAAAAACTGAAATATCTTCCTTGCATAAGTATTCAACCCCCACACATTAATATTTGGTAGAGCCACCTTTCGCTGCAATAACAGCTTTAAGTCTTTTGGGGTAAGTATGTACCAGCTTTGCACACAGTGTCGGAGTAATTTTGGCCCATTCTTCTTGGCAGATTTGCTCCAGGTTGTTCAGGTTGGTTGGACGACGCTTGTGGGCCGCAATTTTCAAATAGTGCCACAGATTCTCAATGGGATTGAGATCAGGACTTTGACTGGTTCACTGTAGGACATTTACCTTTTTGTTCTTGAGCCACTCCAATGTTGCTTTGGCCTTGTGCTTGGGATCAGTGTCCTGCTGAAAGGTGAATTTCCTCCCAAGCTTCAGTTTTTTAGTGGACTGAAGCAGGTTCTCTTGCAGTATTTCCCTGTATTTTGCTCCATCCATTCTTTCAATTTTAACAAGATGCCCAGTCCCTGCTGATGAGAAGCATCCCCACAACATGATGCTGCCACCACCATACTTCACTGTAGGGATGGTGTGTCTTGAGGCATGGGCAGTGTTAGGTTTGCGCCACACATAGCGCTTTGAGTTTTGGCCAAAAAGCTCTATCTTGGTCTCATCTGACCACAAAACCTTTTCCCACATCGCAGCTGGGTCACTCTCATGCTTTCTGGCAAACTCCAGACATGCTTTCAGATGGTACTTTTTGAGTAACGGCTTCTTTCTTGCCACCCTCCCATACAGGCCAATGTTATGCAGAGCTCTTGATATGGTTGACTGGTGCACCATTACTCCAGTCCCAGCCACTGAACTCTGTAGCTCCTTCAAAGTGATTGTTGGCCTCTCTGTGGCTTCTCTCACAAGTCTCCTTCTTGTTTGAGCGCTGAGTTTTGAGGGACAGCCTTTTCTTGGCAGTGCCTGGGTGGTGTGAAGCAGCTTCCACTTCCTGATTATTGATCCAACTGTGCTCACTGGGATAAACAAACACTTGGATATTATTGTGTACCCTTTCCCTAATCTATGCATTTGTATTACTTTATCTCTAACTTCTGTAGAATGCTCTTTGGTCTTCATTTTCCTTCAGATTCACAGCCTGACCAATGATCCTACAACAGTGGGGTTTTTATCCAGAAAATGCGACAGCAACTTTAATGGTTCACAGGTGGAGGCCAATGGTAAGGTAATTGTGTCCTCGTTAGGGCAATTTCTTTCATCGGTGTAAACTGGGATCTTCCACAGCACAGGGGTTGAATACTTATGCAAGCAAGATATTTCAGTTTTTTATTTTTCTTAAAAATATTTCCCAACATAAAACCAATGTCACCTTACAATAATTGATTTTGAGTTTCAGTGTTTTAAAATAAAATATCAAACAGAATGAAATTTCAATGTACCATTTGTAATTCAGTAATATGAGAGAATTGGTCAGGGGTCTGAATACTTTTGCAAGGCACTGTATATATATATACAGTACTGTGCAAAAGTTTTAGGCAGGTGTGAAAAAATGCTGTAAAGTAAGAATGCTTTCAAAAATAGACATGTTAATAGATTATATTTATCAATTAACTAAATGCAAAGTGAGTGAACAGAAGAAAAATCTAAATCAAATCCATATTTGGTGTGACCACCCTTTGCCTTCAAAACAGCATCAATTCTTCTAGGTACACTTGCACAAAGTCAGGGATTTTGTAGGCATATAGTCAGGTGTATGATTAAACAATTATACCAAACAGGTGCTAATGATCATCAATTCAATATGTAGGTTGAAACACAATCATTAACTGAAACAGAAACAGCTGTGTAGGAGGAATAAAACTGGGTGAGGAACAGCCAAACTCAGCTAACAAGGTGAGGTTGCTGAAGACAGTTTACTGTCAAAAGTCATACACCATGGCAAGACTGAGCACAGCAACAAGACACAAGGTAGTTATACTGCATCAGCAAGGTCTCTCCCAGGCAGAAATTTCAAGGCAGACAGGGGTTTCAGATGTGCTGTCCAAGCTCTTTTGAAGAAGCACAAAGAAACGGGCAACGTTGAGGACCGTAGGCGCAGTGGTCGGCCAAGGAAACTTACTGCAGCAGATGAAAGACACATCATGCTTACTTCCCTTCGCAATCGGAAGATGTCCAGCAGTGCCATCAGCTCAGAACTGGCAGAAAACAGTGGGACCCTGGTACACCCATCTACTGTCCGGAGAAGTCTGGTCAGAAGTGGCCTTCATGGAAGACTTTGCGGCCAAAAACCATACCTCCGACGTGGAAACAAGGCCAAGCGACTCAACTATGCACGAAAACACAGGAACTGGGGTGCAGAAAAATGGCAGCAGGTGCTCTGGACTGATGAGTCAAAATTTGAAATATTTGGCTGTAGCAGAAGGCAGTTTGTTAGCCGAAGGGCTGGAGAGCGTACACGAATGAGTGTCTGCAGGCAACAGTGAAGCATGGTGGAGGTTCCTTGCAAGTTTGGGGCTGCATTTCTGCAAATGGAGTTGGGGATTTGGTCAGAATTAATGGTCTCCTCAATGCTGAGAAGTACAGGCAGATACTTATCCATCATGCAATACCATCAGGGAGGCATCTGATTGGCTAAATTTATTCTGCAGCATGACAACGACCCCAAACATACAGCGAAAGTCATTAAGAACTATCTTCAGCGTAAAGAAGAACAAGGAGTCCTGGAAGTGATGGTATGGCCCCACAGAGCCCTGATCTCAACATCATCGAATCTGTCTGGGATTACATGAAGAGAGAGAAGCAACTGAGGCTGCCTTAATCCATCAGCATCATCATCATCATCAGTCCACCAAGATGTTTGGGCCAACCAACCTGCCGAGTTCCTTCAAAAACTGTGTGCAAGTGTACCTAGAAGAATTGATGCTTGATGATGTTTTGAAGGCAAAGTGTGGTCTCACCAAATATGGATTTGATTTAGATTTTTCTTCTGTTCACTCACTTTGCATTTAGTTAATTGATAAATATAATCTATTAACATGTCTATTTTTGAAAGCATTCTTACTTTACAGCATTTTTCACAACTACCTGAAAACTTTTGCACAGTACTGTATATATATATATATATATATATATATATATATATATATATATATATATATATATATATATATATATATATAACCCATCTTGTTTGCCTTGCATGTCTTTTCCTCCTTTCATATATGTCATTATTATTATTATTATTATTATTATTTATTTATTTATTTATTTCTTAGCAGACACCCTTACCCAGGGTTAGATACGAATGCAAGTGAAATACAAGATACTACAGATTGGGTTACGTGCAGGATTAAATACAGTAAAATAGGGAGCAGATAAGTGCATGTTAAAGTGCATTAAAGGCAGAGTGCAATATTGTCCAGAAGGGAAAAGTTGAGTTTTACAGGTGTTGTCTCAAGAGGTGTGTCTTCAGGAGGCCCAGAAGGTGGTCAGGGACTGGGCAGTCCTAACATCCATAGGAAGGCCGTTCCACCACTGTCGGGCAAGGGTGGAGAAGGAGCAGGCTCTGGAGGCAGGGGAGCGTAATGGAGGTACAGCCAGTCTTCTACTGCAGATGGAGCGGAGAGGTCGGGTGGGGGTGTAGGAAGAGATGAGGGTTCTAAGGTAGCTGGGTGCAGTCTGTTCAAGGCACTGGTAGGCGAGTACAAGAGTCGTGAACTGGATGTGAGCAGTGATCACTAGCCAGTAGAGTGAGCAGAGCAGTGGAGTAGCGTGGGAGAAGCGAGGCAGAGAGAACACCAGGCGAACAGCGGAGTTCTGGATGAGCTGGAGCGGACGGGTGGTGGACGCAGGGAGGCCAGCCAGGAGGGAGCTGCAGTAGCGGGAGAGTACCAGGGCCTGGACGAGGACTTGCGTGGAGTAGTTGGTGAGGAAGTAGTTGGAGCTGGAGTAGTTTTTGCTAAACGGAGTACAGAGGAGAGCCAGGGTAAGGAAAGGGAGGGGCAGACCGGTTGAGAGGTGAGGGGACAGAGGGAGTCAAGGGAGGGAGGAGAAGAGGGTGGAGGTAGCAGAGTCTACAGAGAGTTGGGAGAAGGAGTCGATAGGAGGGAGGTGAGAGAGAGTGGTGAAGGCAAGGAGAGAGGGGGAGAGAGAGCGGAGGTTATGGCAGGAGGTGAAAGTGGGGGTAGGTGGAGTAGGGAGAGAGGGGAGAGACAGAGAAAAAGAGATGAATTAGTGATCAGAGAGGTCCAGAGGGGTGATATAGAGGGTGGAGGGGCAGCAGGCCCTGAAGAAGGTGAGGTCCAGTTGATGGCCAGCTATGTGGGTAGGAGGGGATGGAGAGAGAGAGAAGTTGAAGGAGTGAAGGAGAGGAAGGAATCTGGCAGATTGGGTTGGGTTGGAGAGATGGATATTGAAATCACCTAACAGGAATGTTGGGGTAGACAGAGAGGGGAGGGAGGAGAGGAGATAGTCGAGTTCATCGAGAAAGTGAGTGAGAGGTCCAGGGGGACAGTTCAGTACAATTAGCAGATGTTGACAGGGAGAGGTTAGTTGGACAGCATGAAATTCAAAGGTGGTAACAGAGAGTGAGGAGAGGTCAGAGGAGACAGAAAAGAGTAAGGAGGGAGAGAGGAGAAGACCAGTCCCACCTCCCCGTCCCGTGAGCCGCGGAGTATGGGACAGGACGTAGAGAGAGAACAGGGCAGCAGGAGTTGCAGTGTTATCAGGAGAGAGCCAGGTTTCAGTGAGAGCAAGGAAATTGAGAGACAGGTGGGAAGCAAAGGAAGAGATGAAATCAGCTTTGTTAGCAGAGTGACAGCTCCAGAGGACACCAGAGAGAGTGCAGGAGGGGAGAGAGTGGGAGGGGGGGGAGAGGCACAGGGATGAGGTTAGAGGGGTTAGGGGAGCAGCGGCAGAGAGAAGACAGAGGACGGGAGTGAGAGGACAGAATAACAGGGATGTGAGAGACAGTCATAGCAGGACAGGTGAGACAGATAGATACAGTAGTAATGGGGGCAGGAGCGGTGGGGGGAGGGTACAGACCTGTCTAGTAGTTGGCATCTTCCAGAGCGCTGCTAGGTTCGGAATTTCTCCAACAGCCTCTCCTCGCTGGACTCCCACAGCTAGACTCCCACAGCTAGACTCCCAGCTGTTTGGTAGAGAAGCTGTTCAGTTGGCTGGCACTTCGTGCTGGCACACAAATAGGCTAACTGTCTATTATACTAACTGGATGGATAAAAGCTCTGTGTGTAAACCAATCAAATTGCAAATCAACCTCTATTCAATTTAACCACACTCACCTGGTACTAATCACAAACAGTAAAGCACCTAATTAAAACAACACCACCTTTATAATGTTACTTAAATACAGCTAATGTAAATTACTTGAAGCAGGATCACTTACCTATCTGCCTCTGACTCTGGTTACCTGTAGACTGACCACTAGTAGATTCACTCAGCTTACGTACGCTCCACCCTCACTTTGCAAGGGAACTGGTTAACAGCTGCTAAACTGCGCTAAAGACAATACTTAAGCAATGCAATAGTTTCAATGCACATCAATGGGATCACACAACTACAAAAAGCTGTGTGGAAACCAATCAAATTGCAAATCAACCTCTGTTCAATTTAACCACACTCACCTGATACTAATCACAAACAGTAAATCACCTAATTAAAACAACACCACCTTTATAATGTTCCTTAAATACAGCTAATGTAAATTACTTGAAGCAGGATCACTTACCTATCTGTATCTGACTCTGGTTACCTGTAGACATGTCATGCATTGGCACGTGAACTATTGTTTGTCCCACGGGTGTGGGGTTCTGCGGGGAGCCGGGGGTACAACCTTCGGGGGTAAGTGAGGCTCACTTCCCCTGACCTATGGCCGCTGCCATCCACGCCTCCGCCTAGGGGGGGTTCTCACCACATGAGTCAGAGGGGACCCCCAGCCACACACTCTATCCTTTAGCAGCTCCTGCTCTTTATCTTCCTCAAACTGAGATTGGGCTCTATTTTCAGCTCCCAGTTCTATCATTCCTTTTCCAGGTTCTTCAGCGCAAGAGCCTATTCCTCCTACATGCCTGCCGCTCTGCCAAGCCTGTCGTGAGCTCCGCCGAGCCAATCTATCTTACGTGTTTTCTGATTCCCAAGGTTGCTGAACAGCCTGCCTTCGAGGCCGCACCCTCTCCTCTGGCCAAAAAGGCTCCCACCGGTCGGGAACCTCTTTCTTTTCCTATTCTATCCCCTTAGGCCACTCCTCAAACCATCTTTCCAAGTAACACCCTTTCCTCCCGCCCCAGCTCTCGCACCGTGAAGCAGTCATGTAGGATGTTGACTTTCAATCCACGCCCACTATAGCACTTCATTACCGGCATAGCATTTCACACAGGCAGTTAAGGCAGTTAAGACGCTTCAGTGCTGTCTCTGAATCACCTTCAGGGAGAAGGCATAAAATATGACGGCTCTGTGATGGTATAGGCAATTCACACAGACCAAAATGCTGCATCAGTGCTGGTTCTGAGCCGTCATAACTCGTCTGTGTGAAAGGTCTAAAATACAGTTGAAGAGGGTATTATCTGACTGTATATTCCTTGAAACCTTGGATTCTGAATGGATATTTTTAGCAAAATCAATTAATTGTCAAGTGGCTATTGTACCTGAACTCACAGATATTTTACACGACTCAGAAAAATTGACATTTGTTCAGTTATATGAGAGTAAATCAGGCAGAAGCAGCTAAAAATAAAGAATTCAGTTTGTTCTAGAAAAGAGTAGGCCATTGAAAGGTGGCTCTGGAATAGTACATTGATGTGCCTGGGGAGCTAAAGCTTCTGACAATATAATAAAGTGAACCTAGAACACATGCAGCGCAATAAATTAAATTCCCCATCACTGAAGACCAGATTAGTTTCCAAATTAATTCCATAATAGCTGGAGAGGATGATCTGTCTTTACTAATTATTTTCTCAGTATGGAAATAATCACAGTGAAACAGTATAGATTGAGGAACCCAATTTTGACCTCAAAGGACTACAGTCATAATGAGAAATGTACAGAATCTAGTTTATGTGCAGTAGCTGTTGGAGCTCATGTGAAGATATATTAAATAGAAACACCAGCCCCAGGGTGATAATTCCAATTGCAAAATATTGATGATGACCCTGTTCGCAGAGAATTCAAAATGATGCTTTGATTCAGTTTGTCCTTGAGACACCTACAGTAGCTTCCATGGTTTCTACAGTGCCTGTTTATTTTTTTGTTTATCCAAACAAAAAGCCCTTGAGATGAATAAACATCTGCTTACACAGCCCAGTAATTCCAGTGAAGCTGAAGGCTCCTGTGTTTTCTACACTAAGAACTTGAACACTTGAACACAATAGCAATACCTTGTGTTGGAGGACAGAATTACTGGAAACTCCATTAGTAAATGCAGTATAGTGCACTTTCAGCACAGATCTCCAAACAATGGACTTCATTATTATGATCTAAACACTGTCAGAACTTAATACCATTTCTCAAAATTTTGTAAACATGCTTTATCTTTCCATTGTAATGTAATCATAATAAATCATCGGCAAACAGCATTTAAACTTATTCTGCCTCTGTTTATCAAGATGTCCAATCTGCTTTGTCAGTGAAAATCATGTTTATAAGTAAAACTTATATTTATCTCTGAAAAGCTTCTTCTGGGAGGCAGTTTTAAAAGCATTTATAATGTCTGCTTTAGCTAACAAAGTGTCCTGTCATGGGTAAGCAAATTGTACAATCTATCTAAGCAGAATTATCAAATGGCATAACCCTAACCCTAACCCTAACCCTAACCCTAACCCGACAATTGCCATATCTAAATGGCTGGGATCTTGCTTGCAGATGTGTTATTTTGTTCTTGAAACATCATTTTATATTGTTATACAAGCTTTGAACTCTATTGGCTTCCCCTTCACCTTGTGGTATAGTATATCTCCTTTTTCTAACAGGTGTCTTTTGATGCAGGGATGTTGCTTTAAATCAAACATGCATACTGTACATATTTGTAGCATATACTGACAATATGTATGAACTAAAATGCAAATTACCAGTTTTAATTGGCAACAGAAAATACACTGTAGTGGATAACACTTTTGTAGGAGAGGAAGTGTGGTTAGGATACATTATCCATAATTGCAACTAGGTAGGGGACAGAAAGACGACCAGAAATAGCCTATAATGAGCATTGATACTGTTCTATTCATCTATACCTGTACATGCATATTGAATGCTGACCGCAACGGCTACATGCTGCACCATTCAGACGAGCACATTGCAAAGTTACACATTGTACAATATTTTGTGTCATAAAACAATCATGCAATACTATACTTATTAGTTTTAAAAAGGTGCTGAATTTACCCTGACAAACTCTTCAGACTTGCCCAAAAGGTGCAGCCTCTGACTCTGATAACTTAAAAAGCAATGATATCCATTGCTTTTTTGAAATTGATATTAACATTCTGACCTTGGAACGCGACATCAATTTTGTCCATCAGATTTGTAGTGCAATAATTTCCTCTTTCCCATTGTGACAAGGGTGGCTTGTGGTCAGACCAGAAAGGAGACACACACGGTACTGCGAGGTTTATTATAAATGATAAATAAAAGGTTTCAACAAACAAAACACTATATAAAACAAATGGCACGATGGCCAAAACAAACAGACACAACACAGTGAACACGGAACAAACAAGTAGCAATTGTTTATATCTTTTTCAACCTTATTGTCTCTTTCACATACCTCTCCTACTGTACACACAACAACCCAGAGTAAGCAATTTCCACCACTTTGTTATAGAGCTGTGCCTGGGCTCGATTGCTTGTTAATCATTCAGTCGGGCCCAGGCACATTCTGCACGTGAACTGCTTTGGCAGGGAGGGCAATCAATCCTTCCCTGCTGACCGAAAACACCTGTGCCCCACAAACATTCACTTTAAACAATAATAACACATAACATAAAACACAAAATACGCTCAAGGGCGGGGTGTACCTCATCACACCCATCAACAGATGCTGCCTGCCCATGACAATTTCTGCTAAACTTACATCAGAGATGCCTGCATTGATGGGCAGACTGTAGCAGGCTTCATTCATCACTTGATCATTTTAGCATGCAAATATCTGAGTTGCATTTTTATTTAAAAAATGTAATTACACAGGAATTCATAAAGCAAGGTTAACTTTAAATGTCATATTTTCTTGTTAAATGTGGTATTATTGGTTTTAAGTCATCATGTTAAGCTTACATATTTATTAAGCTTTCCTAAATTTTGTTAGATCTCAAACGGTATCTGAATACCATTCAACCCCCTGGATTTATTTTTTAAATTATAATGGAAATTGAATTTTAGTAAAATAAAGGAACCAAGATCCTGCTGGCTGTTACTGTATTTGTATTGATTTGGCTCTGTTACAGTATACTGAAACATTGTCTGAAACATACTTTGGTGAAGTACAGCTATAGCCAAACGTTTTTCAAACATCATGTTTACCATGTACGATATAATCTCACAGTTCTGTAGTGTGGAGTAGTGGTTAGGGCTCTGGACTCTTGACCAGAGGGTCGTGGGTTCAATCCCCGGTGGGGGACACTGCTGCTGTACCCTTGAGCAAGGTACTTTACCTAGATTGCTCCAGTAAAAACCCAACTGTATAAATGGGTAATTGTATGTAAAAATAATGTAATTGAATGTAAACAATAATGTGACATCTTGTAACAATTGTAAGTCGCCCTGGATAAGGGCGTCTGCTAAGAAATAAATAATAATAAAATAAATAATACAGCTATGGCCAAAAGTTTTGCATCACCTAGAATTTTAGGACTGAGACATAATTAAAAAAAAAACAACTATATCACAAAAGTCGTCAGGAAACCATAATAGTAGTATAGTATTTCACGTTAAGCCCCTTTCACACCGGCACGCCTTAACCCAGGTCCCAGCGACCCACCTCAGGATGCGGGTCAACACAACGTGTTAACCCGAGACAAAATGCTTGATGGCTGTTCCTGAGCCAAAGCAATAACAAACAGCCATGCCTGCGTGAAGGCTTCTCTTCCGCAAGGAACATTTCTGTTTATTCTGTTTAGCCATATTTGTGTTGCTTGAGTCACACCATAAGTCAGATTGCAGCAGGGATGTAGAAACATTTGCTTTAATCAACATTTGGGCTGACGGTTCAATCTAGAGAAGCTTGGATGGAAGCGTCCGTAACAAGCTGCTTCTGGGGCATTGATACGTGCATTGTTTACTTGCGTCTGTCACCCAGGTCAACCCTGCTTTATCAAAAGCAGTGTGAAATTGCATATTCGACCGCATGACACCGGTCCTGACCCGGTAGATCATGCCAGTGTGAAAGGGGCTTTAGATCTCAAAATGTCATATTTTTCAGTTTTTGTCAGTTTTTTGTTAAGTTCATGGAAATCTACAAATCGGTATGTAATTCAATATGCTAACGAAACATTATTAGGCAGGTCTCATTCAACTTTATGAAGCAAAATTTGTTAATTGTATAAGGTGGTGCAAAACCTTTAGCCACAGCTGTACATGACTATGACAGTTTTTATCAGTTATTCATTAAAAATGGTGAGATTACAGTTTAACTATTTTTTGCTGACTGAAAGAAAAGAGTAAACAAAATCTGTTATTCTTCATGGTGGTCGACAATTGGCTTAAATGCCTCACAGAGACTACCACACATGCTATAATTAGCTCAGCTGTAAAATAGATTGTGCTTTTAGATGGTAAGATTAAAAAGGGCTAGCAGGTGCAGGTAAACAACATATGGCTTAATAGAGGCCAATACAAACAACTTCAATCAGAGTTCTATAAAAACATAATGACTATTACCTCTCAGAAGAGGAAATGATTAAAGCCATTTTCTGACTTTGTGGGTTTGATACTTGTCACTTGAATGGTAAATTACCAACATCTGCACAACACCAGCTACTGTTATGCAGCATGGGTAACCACAGAGGTTAGGAAGGGGGCTATATTCCAGGGATAGAGGGGTTTTTCTACTCAGGCCTCTAATTAAATCTGACCCACGCGTGATACCTCAGCTACAGATGATGGCAAGTGAGATTGTTTGAAATCCATACGGTTCCATTTTATATCTTTAATGCACAATATCCTGTGCACAACCAAAAGCAAGACCATCAAAGAATGAAAATGAAAGATTCTAAACACATCTGTATGTATATTTTAATAATGGAACAATTCAGGTTTCCGGAGCAATTAAACAGCAGGGTTTCTACTGTTCGTATAGGGAAAGAACACACTCTGGTTTCAAATATATGCTGAAGGGTTTATATATTTACTTTCTTATATATTTATAAAACCTAAGTTGAGCATTTTCTACAAGTGTGCACATTAAAGTGCACTTTGAGTAAACTGAAGATAATTAGTTGTACTAAATAACCCCAGGGCTCTGCAGTGAATCTAATTTGGTCTCATATATGACAAAAAAAGTTGTTGGTGTGTTGTAGTTCATTGTTTCATTGTTTTTATTACTAGCAAGGCTCTAAAAACTACAAATCCTATACACCACAGCTGGTACCAGTAAGTGTGTGCAACAACTGGCACTTTGATCAGTATTCTAAGTAATAATAACAATAATAAATCAAGAATAAGTCACAGCTTTAGCTTATTCTTGATTTTTGTATATTTGAATAGTGAGTGTATAGACATTAACACCCAGTCTTGAAGTGGTTAAACATGTATATGTAACACGTGTATTTTATTCATATATTCCCTACTTTTTGTATTTTTAACTAGTGTTGGGACTGCTTTAATAAATCCATGACTGCACACAGAACTTTAAAGATGTTGATAATGCATTGTTTAATGAATTATACAATAGCTGGATGCTGTTGTCATTTAGAATAGATTGATGCTGTTTTAACGATCGGTAGCTTACCTTTCATCTGCTGCAATTATGTCATTGCTTCTAATTGACGCACCTGGTACTGCACCCCTGCCAAATTCACAGCACACTATTCATTATATTGTGTTTTCCAGTATTATTGGTGTGATTTATTTATTTAGTTGAGTTCTGTTTGTTTGTTTGGTTTATTTGATGTGTATTTGATTGATTTGTATTGTATTAGAATTAGATTTTGGTTTTGTTCACTATTCTGTATGTTATTTGATTTGGTTTCTTTTGCATTTTTTCAGTGTGTTAAGGACAGCTGCGTCTCCAGCCACCCACCTCTTCTCGTACAGCTTTGACTGAAATAAAACCAAGGTTGCCCTGTATTTTTATAAAAACGTGTGTCTTGGGCATTCATTGAAAGGTTATTGTGATAACTTACCTGATTTCTAAAAGAGTCTGTGAGTGTGTGTATAGTACGTATAGATAACTTTTTGCCTGGGTTATAACCTCTTCCAGGTTTTAGTTTCTATTGCCCTTGCCTTATTGGCAAGGTGTTACATATATCCACAAAACATGAACCTTTTCCACTTTCTAAAAATAAGATTAATCTTGATCCTTGCTGTCTATTTCTGTGATACACATTATTTTATTCCAACCTCAAGAATGACAGTTTGTCTAAATCCATTTCATCCCTTACTGGAATTTCAGCTCTATTACTACTCTACCACACAATTCCTACTCTATGTTTTAAAAAAAGAAATGTGCAGCTATACACCACCTAGAAGTTTGCCTTGATCAGCTTCATCAAATTCTAACCAATTAACAGTAAACAAACATAAAGTACCATTTGTAGCAGTAGCAATGTATTTGCCTCTGATTCCCTAACACAAGGATTGGAAGTTTTCACGTCTGTTTAGCAGCTTTTTACTATTTTAGGTACCAGTTTAGGCAGGATGTTGGGAAATTCCACACATGAAACAGCTGCATTTATAAATCAAGTATATGTGGACTGAACCTTTTTGAGAGGTGCAGTTACATTGTTTACAGTTTCTATGTGCTGTGCTTTACAATGGTTCACACAGTTTTTGCAATGCTTTACTTCTGTGTCATTTATACAGCATGCATATACTTTACCACACTATCTTTTTACTATGCTTTTCTGCTCTTGGCTACACTTTCACATTGTATTTTTAAAATGGTAATGATAACACATTATGTTTCAACTAAACAACATCTGGCATTTGTTTAAATGTTTTATTTTAAAGAGTGTTAGTCTTTAGCCTACTTCATTACAACTGAAATTTTGTAAATTAACCATGACTGTTATTTATATATTTATTTGATAACTCTATATTTAACAATGTTTCACCTTTTTAGCATTAAAGTTTACCATATGGTGTTACTGATAATAACAGAACAAAACAACATTCCATTTGACAAACGCAAATAGTCTAGTGCCAAATGAGGGCATCAGTGTGCACTTGTAATATATTTGTAATAGATGTTTGATACAGTTCAGTTTAAGAGATCAGGATCATTGCAACTGCCAGTTCAATGATCTTTCCTAGGAAACTTGCTAGACAGGAGCCCAGGGAACTGAACATTCAGTGAAAACAGTTTAACCTTGTGGTCTGATGTTACCACAAACAGAGCGGGAGGCTATGATTAGTATGAGAGCAATTTTCTAATAGCGACCCTCACAATGACATTTCATAACCTCATGTGGAGATAACAGGCAACCCCAATTATCATGCATATAATCAGGCTGCCAGAACTAGAGAATGTGCTCGCTACATTCAGATAACATTACAGATTCTGAACATAAAACGTCAGCTCCAAAAGCAAGAAAAACATTATTCTGTTACCATTTATTAGAAGCCTTAAGTAAAGAATACTGTGTAGTAAAAGTGAAAATGTTTTACTTTCAACATGAATACCATGAGACTGGAACACACATGTCATTTTCAATTATGCTTTTTGGCATGTGATATAAAACACCATATGTGACCCAAAATAAAAGCTGTGTTGCTAGTTTTTTTCTTCCCTTTTCCCAAAAGTGTTCTGATCTTGGGACATAGACTTCAATTTCACTTCAAAAACAGCAATCCAATTTTCAGCCCTGCATGTTTGAAGTGTCATCCACAAATTATTCAAAGCAAGTTGAACTTTTACCCTACTATTGCTCAAAATTACATCAAGTAATGTCAGAAATTTCATGTCAGAAATAATTTCTAAATTATAATGTCAAAAGCACTGTCTTTATGTAGAAAAATTTCTTATTCATCCAAATACATAGGGCTTTAATTCCCCTTGAACACTTGCCACAAGATACACTTGTTGATACACTTAGCTGTCAAGATGTTATCAGTTAGCCTGCTTCACAGCCACAGTGGATTAAATCAGCAGCACTGGACAATAATGACCCCTTGTCCTTTGCCTAGGATCAAACCCACACTACTGGCTACCTTATTACTTACCTGTGCCTTTGACCATTTTTGAAGTTATCCTTCAACATTCCACAGACATACTTCATAAAAACCTCACCATGAGTTTTTTTTAGATGTTTTTTGTCTCAAGATGAGCAACAGACACACATAAATGCACACATATGGTGTAACAGCAGGGTACCCACTGGTAGGTTCACATTTGCTTTAAAGTTACATATGACATAAATGTGTACACAATACATAAAGCATATATACATCATTTTGTCCCAGAACTGTAAAACCCTAATATTTCAAAATGAAGAACTCCTTAGGTAATATCATCACACATGTTTAGCATTTTGTTCAGTGTCATATATAAAATAAAACTTTTTTTTTTCACCAAAAAAGAGTATGTTTATAGGTAACTTTATTATTATGTTTTCTAAGCACCATTATTCCAAATGTGTTTTGTTTATATTTTCCTGTATAGTTGTAGTCAAAATTGACATACCCCAGTGGAAATTTATCATTTCTAGAAATTTCTCGAAAACAAAGAATTATAGGAAAAATCTTTTGCAGCAAAAGTTTTGCTTTTGTAGATGAGGAAAAAAAGTTATAAGAAATAGATGTCTACAATGGTTTATTTTAGCAATTTTTTTTTGCAAAAATCCTAATTCAAAAGTATTCATACCCTGACATGGAAAATGAAATGAATAGCTAGTTGAGGCACCTTTAGCAATAATAACCTCTTTTAAACGATTAGGACATTTGTCAGTGAGCTTTTGTTTGGCATGATTATTTTTACCATGTGCAATATAATGATTTTGGCATGATTGTTTAATGATTTTTGACCATTCTTCAACACAAAATTGTTCCAGTTCATTAAAATTCCAAGGACTTCTCTTGTGCACAGCCTTCTTCAACTCATACCAAAGATTCTCAGTCGGATTTAGATTGGGACTTTGACTGGGATATTCTGAAGTAGATTTTGATGTGTGCTTTGGATCGTTGTTGTGTTGAAACGTCCTGTTGCGCTTTAAACCAAGTTTTGTAACAGAGGATTTCAGATGATTGGCCAATATCTTTTGGTATGCTATGGAATCCATTTTACCGTGTATTGGAACTAAATTTCCTGTGCCATTAGAGGAAAAACAGCCCCATAGAATGATATTATCACATCCATGCTTGACAGTAGGTATGGTGTTCTTTTCTTTGTACGCCTCACCAGACTATCAGCATGACCAAATAGCTTAATTTTTGTTTCATCACTCCACAAAACCTTTGACCAGAACTCATATCCATCATTCAAATGCCGTTTTGCAAACTTTAAGCGATTGTCCTTATGACGTTTTCCTAAGAGTGGCTTTTTCCTTGGCCTGCGACCATTGAGACCTTCACCATGCAATACTCGACGTATGGTTGAAATGGAAACCCCGTCCCACTTGCAGCCGATTCACTTTGAATATCTTTGGCAGTCAATCTCGGATTGTTGTTTAACATTTTTTTTTATGTACTGTATACACTAACTGAGGTATACAAGTGCAATCAAATACAATGGAACATTATTCTAAAGAGTTTTTTTTTACTAATAATGAAGCAAACAAATAACATGCTGTCTCTAAGTTTAGTTTACACATTCAGGGAAAGGCTAAATGATTAGTAGAGGAAACAAAACTAAAGCAGGTACCGTATACTTTTAAATGTGGAAGCCAAACTAACATGAACCAGCGAGATCTGAGGCAAATAGAGGAAAGAGTTGGATAGTTGATAATACAACCCATGATAATACTTTTATTGCTAAAAAATAAATAAATAAAAATCTGTCACAAACATCATTATATTATCAAGCTCATGTCTTATGTCAGTCGGGTGCAGATTCACATTTACTGGGTGAAAAGTAAGTCTTGAGGGAACTATAAAACGCAGAAATGTTGAAGGAAGAATTACTGACTTAATTGCAGGAGTGATCCATTGCCCAGTATGTGTCGGTCTGTATTCCCACGTGACTGTCCTCTTGGCTACACATTGAACTTGAACTCAAATAGGAAGAGTTATGATCAGCCAGGTTAACAGGTGGAAAAAACAGGGTTTATTTAAACAAAAATGAATGAGCGTGAGTACCACCCTGAACTACCTAATGCCATTATCCTTCAGATGTTTACTGAGATCAAGCCAGTATCAGACTAACAGTATATCAGTAACAGAATTTTGTTTTTTAGTTCTGCATATGGATTTTCACCCAATACTATCCTTAGAAATATTTAAGTTCACATTAAAAAAAAAGACTTTATATAAAGCATAATCTAAAGTTTTTTCAAATGAAGTCATGTATGAGTGATGAAATAAATGTATTTTCCCTATCAATCTGGACAATGAAAACAATCTGTTAGATTTAGTGGTTTGGGGGTGTAGTGGCAGAAGATATTCAGTTGTACTGCTCCACAAACAGAATATACCGTATTTAAGCTTTGTCTGGCTATAAAATTAATCCCATGTTGCTATCTTGCTTTTTGAACCCACATACTAAAAATTGTACTGCACTCTTATGAATGCTCAAAATGTCATTTTTATTACAGCAAATTTAGTCACCAGAATATATATATATATATATATATATATATATATATATATATATATATATATATATATATATATATGGTTACTTTTATAATTGCTTACTTTAAGGTACATTCTTCCTTAGAAATCCTGCTCTGAAACAGAATCAGGAGATTCAATCAGTCATGGCAAGTCTACAGTCTGGAGAATGTTTACTCTTTGTAAAACTGGTATTTAAAACTCCTACAAGATGTTTGCATTTAAGGAGTCTTCTTTCGGGGTGCCAATGATAGAATCACAACTTGTGTATTCTTAAAATACATGGCATCTGTACTCAATAAAAATGTGCCAGTTTTATTTGATACCCTTCCGGATGTTTCGTAATCAGTTGGTTACACTTGTAATCAAAGTTAGAAAACACAGCCTTAAGGAAAGTGCAGGCTGAGAATGGTCTGTGTTTGGTAAATGAAGGTAACCTTATATTGGAGGCCATATGTATACATTTGTATAACATTGTGTAACTCGATTGATCCCTGGAATGAGTACCTGTTACAATATAGAAGTGACTAGATGTCAGTGAGTGGGAGGTTAATGATAGTGTCATAATATATTTGACATCTGCCTTCAACAAGAGTCAAAATATTTTGTGGACCAATTTTGTCTGTAATACAGCAGCTCCCTCCCTGAGTAGCACAATGGGAGTACATGGAAATGTCTCACATATCTGTGGAGATTCCTCTAATAAATATGATTTCAATGTATTCCTCTAATATTCCTATAATTTTTGCTGGTTAATTTTCAACAGGTAATTTTTCCACATTTTATTGTGTTACATGGAATCAAAATGGATTTAATTAGGAGTTTTGGCCACTGATCAACACAAAAAAATTCCATAATGTCAAAGTGAAAAATAAAATCTAGAGTACAGGTGGAGTATATATACTGTATGTGTGTGTGTGTGTGTGTGTATTATTATTATTATTATTATTATTATTATTATATTATTATTATTATACTATTCCAAGTGTACATTGTTAAAATTAAAGATCAATAATGTCACTATTCTGTTTAGTCTTGTCTGCCTTTTTCATTATTCATTTTTTTTATTGTTAAATTATACTCTTTAAACTATACTCTTATTATCTATTATCTTATAATTTACAATAGAGACCAGTAACTATATTGTAAATACTGTAAAATATCTTTAGTTGAGAGTTTTTTTTATGATGTGTTGATGATTTATTTGTCATAACGCAATACTGAATGGATCTTTTGCTGTCCAACATTCTCGTTCCACAGGGTTTGAAAGAACACATTTTTTAAACAAGGATGCTACAGTAAGTGCTGATCTGCATTTATTATAACATATTAACTTGTGTTTCGTTGTGGAAATGATGAACAAGAAATATCGTTGTTTGGCCACAGGTAATTTCAGGTCTATTTACATTGACTTATAACTGAAATGTTTTTACAGCAGTTTACTTCATGTGTTCATAAGCCTACATTTCATGGCAATGGGATTTAAAAACAAAATTATTGCACTTTAATTGCTGTTAGAGTTGTAGTTATGACATTTTTAAAACCATGCATAGATATTTTATTACACACAATCTTGAATACACTTATTATGTCACTTACACACACTCGCTCATTCAGTGAGAGGTATGGTAGGGTTTAAAATGTAAGATTAAAACCATAAATAATGTGAATCTTAGTTTTGAAGGTGAAATACAATATTATGAGCAATCTGCAAAGATGCTGATCAGTATGTCTGGGTAAAATTGCGGTGTATGCTGTATTCACATATTTCTGGTGATACTTTACTAATTGGAGTGATCCCTCTCTGTCAAGAATAGCACTGCAGAAAGCTGCAGAGGAGTCATTAGTTTATCTGAACTGTTTTGGAAGTCTAGCTGTGGGGCCAATGACTGATGTACTATAGGCCTCATAGCAAGAATAACAGCCTCCACGTCTTTATCTCCTCATCAATCAGATGGATGGTGAGCAGATCGGCCTCATTTGTCACGCCACTCACTTGGAAATGTTTTGATAAATTATTTTAATTAGATTAGTCAGAAACCAAGTGATATAGACCATCATAATTCTTGGGCAGAGGAAGTAGGAAAATAGTGTCTTAGAGATTGGAAAAATGTATATTTTTTCCAGAGCAAAGATTTGTGGGATGCCAGTAGTCTTTTTTTGAGAAGGAAGCACAAGAGGAAGCTGATATTGACATTGATTATTTAAAGGGTACTGGGTCAGGAACTAA
Organism: Acipenser oxyrinchus oxyrinchus; assembly: GCA_030684275.1. NCBI lineage: Eukaryota > Metazoa > Chordata > Actinopteri > Acipenseriformes > Acipenseridae > Acipenser > Acipenser oxyrinchus. The sequence continues at coordinate 24,219,101 of CM060247.1, read as the reverse complement.
GAAAGGGAATTTGTTTGGTGACCAAAAATATTTGTTCCCCGAATGTAAGCTGCTGAGCAAATCCTTAGAAATGATTAACAGAACTAACGTCACCACTAGTCAGGATGGATACACAAATATCTAATTTCCTGTTTCTCCTATTGAGAACACATAACATATCAGAATGTAACAAGGATCGCAATGAAGCAAGTTATTACAACTGTGTGTTACAGTAATGTTCAATGACATGGACCCCTATACTGTATTAAATAATAGTTTCCCTTAGGAAATGGCTTTTAACTTATAAAAATGTCTGACAAGTCTTAATATCACCTTATCAAAATTCTTTTGTCCAGTCAGGTCAGATTAATTGGTAGAATTTAGTATCAAAATGTTTCCTGTAAGCTTAAAGAAAACTACTTCAAGTTGATTCTAAATGTTTTTTTTAACCCATATGTGTTGACTGAGTGGATCTTGTTGGCTTAGTTATATATTTATTGCATTTATATAGCGCTTATATAGCGCTTTTTATATAAAAGTATCGCAAAGCACTATTCAGTGCATAGCAGAAAAAAAGAACAAACCACAATACATTTGTATAGCATGTCACACATACAACTGCCAAGTCAGACCATTTAAATAAAAGTATACACATAATACAAAAGCAGCAATTTTAAAGTTACATTAAAACCCACTAAGATAAGAAAGCCATTTTATAAAAGTGCATTTTTAGTCTTGATTGTAATGGTCCCAGCTTCCCTGACAAATGAAGGCAGAGCATTCCATAATGTAGGAGCTCTACAAGAAAAAGCCCTACCTCCCGTGTTGCTTTTGTTGACCCTAGGAATAACCAGCAGCCACGTATCCTGTGATCTCAGAGTGCAGTTTGGAAGATATGAGGTCAGTAACTCCTGCAAATAACTAGATGCTAATCTATTCAGGGCCTTGTAAGATAACAGCAAAATCTTAAAATCAGTTCTATACTGCACAGGGAGCCAATTTAAAGAGGCCAAAACAGGGGTATGTTCACTTTTCCTGGTTTTAGTCAGAATTCTAGCAGCAGTATTCTGAACAAGCTGCAAGCAGGATACCACACGTTTTGGTACACCAGAAAAAAGTGCATTACAATAATAAATTCTAGATGAAACAAAGGCATGCATTAGTCTCTCAGCATCAGCTACGGAAATAATTGGTCTAATTTTGGCTATATTTCTCAAATGGTAAAAATATACTTTAGTAACTTCCCTAATATGAATCTCAAATGATAGATCAGGATCAAAGATGACCCCCAAACTCTTAATTTGGGAGGTAAAATCAGCATTATCGGAAGTACACGGGCAAGAACTGTCATTTGTGTGACTTGTGTGCTTCAAGATGGTTGTTCTGTGTGAATTAAGATTCAATTTTGCCATCAGAAATGGAATGAAGCATTGAAAACTTGCACAGTACCCTCTGCTTGTAGACTCCTCTGATTTGTAAATAACACCTGCTTCTTAAGTTCCACTTTCAAAGTCTCTTCTTCAGGGCTATGCAGACATTTAAGAAACACCTGTTGCTGTCTGATAAATTTGCGCCTAACCTTTTGCAGCCAACAGGATGCAGTTCTGGGAGCAGGAAGTACAGTACAGTACTTGCAAACAAACAGAGTTTGCCAATGATTGTAACAATAATTGCGGCAAATTGAAACCGTGTTTAAGACCAAAAAAAAAAAAAAAAACTGAACATTTAAAAAAGTTTTTTTTGACCGGCACTAGCACTTTATACACAACTATATACACAAACAAACAAAACATCTGTACGCTTAGTAAATACAGCAGAAGGTCTGGCTTCATTACACCATTTACTGTTAAGGATTAAGTGTATATGCACTGTAATGTAATGCTAAGGATTTAAGTAGGGCTTCTGTTTTTTTATTTTTTTTTATTTTTCGGTGCTTGTTTTTGATCAATTTTCGAGTTTATGTAACTCGTTTTTTTTTTGTTTTGTTTTTTTGTCGGGGCTTTTGGTTGCTTCACAAAATGCTTGGGCGTTTTTTTCTGTCACAACAGCACATTTAGTTGTACCTAAACAAAATCCTTATGGTCACAGGCACATTCTTCTGGTAAAAGCTGGTTTTGTTTTAGTTTTCTTGTACTGCAGTAGTTTTTTCTTTTTTTTAATGGGAAAGGGATGAAGTCCATGTGAACTGAGTGACCATTTCCAGTGTTTGCATTTTTGTATCGGGTGTTTTATCGGTTAGATTGATAAATATATATTTATGTCAGTGTTTTTTGTGATCATGCAAACCGCCCCTCCCCCCCACAATAGCCTTGTGATCGTCTTTTGGGTCATGACCCCCAGTTTGAGAAACACTGATCTAGCCAATGCTAGAGCCTTCTTATATTTAACAGGTGGCCCTTCCATGTGATGTAATGAACATGCAGTTTAGATTCCCGCCATCTCCATTCTATATTACAACCCTCATATTTCATCTTACCAGTTGTATCATTAAACCACAGTGAGCTTTTTTTAAAAGACACTCTCTGAGTTTTGATTGGCGCTACAGTATCTAAGATACCAGTCAAGGTGGTGTTGTAGGTATTAACCAGCTCCTCTACTGATGAGGACTCACAGTGGTAATGAGCTCAAGACATCAGAAAGCTTAACAGCAGTTGAAGAATTAATTACCCGGGATTTAAATGTACGGTCCACAGTCTTTGTAGATACTGGCAGAGTCACCTAAAAAAGAATGGCAAGATGATCACAAATAGTAAGATCTAGGGTTATGATGTTCTTCACAGCTAAACCACGAGAAATTACCAGATCTAAAGTATGGCCACGATTATGCGTAGGACCTTTGACATGCAGGATATAATCTAAGGAATCCAGTAGCCTCAAAAATTAGAGTTAGAATCAGAATCAGTGTCAACATGAAGGTTAAAATCACCCAATAAAATAATCATATTTGAGTGTCAATATAGATAGCAGATCCCCAAATTCAGTCAGTAAATAGCGGGTTTGACTTAGGTAGTCGATAAATAATTACAATATGAACAGGTAATGGACTGTTTAATGTCAAGGTTAAAACTTCAAAAGATGAATAACCTTCAACAATTTCCTGTTTGATTCACTATGGAAAACAGTAGCAAGTCCACCTCTCCGCCCAGTAGAGCGAGCTTTCAGGGAAACATTGTCATTCAGTCCAAGCCAAGTTTCAGTTAAAGAGAGAATATCAATGCTGTAATCCTGAATAAAATCACTAAATTAACTGAGCCTTATTAGACATAGACCTGACATTAAAGAAACCTAGGTGTAAATTCGTCCAATCAAGAGCATGTGGTTGAGCATAGACGAAGGTTACTGTAGCAAACACCTCTGTGTTTACTCAATGGGTAGCGGGAATTGCAGGAAATTTTAACCTGAATTTTACATGCCTCTTTAGATTCCCTCTCCTCTCCAGTTCCTAATTTAAATACCTTGCTAGGTGGTGTTTGATGTTATTATTTATTATTAATTTCTTAGCAGACACCCTTATCCAGAGCGACTTACAATTATTACAAGCTATCACATTATTTTTACATACAATTACCCATTTATACAGTTTGGTTTTTACTGGAGCAATCTAGATAAAGTACCTTGCTCAAGGGTACAGCAGCAATGTCCCCCACCTGGGATTGAACCAACAACCCTCCGGTCAAGAGTCCAAGAGTCCAAATTGCGCGCCTGCTTAATTTTACACATAAAACATATCACCACGCATAGGCGTGTAATATTAAATAATATCACTGTTAACAGAGAAGAAAAATGTAGGATCACACTGAGGATAAAGGCAACATTGATCGATTTTGCCAGAAAATGCCACGACAAAGGTTCCATGTTGCAAATATATCAGCAAAAGAGAGAGTAAAAGATATTCATTGCTTTGCTTTGTACACTGTGAAGGTGGCACCCGATGTGATCCAGAGCGCTCTACCGCCAGGGGAAATTAACATCGACTTGTTTTGATCATCGACAGCTGACCGTCTTCCTAATTTGAAAACATTAGCTTTCAGATACATAAATGCAGTAACGAATGCAGCTGATGCTGAGCGCAGCAACTCGCTGTATAATCTTGTCCTGTCCGATTGGTGGCGTTCTCTTTCGGAAGACAAACTGAAAGAGCTGGTCCTGTATTTCAATCTTGGAATTTGAAAGACTTTATGTTTTTTAAAAAAAGCCATTGTTTTCTACTTATTTTATTTTATTTATTTATTTATGTATTTATTTTTTTACTTATGCTAGTATTTTGATATCCAGTATGAGAGAAGAACCCAATACAACTGCACAATACTTTGTGCATACTTGTAGAGATACCACATAATTTTGAATAATTTTGATTTTTGTGCACAATTCCCTGGGGTGTAGGTAGTAGACCTGAGAGAATATTTCTGCATCCTAACTTTTTCAGCTGTCTTGTTAAGGATCAGAATTACAGTTGAAAATAGATCAATCATTTAGTTGTATAGTGCAAATTACAAACTTTCTAACTAGGTATGACAAAACATTTATGTTTTCCAGCATGCAGTTTGTACTCAATAGACTGCATACATTTTTCAATGTGTTCTGTCAGCCCAGCTGCTCTGGATGTGAGCTGGTATCTTCTCAAACAATACAGTGAATACTTGCCTTTTCTGTTTATGTCCAGTTCAATATGGTCATTCATTTTCCCATTTTAAGTTAAAAGATCTTCTGCAATTATTACACATTGGAAAGCAAATAGCAAAAAAACTAAAACCAGAGGGCCTCATAATCTTTCACTGTGAGCTCTTTCATGTTCTGAACATTATGTTATTTTGAGGTCCAAACTACTATACTGCATGTTATATACTTACATATGTTTTTTTTTTTTTTTTTTTTAAATCTGCACCAGCTATCAAACTAAAATAGCCACTAGATGGAGTAATGTAATTGTAATTAGTATAGCAACAGCTGTTTTAATGGAAACAATAAAAAGAAATCATATTTTGAATCATATTTTGATTATTAAATATTCTCTAAAAAGTCAATTTTATCCCTAGGATGATTATGAAAAATGAATCATATTAAGAATAGTACATGCATTTCATGTGAAATGTAAAAATGTACATCTATTTAAAAAATATTATAGTAATGGCTTTTTTTGCACAGGGCACAACAGACCCACTGGGGGTCCCAGCTACAAAGGATTTGAGAACCCCTGCTATAGAGAAGCTAAACTGCCAAATTCTTATCAACTTACTGCTAAAGCATAACATAATCTGGGGGTATATTGAGGCATTGTGTTTGTTGATCTGACTCTTCATCTGTACAGTATGTAACACTGAGATTTATATATAGCTAGATGATGAAACTTGATGTGGACATACTTTAGCACAAGATGTTGAAAGTATAGCTCTGGGATGGTGTAAAGGCACCTGTCCACCTGTCTCTTTACAAGGGAAATACATCCAGGTGATCTACTTTTTCATGTCACTGACATGCTTGTTTGATGTTATGTGGTACTCCTGGCTAGTCCACTTTTCACATTTACAAGAAAATCACTTTAGTTATTTTCAGATATAAGATGCATTACCCACTTATGACATTTTACAACCAATCTGATTCATCTGAGACATTTTATAGAATGTATGCTTTCACAGAATTCCATTACGTCAAACAAATGTTGTGCCTATTTGTCAAAACCAAAAAAGGTTAGCCAAATCTGTAACCTCTCAGAGTGCTTAGTGCCAAAGCCATGGGAAGCCAGTAAACGTGAAGAATCCATTAGTCAGTGATTGAAGATGTGAATCAGTGCATTATCCAGTCCAAGCTTTGATAGGATTGAAATCTTCCACACAAACACTATGGACACCCCCTTACACATCTGGTTTAAAACTGCCTTGTTATCAATGTCATAAACTTCCAGCAGAGAACAAGAAGGATATTAAAGGAGCACAGACAATGGTAGATCTTTATTTGTATTTCTTTATTGTTTACCAGAAACAAACTAACACAACTTGCTGTTTCACCACAGGATTTGAGGTCCCTCTTTACCTCCTCAGCAACATCATACAGTGTTTATCATTGAAAAGGCCAGGTCTTACATCTTAAAGTGAAAGTCCCTTGTCTATATATATATATGAAGCCTCCTTCACTGCCAGCGTAGCTGTGATAGTCAGAGAAATGCCTTTGACAAGCAGCACTGAAATCAGCATGCCACTATTATTATTATTTTATTATTATTATTATTATTATTATTATTATTAATTTCTTAGCAGATGCTCTTATCCGGGGCGACTTACAATTGTTACAAGATATCACATTATTTTTACATAAAATGACATTATTTTTTACACATTATTTTTACATACAATTACACTTTTATACAGTTGGGTTTTTACTGGAGTAATCTAGATAAAGTACCTTGCTCAAGGTTACAGCAGCAGTGTCCCCCACCTGGGACTGAACCCATGACCCTCCGGTCAAGAGTCCAGAGCTATAACCACTACTCCACACTGCTCCACACTGCTGCCCTATACAGAGGGTCCGAGTGAATGGGTAACCGGTAAATTTGTAACCCACTGAAACGTCAGTATTAAGGAATGATTCTGCAAGATATGCGTTAGTATGGCATTTGTTTATAGAGTGAGCTACAGTACGCATTTTATTTTTATTTAAAAAAATAAAAGGTACCATTCAGTATGAATGTATATAATGTTTTCCATATGCTCTTTTATTGAAATAACCATTTAATTTATTTGTTCCCATACTGCATTGTGGGCCTTAAGTACAAAGAATGCACAAGACAGCACTCTTTAAACGATGGTGTGTATAAATAGGTGTTGCCAGGGTCGTCCAGCTCTGGTTCATATTGCTAAGCAATCGGAGTCCCCTCAAGGTCAGACTGAAAAGATAAAGTAGCTTCAGCAATTCCTTTTAGGGCCAGACTGAGACAAAACGTTCTGGTCTGACAGTGAAATATTTCTTAAGTAGTAGATGGTAGCTATAGGGTGGAAAAAAAGTTTTAGTTGGAGAAGTGTGTGTCAGACAGTTGTGCAGTGTAATCGAACAGCTGCCAGTAGGAGACCTTTGGGCTTCAAGCTGGAGGTAAGGTAAGGTAAGACCCTCTGTGTTGGTATCTGAGGGTATTGAGAAAAGAGCTTTGAGTCCACTGCAGTTCCCTTGCCTTTCAGGCTGAAAGCTGGCTTGCCGCTTTCACGGAATCAGTGACTCCTTATTTATACTTTTTTCTTTCTTTCTTCCTCACCAACCTGCGCATGGTTGCGTTGCAGGCTGCTGCTTTCCTATCTGTGGAACTTGAGTTGACTGCCTGTGTATTATTAATTTAAAGGAGTGAGTGTTGTCGTCTTTTACAGCCTTTCATTCGTGTGGGAGCACGTCCTCCACCGGGGCTAGGCTCTGCCTTACCCCCGCTGTCGAGCGACTCAGCTGGCTGCCAAGTGGCAGTTTTAATATATATATATATATATAAATATATATTGTTATTGTTGTTGACTAAATACCCTTGCTGACACATCTGCAGTGCGCATGCGGTATCCTGCTCGCCTGCGTTGTGCAGCAGCAAAAAAAACCAAAAAAAACAACAGCAGGCCTTGTCCTCCACGGGCTGTATTTTTCCAGACCCGCTGTAGAGTAGACCTCGCCGGCTGCCCCGGCCCGCCCACCTCAGCGCGTGGGGCCGTCGAAAAATCAACAACAACAGCAGTGTGCTCCCCTCTAATATTGTTGTTATTGTATTATTGCGTTGTACTCCGTCCACAGATTCGCCCGCCACGGCTTCGGCCTGTGTGTCCACTGGTATACGCTACGCACTGACCAGGTGTGTGACTACATGCGGTTAGTGCAGGCACCGCTGCTTCAGTTGCCCCCAGTTGCTTCGGTACCCCGTTGCATGCTCAGCCCGTGGTACTTCGGTGCACTCGGTGCATGCTGAGCTCGGTGCACTCAGTGCGCATAGCGCTTCGGTGCTTGGTGTGCTTGGACCAATTAGTGCGCATAGTGCTTGGCGCACTCTGTAGTGGCAGCCATGTCGAGCATCCCATGGTTCCATGCCTGTACATCTTGTAAGGCGAATATGCCACTCAGTGACAAGCACCCGCTCTGCGTGCAGTTTTATTTTTAGTGGCTTCCTGGGATGAGGACTCCTTCCCCACCGAGTTGGAGGAAGAAGAGCCAGCGCCGTCAACTGTGGCGTGTGGATGGGAGTGGTGTTAACTCACCAAGTGGTGACGACAGCTCTGGTATACATTTCCCATACATAATGTTGTTGGTGGTCGTCTTTGAATTGAAAGGGATCGTTGGTTCCCTGAAAGAGAAGACGACCACCAGCTGCGAGGTTGCATCGGTCACCCTCATGGGTTCGATGGAAAAAGAGAAATGGCTTCCTCAGTATGACAGTTTTAATCCCTCGGTAGGCGGGACCGGCGTCATCAGGAAGGGGCCTATCGGCAGCTCTGGTATAGAGAGCTCAGAAAATACCTACCAATAGGCAGGCATATCCCATACGTAATGTTGTTGGTGTTCATCTTCTCTTTCAGGGAACCAGGGTTACGGTAAGTAACCTAACGTTCTGAAGTTGTGTGAAGCATTATGTTATGCAAATGAAGTGGGTACCTAATTAACATACCTCTGTGCAAAAATCAAAAAGGTTGGTGTGGTCACAGCCCCAGTACAGCCGTGAGCAGGGCTCAGGCTCCAGGGCAGGCTGGGTGATCACTGCCCTTATGAGGGTGGCCAGCTCTGCAGGCCACCCAGGGCTTCCTCTTCACTGGGTTGGGCCATGTGGGCTCTGGGTGGTGTGTGGTTGGGCTGCCTCTTCTGCCGACTCCACCTCAGAGGCCCGGTCACGCTCCCTCTCCTTGAGCACAGCCTCGACTCATTCTGAATGAGCCATGGCGAGCTCTAGGGAGGTTGGGTCACGAGCCAGACCTGCTGACGCAAGGCAGTCAGGGTTAGTCCGTGGACAAAGGCCTCCATGGTCAGGTCCTCTTTGGAGGCTGGTGGAAAATTAGGGTACCCTTTTCGGGCCAGGTACCTGACGTCAGCCACCGGCTCCCGACGGGGCATTCTAGGGCTGTGGCTAACACATTACACTGGGCCATCTCGTCTGGGCCCAGGTCCAGCAGAACCTACAGCTCTTTCCCCTCCAATATAGCTGCCCGTAACTACTACAGCAATTCAGGTTGATGGTTTGTAAACAAGGCAAGGCCTCTTGGCTTAAACAGGCTATCAGATTGCTGTTTTTTTCCCTATTAGTCCATCCATTTATCATTGCCATTATTACGACTTGTTTCAGAAAGTCTTGCCAGTCGGACTTACCATCATACTGTAGTTGGCTGTGGTAGGCCCCTTTGTTTACTTCCTGCCGAGTCGAGCGCATGTCCAGTGGTGACTTCGCTCCCTGCTTGACGTGCCTTTGCACTCCTCTCATCTTCATGCGTGATGACGTTTCCGCCGTCTCTTTTTCTTCCTCGATGGTGATGACGCAGTGCCCCTCAGCTTGCAGGGCGGTCTGCCCACCTTCCAGCTCCACTATCTTGTTCCCTCTTCTCCTCTGCCTGCGGGCTCTCACCTCTCTCTCGCCCCGTGCTGTCTCCTTCCCACATGGCGCCCATCTTCAGGTCGCTCTCGACCCCCAGTCCAGCCACCAGCGCCTCTAGTCAGGCCAACAGCTCATCTATCTGCGGCGTCGTGTCCACCATTTTCTCTCTCTTCTCCTCGGCCTGTGGGTTCTCACCTCTCTCTCGCCCCACGCCATCTCCTTCCCACATGGCGCCGTCTTCAGGTATATTTTGTATTTCTACTTTTAATTTAGAAAAACATTCAAATACATGTCTACTTAATGAAATGTGTCTGCTAAAACAGTATCTAATTTACAGTGACTAGTTATAGCATCTGCAATATGACTGCAGCAACTTGGATAACAACAAAGACCTTCTAAAAATGAGTTACAATATTTAATGTTCTTATGTGGCCCTTCAATTTTAAGATATCAGTAATTGGAAAGGATTACTAACTGCAGTAAACTTTAACGATAGGCATTTGCTAACTCTAAGTTTTAAAACTTAGCTATGGTTCATTAACATAACACAGTGGAATGATCACAGTATCATGTAGTAATTGTAGAACAGTACTGCATGTGTGAAAACTTTAACAATAAAGCCAAAACTAAAACGCTTTAAATTTAAAACTGGTTAATACACTAGCAAGCACTAATTTATTTTAACATATTGTTTAGAAACTTTGCGATACCTGCAGGGTGGATAGTAGTATCTACACGTATCGACAATAACAATCCAAAGCAAATTTGCACCATTGTTCCAGATTTTCTAAGTCTGGCATAAACAATTTTGGGTTGCTACTTAATTAACCCCTTGTAAAAAGAAAAGAAAACAAAAAAAAACAACACAAAACTGCTTAACCTAAAAAAGAACAGTCCTACAGGTACCACAGTAGCAGGCGCAGTTTACACCGCCTCAGAGTTTCTGATCGCATCATAAATTCCAGATTTCCTAAATCCATTGATGGAAATGTCCAGTCTGCTTTTAGCAAACTGACTTCATCACTCACTGCCATTCTCATATTCACTTTGGCATCCGACACATTCTTGTCCAGCGCGTGCTTCTTTAACCTGTGCTTCTTTATCCCGCCCTCAGTCTGTCAGAGGGCGGGATCGCACACTGTATGCGTCACTCTGATTGGTAGAAGTATTATTGGCGATCCAATCCAAACCGCCAATAAAACCAAAATAAATTCCACTCCAAAATGTCCCCTTATACGGTATGTCAAAGAAAATATTAAAGGAAGGTTGGTGTTTCTTATGCGTTTCACTTAAAACCGGACATTAGGATGTCTGGGTTTGTTAATTCCTGCCACCCAGGCACAGATGCCAATTCCCAGACTGTGCGGGTCAAACCCGGACAGGTGGCAACCCTAGCTGCAGCTCATTTGAGATTTTTGCTGGACTGATCATCTCCTATAAGCTTAAAAAAGGGTCAGTGTTTTGTGCTGTATTTATACTTGTAAACACTTTTTATAGAGCCTGCTACATTGATTTTAGTTCAACAACTATAAATCCTCCCATTTGAATGAGTGTGAACAATCAATTGACTCAGAGCAGAACCTCAAACCATGTGCCTTTTAGCAACACTCTGAAAATACGCACGATTGGCCTCAGTGCTTCCTGCTGGTTTGTTTAATGCATTTTCTGCTCCCATGTTCCCCCTGGTGGCAGGCTAATGAAGTGCATGATTTAATTTACTCCGAAAAAACAGGATTGCAAAGCTGCGACATTTTTGCACTAGCCTACCTCAATATCAACATTTTTTTTAAAAAGAACATTCCATTCTGGGCGCCAAAAGTTGTCATAGCCATAGAAGCATACATATTTTTATTGGGTAACTGTAATGAGCACACGAAAACATACCTAGGGATGTAAAAATCGATGCTGAATGCAATGCTAATGCTTCTACTATTGTAGCTACATTATTTGCAACACTAATATGGATATCAATTCAATAAGAGTGTGTTTATACATACTTTGTAGCACAGAGCCTGCCTAGTGTTTTCTTAGTGAGGCCCAAGTCAGAACTGTATTTCTCTCTGAATTGAGGTATACACAATAATACATTTCTTCACATCTGTAACATTGCAAAAGGTTTTCTGTTTTACCACTATTCTTTTCTTTTATATTATTCGTTTTATTGTTATTTTGTTTCTGAGCCCTTTAGCCAGATGTTCCAGTCCCTAACCAACAATAAAGAAGCCACTAATAATACAGTTGTTATTAAAAAACCTTTTATTCAGAAAAAGCCAACTTATACTAGCTGCAAACAACTCTTCCTGTAGCGCGCAATGTCAATGTGCTATGGTTTTTCCCTAACCAGTCATTGAAATTCCATTTCTGAGCCAAAATTAACCCTATTACTGCTGATGGCCAGTATTTGCTCATTGGTGTTGTCTGGTAATGTTACAGTCATTTTCAGAAATCAGTGTGCATCCAGTGCAATGTGTGCATGATTGAGCAGTTACATTTACCTTGTATAACGCGCATCCCTTGTATAACTCTTTCTTCTCGTAAATTCAGTCCTCACGTATAATTGACTATTAAAGTGTATCTTGCAAGTTTTTTTTTTTTTTTATCACTGAAATGTATGCAGCAGTGTTTATTAATATTAGCATTTTTATTTTTTTTAAAAAAACATCTTATAGGCCACTAAAATGTGATTAATGTGGATCACAGTCCACGCCTACCAAAAACATAACCTTTTTGTACAACGTCACCCATGACGTATCAAAAAGGAAACAGTTCTCGACCTGTATGTCTGGCCTACAGGTTTGTGAGATAAAAAAAAATAATAGTAATAATAATAATATGGTGAATACGTGCGTGTGTGGCGGTTGCACGAACGCCAACATGTCAGGGCATCGGGTGCATGCCTTTCGATTGAAAAAAGTGCTGTATTTCACTCCTGGTTGCTGTTTGTGCAAGTCAAAAGAGAGGACTTTACCGCGAAACCGTTCACCAAAAGAATTCTGTCGTCTGTGGTGCACACTTTCTCGACAGTAAATATCTGGAGGGTGACTTACTTGAATATAGCATGGGATTGAGAAGCAAGCAACGAGTCAGGTTGAGGTCAGATGCGGTACCTTCAGTGCACGTCAGAACCCACCATGAACACCAAAATACAACTCGTCTTCAAGTCAAGGCTGTTGCGAAAGTGCATATTGAGTACAGTATACAGTATACAGTAATGAAAATGGATAAAACTAGCTGCAGTGATTATGTGGAAAAGAATGGACTGAGTGGTATCAAGTATCAAAGGGATTAAGAAGAAGTTATGATGCAATTTTTTAAGACCGTGGTTACCAGAAAAGCTGAAAGGAAATCGTTATGTGGACTGTGGGTTCTCTGTTTCTTAATTTCCTTGCTTACCTAACGAGTAAGTAAGTTACAGTATTTCAGTTACATTACTATTTTTGACAGAAACCTAGTCATAATATCGGCACTCACTATTAAAATTATATAGAGATTATTTTGTGTGCATCATCAGGATACAAAACATGTAAATAGTTGTTATGGCATTACCATATTGGAATATAAATCTGTATTTCTGGATTACAAACAACTATCCAAACTTTAATGTATCAGAAAATTTGTACCACTGACGTAATGCTGAGTAAAGAAACATTTATTTTTCCATATTCATTGCTGAAGTTGTCTTATCTGCTTTATATAATGCCATTTTATCAATCCTTATGTCTGCTGTACATTATTGTAATGTTTGTAATTTATCGTCTTTGTAAAGATTTCACAGTGTCACTGTCAGTGGTCTGCTGTTCTGTGAGTCTGTGGCCTGTGATCAGACAAAATGACAAAAATGTTTATTATAGGCCATAACAGACAATTGCTAAACTAATATAAACTAATGACAGAGTATAGATACTGAAGCGTATGTTATTGGTAATCAAACACATTACAATTTTGTAAATTACACTCACCATGCAGTGTTGCCGATCTGCCGCAGATTTTGGAGGCTCCACAACTCTATTTCTTGTCGATCCTCATTTAGTCGCTGTCTCTGATCAGTGGGATCCCACTGGCTCACCGGCGGTTCACAAATGTAGGGTTGTGGCACCTGTTCCCTAAAATTAATTGGGTCTTCGACTTCATCTTCTATGTTTTCAGCGGCAGTCGCCATGGGCATTTACCTTTTCATACGTAACTTCCGGTTTTATTCCGGCTAGCACGTTTTTTGAGTGGGTGTGGCCATCCACCACTCAAAATCCATCATATCTTTGTTGTCTATTAATATTTTTTAACCTCAGAAAAACAATTTTATTTCTATTGATGAAATGTATACAGAAATGTATTGGTGTGTTTGACCTGCAAGATACACTTTAAGCATGCTAATATTTATCATACTTTAAACTGTGTTTATATATGCTATGTTATCAATGTATCAATTAAGCATAAACTGCAGACTTGTTATAAAGTCACACAATCCCATTAAAATCTTTGGCTTTATTTTTTTCTAAAACATAAATAAAGTGTTGTCTACAACATATTTTGCTTACATGAAAAATGAGTATTTATATAGGTTATCATTTATGATACACGTGTAACTGCACTTAGGTGTACTGCGCTGCTCGTAAAAATTCATCCTGTGTATAGTGCGCCGCAATGCTTCTTCAGTTTGTAAAAGAGTGTGCAGAATTTTCTGAAAAATACGGTAAACTTGAGTGCTACTTTTGTTCTCAAAATGCTGCATATATACATGCAATTGATAAAAAAAAGTTGCGAGTCAACATCTTAGATACAAAGCATTCTTTAAAAATACCGAGGTAAAACTGCCTTCTTAGTGTTAATCAAAAATGGTATGGAAATAAAAGTGAAAATCTAGCTGACTGAAACATTTTAATTGCAGTAAGTTAATGTATCCTTAATTTCCTGCCCACTGTCTTTTCTCATACACTGCAGTTTTCTGCCCTCTAAAAAAGACATGGAAGAAACAGCCAAGAAAGCAGATGTAGAATAGTCTGGAGCTTCTCTGGAAATTGACACTTTTAAAAAACATTTGACATTATGCAGGGATGTTCTGTGTCAATAATGGTAAAGACTCCTAAAACAACTTCCACTTAAAATTGTCAATTAGTGCTGACCAGTTGAGGGAGAAGTCAGTGACTCTAAAGGTCATACATTCCTCCTCTTTAATGGAAAGCTTTCACCAAAATATTAGACAGAATGCATGGACCCAGTTATAAAATAAAGCAAACATAAGTTGATGCTTAACCAGGTAAAGCAAAAAATACAGAAATACGTGCAGAAAAATGTATATTATTATGATGAGGTTTCATTTTCAATTAGTCCCTGTCTATAAGCACTAGGTGATTGCTTATATCATGCTACCCTATTATAATGCGGTTGTTGGGGTCCATAATTATTTGTGTTTTGCCTTATAACAAATATTGGCATTTTTGTTCCCAAAATGATTTACAGAGCCCACAAGCCAAATTAATATTGTAGTGTACCGTGGAAAATGAAGGAAGGAGAAACACAAAGTTTGCAAGTACTCGAATCGACAGTTTATTGAATCGACATAATTATGGATACCAGTCAATGTGCAAAGAGAATTATTAATTGTAATTTCTATCTAATCATTATTATGGATTATTACATTTTTCTATTTTTCCCCTGAAATCTTTTACAGATATCAAAAAAAAAACAAGGGAGAAATCCCTACATAAGTTATCAGAAGGACAGAAGCAGATATTTAGGAAGAAATGTAGAAGTGCCAAAGAGTGAGAAGACAAAAGTAGAGAGACCTAAATGCTCTACTGGAACTGGACCTCTCCCTCTCCGGAAATCCCATTAAAGGATGCCAGGCCCTAATAGTATAAATGAGAAATATTAAACAAATAGAAACTTTACCTGCAGTCACAAGGTTAAATGAAAGAGTGCAGGTGAGTGCAGTTATCTATAATAATGGTGTTGCGCTATTTTGATAGATATTGTTTACTGTATAAAAAAAAATTCAAGCAATACGATTAATCGTTGTTACGAGGCTCTCCAGATAGAATCGCCTAAACAATTAAACAATTAAATACATTTACTAAGCTGCTGAAGCAATTCACACTCACTTTACATGTCAAATACATTGCAGTTTAGAGAGGTGAGTTAAAAAAAAAAACCTGACCTGTCTTAAAGTGTCCTGAAATTCTGGAGCATGTTGACAACCCTATCAGAGAGCTATGAGAAACAAATTACCATGATGAGTGACCTGAATCTCCCTGGGGAATAAAACCAAAGTTGATTTAAATGTACTGTGTGTGTGTAACACATATCAAATAGGCTACGAAATAGTTTTAAAATTATTTTAATAAAACAGCAGTTCCCAAATGGTTCAACTTGTACTGGCACATTACAGAAACGTAAAATGTTATTTACTAAAACATATTGTTCAACAACGTCTTGCACATCTGACAGTTGTAAAGTTACAAAAAATATATATTTATGTGCCCCGAAATTTCTAATTTTTTTTTCTCTCTCAGTATTATCTCTAGAAGACATCTCAGACAAAGCAACAAAGCACAAAAGTCAACAACAGTTTGCCATTACTATATATTACAGGTTTACTGCATAACTTTACTCCATGAAAAATGTGATGTGACTGTGCTGTTGCATACAGGGATGTTTGCAAGACGTGTTTAGTGGGTCCGCCACCCGTAATAGGGAGTTCAGAGCGGCAACAGAGTTCATCAAACGTGTTCTTGTTATTAAATACAACACTTATGTTCAATACTGATTTCATGTCTTTTATTTAAAGAAGAACCAAGCACATTGGAGGGATATATTAACATGGATGTGCGTCTGGGCGGATATAGGATTCGGATTCGGTTCACAGAATCCAAACCCTGCTCAAAAAGTAAATCCTGGATTCGGTGCATTCCTAATTTTAATATTGATGATGTTTAAAATGTAACGTGATAATGACTGCTGTCGCAGGTATGAGTATAACCGCGGTGGTTGTAGTGTCCATAAATGTACATTGTGTGTGTGTGTGTGTGTTTTGTACGGCCTTTCTGCTGGAGATTACGTGAGATTAAGTCAGAAGAACTGGATCTTGACTGCTGAAATCTCGTGAGCCAGAAGCACAATTCCTGCTCCGGTTTAAATGGGTTTGTGCAGCTGTTTTTATCGCGAGAAAGCGATTGACCCTGCCCTTAAAGTCGCACTGCCAAAAGGACGTTCTTTTGCTGTTTCACGATGTATTCCCGTGACAACGTCACACAGTCATGACTGTTGAGTCGATTTTCACGTGCATGTAAAGCCAGCCAATGTGTTTTCTTATCAATTAAAAAAAAAAAAATTATTATTTTGATTTTGAAACCCTTATTTGGCAAGTGCCCAAATAAAAGACTTTTTGACCACAAGACTGAGTGAATTGCTTTATCCAATTTGTTGGAGAGAATACTGGGTAATATGTTAAGTGCAGTTCTTATGTTAAAAGACAAAACTACAAAGACAATGAAGGAATTGGAGTGGGGAAGGGAGGTTGGCGCCACGGCCAAGTGGGGATAACTATTCATTTCACACCAACATTTCTTATACAAGTACAAATAGACTAAATGCATGAGCCCTGTTCAAACCACGAAGTGGGGTCAAACAGTATAAAGGAATACCAAACAGAAATGCTTGCTCATCTGTCAATTGAATGAATTCCTAAACATCCCTACAATGATTATTCTATTGAGCAATACCATTGAATTTTCAGTAATGTCTTTTCATGTTTTACCACAACTAACTCAAGGATGATGGCTGAATGGAATACAGCTGCGTGATGGTAACCTCTGTATCTTGTGATCATACTTTGGTTCATGGTTTTAGAATTTTATGACACCTAAATGTTTCACATTGTGCATTGCCAGAAAATGCAATGTTGATGACAAGCTAAAGTATGGTTTATAGATTGGCCTCAACCAATATTTTTATGAGACCATAGGCTGTGAAAATAATCACAACTTTTATGGCACCCAAAAGCTAAACATCAAGATCATGTTACATCAAACAATCCAGTTATGGGTCTATCAATCACTGATATGATGCAGGTGGTTTGCATGGATGTTACATTTGAACTGCTAGGTACCTAAACCAAAACGCTGTAAACATCTGTTGTTTAAGACTGAACATTTTAAAGTTTGAATGTTTGAAATGAAAGTTTGAATGTTTGTAGTTTTTGAATTCTCTCTCTCTCTCTCTCTGCCTGGGTTAAATTAAATTAAGTGTTAAAAAAAACACTAGAAATAAAATCACGTGTTAAAAAAACACTAACAATACAAAATAGAAAGTCAACACTTGTCGGTCTGCATTATGGTAGGATGTAGCTTAATTTAAATTAAACAGTAAAAAAGAACTGACTATTTTATGGTACAATTGCAGGGCTCTAAATTGGCAACAAAAAGGGCAACGCCAAAATGGCCTTCAGTTCAGTAAATTTGTAGAGGGCACCAAGGCCATTAAACTTAAGTCAAGGCCAAAATGTAGGATGCTGTGTAATTTTGCTTAGGATTCAAATATAAAGCTCATTATTGGCTGCAGAAAGAAAAACATTTGAACTTAACAATAACTATTTATATATTCAGAAAATGCTGTTTTTTTTTTTGTCAACCAACAACTTAGAGAGGTCTCAAGACAAACCTTTTGCCTTAGGAGCCCATGGCTTAGGCCCAAAAAAATTGGTCGCCAAATCCAATTGTTGGGTGCCACATAAGGAGCAGGTTGGTTCCTACCATATTCAACTGCTTAAAGAGTAAGCGGGGTTCCAAAAAAATAAAACACGTGCTCAGGTGTTGCTGCAACTGTTATTTTTCTTTTCATTGCTAACATCCTAGACAACATTTTACACTTATAACTTTAAAGTATGTTTCAAAGCTCTTTTTTCTTCTATTAAATATAAAACTTGTGTGCATTTGCATCTGTGTATGGGTGTGTTTGTATGCAAAACAGCAAGGATATCTATAGGCTTATTGTTAAGGGAAAGGTAAGCATTTGGCATAGCAAAAAAAGCATACAGAAAATAGAAGTTGTGGTTCAAGTCATGCTGGATAGAACACAAAATTAAAGAAAATACATTTTATTATACGCCAGGGTCCAATCTTTCATGTAGTACTCCCCGTGCTATATGCATTATATGCTTCTATATGAAACATGAACTGTACTGGAACATTTTTAATGTTTTGAATCAACCATTAAAAGTTTAACTTATGTGTCATTTTTTTCAATGGTTATTATGAGTATGCAGTTGAAATGTTAGTATGCCTGCTAAGATACAAAATTGATTTTAAAATGTCCTGCTGTATTGTTATTTTAAAATATTCAAGCAACACCGCCTTAATTAACTTAAATGTCAACATTAAATTCCACCTCATAAATATATGAAAACTAAATTCCATAACAAGTGTCTTTGTTTTTTTTTTTTTTTATTACAGGGCATTGCATCAGAAACCCCAGTGCAGTTTACACAGGTGCTGGGAACCCTGGGGTGGCTGGAAAGATTCATCGAATACAGTAGGAGGGGCTCACCTACCCCCGAACTCGCACCCCAGGCAGTGTTGTGCAGATGTATTAATAACAGCCCTGCACAGTCCTTTTTGGCTCACAGCTTTTTACCAAACATAGGTCATCGTTGCCATTGTCTATCTTGTGCTGTTGTCCACTAACTTAAGCAAGAACATCCCAGATATCGACTATGGTAGCTGTAAACCTGTGATGCCTGGCCTAAGCCATGTTAGCAGACCATGTTATAGAAATTGCCATTTTCAAAACAATTCTCAATGGAAATTGCCACGAACACATATTGCCACTAAACACTAACCATCATATTTTGCATGCATCTGTAAGTATATGGCCTCTGTAGAATCTGCACTCATTATAAAGGCTCACATCAGGTGGCCTTGCAGGGATGGTCTATCTCAACCATAAGAAGACAATTGCTTTTTAATCAGCAGCACCAGAAATAATGTTTGCAAAAGAAACACCAGAAGAGCCCATAAGTGCTGTGGAACTTGTTTTAAAACAAAAAATGTAGCTTATCAAATTATCCTATGACAGCAAATCCAGGTCATGTTATAATTAGATGAAAGCAGGATATGTACTGAATGCATATCCAGTAAGACATTCCACTGATGATGTTCTAATCTGTGTTAAGTATAGTTCTTAGAACAGCTTTCATTTTACATAAAGACAAGTATTTAGTCCATGTTGAAGGAGAAATATCCATTTCTGTACAGACCATTTTGAGAGGTTTATGATCTTCCAAAACTGATAACAGTTTGTGATGATATATTTTCAAATGCAACACATACTTACTTTAACATTAAGTTTTGACACTTGGTACTTGTTTTTTTATATATATCTATACTCTGTCTGCTAACTTTATTATAACCACCCACCTATCATTGGGTTGGAATTCCATAAGCGACTTGAAGTTGTGGTCAATGCCTCCGAGAGTGTGGGTGGACTGTACCACTTTCAAAGAAGGTAATGGACTGAGTGTGGCATTTATCCCACAGGTACGTGTGCTGTATGCTGAACACCTTACAAATAATCCTCATTTGTGACTACAGCTGTAGGACAGTAAACCACTTCACTTCCACTTGCTGATACTCCCTCAAACCCAGAATGTTGTATAACTATTTGTCAGCAGTGAAGTGTCTGTAATTCAAATGTAATTACATGAACAGGCATATGAATTACTAATACATTCACATGTAAACAGTAACCCCACCTTACATAACCTCAATATTAACATTAATGTAACATGAATAGGTCCCAAGCCTCCTCTTTCATTTGGTATATTGACTGTGTTCCTAGCTCTTTCCGTTTTCGAGTTACAGGCACTTGAACACACCTATCGATTTGCTGCGTGTCACAGCACTGGAGCACTGAATGAGGGGGTGGTAGAAAGTATGCATACTGGCATGCCTGACATCAATGGAAAACGCAAAGCCTGCGCTTTTCAATGACGTTGAAACCGGAACCCTATCAATGTCATTTAAAAGCGAAGCGACCACGTAATAGGCAACAAACGAGCTGACTCGTGTCACAGGACTCAAGCCTTAGTTTCGGTTTGCTGTAGTTTTGCTTAGGAACGTCTGTTCAGGACATACGATACATCATTGGAAAGCTCTAATTCTGTACTTTCAAGCAAACCTTGAACCAGGAAGCTATTACGGTGCCTGAGATACTCACGCGAGAAGGTTGGGCCCACAGATACACTACGCCTGGGGTTCATACGGATCCCAAACCTAAAACAATTTGGGAAATTCAACCAGGCTACCTGGACTAGAATTATCCTTTGCATAGTGTATCATGATGGGTGTCTGACAACTACCTAAAAGGAAACAAAAATCAAGTCACTAGATCCACATAATAACTGATACTAAAGCACTGTGTGGTCCGAATGGACCCCAGGTTACCATATGAGGGTTAAACTAAATGTTCCATTTTAATTTGGTCTTTAAAATATATTGAGAACATTAACTCTCTAAAAGCACAAGCCCAATTTTGTATCTGACAGGACAAAGGCCAGACACCTAGATAAGGAAATGAGCTGTGCCGTGGATTCTTACAGCCCTTGTTTATTTTTTGAATCCACCTGCATTTCATAGTGTATGGAAGACATTGTTATGTATGTTATAATCTGGTTGAAAATAAAATCACACAACCATTTAAATGTCATAAACTAGCTTTTTATCACTGTACATTATATCTTCTCTCACACAAGGAGTACTGGATTGTATGTTGAACTCAGACAGCTGAGCTTTGTTTTATCTGTTAAGAAAATCTAAGTTAAATCTCGCCCAGAATAAAAAAAAAAAGTGTCAGATATCTGATGTTTGATCTATCTGGCACACTCAACCTCAAGGTGTTTCTTCTATTATATCACAGGCTAGCCAACACTTGACTGAAGAAGTACAGATACCCAACATGACAAATAAAAGTTTAGTTTTATTAGTTTCCCACTGTTTCATAGAAACAATTCCCATCTGTTTCTTGGGAGAAAGTGAAAATATGCATTAAATTCCTTGTTTTATTATCTCTCATGATTCACTACAGTGCCATCTGCTGCAAGTGCAAGAAAACATTCCTCCACTCACCATAAATTGTTTTTGGTGAAAATAATAATAATAAAAAAACACTCTTTACTCCTATAGGGTAAAGTGATGGATAGTATAGGTCAAACTGGGAGGTCAGAGGTTGCGCAAAGGTCACAAATGAACTGTTCTCTCTCTTGGCCTGAAAAAACTTCCTGCCACTGTTTCTTATACTTGCTACACTGAATCCACTATCCTTCGCTCACTTAGCACTTACCATTACTGTTCTCCATTGCACAGTGTGTCTCTGGAACTGTTCTCCATTGCACAGTGTGTCTCTGGAACTATTCTCCATTGCACAGTGTGTCTCTGGAACTGTTCACCATTGCACAGTGTGTCTCTGGAACTGTTCTCCATTGCACAGCGTGTCTCTGGAACTGTTCTCCATTGCACAGTGTGTCTCTGGAACTGTTCACCATTGCACAGTGTGTCTCTGGAACTGTTCTCCATTGCACAGCGTGTCTCTGGAACTGTTCACCATTGCACAGCGTGTCTCTGGAACTGTTCACCATTGCACAGCGTGTCTCTGGAGCTGGAACTTGTAGTTTGCAGTATTGGAGATATCAGTCATTCATCTCAAGGGGTCTTAATTTGATAGAGATCTGGCAACAGGGCAGACTAAGGTTAAGTGGCGTTCATACCTGAATACCATGGCAGAAGCAATCCTGCTGGTGATGCATTATTTTTGACAGGGTGGCATCTAATAAGAGAACAAAGCCCATGTCATTTGATCTAGTTTTAATAGGAACTGATACGACGCCTCAAACTCCTGTCTGCCCATTCACAGGACACCATTTGAAGTCCTGTTAGATTCTATTTTGGTACAGTGCATTTCAATTTAAATGTATTACTTTAAGCATTACTTTATTATTTAACCAATGTTATGATTTCCATGTTTATTTAATTAAAAACAAGCATTTATTCCATCATAGCATTAACACCAAACATGTCAATGTTACAAATGAAGCAAGAACTGACAACATTGTTCCCTTTAACTACCACACTGAGGGTTTCCTTATGGTTGAAATAGTTTGATATTAAATAAACTGTTTCAATGAGGTTTTATCTTTTAAAGTTATTATATTTTATCCACAAAAACATAATTTAAAAAATAAATATTTAAATAAAATGTTGCAACATCAGTCACCTTGTTTTTTTCCTTTTAGGAGAAAAAGATACAAATAAAGCACTGAAGTAAATGCATTGTTCAACTGGGCTCGTTCTGGTTTCTCTTATTACTGTTAAAGAATTGCACACAAGCACAATTTAGTTAAGCATTTATGGCTTAAAGGGCCTTCAGTTAAATTTCAGTGGTATTCATAGAACTCCCTTGAGCTTGACATAGATAAATGTGAAAGATATACATGGTTTAGCTACATTTAAGCAACCACAAATAGTCATGCTTTTCAAGTCACCTGTTTTAATTGTCACAGAGGCCTGGTATGAATTGAAAACGACTTTGCTTTACTAATGTACCGCGCCCTTGATATGGTACATTAAATGCGTAAAATGGTCTTTGGTCTCTATTGTGGATAGTCAACCTGACTAAGTTTAAATTAGGTGAAAGATAGGTCTTTAGACTACTGCCCAAACTATTTCTTCAGAAACTGCCTCACAAACTGCCCAAACTCAGAAGCTGCAGTTTAGCGCTCTCGCACACTTGTATTAATTAAACAAACAAGCACAGGAATAAAAACAAATCCTTGGTGTCGATGTTGGTGTTGGTAGCAGTGTTGGTGTCGGTGTCAGTAGCGGTGGCGGTAGCGGTGTCGATGTTGGTGTAGTGGTGTCGGTGTCGATGTTGGTGTCGGTTGCGGTGTTGGTGTCAGTAGCGGTGTCGGTGTCAGTAGCGGTGTCGGTGTCTGTGTCGGTGTCTATAGCGGTGTCAGTAGCTGTAGCGGTGTCGGTAGCGTTGTCAGTAGTGGTGTCAGTAGCGGTGTTGGTAGCGGTAGCGTTGTAGATGTTGGTGTTGGTAGCAGTGTCGGTGTCGGTGTCAGTAGCGGTAGCGTTGTAGATGTTGGTGTTGGTAGCAGTGTCGGTGTCTGTGTCAGTAGCGGTGTCAGTAGTGGTGTCGGTGTCGATAGCGGTGTCAATATTGGTGTAGGTGTCAGTAGCGGTGGCGGTGGCGGTAGCGGTGGCGGTTACTGTGTTGTTGGTGTTGGTAGCAGTGTTGGTGTCGGTGTCAGTAGCGGTGGCAGTAGTGGTGTCGGTGTCGATAGTGGTGTCAATGTTGGTGTAGGTGTCAGTAGCGGTGTCGATGTTGGTGTTGGTAGCGGTGTCGGGGTTACGGTGTCGATGTTGGTGTTGGTAGCAGTGTTGGTGTCAGTAGCGGTAGCGTTGTCGATGTTGGTGTTGGTAGCAGTGTCGGTGTCAGTAGCGGTGTCAGTAGCGGTAGCGTTGTCGATGTCGATGTTGGTAGCAGTGTTGGTGTCGGTGTCAGTAGCGGTGGCAGTAGCGGTGGCGGTAGCGGTGTCGGTTACGGTGTCGTTGTTGGTGTTGGTAGCAGTGTTGGTGTCGGTGTCAGTAGCGGTAGCGTTGTTGGTGTCGTTGTTGGTGTTGGTAGCAGTGTTGGTGTCGGTGTCAGTAGCGGTCTCAGTAGCGGTGGCGGTAGCGGTGGCGGTTACGGTGTCGTTGTTGGTGTTGGTAGCGGTGTCAGTAGCGGTAGCGTTGTCGGTGTCGATGTTGGTGTTGGTAGCGGTGTCGGTGTCAGTAGCGGTGGCGGTGGCGGTAGCGGTGGCGGTGGCGGTAGTGGTGGCGGTTACTGTGTCGTTGTTGGTGTTGGTAGCAGTGTTGGTGTCGGTGTCAGTAGCGGTGTCAGTAGTGGTAGCAGTGTCGGTGTCGGTGTCAGTAGCGGTGTCAGTAGTGGTGTCGGTGTCGATAGCGGTGTCAATGTTGGTGTAGGTGTCAGTAGCGGTGTCGATGTTGGTGTTGGTAGCAGTGTCGGTGTCGGTGTCAGTAGCGGTAGCGTTGTCGATGTTGGTGTTGGTAGCAGTGTCGGTGGCAGTAGCGGTGGCAGTAGCGGTGTCTCTTTTCTCTGTTCTCTCCCTGTTCAGGCTGGGCAAAGCGCCTTCACTGAACCATCTCCTCAAAACAAAGATTTATTTGTTATTTTATAGTGTGTGGTCAGAGGCGAATTGACATCAATAATTAAATTCCAACCTGGCCACATTCCACACTTTTCTCATTAATTAATTGAATAAAACAATTAAACAATTAATTAACATGTGGCTGCATAAAAACGGCTATCTTGGCCTCAGGATGTTCTTCTGCTGCCAGCCACAAAACACATACACACACACACCATTACATTTTTAAGAAAAAACTTTTTTTCTCTCAAATGTTTTCCTAATTTCCAATCAACTCACACTTAACTCAAGAGTTCAGGAAACTTGTATGTTTACTATAATTACTGTAATGCTGTGTTACAAGCAATAGAATATGAAAGAAAAATAACTTTTCATGAAAACAGGTTCTGCATTTTGGGCAAATACATGTTTTATATGTTGCTTCTTAATGTTTTACTTCTTAAAGCATTAACCTTCAACTCCTACACTCTGTTAGCATTGCTGCATTACATGCCATTTACTGTACAGTAGCATGAAGATTCATACGCTGGTGCAATTCCTCACTTTCAGACCAGCTTTTGGGTTATATATTAACCCTCGATAGTGCTCAGAAACTCTACAACATCAACATAATACATTAGATTTCCTTTATCCTGGTCCCTTACCAACCACTACAGATATACCTGTCACATGTCCCTGTCTTCTGAGGCTGGATCCCCATCCTTCAGGGCTCATATAATAATGTCTGTGGAGGCTGTGTAGTCCAGTGATTAAAGAAAAGGGCTTATAACCAGGAGGTCCCCAGTTCAAATCCCACCTCAGCCACTGACTCATTGTGTGACCCTGAGTAAGTCACTTAACCTCCTTGTGCTCGGTCTTTCGGGTGAGACGTAGCTGGAAGTGACTCTGCAGCTGATGCATAGTTCACACACCCTAGTCTCTGTAAGTCGCCTTGGATAAAGGCGTCTGCTAAATAAACAAATAATAATGTCACTCAGGATGTAGTAAAAAGGAGTCTGCTCAACCATAAAGAAACTGGTTCCTTGTTCGAAACAGTCAAAACTGCCACCCTGCATGCACTTGACAGTAAACATCATAAATGTGTGCCACCTTGTATGTAAGTATGCAATATTTTTGTCCATGTTTATATTATATGAATACAGTGCTACCCTGTTATAACGCGACCTGTTATAGTGTGGAATTGGTTATAACATGGTAAGGTCGTGGCTCCCATTTCCCCCATAATGCAATTTGACTCGCAAATGTTGCGTGAACGTTCCAGATATACAGTACGAAGCATGGCAGACAGCAAAAATCTAAAAATCTTTCTCTGTTAAAATGAAACTCGATGCGGTGGACAGAGTAAGAAAAGGTGAAACTCAAGCAGCAGTTTCAAAAGATATAAATGTTGCAAGGTTTTCTTGATAAGACTCCAAAGAGGGCTGCTCTAGAAAAAAAATACGCTGCACTAAAGAGTGAGACAAGCTGCTGTGTGAATGTGCTGCTGTAAAAGTTTTTGGTGTGGCCCAGGCTAACGGGCCGGGAATAATCGTCCCAATAAACTGTGGATTTGAGTACCTGCAAATTATGTGTCTCCTTCCTTCATTTTCCACCGTACACTACAATATTAATTTGGCTTGTGGGCATTGTAAATCATTTCTGAAATAAAAATGCCAATATTCGTTATAAGGCAAAACACAAATAACGCAGTCTCCTAATTATGGACCCCAACAACCGTATTATAACAGGGAAGCACTGTACCTATTAAACACTCAATAGTGCAACATTTAGAATTATTAAAAGAAATGTAATAAATTCAATGACAAATGTTTCTCAGTGCCTTTACTGTTTTAAATTGTTTATATTACTGTGAAAAAAAGTATAAAATGTAAGTTAGGAAACCTGTTCTGGGATATCATCTAAACCTGTTGCAACGATTTGCAATAAAGAATTAAAACAAAGATATCATGCCTTGAAAAGGGTTGAGGATTACACCATGTCATGGAGCTGTTTGCCAGAGGTACCACAAGTACCAAAAATGGTGAAATCAGGAAAAAAATGACATGGTCAATTGAGCATGTTATTTTAATAAAACAGGACTGTAGAACACATGTATACCTTGTTTCTACATTCTGCCAATTTGGGAAAAAAGTTTCCTAGTGATACTTCTTTGTTACTGTCCAAAATTTACATTCAACAGCACATGAAGAGGTGCCATAAAACTACAACTGGGAATCCGTAGAGGTGAAACTGTGACCATAAATTTTTACTAATTGAACAGGCATCTGACTGAAATTAGACCCCTGCAAAAAACGACAGCATAGGGACCAGTAAAAAGCCACAAAATACCTTCAGCATGACCAAATGAAGGGATTGTTTATCTATAATATACATTCTGTTATCTAAAACCATGCCAATCGTATACAGTATAAGATAAACTATACCCTATCCATTATTTTTCACAAATTACACGTTATCGTACTGAAAAACAAGTCCACAAGCTAAGCTGCCAGCTATATTATTTTGTACCCATATCTTAAAACTGGCAGCTGGTTTTTAGGTAACATCTTACTGGTTAATGTGGCTGTATCCAGGAACTGAAGTATTTAACGTTTCAAATTGTCTGTATTTATAAAGGTTTTTTCTAATGTAAGTTACTTTCCCTAGTTAGAATGTCCCCCCCCTTTATGTGGAATAAAAAGGGGGGGAGTTCAGTTTCTTCTGATTTCCTTAACTCCATTGAATTTGTTTTAAGGTGGTCTGAGACTTAGCCCTTTCTTGTGGTTCAGTAGACAGCCTAGACCAATTGAATTAACGTAACCTCATGTATTTAAATACAGACCGTTTTCAATTCAAAATACAGACCCAGTCCTTTCGTCTTCTTTCCTGCACTTCTTTATTCTTGCTTCTATATCTTTCCCTACAAAAACAGCTGACCTTTTCTTTAAGGCCCAGTGGTCTATTGGTATTTTTTCAATGCACTAATTGAATAGGCACATACAAAAATAGCTACTTATTGTGTACTCCTCTATTAACCCTACAGCTTGCCCTTGCTCTATTTACTCACAGTATTTGCCTATGACTGCTGGGAATTCTCGGCTGGGGATTCTAATAGAATTCAGACCTTATCTTAACAGCTTTCCTTCTAGTTCAAGCTGTATCTTGCGTGTTAGTTCACTGTGCATGCTAGTTACAGTTGAGGAAATGTTGCTGTTAAACAAATGCATACATCTATTAACTTATTTAGTTCCATGTTGTGAACTGCTGTGAAAGTAACTGTATCTTTTTATACTCTTTTTACACCAAATGGTGCTTAGTATGACACTCTGGGTCAAACTCCTATGTGCCAATAAAGCAGCAGTTTTACAGAAAGCTATGAGATTTTGGGAAAGTGCAACTGCGTGAAATTCAGCATGGATCTTGTGATCATTTTCCACATTGTCCAGCTGAGTTTAAATTCAAAAACACTTTTTTTGCTGTAAAATTAAAAGGAAGCATTTAATCTATGGGGAAAGTACTGTAGTTTTTTTTTTTTTTTTTTTTTTTTTTAACATCAGCACTCCAAAAATGTAAATAAAAATAAGTACTTTTGAAGTGTTGCCAGCTATCAAATATGAGGCAAATATAGATTCACAAGTATTACGTTGTGAGGATTTTACTAAAGCACCTGCAATCTTGGATTCAACTTATTTTCTGTTTTCCCTTAAGTAGCAAGGATGTTTGAAAATAAGTGTTATTATATTGATGCATTACAGTATTATATCATGGTGCTGTTTAATACATAAATACTGTACACATTGTATATATACCAGTAAAAAAGATGCTGAATATTATATGCATTGCTGTGTTTTAACTGGATTTTAACTTCATCAGCACCCAGACAGATAATTCAGTTGCTCAAAACATATGAACAGCTGGGTTCAAAATGTGCACTGATAGGTACGAATGGACACCAATTATATCCTCTGCTATTAAATATAAGCCATTACAGATGCCATTATAGATACAGTAGATCCCACATGAGCTTGTCTAATTAAGAACAAGCCAGAATAAAACATGTGTTGTAAAAGATGGAACCCTCCTTTTTTCATTAACATATTGCACTCAAGATCACTATAATAAACATATTTTTGATCGGAACTGTCACTCAGTTTTTGGCATGTGAAATTCAATTTTTTCTGTATTGGACTACATAGACTGTTTAATACTTCATATACTGCATTCATTAAATAAGTGCAGACAGCTTTAAGGCTTTTTTTAATTGAAACATGGTCATATGGGGATCTATTCATAAAGGGTTAACGCCTGTTGAAATGTGAAAACAGGAGAACATGATCGGATTTTGTCCACAGTCGCCTATTTAACGGCAGTTGCTATTCATAAGAGATCATTCAGATGCGTCATTAAGCCCCAACGATTTTCGGCATGATTGTAATGAATTGAGAGAAAGATTATCGATGACCTCATTAGCATAAAGTTTTCATCCGTCCTGAGTGTCAACCTGCTATTCATGAGTGAATGCTGCCGATAACTAGGAGTTATTGAACGCTTTCTACAGTCAAGTCTAAGCTAACAACAGCTTCGGCAGACTATTTTTTAAAGACATATTTTATTACTATACTTGCTCTGTTATACAGTTTGACATTATTAACACTGCCTATTTTGAAAAAAAAAAAATCTGCAGCTTTATATGAAAAAAAATGTTTAGTATAAATATATACTCACACAAGAACATATTCTCTGGCATAATCATTTTGAAACAGTGCTGTGAAGCAGAGAGCAAGTATGAGACTGAGAATAGTCAGTTATTTTATTATTATTATTTCTTTGCCGTGATCTGCGGCTGACAGCGGCCCTTTTCTTTTTATTTATTTTACTTGTGTTCACAATAAACAGTTTGGATGAATACTGACTGTGTAAACCTGTTTATTTTCATGGAGTGTTACAATATACAGTATACAAGTGCTGCTGACGCAGTCGGTGGGAAATTTGGGCTTGTTTGGTATTGCAACAAACACTGCAAAATCAGTGTTCGAAAGGGAGTCTTTTTTTTTTTGGTCCTGCAGTTAAAAATGGAAATCCTATGTGTGCATATGGAAATGTGTTTACCAGCATTGCCAAACAAAACGAAAATACAAAGTATTTATTTAAAAAATACTTTTTTTCTAAATTATGACATGTCCTGATTTTTTGGCAGACGTGATAAGGGCAGTGGAATCAGGTTTTGCAAACTGCCCATGACTGGCAGCTGCAGACTCGGGTTTCGGTAGTACTGTCAGTGGATTCCATTTTTGTTTTTGCAACAGCTATCGACGGCACGCAGGGAACATTAATAATGCTGATGATGTCATCAAAAAGAGGCGGATTCTCGTTATTGAAAGACTGTATACCCATTCATAAAGTGCTTTGCGACAGTCGACCGTATTCTCAGATCATTTTATGAATAGCAATATGGACGACTTTCGTTAGTTTTAAATAAAATGTGTTTTATTACGGCAGTTGGCAAGTACTTTTATGAATAGGGCCCATGATGTTGAATTATTAAATTATAATATTAGTAAAGAATGTTGCATTATGCATAGTGTAGTTTTAAATTAAGTGTTTAAATTATATATATATATATATATATATATATATATATATATATATATATATATATATATATATATATACACTACCGGTCAAAAGTTTTAGAACACCTCCATTTTTCCAGTTTTTATTGAAATTTATGCAGTTTAATGTCTCAATGTACTCTGAAATTAAAGCATAGAACAAATAAACAATTGGAGATAAAAAGAAATCATGGAATTGTTTTGTTTAACAAAATTTAATCTAAATTTTTGACTCATCAAAGTAGCCACCTTTTGCAGATATAACAGCCGAACACACTCGTGGCATTCTTTCTACAATGGAAATCAAATATTGTTCGAAAGTTCTTCCCAACACTGTTGCAGAAGTTCCCACAAATGTGTTGCACTTGTAGGTTGCTTTGCTTTCACCCTTCTGTCCAGTTCATCCCAAACCAGCTCGATGGGGTTTAAGTCTGGAGACTGTGCTGGCTATTCCATGATTTGAAGCCTACCGCCTTGTTCTTTTCTTCTAAGGTAGTTCTGACATAGCCTGGAGGTATGTTTTGGGTCATTATCTTGCTGTAGGGTGAACCCCTGACCAACTAGGCGTATACCAGAGGGTATTGCATGGCGCTGCAAAATGCTGTGGTAGCCGTTTTGGTTCAGGGTGCCACTCACTCTGTGCAAGTCGCCGACTCTGGATCCAGCAAAAGAGCCCCAGACCATCACGCTTCCTCCTCCATGTTTGACAGTTGGTGTCACACACTGAGGAACCATCCTTTCGCCTACTGGACGGCGTACAAAAACTCTGCGTGATGAACCGAAGATTTCAAATTTTGATTCATCGGTCCATAAGACCTTCTTCCAGTCTTCAGTAGTCCACTGGCGGTGCTTCATGGCCCAGGCAAGCCTCTTTTTCTTATTTTGCCATCTTAGCAATGGCTTTCTTGCTGCCATTCGACCTGTCAAACCTGCAGCTCGAAGTCTTCTCTTCACAGTTGAAACTGAGACTTGCTTACTTCGACCAGTGTTAAGCCGTGCTTGAAGCTGTTGTCCTGTGAGCCGCCTATCACGCAAGCTGTTGACTCTCATAAACTTGTCTTCTGATTCTGTTGTAGCTTTGGGTCTGCCAGACCTCTTCCTGTCAGAGTTTCCTCCAGTTTCCAAGTGCCTTTTGATGGTGTAGGAAACTGTACTCACTGACACCTTGGCTTTCTTTGCAATTTCTCTAAAGGAAAGACCTACACTTTTAAGGGTTATAATGGTCTGTCTGTCTTCCTTTGTTAATTGCCTTTTTCTCGCCATTATGATAGCAATATACTACTTCCTGCAGTACAATACTGTCCAAATAATGCTTAAGAGGGTGTAGTAACACAGTCTGTTCCAACACTGCTTTTATACAGACAGAGGGTTTGTAAGTAGTCAACAAAAGTTGGGACACCTGTAGGAATTGTTAGGAGGCTGTGTGGTCCAGTGGTTAAAGAAACGGGCTTATAACCAGAAGGTCCCCGGTTCAAATCCCACCTCAGCCACTGACTCATTGTGTGACCCTGGGCAAGTCACTTAACCTCCTTGTGCTCCGTCTTTCGGGTGAGACGTAATTGTAAGTGACTCTGCAGCCGATGCATAGTTCACACACCCTCGTCTCTGTAAGTCGCTTTGGATAAAGGCGTCTGCTAAATAAACAAATAATAAAATAGCATCAACTTTCAAGGCTTAATTTACTTCCATTGCTGCAGAACAGCTGTAAGTTGTTAACCCTTTACTTGTTCCCTGAAAAAGGCCTTTTTGTATAACTCTGAAATGTACATTATTTTTCAGGTTTTGGTAACCTAAACTTTTTTTTTTAACCTCTGGCAGTTTAACGCTTACCTTTGTACCATTTCAGGTTATTCACTGGACTTGAACTGCTTAAATTTCAATAAAAACTAGAAAAATGGGGGTGTTCTAAAACTTTTGACCGGTAGTGTGTGTATATATATATATATATATATATATATATATATATATATATATATATATATATATATATATATATATATATTGTGGTGACATGGGGACAAACCCCCTTATATAATTTATCTCTATAGACTGTCAGTACCTGCACACTCTATTCTCGTTCCTACTCCAGTCGCTCTCACAGCCACCACCCAGCTCTGATTCTGGCTAACCCTCATAGGCTTATTTACTGCAATTGTACTTTTCTGTCTGCTCTCAGTCGTTCTCATTCATCACTCCCCTGCTCTGACGTATTCCCCTGCCTAAACCCTCCAGCCTAAGCCCACCCCCCGACCCACTCACTCACCAATCACTGCAGCACATCACTCTCCCCGGCTGCCTGGCAACCGCGGGAGCTGCACCATTCCTCACCGGGGGTGATCCGACTGGACTGCTATAAACTCATAAACATTCCCCATAGACACAAACACAGACACAGACACGCACACACACACACCATCCCTTCCTCCTTCATTAACCCTCACCTAGCTACTTCCTGTCCCCCTATTCTAACCCCCCCCCCCCACCAGCATGGTCCCATCCTGGACAATACATGCACTTATTCAATAACAAACAGACAAACAACATAGAAGAGTCCCTTCACGGTGCAGTACCCTCTACAGTCCCTTATACAAATCCACATTTAATCCTTTATAACTATTATTGCCAGTGTGTTTAATGGTTGGGAAATTCAGTGTTTTTTAAAGCTTACCCAAAGAACACAAGTCATGTTAGAACTGATTTTTAAGTCATCTGTATTGAAGAAATGATTCCTCTCAGCCACCCTCCCCTCCTTGCTCTAAGATATACAAAAGTATTGGTTGGGAAGAATATACAGTATGCTGTATTCTAACTATACTTAAGACAATGTATTGCTGTTCTGCAAGTTGTTGAATTATCCAGTACTATGTAATTGCTTCAGGAGCATCTGCACTATAACTTTTGTTATAGAAAGAATATTAGGTAACACTTTACAATAAGTGTCCCTAATTACTGTATATTTACATAGCAGTTACTTAGTAAATACATGTGTCAATGTTATTATGCATAGCTACAATGTACTTTGTACATTGTACTTTCTACAAGGTAATTTTTTTGCATGATATAACCCTAACCCTAGTCCTAAACTTTACCCCACTAACCCTAACACTAAACCTAACCCTAACCCGTTTCTAATACAATTGTGTACTTACATATATGGTTGTGGCAGGGCAAAGCCCTGCTGGTTAATGTGTTTTTGTGAGTTTATTTAAAAGAATGGGTTGCTGGTGAATGTATTGTTATGATTTATTATTTATTTATTTAGCAGACACCTTTATCCAAGGCGACTTACAGAGACTAGGGTGTGTGAACTATGCATCAGCTGCAGAGTCACTTACAATTACGTCTCACCCGAAAGACGGAGCACAAGGAGGTTAAGTGACTTGCTAAGGGGTCACACAATGAGTCAGTGGCTGAGGTGGGATTTGAACCGGGGACCTCCTGGTTACAAGCCCTTTTCTTTAACCACTGGACCACACAGATTTGAAATGTATTGTTTGGTGTTTATTTTGGGGTGAATTTTTGTATTGTTAAACTTGGTCTGGCAGGGGTGATTGTTAGCAGCTCGTCTCTGCCAGACAGCTTGTGAGAATGCGTGATCGGCAGCTGGTGATGATTGATAAATTGGCTGTCGGCCACGCAGAGTAAAAACTCTCGTGTAGAATGTGACCATCTCCAGACTGATTCATTTATTGCTAATCTGGAGATGGTCACACATAGAAAAACCCGCAGCTTTTGCTGGTTGGGGTGGATGTTCTAGGAGGAGGAACGTGAGCAAGCGAGCAAAGAAAAAAAAAGAAACAGAAATGAAAACATTACTACCATGGCAACGCGTGCTGGAAGGGCCAGCACGATAGTTAGTTTGGGATCAGTGAAGGCGAATGTCCAGCCAGACCTAAATATGGTTTTGTTTTGTGTTTTTCGAGATTTTTTTGTTTAACCCTTTTATTTCGCTCTGTGATCAGTGGTTTTTGTACAACTTTGATTTATTGTTTGAATAAAATATGCGCACCAGCAGTTCCACTCGCAGTACCTGTCTGTGTCTCAGTCAGCTTCCTGGTCCAGGTACGTCACCACAGGCCGTCCTGCCACAATGGTGCAAAATGATTTAAGTACATTATAACTAGCAGACATGGATTTACTATGTAACAACTATATAAATACACAGTAATTAGAGATACAATGTAAAATGTTACCAAATATTATTTCAAGTGTTCCATTGCGGGACTGAATAGCAGCAATGACACATAAATAACAATATAGCTTTCGGATACATAGCTGGTTTTGTTTTTGTAATGGAAATATATTTCTATTTGTTAGTAATGTGGTTCAAGGGAAAGCTGCATGCTCTTTTAACTTCTTCAGTCAAAGTGTAATATTGGTGTTTGGGGAGTTCTCCCATGTAGCAGCAGTCCAGCTTAACAAGGCTGCCACAGCAAAAATTACAAATAGTCCCTCAGCTCAGCACAGAAGTAGCGTATATGAACAGTGTCTTTCACAGGTGGCCTATTTTAGCACTTGCAGCGCCAGCTAAAATCAACACAAGAATCTCACTGTACAGCAAAACTGACTGCACTATAAAACACTCAAAAGAACAGTGTTAAGTGTCTGTTTACCTCTTAATACACTGATATGAATATTATTATTTCAAAAGATGTTTTAAGATATGAAAAACACAAATAAATATCTGTCAATTGTTTATTTTATTTTAGTATTTACTGTTTAACTTATTATGTAAAGCTAAGTCTACTGAGGATAAAAATTTATGGAATTTAGGTCACTTTTTGGCATCTTTAGCTGAATCTAACTGTCTATTTTGTTTCCTGTTTTATGAGATCAGATGGCTTATGGAATTTCACTGTTTAATTTTAAATGTTAAAAGCATAATTTTTAATGTTAAAAGCATAACAGTTATTTTTAATAATAAAAAAATGAACTCCAAATGTACTGTTCCCATTAAAAAAACAAAACATAAAATTAGCTTGAGCAATACAAAAAAAATAAAGAGTGATTTTTATGGACCAATAAGACCAACACTGTGCGAGAGACCAAGTGGATAAAAACATGTTTTAAGTATAATGTTAATGTTATGTGTGGTGCTATTCTTAGCAGCTTTCCTTAAATTACCAGTAGATCAGTTGTATCACAGCTTTTAATGCAAGTTACAGTTCTAGAATTGCATTAAAGCATCTTAATTTGTGTAATGTAAAACAAAAAGAAGGTTAAAACCTAAACAAGTAGGTTCAGCCTTATAAATTAAAACCTTACAATGTCATTTGTTATATACTGTAGTGAGCAAAAGTTTGGGACCACCTAAGCATTTCAATTGTAAGTTTCTTTCAAAACTAAGGCAAATGCAAGTGGTGATGGTGACACTAAAAGAAGAAAATGCTGTAAAGTTAGACATACTGCAAGAACACCAGCAGGATAACATAGACATTCATATATTGAAGCAGGGGCAATAAAGAGAGGAGGAAAAAGGCCCAAAGAAATGTTTATCCATAAAAGTATTGTTTTAATATTTACTGAGAATCTGCAACAGAGCACTGTCTCCCCATGTCTGAGCATGCTGTTAACAAAACCACTGAGATAAAGGAATGAACAAACAGAGGCTTGAAAGCAAAAGAAACATGAAGTGTTTTATAAAGCCATGTGAGATATTTCGATTTTAAGGAAATATAGCATTGAAGTCAGCCAGATACCCTTTTGATATATGACAAGTTCATAAATTCATTTGGCGGTTTTCCCCCGAATAGTGCTGCAGGAAACAAACACTCAGATTATTGGACTCTAATATGCTTGTATCTGTGCATTTTAATTTGTTATATTTACAATAGTTGTATTCTAGGTCTGTGTATATAGCAGATAACTCAGACCCAAATTGAGGAAAGCTTGGTAATTTATAAAAAATACCATCCTTGGGGGTTATATTTTCAAGTTAAAGTAAGTGAGGTTTAATGCATTTTTAAGTGAAAATCTTGCTACCTGCTTGGTTTACAATATAATTTGAACATTGAGGGCAAAGTTGACACTTACAAGGTTTCTTTGAATTCCACTTAAATATATATTGCTATTAGTATTTGATCAATTAATTACTTACATTTACAGTTACTGAGTTGCTGAGCTAGATACGGAAGCATAAGCTGTGCCCCGATGGTGTCTCATATTAATCAGGTCCAAAGGTGAAGACCAGTGTTTGAAAGAGCAGAAAACCTTACCTGAACATTAAAAAAAAAAAACTTGAAGCAGATCAATGACAATAAACAGTGTGTGCTTTTCTTGAATACTAGTTTTGCTTCTTATTTAATTCAAACTAAAATAATTTAGAAATACTAGAAATACTAAAAATACGTACAATTCAATGACAAACTTTTGCTATAAGTTTTATTTAAAGTTTTCAAAAAACATTTTTAGTAGAAATGTTTATCATTGAGTTTTTTAATTTGAAATAATGTACTGTAAAACAACAAACAAACAGAACACATGATGGTGTATAAGTGAAGAATAGAGAACAAAGACAAGAGTAAGATGCCAGTAGTTTGCTAGGAATGCTGAAGCAGATGAGAGCCTAACTGATTTCATACAAACAGTCACAACAACTCAGCAAGGGTCACCTCCTGTAGAAGAGAATGAGTGCTTGATGTCAGTATCTCTGCAGTTCATCATGCTTATCAACAGAGGACATTGAAACCTCAGTAAGTTCTCCACCTTCCCAACAACCCTCTGACCTGTTTAGAGGGGTTGACTGATGAAAGGACAAATGACCAAATTGATTTCTGATTGTTGATTATTGTGTTAGGCTCTTGGTATTAAATTACTGGTGGTCTGCATAATGTTTTTAATGCAACATTCAAAAGGTTGTCAAGTCATTATTTGTACCCCTCCCTTGGGGGGAGGGTAAGGGGATGTTGCCTTTGGATTTGGGTCTAAATTTAGATTAGTTATTTCTTCTAACAACATATGCTGCCACTAGGGTACCAACAATGGTAGCCCTAGTGTCAAATTGAATAAAGAAAACAAAACAAAAAATAAAAGTTTACCACACAAGGTGATTGCAAGTCTTAATAAAAGAGACATCCCGCTCCAGGAACCTAATACACTACGAAACCCTTTCTATACTGGTTGTGATCAACATCCCCTAACTACTGCTGTTGCTCCTGAAGTCCTGGCCTCCCAGCGACTCTGGGTTGTTGTGACGGTCCTCGCTGGGCAGAGCCTTCACAGGCACCATCTTGCAGTTGAAGGGTTCCGTAGTAATTACCCTGCGGAGTGGAAGTTCTCCTCCTTTATGTAAACAAAGCGGCCCTCTGTGTAGCATGGTGGTACAGTCGGCGAAAGCTGTGGCGCAGACGTTTTTTGAGCTGCACGCAGCCTCCCTGGGCACGCCCCTCAGCCAATCCGGACGTCCCGATCAGCTCAGCGCAGGCGAGCCCACCTGCTCAATTAGTTGCCTAGCAACTTGCATCCTGTCACGTGTCCTAGCTGCACAAATCCGCGAAAGAACCAGCAACAGGGTCCTCCCTGTCACAAGGTCAAAATGGTATAATGGTTAGATGACAGATATTTTCCACTGAATCATGGTGTCAAGAAGTACTGTAGTTATTCCACAAAAATGGAAGGACAAATAATCCCACAAAGGGGGTGAAGCTTTGAGTTATTTATACAGGCCTTTACACATAAGTGGCAGAAGGTCTAAATAATCAATCGCTCAGACCCATTATGTATTCTGTTAATACACAAGGCCACTGGAGTGGAGTGAATTGTGATACATATGTGCAATTGTGACTTGTTTTTAAAACAACATAGATGTGAGACCGGGTTTCGTGTGAAATAAAATACTTAAGAGGATAATTATATTGTAAGAAAAATGCTGAATGTTCAGACAGATGAAAGGGAATAGCTGAAATAAGACAGGACAGAAGTTGATTTAATGCAGCTGCATATCTTGCATATGATACCATTCAGTATGTATCAGGTTTCCAAAGTATATAGTTTTTTAATTCAAGAAAAGTGTTACAAAAAGGGGAGCATTGATGAATACATTTAGGCACGTATATTTTCCTTAAAATAGCAAAACTTTGAAATACAAGATATATGTAAAACTAAAAACTGGAAATCACTAGAGTTAAAAACAATAAACTAATTTCAACTATTAGAACCCAGTGAATTGTGGTTTGACATTGTCTTTGATGTGTTTAAATTCCAATCAAAAGCAATACAATAAAATCTAAATAGTCTAAATGTTCTCCCCTTTTTCAAGGGTTAGAATTATGCTAATATATAAATTACAAATGGTTTTATCGTAATTAAAACAGAACTCCATAAATTACTCTGCAGAAGGTTAATGAGCTTTCCATTGAATCGTTTATTTTGGAGTTTTGAAGTTTATAAGGGACATTTCAGTCAGCCTTACAAAAGTAAAATGAATTCTTATGAAACTCTTAACATTTTAGACATCTGTTCAATTAAGAAGACCTTGTGTTGTTGTGTTAGGATTTACCTGACTTGATCATCTCAGATAGCAGTGTCTTGCTGTAATACTTTCTCCCATCCTATAACCAAGATCCAAAACATGATTTATTGAGCATGACATTCTGAGCATAGAAGTAGTGACCCAATGAGTGGAGCTTGCCCTCATGGGTTTAAAGACTCATGCCCTCTACAGGGCAGTAATCAAACATCTAGCATATTAGTTTGATTAACTGACACCAGCCAGCTTCTATTTACAAATTTGAGGATCAAATATGGACTGAGCACAGTTCACTAGAGAAGATGATTATAATTTTTGGAGCTCCTGACAGGTTTGCCAATGGCACAAGACCTTCAATTACCAACTACAGTAATAAAAAAGGTTTGCTTTTCTACGAACCCTGTGATTAACTATTGAACAAAGTTGTGCTTTTATTTTACATAGATATTGTACAGTATGAATAACTAACCCCAGAAGTCCACATTCAGCATCGGGTATATTTAAATTACTCCACATAGTCATAAAATAATTGCTAAACCCTAAAATGAGAAGCTTGCAGAATCAAATTACCTATATAAGCCATCCACAGTGACTGAAAAATGATTGATTATTATCCATGCCTAGACTTGGCTGTAAAACTGGTCTAAGTGAAAATGGGATTCTAGTTCTCCTGTTTCGAACATTGTTGTTTCCCACATGTTATGTTGAACATATACTTTTTATATGGCTATCCAGGCTTGATAAACAGTAAAATAATTGATTTGGTCATCATAGAGTACGTGGTGATTTTGTAGGGGACTTCACTGGAAAGAAACTAAAAATTGCATACTTTTGATCTGTGGGGGGAGTGAAATTCCTATTTATTCCCCCCCCCCCAAATAGTAATTTTATTATCTACAACAATATTGTAGTAGGGTGCCAAAGTGAAAAGATTGGATTTTACCCAGTGTTATTGGCCCTGTGGAAGATCTTGCCCTGAAAAGACGAGTACTGACAGGATTTGGGGCAGTGGTGATATCAATGTGCCAATATTCTCTGAAATGCTGTGATGGTTGGTCGAAATGCTTTCCAATTATTTAAAATAATAATAATAATAATAATTATTCCAGTCTTTATTAACTCTAAATAGAGTTTTAGAATAATTAATATAGTCAATTGCCAATTAAGGTCTCATGATTAAGTTACATAGTTCAATTGTTCTATCAAGAGTATAAAGAAAACAATTTTAAATCGAGTAACAGACGTTTATACAGTTTTCACAAGAAGTACTTAAAAATCAAATTCCACATTCATACCATGGGGGGTTCATATTTTCAAAAAATCAATCCCAAACTATTCTCTTTGTAAAAGCAGATTATCCAAATCACCTCCTCTTCTGGGCAAATTAACCTTTTCAATTCCTAAATGACGAAGAGCGGGAGATAGGATGTTACGCCTCAGTAAAGTGAGCAGCTGCAGGATAACCTGTATTTTGACATCTAATAGCACTACGATGTTCAGCAATTCTGGATTTAAGAGAACGTGTTTGTTTTGCCAATGTATGCTTTACCGCATGGACAAAATATCATATAGATTACACCAGTCGTTTTACATTATATTACTCCTTTTACAGGAATGGCTTTACCAGTAAGATGTTTAAAGAAGTGTGACTTAAATGTGCTATTATTCTGAGCACAGGAGCCACATTTGTAATTACCATCTGAAATGGGGGTCACAAGTGTCTGTTTTGATGCAAGTGGTAAATCTGCCCTAAATAGGGTATCTCTTAAATTACGCGCTTGTCTAAAAGTTAGACGGGGAGGGTCCAGAAATGATTTTGATATTGTAAAATATGCCAGTGTCTATTGATTATACCTTTTATTTTTCTCCACATTTGGAATATTTAGTAATCAACTTAACTGGCTTCAAGTTAGTTTTTAACTTTTCTTTACGTAGAATATAATCTCAGGATTTTAAAGAAATTTTAGACACAGCAGCATTGAGGCACTTGGTTTTATATCCTCTATTTTCAAATCTGGCCCTCATATCAGACATGTCTTTTTCAAAGTCAGACTCCCGTTTGGAATTGCATTTGATCCTACAAAATTGACTGTATGGTAAGCTATTCTTTAAAGGCGAGGAATGACAACTGTCTGCCCTTAACAGTGTGTTACGATCAGTAGATTTACGATAAAGATTCTTATAATGAGAATGGCTTTGTGAACATTTTTGCTAAGTAATCATGCATGAATTCCACTGTACAGCCAGACACAGTGTTATAGATCAAGCAGATATTTTAATCAACAATGAACAGTTGTTCAACTGTTTAAAAGCGTTGCTGATGAATCTTACAGAGCTTGTCAATAAAAACAGCAGACATGCCCTCCAGCTACTAATTTAATGTTACACTAAAGTCTCTTCTTACGTGCCTCCAACAAAGTCAAGTTCCTGTGACCTTTGTAGCCAACAGAAGACATTGCCCATGTGACCTGGATTGTGTGTGAAAGAAAAGGACAAAGCCATCTGTCAGCAGCAGCAGATTAAATATTAATGAGGCTCCATAATAGTGTGAAGGATCTTTTCCCATCAGGCCATTCAGTGTCAAATGAAATAGATATTCCTAATCAGAATATAAATATGATTGATGTATACAGTGCAATATATTGTAAAAATCTGTAGATTGTAGTTCTGTGCTTTCCCATCACTTAAAACAGTGTGGCCAGTTATTTCTGGTCTAAATTTTTTTGTGATCACTGGATCATGTACGGCTGGGAATTTTTTATTTAAATTGAAAAAAAACTATATATATATATTTTTAAAAATGTTTTTCGTAGAGCGTTATTTAAAAAAATTGTATGTAAAAAATCTGTGTAGTAATGGCTATGCAGAAAACATCATGGCTCCCTCTGGATTAGTTTCAGCATGATCATTGTTTAAAAATCAGTTTCCTACATCAGTCTACATACAGTAGCTGCACAGTGACATTACATAGTGCTACAAGTTTGATTTAAGTGAGTGATATAATAAAATCAACCATTTCAGAATTTTAAAAACTGAAATGCAACAGATGATTTGCAACGACCATAAAGTACCATAGCTGCTTCAGAAAATATTAGAAAAGGAAATTGTCATAGGCAAGACCCTGAAATGTTTGACAAGTGCATGAAGTAAGGAACAAATTCATTTTCCTGAAGTTCTCCAGACCCCACAGGCACTCTACTGAGTTCATAGCTTTATTATGTAGCTGGTTCTAAAATAATACTCTTCAGCCAATGCACTGCAATCCACTGTGTTTGTTACATCAGATTGCCAAATAAACTTAGATTAATTATGGTACCTACATTCAATATGATTTTATTTGTATAACACACATTTTAGTCATTGCAAGACACAGTACAAAGTTATGTTTTTTAGTCTTCAGTATATGAAAGCTATTGATGGTAGAATAATTAAATAGAGCTTTTAAGTTATTTAGTTGTGTTTGCAATATATTTTAAATAAACTGCATGTTTAATAAACTGCAATTATACAAATAGAAAAAAAAATTAAAAATGCAAATCCAATATAACTTATTAACCTTATGTTTTTCTTTTACCTCACCACTATATGATTTTCTTCTACACATTTTTTAAATCCTTGATCCCATTTCAAACCGTTGCTTTGAAACCGTATTTAATAATGTGTAGCCATTGCATTTGCAACAGATTACTAAAATATGACAAGAAGAATTTGCTATTATAAATATTGCATATGATGCTCCTTAAAAAACATTTTATAGGCCATATAATAAAAAGTGTACACATTTATATTTTGTGGCAAGTGGCTGGTGTAAAAGCCAGGAAAGTTTAAATGTATTAGATCATGCATGTTAGATATTATCGAGATACTAAAGCACACTTAACCCCTCTTAGTCATGTCTTAGTAGTCTGTGTTACACGATATGTGCAACCTAGTAAAAGATCCCATTTACACAGGAGCACTTTCCAATGACCCAAGATCAGATTGCTCATGGTAAGGATTTGACCTCAGGAAACGCCCCAGGACTGTTTGATAGTTGGCTTGCCCTCAGTTAAACCCTCTCACTCACACACACATGATCCTTTACCATTTAATATGCAATTTAATGCCGGGTCAGTGGTAGCTGGAGAGCTACACTGAATCAGTTTGTTGTAGCAAAGCATTTAGAAGAGTAAGAAGGTGAGTAAAAAGAAGAATTCCACATATATATGTTTAAACAGACGATTTTCTTTTTTTTTTTTACAAACATTGCAAACATTGATATCTAATGTAATGTTTTTTTTAAAGGGAAATAAAGACAAAAGAAATAGGAATGCAATAAAACTGTTTATTGACATGTTTTATAATCACTGACTTTGAAAGTTGCTGTTTTAAATTAACATTAATTCATTATACATTAATAATGCCTTCTTAAATCTGAAACTTTGTGCCTGCCTACTACCAGTGCCTCTCCATTCAATCCAAGTCTTACGCTAGCAAGCTGAAAATTTCTAAACCTCAAGATGTCAAGGTACACACTTACATGTCTGACACGAGGCATTTGTAATCAATCTGCACCTGGATTCCCCAAAAGACATGACAGCATCTATTATCTAATCTCCATTCAAATACTTTTAATCAACCTCAGATCGATTGAGGCTGTCACTTTACACTATATTTTTCCCTGTCACTGAATCACAATGTGACATTAGGCAAGTCACTTGGTCTCTGAATACTTTAGTCCTGCCCTGCTGTAAAATAGCGTAGAAGCAGAATCAAACTGAAAATGATATGTTGCGCCTCCTATGGCCAGTTCTATGTAAATCATTTCTGTAAAAGAAAGTCACGGAGACCATGCAGAGGAAAAGTTTGCTGCCCAGCTACCACTGACCGGCACTAATCACCAACAGAACACCAGCCTCTATAAATTTGTATGCCTGGATACACCAGTTATTTATGTTCCATGGTTAAAGGCTCATTTTAGTATGTAATTAAATAACAATGCAACTGAAACAACAGTTGTTCGGAGACACCAACAACAATGCCAAGAGTACTTGGACCAGCTTCAGCCAAATGATGAAAACTGATGACAAACCTGCAACCTGTGGGAACTCACTCCTGTCCTTGAATCTCAAAAGTCAACACAAAAAATACACGTGCATACAAACGGTCTTCATAATCTTGCCAATATTATTCAAGTTTGTGTAAACTCAACAGTTAAGGATTATACCCAAAAGCATCCTGAAAGGTCTGTAGCTGTCTATGATAAAGGTTCCCAAAATCTTTGAGGTACTCATCACATTCACTATTTAAAGTGTGACAGACTAACAGATGGAAGCAATCAGTGCATAAGGGTCCACATTTTGAATGAAAGCACCTAAATGTAGCTTTGTTTATACTATAACCAAGAAATACATGAATAATAATATGACAAACCTTCACAATACAATCTGTGCTATGCACAATAGCTGATAACCATGCAGAAGCACACAGACGTGATTGGACCATGTGATTGTACAGCCGTGTTTGTTATTTCTTTGTTTGAACAAATATTTAAAAATAAATTAATCAATAAAATGTGGTATTCTTGTGATGTGGTCGATCGCAACCCTCTGAGGTCATGTGACTCCCTCAGAAGAACCAACCCCACAGAGCAATAGCTAAAGATACTGTTTATGATAAACATGTACGATAGTGTTATTTATATAAGAAAATAACTCATGAAATCCAACAAAAAGAACTGTTACTTTAAAAATGAACTCATTTACTACTGACTTTTTGATACAAACGTCATTATATTGAACCCTTCAAAGCTCATTCTTGTTCAAAGGAAACCAACAGAAATGCTTCATAATGTTTAAGGGTCCCCGAGTGGCTCACCTGGTAGAAGCACAGCCGTGTGGTGCACAGGGTGAGTCAGACAGCGCAGGTTCGTGTCCTGGCTGTGCGAAGTAGGTCGGTCTTCACTGGGGACTCTGAAGGGAGTGTTGCATTGGCTCAGGCTGTCCCGTGGGTTAAGGAGTTAAAACCGGCGTGGACTGTTTCTCCTCATCGCTGTCCAGCGAACCCTGCTGGCCAGGCACCCAGTGAGTTCAAAGCGGACACCTGCAGGGCTGGCCTTTGTCCTCCAGATGTCAGTAGCTCGCTGACATCCGCTCTCGAGTTCCTGGGTGAAAAAGGAAGCTGGTTTGATTGTGGGATCTGAGGATGCCCAATGAATCTTCGGGTCTCCT
The DNA here is from genome assembly GCA_030684275.1 of Acipenser oxyrinchus oxyrinchus. Classification (NCBI taxonomy): domain Eukaryota; kingdom Metazoa; phylum Chordata; class Actinopteri; order Acipenseriformes; family Acipenseridae; genus Acipenser; species Acipenser oxyrinchus. The sequence continues at coordinate 24,174,118 of CM060247.1, read as the reverse complement.
GAGCCATGTGGGGAATTGCTACGGTGAGGAGAAAAGCAATTAAGAGAAAAGTCGGGGGAAAAAAATTATAATTGGACACACCAAAAAAAAAAAAAAAGCTTCAGAATGTTTTCTTTCTTGAAAACAAATTCAGGCAACTGAGCAGCACATACAAACAAATATGCACCTCAGAAGTCTACAATATTTGGGATTACACTCTATAGTTACACTCTCTGCCTTGCTTCTCCCACGCAACTCCACTACTGCGCTCACTCCACTGGCTACCGATCACTGCTCGCATCCAGTTCAAGACTCTTGTACTAGCCTACAGATGCCTTGACCAGACTGCACCCAGCTACCTCCAGACCCTCATCTCTCCATACACCCCCACTCGACCTCTCCGCTCCGCCTGCACTAGAAGACTGGCTCTACCTCCTCTACGCTCCCCTGCCTCCAGAGCCCGCTCCTTCTCCACCCTCGCTCCGCAGTGGTGGAATGACCTATCTACAGATGTCAGGACCGCCCAGTCCCTGACCACATTCCGGCACCTCCTTAAGACTCACCTCTTCAGGCAGCACCTGTAGAACTCCTCTGTTTCTCCCCTGGGACACTTTCACCCTTCCTTAAATGTGCTTTACTTACTCTTATCTGCCCCCTATTTTACTGCATTTAATCCTGTACTTCAGAGTACTGTAATCTGCCAAGTGTTTAATCTGTAGTATTTGGTATTTAATCATATCTTGATGTAACTATCACTGTCACTTTTATCTGCTGTATTATTGAATTGTATTTTGTCACACTTGTACTTGCTTGAACCAAAGTCATTGTATTTATCTTGCTCTTAATTGTATTATTACTTGTACTGTGATACTTGAAATGTATTTGCTTACGATTGTAAGTCGCCCTGGATAAGGGCGTCTGCTAAGAAATAAATAATAATAATAATAATAATAATAATAATAATAATAATAATAATAATAATAATAATAATAATGAGAAAGCAATGAAGAAAGAGGAAAGAGGCTCATTTGACTTTAGAGTAGCACAGAATGACATTATAATAGTAAGATGGTTTGACAACAAGGCAGTTTCTTCATTTGTTGGCATCGAACCAGTTGGCAAAAGTGAAATGTTGAAATGTTAAACTAGTGGGGAAAATCGTATTTTTCTTGAATCGTACTTGTATTTGCTTGAACTAGTCATTGTATTTATCTTGCTCTTATTGTATTATTACTTGTACTGTAACACTTGAAATGTATTTGCTTACGATTGTAAGTCGCCCTGGATAAGGGCGTCTGCTAAGAAATAAATAATAATAATAATATAGTTATCTAATTCAATCATAGTGCTGCCCTTGCTTTACTTGTCTATATCAGTTTCAAGAATTGACAGGTAGGACAAAGAATTGTTTTCATGAATGCATTTACACCCGACTCAATCTGACTGATTCACTCACAATAAGGTGTAAAGTTAATTATGTGCAATACAGCTAATAGCTGCTTCTCACACATTGTAAAGTCTGATCATGTGCAAGAGCTGTCACTATACAATGAAGAAACTGTCTTCTTTTTTTTAAAAAAAGGGGCACTCAACACTTGGAAATTAAAGTTATTATTTCAAAAGAATGTTGGAAAGATAGATTCTCCTGACATGTTAAAATGTGAATTATGCTGCACACTAATTTTAGCATAAAACTCACGATAGAATACAGGACTTTCTTTTTTTATGAAATACAGATTTATTAGCTGATATTGATTCAATACAGCAAGTTCTTTTTACCAAATGATCTTCAATGTCAACACAGAGATTCTGTACTAAAGCTACAATGTTATTATTTGACATAGATAAAATGGTATGATTATATTTCAACACACAGTACAGTACCATGGTACAATGTAAAATATTAGTTTCAAATCTATTATGTTGTCATTGCTGGAAACCGTGTAGTCTGTTAGCTAGGTTTTCTTCGGGGTACACTGATATTAAAAAAGTAATGTATCCCAGTGGTATTTTTCCAAATTGTATGTTTGTGCTGTGGACAGAAGTAGACCCCTACACTTACTGGAACTTTTTTTAAAATTTTAAATACCAGTATACCACATTGTCAACATCAAACATGACTGGGATAATCTTTACTTTGAGTGTGTTTACACTTACAACTCAGGCCTGAACTGGCTAAGGTTCAATCAGATTAAAGATTCTTATCATCTGAACCACCCGTTTACACTTAAACACAGACCCAGGCTGGCCCAACTCCCGTATGCGCCCGCACAGCCCCTGAACTGTAGTGTGTGCCCGATGACATCATATCAACCACCCCTCGTGTGAAGGCATTTCCCCTCCCCAAAAAACAGTTGTGGAAGTGTTTTAATCAACAACAAGCCTGTCACGTGTGTTTCTAGTTCAAGGTCGTCTTTCCCTGCTAATTACATTTTTTCTCAGTTGCTAAAGCAAAATTCCTGAAACTATTAGCACAGTTCTCAAAACAGTAACACAAACACCAAAACTGAGTACTAATTTGCTAAACTATTTAAACATTTCACAAGATTACATTCAAAATGCCAAATTCCAAACCATATATTCGATTGCCTATATGCAATTCTATCACTTTAATACATGTTTCACATATGAATGTCTTCTTTGCAAAATACATCAGTCTTATTGTTGTTGCTATCAAGCAATGCTCGTTATTTTAAATAACATTCTCCATGTGAAAACAATAATAACTTAATTGATCAATCTGTTAGCAAGTTGCAATGTGTGAAAGCATGGAGCAAGCAAAGGACGGTGCTCATGGTCGCGGTCGTGGTTGTGGTATAGTGGGCAGACAGCCTGGACAAGTGAGACAAAAGCGTGCTGCTGTCTCAAATGACATACGAGTAACTGTCATTGATCATGTCATCAACAGAGGTTTGACAATGAAAGCACCTGGGTTGATAGTTCAACCAAACCTGAAACGCTCTATCATCCGTAGATTTCATACTGAGAATCGGTAAGTCAAGTGCATATTACAAAACATACAAATATATAATTCGGAGCATGTTTTGTGTCACATTATCATTTCACAGTAAATAACCATTGTGTTTGCATTACTCTGCTTTTAGAATTGAAAGGAAATTGAACAGTGGTGGCCGTGGTTGTCTCCTCACTGAACTGCAAGAGTTGAGATGGTCCATGCCAGTAATGACATCCATCTTAGTTTTGCAAACAATGTTTCTATGTTCAGTCATATCTGTTAATGTATTGACTTCAATATGTTTACAAAACAGTAGTATTTTATTTTGGTTCAGTGGTTAATTGTAATATCACCTTGTGTTTAATGTATTGATATGAGTATTACTTTGTGCAAAGTGTGTGAATAGATTTGACATATACACTTAGTTTTGGAAATGTACGATGAGTTTTGCAAATGTGTGACGTGTTTTGATTTTTGTGTTAACTGTTTTGATTGTTGTTTTGTGAGTGTCCTACTGAGAAAAACTATAAATGTGTATATCTATATTTTTATATTATTTGTATATATATATATATATATATATATATATATATATATATATATATATATATATATATGGATGAAGGCTATATTTGCAGCCTGAGCCATTCGAAACAAAAAGGCATAGTACCCATTCGACTCCTCGAGACCATCACTTTCAATTGAAACACAAAATGTCTCGTTTTCAATCACTCGACAACACCCACAACACAGAAATGTTCATTAATGATCAACAAAATGAGAATATGTTTAAAAAAAAAAAAGATGTAACGCTGGTACATTCGTATCTCAGAGAAACTGGCGAGGAACGTGTGGAGCTCCTTTGCTCAATGTGGAGTAGTGGTTAGGGCTCTGGAGGGTTGTGGGTTCGTTCCCAGGTGGGGGACACTGCACTGCTAATACCTAGATTGCTCCAGTAAAAACCCAACTGTATAAATGGGCAATTGTATGTAAAAAATAATGTGAAATAATGTACTATATCAGATTGTGTGCATACTATATCGGTTTGTGTGCGTACTATATCAGTTTGCGTGCATACTTTATCGGTTTGTGTGCGTATTATATTGTTTTGTGTGCATACTATATTGGCTTGTGTGCGTACTATATTGTTTTGTGTGGGGACTATATCAGTTTGTGTGCGTACTATATCAGTTTGTGTGCGTACTATGTTGGTTTGTGTGCGTACTATATCAGTTTGCGTGCATACTTTATTGGTTTGTGTGGGTACTATATTGGTTTGCGTGCATACTACAGTAGTCTCCACCTAAGAGAACAACCCTCGGGAAGCATGTGAAGTGTTCTTTAAGACAGAGTTGACCACCAGACACAGTATGAATCAATTATTAAATAAATATGTATTACTTGTCAAGATGCATGCATCAACATATGAAATTAATAGAATAAGTTAGAGAAAAGCAATAGGCAAGTGTATGTTTTATAATCAGTACAAATACTGTACAATAATCATTACCTGATGCTGAAAATATATTTCATCTGGGTTTTATAAGTCTGTTTTTTTCTGTAAAGAAAACAGCAATTTTGGAGGTTAACATGAGATCAAATACCATTATGTGTAGTCAGTGTGCCAGAATGTTGTCAGTAAAGATTAATCTGTAAGCGGATTGCATTCAATTTAAAATATTTATTACAATAATTTCAACTTTGTGACTACCTCCAAAATGGTATTTTCCAAATATAAAATGCATTTCACTCTTACAATATATTAAAAAGAGGATAAGGCCATTCACTAATTAACATTGACAGGATAAGGTAGGATGTATAATATTTAGGAAAAATACCTAATGTATATAATTCTAAAATATATAATATTTTTGTGAGCAACAGATTTACTTGTATGCAGTTTCATCTCCACGAGGAATGTGCTGGCACCGCTGCAGATTGTTTTTTTCCTTTGACCTCTAGTCTCCGCCCACTTATGTCACGTACAGAAACCGATACTGTATGCACGCAAACCAACCTTATACATATGCAAACCAATACTATGCACATACAAACCAACACTTTGGCTGCAAACCAGTATTGTGTGCACGTAATGTGCTAAGCATGCAAATGAACAAAGTAAGTGAGGCAATCAATATAGTACGCACACAAACCGATATAGTACACATGCAAATCGAAATAGTGTGCACACAAACTAATACAGTATGCACACAAACAAATATATTATGCATGCAAACCAATGTATTAAACAAACAAACCAATATATTGTGCAAACCAACCAGCCAGTACATTTTTAACACTAACTACCTATATGTATACACAAACCAATGCATTTGACACATAAACCACAGACAAACTGTTATAGCTTTTAGAACCAATACATTACATATGCTAAAATGTATGAATTATGGCGTGTTTGGCCTGTCATAGATTTCCTTGGTGGCGAATACAGTCCTTTGTTTAAAAGTAAAGTATAACAGGGATGATTTATTTTCTTCAATTCACTAACGCCATTAAAATAACGATATATAATACCACAATCATAATTAAAAAACTAAACGTTGGGTGTATTTATTGCAGAATTATTGCAAAATTAAGGCTGAAAACTGGGACAATCTCAGAATTACCGGGATGTCTGGTAACCCTATTCACATCATAGCACTTCCGATGATATACTTTGAAAAAGAATTGTATAATTGTTAGAGCTGTGATGCATATAATTAAACAAGCACTATGTGCAGGTCTAAAAGCACCTTTCATTTTCTTAGCGATTTTACTGTAATGAGTTGTTTTATTCTAGATATTGATACATATCAAAATACGATCACAGGTTATGTTTGTAGATATGTGTGAAATATTTTTTTCTGACAAAAAAGTTTCGTGGCAACTAGGCTTGTTTCACATTTGTCCCACGTTAATTATTAAACGTCTTTTCACATTATAGCACAACTATAAATGTCTGTTTGTACTTTGGAATCCTCTGCCTCTCTCTGCCTGTCTGTCTCAGCGTTCTGTCAAAGATATTGCAACAATCATAACTTCTTGTTGCTGTTGTTTGTGCCTGTTTGACGCTGACAATGGGGGTGTTGTCCACGAGTTTGCGTGGCAAACTTGAGCCATCTCAGGGACCGCTGTGTTTACAGTAGACCAAAAAAACAGACCAAAGCCATCGCAGAACTCCCTCTGGGCAGCTGCTTTTAGGACAGCTGGACCTGGGATGGCTGTGTTTATACTACAAAGCAAAAGACCAAAGCCGTCTCAGAGTCAGCTTTGAAGGGGCTAGTCTATTTGTGATATAAAAAGAGGGGTTTCCAGAAAACATCTGTCCTAGAACATAAGTGTCCCATATCTTTAAATGGGAATGTTTACACAGTTAAAAACAGAAGACCAATTTTCTTTTGCTTTCAATATTATCGGTAAACTTTATCTAGACAAACTCATACCAGATACGTTTGCCGCAACCTGTATCATTACAAAAGGAAATGACATCAGATATAATGATCTGCTGTTTTATATGGTAAAGGCGGCAATTCAATTTTCATACTGTTTGAAGAATATTGAAAGTGCATGTATGTTTCAGCAAAATAAAGGTTAAGAACCGACAAAATTGAAAATGAAAAGGTATGAAGAATGTTCTTTTTCATGGTATATTATCAGGTAATGTATAAATCTGTATATACTTAAGAGACTTAATCATAAGCAAACTTTCAAAAGACCTGGATTTTTACTGTGTAGTGCCTCTTTGCATGATATGCTTCTGTTTCCACTAGGCAGCAATTTTGGCTTGACGGAACAGTTTATAGTATAAACAAAGATTGAGGAAGCGCCTGTTTCTTTTAACATAGCAAAGGTATAATAGGTACATTAAAATAAGTACAAGTAACCATTCAGTAATAATAAATGCATCTAATTATACAGTTAGTTAGTCTTATAAAATGTGGCAATAAGAACCTTATATATTTTAATGGTTCCTCTTTGGAGCATGGATTTTTTTTTGTTTGTTTTTTAACTCAAAATTATAATAATTAAAAAATAGAACATTTCAAAATAAACTCAGTGTCTGTTTTTCCTTTGTCGGTAAACATTATGCATTTACTATGATGTGGGCATTTTGCATGAAATAGGTTTTAATTTTCAAATAACAATGATAGTAATTGCACACATCAAGTGCAAATCAATAATGCCATCAGGTTTAAAACACAGCATACAAATGTTTTATTCTGTGCTAGCCCTCAGTTCCTTTTCTGTGTGCTTTATATACGTTTGTTTTCCAATGCTGATATTGAAAAAGCAATGTTTTTATTTTATTATGTTGAAATACCCAACTTATTTAGATGGAACTAGCTCCTCTTTAGAACATGACTGTCTTCAGAGTGAATAAACCATATGTTTACATTACCGAACATAACATGCTGTGAAAGAGGGTCAGTTAATCATGGGTTAAGAAAGCACATGAGAGTCACACTTGTCAATCAATGTCACTATACCCTAGAAAAGGAAGAGGAGGATGTAGCAACTGGCTGCAGTGAAACCTAAATTAAGAAACCTACACTGTTGCAGGGAACCAGAGACCGCCAGCAAATCTACATCCTAAGCCAGGAGAAGAACCTAAAACCATTATGTCCAGGCCCAGTGGGGGAAACAGAAACTTCCTGAACCTCTCTGGAAAGGCACAGGAATGTAGTGGGAATTGGTGAGGTATTATGAACTTAACTGGTCATTTTCACCCAGGTTTAACATTCTCACTACCTCCAAGTTAAGTTTGAATACAACCTTTTATTAGAGCATGACATAGTATCTGAAATAACACATTCATTGGTCAAACACTGTTTGAGAATTAAATCTATTTTTGTCATTGTTGCAGACAGCAGTATATGATAGCAGAGCCAGTTTTCAAGGCAGTGTGCATGTATTTACTAATCTGACCCCTACCCGCATTCACTGCTTTACCAACCATTCTCAGTGATAGTTAAAACAACCCGATATCTGAAAGTGAAACAAAGACTAATTAATCAGGGAACCCTCCCAATTAAATAATATGGAAGTTGATGTATTCTTCCACCAACCAGTCTCCCACTGAGAACTATCAAAGTCACCCTGCTCATAAACATGACTGTAAACACTGTTGCCAGGTTACAATATTATAGAGCCCGAAATGCAACTATTGCTTTGTCAACCCACCAAACTTATTATGCTTTGTCAACCCACCAAACTGATTTATGCATTGAAGAGTCAGTCCTAAAAATAGCGTAATTACTATTTGGGCAGCTAATGGAAACTTGTATGTGTGGATTTCATCACAAAATGGCAATAAAATAGGTTATTTCTATATGAATCGTTAAACAAGAATTGTTTATGTACACAGCTGGAAAAATGCAATGGGAACACAACCAAAAACAGCTATATGGACAATAATCTTATCTGGTAAATATGTTAATTCTGTTTTTCCCAACATTTTACCCCCTTTCGCATTATTATTAATAAGGAAAATACTGTTATCTAATATGTTATATACCCAAAATAATGCAGTATAAATTAAAAGAATAGAAAACATCTTGAAAAAATGAGTAGAAAAATGAAACTCCCTTATAGTCTTGTCATTGATGGCCCATATTAAATTGATGCTTTATCTCTGTGTATATTTTGATAAAGGATCACGATTTCACAAAAAGCACACGAAAAAGAGACCAGACCACAAACTGAAATCAGGAAGAGATTAATGCTCTTCTAAGTTTTCAAGTTAAACCAATGTTATGCTCAACAGATAAACACATTTGATACTGCCTTAGGTGCTCTATGGTGGTCCAGATGGCATCAAGTAAACTGACTTAAATTCTAAATTTGTGATGGTACCACAACAGTGTTAATTTCAGGAATATCCCTGTAAGGTACTTTACTAAGATGTTTTCTATTTGAAATATTCCTGGACAATGCAAACCATCCATTGGAAGACCTTTAAAAAGTGAGAACAAAGAAAACTACACACACTCGCCAAATTCCAATGATTGTTAAAGAGAAATAAAATCATCTCATCTCAGCTTCGGGTATGTTAGTCACTCAGGAGCAGAGAGCTACAGCTTAGACAATACTTGTACATCTTCAAAATATAAACTACTTTAAAGGACAAACACCTATGGTTATTTCTTACTAGTTAAACCTTTTTTTATTCCATTAAAAAAATACACTGGAGCAAAATCAGACTGTTATGTTCTAGCACTTTCCTACTTCTTACTCTGTTATTGACACAAAGGCTGAATTGCTCCCTTGTTATTTTTGTATGCAAGTCCAGGCTACAGATATACTGTACCAGAGGGGCATTCAAAATTAAATGGCATGTGACTTAGAGCCTGAATATGTTCACTTACATATGAATAAAAACAAATATAATGCTTTAAAAAAATATATTAATACACATTTTCAATAATAATTAGGCTTATAATATTATGCAGTTTTATGTTCAATGCTTATAGAACAGTTGGTTCAACATTTATTGCAATTTGTTTTTCAAGCAGTCTGAATTTACTTTATCCCAGTCAAGTGTTAAAGCAAGACAGGGTAGTGGAAATTTCCAATGGATTTTATAAACGTTTTAAAGAATGTTTCTACAGCATGTCCTTGTACACATTTCATGCCTTGCTTGTAGAGATAGCACCATCTTCTGGAGATTTGATGTAAACATGTTTACGTTTAAAGCAAAAAAGACATTTTCTTTATAAGTTTGATAGCTCATACTTTTTTTTTTTAAGTACTGATGGATCATGTCCTATATTTAGACCATATGGGCCCCCAAACAGTTTTGAAGGAATCTGTCTTATAGAGTAAAAGTCAATAGCATGCAACTAGTACAAGCACATAGTCTACAGGTACTTCAGGCACAGGAATCTAGTAGCTATATATATATATATATATATATATATATATATATATATATATATATATATATATATATATATACAGTACTGTGCAAAAGTTTTAGGCAGGTGTGAAAAAATGCTGTAAAGTAAGGATGCTTTCAAAAATAGACATGTTAATAGTTTCTATCTATCAATTAACAAAATGCAAAGTGAGTGAACAGAAGAAAAATCTACATCAAATCAATATTTGGTGTGACCACCCTTTGCCTTCAAAACAGCATCAATTCTTCTAGGTACACTTGCACACAGTTTTTGAAGGAACTCGGCAGGTAGGTTGGCCCAAACATCTTGGAGAACTAACCACAGTTCTTCTGTGGATTTAGGCAGCCTCAGTTGCTTCTCTCTTTCATGTAATCCCAGACAGACTCGATGATGTTGAGATCAGGGCTCTGTGGGGGCCATACCATCACTTCCAGGACTCCTTGTTCTTCTTTACGCTGAAGATAGTTCTTAATGACTTTCGCTGTATGTTTGGGGTCGTTGTCATGCTGCAGAATAAATTTGGGGCCAATCAGATGCCTCCCTGATGGTATTGCATGATGGATAAGTATCTGCCTGTACTTCTCAGCATTGAGGAGACCATTAATTCTGACCAAATCCCCAACTCCATTTGCAGAAATGCAGCCCCAAACTTGCAAGGAACCTCCACCATGCTTCACTGTTGCCTGCAGACACTCATTCGTGTACCGCTCTCCAGCCTTCGGCGAACAAACTGCCTTCTGCTACAGCCAAATATTTCAAATTTTGACTCATCAGTCCAGAGCACCTGCTGCCATTTTTCTGCACCCCAGTTCCTGTGTTTTCGTGCATAGTTGAGTCGCTTGGCCTTGTTTCCACGTCGGAGGTATGGCTTTTTGGCCGCAAGTCTTCCATGAAGGCCACTTCTGACCAGACTTCTCCGGACAGTAGATGGGTGTACCATGTCCCACTGTTTTCTGCCAGTTCTGAGCTGATGGCACTGCTGGACATCTTCCAATTGCGAAGGGAAGTAAGCATGATGTGTTTTTCATCTGCTGCAGTAAGTTTCCTTGGCTGACCACTGCGTCTACGGTCCTCAACGTTGCCCGTTTCTTTGTGTTTCTTCAAAAGAGCTTGGACAGCACATCTGGAAACTCCTGTCTGCCTTGAAATTTCTGCCTGGGAGAGACCTTGCTGATGCAGTATAACTACCTTGTGTCTTGTTGCTGTGCTCAGTCTTGCCATGGTGTTTGACTTTTGACAGTAAACTGTCTTCAGCAACCTCACCTTGTTAGCTGAGTTTGGCTGTTCCTCACCCAGTTTTATTCCTCCTACACAGCTGTTTCTGTTTCAGTTAATGATTGTGTTTCAACCTACATATTGAATTGATGATCATTAGCACCTGTTTGGTATAATTGTTTAATCATACACCTGACTATATGCCTACAAAATCCCTGACTTTGTGCAAGTGTAACTAGAAGAATTGATGCTGTTTTGAAGGCAAAGGGTTGTCACACCAAATATGGATTTGATTTAGATTTTTCTTCTGTTCACTCACTTTGCATTTAGTTAATTGATAAATATAATCTATTAACATGTCTATTTTTGAAAGCATTCTTACTTTACAGCATTTTTTCACACCTGCCTAAAACTTTTGCACAGTACTGTATATATATATATATATATATATATATATATATATATATATATATATATATATATATATATATCATTACTGTATTATGCAGTATATAACTAACAATCACAAAAAAAAGTTGAAATGCAACACTAGATTTACATTAGAATGAGCTGAGGATAATGAAAAAAATGAAACTGTGTATTATTGAAAAGGAGAATGGGGTTGCCATGTACAGTACTGGCAGGTAAAGACTTAATTTAAATAATGTGCAACCATGACATTTAGTCCATGACGTAGCTATCATGTGTAGTGTATTTAGAAAAATACAGCATGTGGTTTGACTAATAATGTGTCAGTATCTCTCACAAAGAATTGGTAAGTGATGATTTAAACAACCATCAAAGCACACTGAGTATACAATCTGTCTGCACAGATGACATTCACAGTTGAAACTCTGCCAGTACATTTTGTTAATGCTAAGTATTTCAACCCAGTATGACGCAGAGCAATAACCTGCTTTTAATGTTTCTTTTTTATTATTATTAATGATATACAGTATGTTGAGGCTCAGTTTCACACCTGTTATTACTACACGTTGGATAAAATCATGTTTTAAACTCTTCCCATTCGAGATGTTTCTGTTTCAAATGGGTTAGGCAGTATCAAACTAGTAAACTAGATGTCTGTTACCAATTCTAGGTTTAATTCCACTACGTAAGGTAGCCATTTACAGTATAGTGAATACTCTGGTGGGGTTTTCAGAAATGCCATAAACCCAAACTGACTGGCAGTCACTGGATATAAAACAAACAAACAAACAAACAAAAAAATAAATAAATCAGTGTGTCCTCTGTAGCCTGCCCCAAGATGTATTAGAAATGCGTGGAACTACATGGAAAAGAAAATGCATTTCAGTGAATGTCAAAGAGCAGAACTGAGGAAAATGAATTATGCAAATAGAATCCCATCTGTTTTTTTGCAAAGGCAAAAAACTTTTCTTTTGAATGCCACTATCAATTGTAGTGCCACATAAAAAGGTTAGTTTGGCCTCATATTTTACAAATATAACAATCTTATAGTAGGTTCTGGTTTGTGGCTATAGAGCAATGCACAACCATTGAAACTGAAAAAAAGAGTTTTGAATGACAAAGCTATCTTGCTTTGGTCTCCACTACTAACGTGGATACAATGGTTATCTTTAAGTCTTGTGCCAAATACTCCAGAAAAACACTTAGGTAAGATTATCAGCTTAGTCATATCAGTTACTGACCAACCAGTCCTGGAAATGAAGCTATGTATGCATTAAGTAATACCCACCCAAATTTTAAGCCAAACAGTCCCTGATCCATTTAAGTAGTGGGAATTTATTGAGTGAGACCAATATTTGTAAAAATGCAAAAGGCTTTTTAGATTTGCACACACAATTCCATAATCTATATACCCCAGGGAAAAGTTAACTTTAACAAAGAATGCCTGTGAGAATGGAGTTTTATATCAGGAAGGCCTAAAACACAGGCATTGCGGTGGACATGGATTTTCTTTTTAAGAACATTGAACTCTAGGCCCTGCAGTGTTGTCATGTTGCTAGTTTAGGTTGATTAATGACTGGCTTTGGGAAACATTAGATTTATTGCTCACAGTGCACAGCAGAACATTTGATAATCCCTCTTAAACACTGTGATTCATCCATGAGGTTTGTGCATTAAAAGACCACAAAACATGGCCAAAGATGTAAGATAATAGGCTTTTATATGTCTGGCATTCACAAATGCACAATGACAAAAGTGTTAGAATGCCATTCTGTTATTAAGAGCACTAAAAAAAGGCATTTTTATTTGATTAAGTGTGTTTGCAGGATAGACCGTTTTAGAAAATGCTAGATTGTTTTTAGTAGAGTCCTGAATTTATAGCTGGTAAAGGCACTTACAAACATTAAAGAACATTGGAAAAACACATGATACTAAGGTGAAACTATGTAACTGTAGCAGTGAATACTATATTAAAACAGTAGAGGAAACAGTTTACAAAAGTTATATAGATGATTAAAATACCACAAGAAGCTGCAGTTGTAGGGCTTGATTTATAAAAATCCCTGGTTATGCAGGTGAGTATACTTGCAGCAAGACTACTTGATAAAGGGATTGTAATCTGTTTTCTCCTATAGATGATGGAACATAGTTGTACATTCTAAATTTAGGAGAAAACTGGGATAACTGGCAGACTAAATGTATTTAAAAATTGCATAATAATAATAATACAAATAATACTACATTTTAAACAGTGCATCTGTATTTTTATAGTTTGAGCAACGCAGAGGGCTCCACCTCTCTCCTGTGCGACAATGTTACTTTAAATTTAATTGTGAGCACAACCACTTCATCTGTATATGGTGACCTACTTTTTCAGGTAAAACAGTTTGTTTATATATGGGGACACTCACTTTTCAGATGCTCATCTCAACTGAATACAGAATAAATCTACTGCAGATTGGCAACTAGATCATAGTACTCCAGTTTTTCACAAACTCCCTGGTCTATCCTGATGCTCTTGAACTTCTACTTGAGTTCAAGGTGGTCCGGGTTAGTTGTGGAATGTTTTTGTGGCAGAACACACTCCAACATCATTGGGAGAACTCCCCCACACACACACCAAATGTAGACATGCAGATTAGTAGTGGTTTCCCAAACATACCTGTAAGTAATACTTGAAAATCAAGCAATGCTAGTGAGAATCTGCAAACAAATTTGGAGAGAATCCTAAGGACAGTGTGTTAAGACAGACCCAAATCATATACTTTTAATCGTTTTTGTGGCTAATACACTGAGTTTGTTATCTTCAATAAACAATTCAGCTTACCAGTTCTCAAAAGAGTAAGAGCCAAATCGTACAAAATGCTAGGGGAAGCTAGACTATGTGTTGCTAAGAAGCAATGTACTATGCTCACACAGCAGCATAAAGCTATGCTATTGATTGCACTCAACACGCTGCATGCTTTCATAGTGTATGGATAATTTATTTTGTAGTTATTATTATTATTTGTTTATTTAGCAGACACCTTTATCCAAGGCGACTTACAGAGACTAGGGTGTGTGAACTATGCATCAGCTGCAGTCACTTACAATTCCGTCTCACCTAAAAGACGGAGCACAAGGAGGTTAAGTGACTTGCTCAGGGTCACACAATGAGTCAGTGACTGAGGTGGGATTTGAACCGGGGACCTCCTGATTACAAGTCTGTGATGGGGTGCAGCCTATTTTGTGGTGGTTTTGTGTTTTTTGTATTGTTTAGAGTGGATATGAGTGAGTTTGGGGTATGGTTCAGTGAGTGAGTTTGTGTGAGGAATGTGTGGAATGTGCCTGGGATAATGAGGTGCGAATTGCCCAATTAGCCCAGGCACCTGTGGTTGGGTGCGCATGCGCGTGGTTCTTTTGTATAGTTCGTGTTTAAAGCCTGTTTTTGTGTTTGTCTTTTTGGTTGGCCATCGTGCCTTTTGTTTTGTGTATTTTGTTTAATTAAAAGTATTTTATTTTCCCTGCACATCCTAACTCTGAGTCTCCTTACCCTGGTCAGCCTGTCACAGGTGGTGTCAGGAGACTCGGAGCAGAAGTGCAGGATTTTTTGTTTGTTTTGTTTAAAAAAAAAAAAGAAGAAAATGGAGCTGGCAGATGACAACTGGGAGTTTTAAAAAGGCTCGCAGCAAAGTTGTGCCCTGGCTGTGGGGCATATGGGCACACGGTGGCCATCTGTTCCCACCCAGTATGAGGAGGAGGAGCCGTCGCTGCAAGAGCCGGAAGGGGAGGAGCCTGTGTGTCCTGTGTCCGGAGGGGAGGAGCCAGTGTGTCCTGTGTCCGGAGGGGAGGAGCCACTGCGTCCTGTGTCCGGAGGGGAGGAGCCAGTGCGTCCTGTGTCCGGAGGGGAGGAGCCAGTGCGTCCTGTGTCTGGATGGGAGGAGCCAGTGTGTCCTTGGTCTGGGGGGGAGAAGCTGAAGGCCCAACCCCCTATTTTTTTTGGGGGGGGGGATGAGGGCGTGAAGCTGAGGCTCCACAGCAGCCGCTGTTTTTACTGCTGAAGGGAGCCCAGTGGAGACGCCCGCCTCCAGCCCTAACCCCGCTGTCGAAGGAGCCAGCAGCGCCAGCAGCGCCACTAGCCCTACCCCCGCTGTCGTCGGAGCCAGCAGCGCCACCAGCCCTACCCCCGCTGTCGTCAGAGTCGGCAGCGCCACCAAAGGGAGATGGACTGCTGTACCCGCCTCCGCCACCAGAGGGAGACAAGCTGCTGTTCCCGCCTCCGCCACCAGAGGGAGACGGACTGCTGTTCCCGCCTCCGCCACCAGAGGGAGAAGAGCCGCTGTTCCCGCCTCCGCCACCAGAGGGAGACGAGCTGCTCTTCCCGCCTCCGCCACCAGAGGGACGGACTGCTGTTCCCGCCTCCGCCACCAGAGGGAGACGAGCCGCTGTTCCTGTCTCCGCCACCAGAGGGAGACGAGCCGCTGTTCCCGCCTCCGCCACCAGAGGAGCTGGAGTGGGCTCTACCTACTGCTGCCAACAGAGAAGAGGAACTCTGGCCACTGCCACCCTGGCCGGAGGTTCCTGCACATTTGGCCACACCCAAGGATGCCTGCCTCGCTCCGCCCAGGGATGCCTGCCTCGCGCCGCCCAGGGATGCCTGCCTCGCGCCGCCCAGGGATGCCTGCCTCGCGCCGCCCAGTGATGCCTGCGTCGCGCCGCCCAGGGATGCCTGCCTCGCGCCGCCCAGGGATGCCTGCCTCGCGCCGCCCAGGGATGCCTGCCTCGCACCGCCAAAGGATGCCTGCCTCGCGCCGACCAAGGATGCCACGGCCGTTCCGCTCACGGATACCACGTCTGGATCGCCTGGGGGTTGCCTTCTGCTCCGCATCACCAGGGGTAGTTTGCTCCGCATCGCCTAGGGTTGCCTGCTGCTCCGCATCGCCTGGGGTTGCCTGCTGCTCCGCATCGCCTGGGGTTGCCTGCTGCTCATCATCACCTGGAGTTGCCGTGTCTTTTGCTTCGCCTGGAGTTGCAGTGTCTTTTGCTTCGCCTGGGGTCGCCGAGGGTCCTGCTTCGCCTGGGGTCGCCGAGGGTCCTGCTTCAACTGGGGTTGCCGAGGGTCCTGCTTCGCCTGGGTTTGCCTGCTGCTCCGCATCGCCTGTAGTTGCCGTGTATTTTGCTTCGCCTGGAGTTGCAGTGTCTTTTGCTTCGCCTGGGGTCGCCGAGGGTTCTGCTTCGCCTGGGGTCGCCGAGGGTCCTGCTTCGCCTGGGGTTGCCTGTTGCTCCGCATCGCCTGGAGAGCCACCAGTTACAAAGTACGAGGGAGAAGTGGAGCTCCCGCTGCCACCTTCATGGCCAGGTGTGATGGGGTGCAACCTATTTTGTGGTGGTTTTGTGTTTTTTGTATTGTTTAGAGTGGATATGAGTGAGTTTGGGGTGTGGTTCAGTGAGTGAGTTTGTGTGAGGAATGTGTGGAATATGCCTGGGCTAATGAGGTGCGAATTGCCCAATTAGCCCAGGTATCTGTATAAAAGGGAGTGGTTGGATATGTTAGTTGGTGAGTGTTTGTGAGAGTGAGAAGACCTGTGTGAGAGAGTGTGTGGTTCTTTTTGTATAGTTCGTGTTTAAAGCCTGTTTTTGTGTTTGTCTTTTTGGTTGGCCATCATGCCTTTTGTTTTATGTATTTTGTTTAATTAAAAGTCTTTTATTTTCCCTGCACACCCTGACTCTGAGTCTCCTTACCCCGGTCAGCCTGTCACAAAGCCCTTTTCTTTAACCACTGGACCACACAGCCTCCTCTGTCTATAAGCAGATTTGTTGACAACAGCTACATAGCTGATGTGTTTAATTCTGTTTTATTACATATGCGTACACAGTACGTTTCTAAATTTATTTTTCATTAGATTCAACACAATGTCATTCAAGATGTTTAATTTTCCTTGTCTCTAATTTTCCTGCTTTCCTAAAAACACAGGGCTAGATGTACTGAAGTGTTGGCAAACCACTGACAAACGAGTTGGAAGTCTGGGGTGAAACGTACTAAACAAGCGCAATGCTGTTAGCAACTTTTTAGGGAATGTTTTGCGGTTCAGTCTTAGATGAATATGTATTTATGGGTGTTCCTGTGTACAGTCGTAAAAATGGGGTGCAAATGAGGGTTCTAAACTGTACTAAAGCTGCTGGCAATTGCAACACTTACAAGTGTATTAATTTGTTAAAAACTTTTGAAAGCATGTTTTAAACAGTCGCAATTAGCAAGGTAGTATGAAAAACAATATCCCCTAACCATGGCCGCTGTGATTGCAACAAGAAGGAGACATTGTCTTCAGCAATAATGAACAGCATTTGTAGGATGAGAATAGAAAGGGTATTTCATACCCGCATTAGTCTCTTCGATTTAAATGAAGACCAAATTAAGCACAGGTACAGGCTTGGCAGCCACATAATTCAAATTTAAAAGATGACCTGGACCCTGTTACCCCGAGAAGCCATGCTATCCCTGCAGTGGTGAAACTATTGTCCACCCTGGATTATCTTGCCTTTGGGCCTTTTAAGGGGACTGTGGCAGCTGTTGCTGGCATTTCCCAGTCAGCTTTATCTCATGCATTGCCAGTTGTGCTCAATGCATTTTTTTAGGCGAATACCCAAATACCATTTTTCCCTAAAAGCAGGGTGTACATACAAGTATCCTGGGTCAGTTCATGACATATGGAAAAGGAAAATGGAGATGGCTAGCTGTTAGGTAAGTATATTTCAGCATAATTATGTGATTATTTAGCTGCTTTGCTTTAAATTGTATAATGCCTTGAGCTTATGTATTTGTATATGTTAATGTGTTGCATAAAAGGCGCTATAAAAATGATGATTAATATTATTGTAGACATTGGCAACCCTTTAAAGTCATGGATACGGACTAAATTCAATGTCACCTGCGGAGGAGCGTTATAACGAGACATATATGGACCAGGCCCAACACAGTATGCTTTACAATTGTGGTGTGCTGCATACTCCATAATATAGCCACACGTGGCAGGATGCCTGTGGACATCATAGAGGGGATTGAAGAGGAGCCACCTGTACCACCACACCCAACAGTGGACACCTATGAAGAAGGGAGGCAGAGATGTGCTCAAGCTTTTATTACTTGTAAGCAGGCTCAGTTAATTAAACATAACTGTTTATTAAAAAAAAAAATGTATCAATTGAACACATCTCTACCTCCCTTCTTCATAGGTGTCCTCTGTTGGCAACCTCTGCAGCAGCAAACCACAACTCAACTCCCACTATTTATTCAAAAAAAATTCACAATGCTAGAGATCTCACTAAGCTGATGTAACAAATATTTAAATTCATATAGTGCGGCTCTCTTCTTAACATATTTTCTCTTAGTACATATGACAAAATGTATACTTGTGAATTGTCACACCGAAAATGCAAATTGCCATATGTTTGTGCTACGACTGGCCCATCTTAGTTCATCTACCCCATAGTGTCTTGTCACTTCAAAATACGGATAGTTTGTATCCCCTTTTTACAGCATAGCATAGTCATCCTGTCTCCATGTGGCCACTTCCAAAATTCTCTTGTAAAATTGCAATACTCTATCTGTTTTTTCAGACAAACTAATACAAGAAATTGAAATTAGGTTTTTGATTTTCCCCATTATGGACTGTACATATTTGTGGCAAGTGTTAACATCCCTTAAGAACTTAACAAGCGTTTACTTATTTGACAATCTCAGCTGTTAAAAGGAAGTGAGACTTTCAAAACAAAATACAATGAGGCCCTCTGGGTGAAATAAAATATAAGAGGATAGGAGTTTGGAATGGTTGTGGTGTTTGCTAAGCCTGCATTTGAAAACAAGAGCAATGGAGACATTGAACACCAAAATATTTTTTTATGTGCCTGTGGAGTTAAAAGCAAAATATTTTGGAAAGGAACCTTATGAGCAGAACATGTTATAAAAAAAAATTAAGAAACAAAAAAATGATTGTAGCTGTGTAGTAAACTTTATCCCAGATGTCCATCCCAATAAGAAGTAATCAAGCTGTTATAATTGAGTTTTAACCTACATGTAATGGTGTTGTTTTTACCGTTCCATTCTTTCTCTATTACATTTATGTAAGCCCATAGACAGACAGAGGAAATAACCGAGAACTGAAACAGAGAGGGACTAAAAATGTGGGGGTTGACAAGATAAGTACTTTATTGTGGAGTATTATAATGCTTTTTTAAATTCTAAGCGTTGGATTTAGAAGTGTTTTGACATGCACAGTTTACACTGATATCTTTGCTATTGTCATTGTCATTACTAGTAACCACAACAGTGCCCACATCAATATTATAAAAACTTTAAATTCATATAGATAGATAGATAGATAGATAGATTATTTGATTGTCCTATTTAATGCCTTCCAAACTTTAACATACCAGAGTTATTCAAGGGGAACCATAATTCACTTGGGAGAAGATAAATAATATATTATTGTTATGCCCCCTAAATTTGAACTTGCATCTTGTCTAGATTAACATAAACGATACATTAAAATTGCTGCAGAAAAAATGGACTCCCAGATAGATAAAGCAAAGAGAGCCCTTGAGGAGACTGTATTTCTGTTTTGCTCAAGGGCTTAATCTCATGGGTTTTTAAAAAGGAAATGGATGTAGTGTCATGAATTATCACTTTATTTAAAAAGGAAGAAAAGGAAAATGTTCTATTCCCATGTGGACTTCCCTCGTCTGTAGACAGTGCATTGCAATATTTCACTGATTATAAATTCTTCCATTCATTCAAATCCAACCAAAGCTTGATACTCCCTATAGAAAAATACAAATATGGGTTCACTGAAAAGCATGGCAGCGTGGTGTGCAGGGTGAGTCATACAGTCAGGGGAGTGCAGGTTTGCGTGCTTGCTGTGCGAAGTTGCAGGTCTTCACTTAGCATTCCGAAGGGAAGGCAAAACTGGCGGGTACTGTTTCTCCTCATTGTGCTACAGTTAACCCTGCTGACTAGGCACCTGGTGAGCTCAGGAGGACACCTGTAGGGCTGACCTTTGTCTTCCAAAGGCTAGTAGCTTGCTGACATCCACTCTCAAGTTCTTGGGTATAAAAGAGTAAATTGGCTTGGTCGTGGGGTTGGAGGATGCCCACTGGACTTTCAGTTCTCCTGAGTTGTGTGGGGAATTTCTGCAGTGAGGGAACATCATGAGCCATTCTAAATTCAGGAGAAAATTGGGGGTAAAATATTTGGGCAAAAAAACAGAACAAATGTATTGTATTTGTTTATAAATTGTACATACATTTCTTAACTCACTGACAGTTTAAATATGAAAATATAATTGACAATTCCTTACCTGACATTGCTGAAAAAATGTGGTCTATTTTTTTGCAAGATAGTGTGCAGTTCTCTACATCCTTTTCCTTACTGAATGCATTGGTGATGACAATCTGTCATTGGTTGCAATGATCTTGCTTCTGTATTAGAAGCGTGTGGTTTTTCAGATGTCTCTCATAAAGACATCAGAAAATATATGACATCTTCTGAAAAATGATCATTGTTGTTTTCATTACTTTACATAAACACCACAGATGCCTGACAAAATGGCGCCTATGTCTGTCGTGTGTACATAACATATATGCCTAGTGTTCCTGCCGTCATGTGAAAAAATATCCAATCAACTAAAACCTTTCCTTTCTGCAAATCACAATGTTCCAAATTCTACCACTTTGCTAAGCAGATGCAGAGCTTGAGCTGAGGAAAGTATTTCTCGAAATGCAGCTGTTTAATTTATTTTACTTTCTTTTTCATAAATTGTACTTCATTTATAAACAGAATTGAGTGATGTGTTTATTCCACTCATAAGCATGAACGTTAAATAACCCATTGGCCCTCTTCAAAAGCTCATCAGTTTTTAAGCCATCCTCATTGGTGGAAGAACTACAGTATGAATGTTCATGGAGTTTCCTTTATTTACACTGGCTTTGGAATAATAACATAACAAAATTAAACGAAAGGGTGAAAATATGATTCTTATTTCACAGTTTATGTCGACACAGGGGGTCTGCCCCACCTCCCAAAAAAAGCCCTTGGATAGTTTTATATTGCCGATTCTTCTCAATTGTGCTTGTTAGAAATACAGTTCTTAAGAGATGATTTAGGTGACATACACATGCTGAGTTCCAATAAATGAATTGCACAGGAATGGCAGAGGCAAAAACAAAAGCAGAGCACCAAAGCACTAGGGTATGTAAAACTATCCAAAGTTCACAGCTGTTGAATTCAGAAAGATGCTACTTGAACACACTGTATTGAAAGAAACCTGATTAAGACGGACTAAGTGCTGGAATCCATCTGTGTAGCCATCTCCTGGGGAGTGAAAAATTAAATCATTTGTCTACATTGGATTGTTATCTTCCAGTCAATATACATACTGTACATTCTGAGCAATTATACTTAACCATTCACATATCTCCCAGCTGTCTCCAGTATCCATCTATTGGTAGCATCAGATCACACCATGCTTATCTACGTATCATTGTCTTCCAGACTGCAATCAAGCTCAATAAACAAACAACTACTAGTAGCAAAAATAGCACCACAATATGTTAACTTTTTGTATGCTTATTAAAGTTTCACAGTCTTGCTGGGGGATGTTAGCAGACTAGAATCAGTATTTGTACATTGAGAAAAGTATGTGTTTTATTATTTACAGACAATAAAACACATTACAGAATGTAGTGCATTGGTGCAAATACTTACTTTGTCGAGGAAAATTACTGAAACAAAAATGACAAGCTAGTGAATCACAGAACAGCACAATTAACTTTCATCCACAGTCATATACCGAGTTACTCTGTTCTTAAGATTAAAGAAAGAACTGGAAAAATAAGGGTAATTTAAAAGGAATGCAACTTAGCTGAGTCCACATTGTCTTCCCTGAAAGCATCAAATGATTTATAAGAAGCCATATTTGGCAAAGAAAAAAACAAATATTCCATGTCAAAATGCTTTTACAGGGGAATGAAAAATAATTAAGATTCGTCAAGCAGTGGTAGATGGAGGCAGCTGCAAATACAATCCATAACTTTAAAAAAAAATACATATGTTAACCTCACTGGCAACAGATACACATGTTCAGCTAAAATGTTTAGTGCTGGCTTTGGGAAGTCTTAAGAAGATCAGTAGCTGGAACATCACCAGATGCTGGCTGGTTGTGTTATACTGAAAAGTGTCTGCTCCAAAGAATAATGAGCAGAAGAACTGGCTCAATGCCATTCTGAAGTAATATGGTATGAAGTAAATTACAATGCGGAGCTCCCTACACCCTCTGTTTCAGAAGGACAAGTCATCCCATACACGTTTACATACTGTGTTCATTATGATCGGTTATGGTTGACCCAATTTAAACAAACTTTCAAGTGAAGTTTTCACCTCATTTGTTTGAGGGTAAGCGATCACAAAATCTCCTCACACAAGGTATCGAAAGACAGGCCTACTGTAAATGTTTGAACCCATGGGCACAGCCATTTGGGGAGTAAATAATAAATAACATATCACTAGTGAATTGTGATCTTCCAGTCAACATACCTATATACATACTGTGTTGACATCTTGAAATCAGCGGCACAAATACACACCTTTCAGTCAACATGCATTCCTACAAATCAGCTGTACCAATAAAGTTGACACTTTTAGAATGATGTCAGTACTATCCACCAAGAGGTATTGTGTTTTTTTTGTGAAGATGTTGGATTGTGTCATTATCAGTGCAATTACATAGGGTCCTTATCCTTCAGAGCATCCCGGAGCTGCCTGCTAAAAACAATAAAATAATAAATCTATGCGACATGTTCATCCCGGTGAACAAAACATATTAGGCAGAGGAGCATCATATACCCGACAAGGCTGGGAGTGAGGAGGTGGTTTGCGAAGTAGGTTTATAAACCTTATAGGTTGTTGGGAACTTGCCAGTAATTGGCTTGTAATTTGACCAATGAAATGTACTAGGCCCTTGTATTAATGCTACTATACATTTCCTGCCTGAAAAACTTGCAAGTTTTATTATTATTATTATTATTATTATTATTATTATTAGTCATTTAGCAGACGCTTTTATCTTAAGCAACTTACAGAGACAAGATTGAACTATGTCTCACAATTGCTACTGCAGAGTCACTTACAATAGGACCTCAGTTTTATGTCTCATCTGATTTCCCTGTTATTGAACTATTCAATAAATCTACTTGACATATCCTGCAATACATGAAGTGCACATTTCATAAAGTCAAATTTGATAATACATTCTTCTGAAGTGATAAAACTGGAAAAAAATGCTAGTAATAAACTAGGTATGTTTGATGATTGAATACACTCTTTACTGTGATACGTACTAGGAAAAGAAAGAACTAAAGCACCCAAGAACTGCCCAGAAAGGTCAATATGTGTCACAAAGCGTTCCTGAAATTACAGTGTGATCAACATGGTTCCATGGTCAACAGTATCAAATCACTGATATAGGAGAAGGTTTCCATTTTCTTTTAGTACAAGAGGTTGGCATGGTCTGCATTAAGCAAACCAGAATATAATTCACTGATTTGACACAATGTACAAGCAACCGGTTAAAGTCAGGATTCAAATGTTACTACTACCCTGTAGACCTGCTGATCTGTTCATACCAATTTACTACTACAAAAACCAGAGCTCATACTGCAAGTGACATATTTGGGTTAAATGTGAGGTACATTTCCACCTACACTTAAACCTTATTAGAAAATTAAGGTGTTCTGTATAAGTAAGGACAGGACCTACAATAAATATGCTGCGAACATTTTACCTGAGACGTTCAATTGAGCTTTATTACTCTATAAATGAAATAAACTATTTCAATTTTGTTTACTCAAGGCCAGCACACACCTCTTCACATCTTGAACTCTGGGGCCATTGCACCATTCTGATTTGTGAGCAAAATGACTACAGTTAATTACAGACCCTAGTCTTAAATGACCAAAGCACTTTGTGTTTATAGGTTCCTGATGCAAGCCAGAACAGGGGACTAAACCGTTTTTAATTTGTCCAACACGGTTTTAGTTAAAGCTCCTAAAACAAGCGTCTCTGACCATTCTGGATCAGATGGAAAAGTCACTTTGAAGAAGGAGTTTATGAGCTACATTCTCCTTTGTCACTACAGGAGTCTTTGGGGCCTGGGGTAAACCAATTATTGCTAAGAACATTTTAATTCAGCTGTGCCCTGCTGGAGACAGTGTCAATAAAAGGCCATTGGTGTTATATGAATGAATTAGGAACCTACTATTAAGGAGAATTAAAGAAGAGAAGTACATTATGAAATGCCAGAAGGATATGTTTGTTTATTTTAGGATATATTTATTTATATAAAAACACTCAGGGTATTGTGTTTCCATTTATTATAGAACATGACAATAAGATTATTTTGAATTCCTTTCCAGTACAAGGAGGCCTGCTGAGTCTACAGCGGGAGTCACTGTATTGCTGGCCATCTTCAAAGCTGTTTAACAGAGATATCTTTCTTATTTAAAGTCACCGGTTATTGGACAATAAAAAACATTTCGTGATATTGAAAAATCCAATAAAAAAACTGATTCAAAAAAGGAATACATGATTGCCTAAAACTCTCAGTACATGAGAAATCAGTCGTACTCCAAAGAAATGATATCTGCTTTCTTTAAAGGTTATTGGTGACGTATGACCTATATTATGAGCCTGGCTATTGTCAACCTGCACTAGATTACTCATGTTTAGCCACACTGAAGATTAAATAAAAATGGGAATGTAACCTAAAGCATTGGAGATTGTCCTATGATTATTCCCATGTACAGTCTTAGGCATGACCATACCAGAGAGTCTGATTGCCTACTCTGTTAAATGGTGGTTGACTAAAGCTTGATCTGCTATTGCAGATCTCTACAAGCTTTATCCTATAAGCACTGCATGAAAAAAAAAAACTGCCAATGGAATTTCAGAACTTGAGAATGGTGTCAGAATAGACTTTGTATCCATGTTTTACGTTTTGTGAGTTACTTGCATTCAGCCTGTAAATTTCCACTTTTAATAGCTATGTTCTTTTTTATTGTATCCATCATATGCCTTTCCCTTGTTATATATCTGCCACTGGTCTATAAATACTAATGACATTACTACTAACATTTATTAAGCTAAAATGGGTTGTTCAAGCATTATATTGTTAAACAAAGTGACCTGTTTTTTTGGCCCATAAATATCAGACAACAAACATGTTCATTATTTATCATGATTTATGTCCAACAAAATATAATTACAAAAGTGCTTTATGGGTTTTAATCTAAAAATGTCCTTAATTTTAGTGTGATTACACTGCTGGATAATCCCCATATCCTGAACTAAATATGAACAAAGAAATCTGTCTGAAAGCTGCATTTGTAAATTTGCTAATCTAGCTTATGAAAACACTTTAATATTTTATATTTGCAGCTGGAGCTGAAGACAATGTGATGGTCTCTTCTCTGGAGGAGCTTTACCAAACAATTCTGATGGAAACAACCCCTAGGAAAGAGGAGGGCATTAAAATACACCCCATGGCTTTTATAAGATTCACACTGTGTGTACTGTTTCTGCCTCTTGAGTACAACAAAGTCATTCCACTGCCCCCTGCCTCAGAACAAAATGCCAAGCTGAACTATCATAACATTGTAGTTGTCACAAACACCACCCCTGTTGAATTGTTAAATTCGGTATCACATGCTGTTGTCATGGGTTTCTGTTGTCATGGGTTTCTGTTCAAAGGCACCACGGAAAGAAGATAAACAATCAGACAAACATGGTGGGAAATATAGAACAATAAAAGTAGAATAGGAGACCAAGTCACTTCAGACTAAAGCATAACTGCTTACATGAATAGGATGGGAGCTGTTTCATATTCAAAATATGCATGTTACAATAAAACAAAGTAGCTGGGTTTTGGCGGCTCAGAATATATGCAAATGGTTTCACAGACCCTGATTAGCAAAAATCTTGGTCTACCTAATGTTATCTTAGGTAAATTAGTCCAAGATCAGTTCTAACTGTGGTCTGTGAAACCAGCCGATGGCCCCCTTATTTTTGTAAGAAGTGTCCTCCTTACGTCCCTAGCTGCAGTTTGAGATCAGTAAATGCTAGCCTTCCCTTGATTAATCGTTGTGGGTGGTTCCTTTATGATCAGTATTTTGTTTAATTGACCCTATATAGATGTTTTAGGTTTGTGAAGTATCTGGGATGCTTTAATAAGAAGGAAACTGTATAAATGTAACTGAAAACGTATGGTAACAGTGATAGTTGACCCATTAATTTAAGGTAGTTTCAGCTTTGCGACACTGTAATAAATTATGTTATCTCTAATGTGTAAATGTATAAAAGAAATGCAGTTAATACATTTATTTTAAAAAAGGGTTTAAGCCAACCTAATGTTACACAGTAAAATGGTTTAGCTAGTAGGTCAACCATTAACTTATGGTACCTTCTTACCCTAAACTAATTATCAATGTCCCTAAGTTACAGCATTTACAGTGACAGATACAATGCTGTATCTTATTTCACAGGATAACTAGATTACATCGATCTAAAAACATCGATCTAACAACTTCAAATCTATTTAGTGCAAGAAAAAGGTTTCCATGCTACAATAATACCAGATTTCACAACCATTAAAGCTAAACCATTTGGAAATGTTATATTTATTAACCTTAACATTTCAAACAAGGAAAAACATCCAGACCAAACCAGATGGCTGCAGGAACCGGTCCATTAGCAACTCGAAATTGAATGGGATCTCTGTTTTCTGGATTGGGTCTTCTGCATCGTCTCCCAATAAATACAAATAGGTTTGTCTGATAATATTACAAAATATAACCCTGTGACTTATCCATTTTACATGATCCAACGCAATGTTTTTATAACATACATATAGGATTGACTATTGCAATGCTCTTCTCTCTCCCCAATGCTGTGGAATGGCCTGCCACAATTTGTAAGTGAAGAACCATCTCTTGTTGCTTTTAACACTAGAACCGCCGTGGTTATACTCATACCTAAATGACGGTTACATTTTAAGCAGCATAAGAACATAAGAAAGTTTACAAACGAGAGGAGGCCATTCAGCCCATCTTGCTCGTTTGGTTGTTAGTAGCTTATTGATCCCAGAATCTCATCAAGCAGCTTCTTGAAGGATCCCAGGGTGTCAGCTTCAACAACATTACAGGGGAGTTGGTTCCAGACCCTCACAATTCTCTGTGTAAAAAAGTGCTTCCTATTTTCTGTTCTGAATGCCCCTTTATCTAATCTCCATTTGTGACCCCTGGTCCTTGTTTCTTTTTTCAGGTCAAAAAAGTCCCCTGGGTCGACATTGTCTATACCTTTTAGGATTTTGAATGCTTGAATCAGATCGCCGCGTAGTCTTCTTTGTTCAAGACTGAATAGATTCAATTCTTTTAGCCTGTCTGCATACGACATGCCTTTAAACCCGGGATAATTCTGGTTGCTCTTCTTGCACTCTTCTAGAGCAGCAATATCCTTTTGTAGCGAGGTGACCAGAACTGAACACAATATTCTAGGTGAGGTCTTACTAATGCATTGTAAAGTTTTAACATTACTTCCCTTGATTTAAATTCAACACTTCTCACAATATATCCGAGCATCTTGTTGGCCTTTTTGATAGCTTCCCCACATTGTCTAGATGAAGACATTTCTGAGTCAACATAAACTCCGAGGTCTTTTTCATAGTTACCTTCTTCAATTTCAGTATATCCCATATGATATTTATAATGCACTTTTTTTTTTTGCCTGCATGCAATACTTTACACTTTTCTCTATTAAATGTCATTTGACATTAATATTAAAATGAAAGACAGACTATCGGATACAACTCAAAAGTTTTATTCAAGCACGACATATCAAACACAGCCAAAACACTGTATTTAAATGAACACTTAAACATAAAAGGGTCTATTTTCTAACTTTGCATATTTTCCAATTAGCATTACAAGAGCCAATCAAATCGCACCTCAAACCATCAAAATCATTGCCTTGGTGATTCTAGTGTTAAAGCAAGTTTAAAAACACATTTTTATAATTTAGCATATGGATTTTAAAGGCAAAATGTATCATCCTATTTTATACTACTTATTTTTGTCACTGCTTTTTAAAGTAAGAATTAAAATTGCTTTTTAAAATAATTTCAATGTAGTTTAATGTAATTTAAAGAGGTATTTTTATGTTTTTTATGCTTCTAAATTTTTTATTTTTTATCTGTAAAGCACTTTGAGGCGATTTATCATGCACAAAAGGCGTTACATACAAAATAAAGATTGATTGATTGATAAACATTCTATTGTTTACAAAGTACAGAATAATCGTGCAAAAAGGGGCATGTGCTTATGTAATGGGAGTGCGCTTATACACAAGGACTACGTGGGACTATTTCACATACCATGTCAGTGTAAAGCATGTTTTTATTGTATACATTCAAACAAGGACAGACAGCTTTTTTGGACACCATAATTTATTTTAACAGATGCATGCGCTGCATAGAGAATATATAATACTCACAATGCCAAAGGCCTAAGCGTATAAAACGTGTTTACGTAAAAGGGAATATATATATACAGTACTGTGCAAAAGTTTTAGGCAGGTGTGAAAATATGCTGTAAAGTAAGAATGCTTTCAAAAATAGACATGTTAATAGTTTATATTGATCAATTAACAAAATGCAAAGTGAGTGAACAGAAGAAAAATCTACATCAAATCAATATTTGGTGTGACCACCCTTTGCCTTCAAAACAGCATCAATTCTTCTAGGTACACTTGCACACAGTTTTTGAAGGAACTCGGCAGGTAGGTTGGCCCAAACATCTTGGAGAACTAACCACAGTTCTTCTGTGGATTTAGGCAGCCTCAGTTGCTTCTCTCTCTTCATGTAATCCCAGACAGACTCGATGATGTTGAGATCAGGGCTCTGTGGGGCCATACCATCACTTCCAGGACTCCTTGTTCTTCTTTACGCTGAAGATAGTTCTAATGACTTTCGCTGTATGTTTGGGGTCGTTGTCATGCTGCAGAATAAATTTGGGGCCAATCAGATGCCTCCCTGATGGTATTGCATGATGGATAAGTATCTGCCTGTACTTCTCAGCATTGAGGAGACCATTAATTCTGACCAAATCCCCAACTCCATTTGCAGAAATGCAGCCCCAAACTTGCAAGGAACCTCCACCATGCTTCACTGTTGCCTGCAGACACTCATTCGTGTACCGCTCTCCAGCCCTTCGGCTAACAAACTGCCTTCTGCTACAGCCAAATATTTCAAATTTTGACTCATCAGTCCAGAGCACCTGCTGCCATTTTTCTGCACCCCAGTTCCTGTGTTTTCGTGCATAGTTGAGTCGCTTGGCCTTGTTTCCACGTCGGAGGTATGGCTTTTTGGCCACAAGTCTTCCATGAAGGCCACTTCTGACCAGACTTCTCCGGACAGTAGATGGGTGTACCAGGGTCCCACTGTTTTCTGCCAATTCTGAGCTGATGGCACTGCTGGATTGCAAAGGGGAGTAAGCATGATGTGTCTTTCATCTGCTGCAGTAAGTTTCCTTGGCCGACCACTGCGTCTACGGTCCTCAATGTTGCCCGTTTCTTTGTGCTTCTTCAAAAGAGCTTGGACAGCACATCTGGAAACCCCTGTCTGCCTTGAAATTTCTGCCTGGGAGAGACCTTGCTGATGCAGTATAACTACATTGTGTCTTGTTGCTGTGCTCAGTCTTGCCATGGTGTATGACTTTTGACAGTAAACTGTCTTCAGCAACCTCACCTTGTTAGCTGAGTTTGGCTGTTCCTCACCCAGTTTTATTCCTCCTACACAGCTGTTTCTGTTTCAGTTAATGATTGTGTTTCAACCTACATATTGAATTGATGATCATTAGCACCCGTTTGGTATAATTGTTTAATCATACACCTGACTATATGCCTACAAAATCCCTGACTTTGTGCAAGTGTACCTAGAAGAATTGATGCTGTTTTGAAGGCAAAGGGTGGTCACACCAAATATGGATTTGATTTAGATTTTTCTTCTGTTTACTCACTTTGCATTTAGTTAATTGATAAATATAATCTATTAACATGTCTATTTTTTTTGAAAGCATTCTTACTTTACAGCATTTTTTCACACCTGCCTAAAACTTTTGCACAGCACTGTATATAATATATATATATATATATATATATATATATATATATATATATATATATATATATATATATATATATATATATATATATGTATTTATATAAACCATGAACACAAAAAACTACAAACATTGGCCAGACTACAATGTGCACTCTTGTAAACTACTCTACCAAAAACACCACAGTATACCCCAGGGAAAATGCTCCGGAAACCTAACCTTAAATACAATAATTTTACCCCAACCCCTTAAGTGCAAGTCACAATCAAAATGCTACATTTATATTCAGTCTCCCGATACAACAGATTTTATTTAAAGTTTGGATGCTCCCGGACCATTTTTTACCAGACGAATCTACAGCCCGTGCCAGTCTATAAGGGTCGCTGGTGCGCGGTGAGCCGAAGACACCCCGGCCGACCTAAGCCCTACCGACCAGGGCGGCGCTCAGCCAATTGTGCGCCGCCTCCTGGGAACTCCCGTCCACGGTCTGCAGTGGAATAGCCTGGACCGAAACCGGCGATCTCCAGGCTATAGGGCACATCCTGCACTCCACATGGAGTGCCTTTATCGGATGCACCACTCGGGAGCCCCAGAAAGATTATTCTTAAACATGTAAAAGGGTGTATGATATATTCTAAATATTATGGTTCTTGCTGAGCTGAAATAAAAATACACAAAGGCCTATTTTTTATAGCTTTTTACCTTAGGCTGCATTTTGCACCACTACTGTGAAAGAAAAATAAAGCAATGTTATGTCATTAGGGTACTCAGAAGTACATCTAAGTGCTTACTAGATTTATAGTTTTTGTGTGTTTTCTTTTAACAGAAAAAACTACAAATTGTACCTCGGAGTAAACAATTTTGATAAATAGGGGCCAATGTTCTTTTCAATGACTAATATTTGGATGTTGTTTTTATAGCCCTGACCCTGGAGACCCAAGTCCTAATAAAGCTGTAAATGAAATATACTTTTTTTTTTTTTTAGCCCTGTAATGATAAAACTAGGCAGCAATATTTAATACATTTATTTCTGGATTTTTTTGGTAAAGACACGACTGCATAACAGTAAAGACAACAAGTAATCTAGTTTTTTATAGTTTGTATAACAACAGTGTATCTACACATGCTGGCATTTCCATGTCCCTTTCCTGCCCTAAAGCAGTGATAGGAAACAATCTCATTCTACTTCTTTGTTCCAACCATGTTATTATTATTACACTAAATCAATGAAACCTCTGAGCTTTGTGGATGACAGATGCACTGTATTTATTTTGAAAGGGATTTGTTGACTTTCGGTGTCGAAAGTCAACAAATGACAAAGCATCCTTGCAGTGAACATGCAGGCTCAAAGAAACAAGAGGAGAGGATGGGAGAGAAGAAAGAATAATTAGCACAAATGAATACAAAGAACAAAATTATTTTTATTTTCTCTCTTTTTGTTTTTGTTTATTATTCTTTCTTCCATTTATTCGAGACGCAAAGTGTGCGTCGCCCAGCATTTCACCGGGAGCCGCACTTGAACTGCCCAAGAGCCACAGTTTGGCCACCTCTGTTCTAGACGGTAGAAGAAAAATGTAGTAAAGCAATATGGTCCTCAAGATCTGGACTCCTCTAGGTCGTATCGGTGTTATTAAAGAATTAAGTGACTGAGACCTTGAAGCAGGTTAAATTGGTTCTGTTAGGTAATTTAAGGTACAGGTGGAACAAATACCTGTATGGGTACAGAGCTTGAGGACCAGAATTGTTCCCACCTGTTGAAAACATAATGCAGGCAAGGCAGATACAGAGAAGCCTTCTAAACTAAAGAATATTCACAAGCAATATACGCAAAACCATCACATATTACAGAGGTCATCATCAAGCACATCCATTTGTAGACCTCTCAGAGTGATTTGTACAAATTGTGATGGTGTAGTTTTTTATGCAGGTAGCTCTCCATCCATGATTCCTGGCCTGGAAGTGTATGTTGACTAGAAAAGTATATCATGTTACCAGTCCACATAGTCACACAGCCCCCATCTTTATTTCTTACTTAAAAATGTAATAGCTGTTATTCTTGAAAATGGACCAAATGTATCCAGTTATGTGGTTAGGCTACAACATTAATTTCTGAAGATACTAATACCTCCCTTAATTCTCATTTCAGACATTTTTATGTAAATGTTGCTGTCTCTAGGGCTAAGACTCAGCATCATGTTAAACTGTATGTTTTTCTTTTCTCCGACTGAAAGGTGTAAAGGGGGTTTGATAAATAAAAAATCCAGATTGACAAGTTTGCAGCTGTACCTTACAGTAAAAGGTGTTCTGTTCAATTAGGGTTGCTAGGATTCATTTCAGCTCAGTGGCGGCTGTGCTGCCAAGGGGAGACCCCCTGCTGTCAGAGTATATAAAGTGTGTATACATCTCACAGCCAGAACCAGCACGGGCAGGAAAGGTGAGACAAGCCTGCCAGCAGTGAACACATAACATTCATAAGCAACACCAAAAACATACGACTCATAAAACCAGCCCATTAACTCATGCCTTCCATATTGCTGTTTCACTTTTGGTTTCCAGTACTTGTGTTTTGTTTTGTATGTTAGTTACTTGTTTTTTGTTTTTTTTTTTACATCAAAATGACAAAGGCTTTCAATTAAATTGTTGAGGTAATCTTATAAATGCAGTTTGTCCTGTGTGTGTGTGTGTTTAATGAATACAATTTGTGTGAGAAATACATTTATAGACACTTGGTAGAAAAATAAACTGCTGTATGGGAGGAAAGAGAGAGAGAGGTTGTCAAGGTAAATATTTGCTTTGGTTAATAAAAGGTAATGATAAAGGTAATGCGCTAGCTAGAGAAATGACAGGACAGCTTGTTGACTGCCTGGGAATTGCCAGAAACATGTGACCAATAAGTCAGGGTTTTCAACAATAAAAACAAACAAACAAACAAAAAAAAACATATGGTTGATTCCATTCACTTGCAATGCGTGTTTGTGACTGGTGAATAAGTGACTAGATTCTTGATTTTGGATTCTAGGTGCCCTCAACCTAACTTACCAATTTAGCTATCTGTTGCATAAAAATACAATATTTAGTGTTTGGAAAGAGTTGGATGCTTTATATTGCTACATAGTAGCAAGGCGATCAATTATGTGCATGTAGATCTTTTGTTAAGTACATTCCATCTGCAGCATTGGAATTAAAAAACAAATGTTTCAAGGGGTCAAAAAAAATTACTTGCTTCACAGCCATATTGTTAGTAGTCAGTAAAGCAAATAAGAATAATTGTTGTTTTTGTTTTTATTGTAAGACCAAGTTTTTGTACAGTAGTTCATTACAGTTCAAATGTAAGGTTGTAGTTAATGCATACCCCATAAGTTAGCATTAAAGAATGTCCGGTATTTATTGAAATTTTTACTTGCACTCAGAAAAATGGCTATAATGATACTCTCAAGTGATCTGATAACTTGGCAGACCTCTGCTAATAGCCTAGCAGTGCAATAATTTCTCCCAAAAAAGGATTGAACAAAACAGCACAATAAAATGCATTTGCCTAACTCCAACTGAAATTTACCCTAAGAAAAATGACTTTCAATGGGAATGTGCATTTTAACGACTAAAAACATGTATTTAAGTATTTTGTTTTCCTATTAATTATTAATTTATTAAATATAGCTATTTTAACCTTCATTATTATTTCACTGTGTACATTTATTTAAAAAAAAAATGTTATTCAAAGATTTTCTGTTTTCTTAAAATTACTTTTTTGTCTTACATGGCAGGTTCTTTTATTATCACAATAATATGTATGAAGTAGACACATGTCTGTTGTATGTAAAGCCCAGCAAGGAACATTGTTTTCAAAAACATGTTTCTTTGAAAACTGTTGAATGACCATTTTAGGAAAGGAGCATCAGACCTCTTAGAGTAGCTTAACACCTAATTTACATTAAAAAAAATTATTCTTTAACCTTAAAAAAAATAATAAATTTAAATTAAAACTAAATCCTAATTTGATATCCTTCAGATCACTATGCTAACACGTTTGAATGGTATAGTATTCTAAACAGAATTTGTAACCTTTTGGCAGCCAAACAAATGGTCTCAAACTCACACCCAATTGCCTTGACAGTAAATACAAAATGAGAATGGAAACCAACAGTAATCTGTCAACATTTACATTAATTGAGTGCAGAAATTACTGTCTTTGAACAGTTACCAGTTAAGTAAGGGTCAGGACCTTTACAGTGCAACAGATCAGGCCCATTTTTTCTGTTTAAACACACACTAAGCAGACACCAACTGTTGCAGTAAATAATCATTCCTTTTGTAAGCACCATGGCTGATAAATCAGTGTAACCATTTGTGAAGGGCTTAAGTTGGTTTATATGAAACCATTTCCAGAATGGCAGTGTAAATAGCGGCTCACATGCAGTAGAGATTGATGCTGACGGCTAACCTTGACTTCAAATTGTTACCACTTGCCTACCATCACAGTTGGATGAAACAAGAAAAATAAGGTTTTATTTTATTTATATTTTTCTTAAATATGATTTTAAAAGATGGTGTGGGAAACGATTAGTGTCAAAAAGCTTCTCACATTTCAGATCCATCTGTTTCAGATTGTAGTCAATGACATATCTGGAGGTCTGATGCCAGTACAGCAGTGAAGTGTTGCTGGCACCCAGCATGAACTTTTAGCAGATTAGACAAGATTGAAGCAATTTTCTTTCTAAAAATACTGCCAGATCCAACTGTTACACAGCAGGCCTTGGGTACTGCAGAACCCTCCTGGGTTCAACAATAATGCAGGAAAGGATGTGCCGGTATTCAAATTGTCTCCGAGAGCAGTTTTTTCCTTGTTTACCTGAAATATTTCATAAATCTGAGAATAAAATAGTATTACAATTTCTACTCACAGAATTATCAAAGGTCCAAATATATGCTGCAGGTGTGCATTAGCACATTATTATTGATTTATTTGTATGTTATTTTGTGGCAAGGCAGGGTCCCTGAACATGTACATTTGTAAATATTGTGTGTTTGTACTGTGTTTTAGATTGGAAATAGTATGTTAAATGTGGTGTAACAGGGTTAAGAATGCCCTGTTCACATGTATTTCTACACTTGTTATTTTTATAATTTTATTTATTGATTTTAATTAGTGCACACTTTATGTTGTCTGACACTTTATAATTGATTTGTATCACGTTATGTTGGCTTCTCTACTGATTTCCCTTTATCTGCCTTATTGGGCACCGACTAATTGAATTATTGATCAATTTACACACTTGAATATAAATGATGAGTAACAGAGACTGAAACGGGTCAGTAAATGGAGCATCCTGACTAAGTACTGGGCTGATTGTACGCCAGTGTTGAATAATGAACGTGAGCGACTTGAGTGTTTTTGGCTTGTCGGTTGCTGACCGGAATTTAGGAAGTGAAACAGAGTAGGCTATATTGTGATGCTGCTCGCTCTCTCTCTCTCTCTCTCTCTCTCTCTCTCTCTCTCTCTCTCTCTCTCTCTCTCTTCCTTGTACGGACATTGTGTGTGTGTGTTTAGACTTTTAGACTGCAGTATTTTGCTTTTATTATTGCTGTTACTGTGCTCTGAAAAATATGTATATCCCCTCTTTGTTGGGTAGCAGCGTTGTTGCATTTGCACTTTATAAAATAAATGATTCCCATTAATGTGAACCTTGTTTAACCATTTGAAATCTCACTGCCTATTTATAGGTGAATGAAATGATTGTCTTAAACAAGTACCTTAAACAATGTGTTGCAAATTTAGGATTTTTATTATAAACAAATGTCTTTTAAAATGATGATTGGTGATTTGTTTGGCGCCCTTGTTCCTGCTATTTAATCTGTTTTCTGAATAAAAAGAACCTAAAGGTATCCTATAATTTGTTCTGTGCCTCACCGCACTGAACTGGCGTGATATAGAAGGCATGTGTGATGCTGTTTATGTACGCCACTGTACCGGGGAGGTGTTACAATGGAACCCCCCTTAACTGCAACGCTACCCTTTTACACACCTAAATTGATCTTTTGGTTCTGTTTTTAACTGTGTCAGATCTGAAGACAGCAACTAAAACCTGATAAATCCTAAACCTCTTTCCACTATCGAATGGTTTCATAGACCCCAGTGACTAGCACTGATTCTGGACTACCTAATGGCAAGTCAAGTGCTGCTGGGTGTATTATTATTATTATTATTATTATTACTGGTTTTATTTTTAATAAGATCTTGCATGTTGGTTTGTGTTACTAATTCATTGAAATGTGTACTCTCTTTAAAATATAAATTCAATCCAAACCTTACATCATCATGTTACCAATGTAAGACACAAGATCAACCAATCAGACTCCTCATTTTAAATTCCTGAACTCCGTAAATCACAAAAAACTGTGGTCAGTTTAAGACTGCATCTTCTGAGGTTTGTATCATTTCCAAACCAGTTCACCCACCCCCTAATTCAAACATACCCAGACACATTATTTAATGGTGATAAATAACCCAATTTTTCACACGGTCCTTTTACTATGCCAATGGCAATTACAGGAAAGTGAAAAATTACTGCGACTGCATTTGTTTCTGTTGGACTTAATGTAAGCATGAGAGTTTACTGTATGTACTTTTCCTGACATAAGGTATGTTTCATGGGTATTAATGAATCTAGTCACAAATCTGCTTAAAATGTTGGAATGTGGCAACCAGAACTAGAACTCTTTTGGGAGTATATTTAAAATTGCCTCATGAAAGTTATGATATATTATAGAAAGAAAAAACATATTTTGAAA
The DNA here is from genome assembly GCA_030684275.1 of Acipenser oxyrinchus oxyrinchus. Taxonomy (NCBI): domain Eukaryota; kingdom Metazoa; phylum Chordata; class Actinopteri; order Acipenseriformes; family Acipenseridae; genus Acipenser; species Acipenser oxyrinchus. Next base: position 24,136,657 of record CM060247.1, on the reverse strand, counting down.
ATTTTACAAATGTTTTTTTTTTTCACATAGCAATGTAATGTATATCCATGACTGACTTGAACAGACCCAAGGTCTTGCCTCAAGGGCAGCAAGACAGCAATTTTGAGAGAATTGGGATTACTGCCCAGACTTTACTTGTAGCATGTTGAATTACGGATTCTTGAGTGTCTGTTTAATGGCCCTGAATTGAATATTCTATTCTCATAATTTTCAAATGTTCTGTATTCAGATACAATAACGGTGGATTTGTTGTACTCTGGAGTACTAACTGAGTCAATACTATGGCTCTGGCATCTTACCTTCTGTGCATTGTATTATATTTTGGGTTTTAAAAGAAACACACATCACGGCAATAGCATAGTTTTGACTTTAAAACATACAGGTAGATATGTAAGCCACATGAGTACAGCTACTTCAGACCTTTCAAATGAATTTCTAGTGGGTAGATCTTTGTCCTTCCTGGGGTGATTTTGAATCATCATTGCCTTTTGACTTCAGCTTGCTTAGCGTAACCAGCCAGTTGCTGACAGTTTTTTTTTTTTTAATGAGGCCCTTTTGACACAAGAAACTACATTTTCCTCCAACTTTTTTGGAGTTTATTACATCCTTGTACCAGATAGGCCATGAAGCATATTGGTACCCTGGCTGTGGGCTGCCTGGTGTTTTCTTAGGTTGGATGGCACTTGACCCACCTTCAAAGCTTATTCAAAAGGTGTTTGAATGTATGACAGGGATGGCCTATTACGTATTCCATGTTGCTGGAAGAATCTATGATCCATGATTTATGCAGATTATAATTATATTGTTGTTTAATGGTTGACCACAAAGGACACAAGAGGCTCACGCAATGTCACATAACCAATCACCAGAAAAATACAAATAAAAAATGAAACTAAACCCTAAAACAATAAACAAATGCTTTCATCTGTTTTTAAATGTATTTATTGTGTCTTTTTTTGCAAAGAAAATATATACTTCTTAAACAAGTGTTGTTCTCTTTAAATAATTGAAAATTAAAAACATTATGGTTTTGGTGCACACACTATAAAAGAGTTAAGTTACAGAAACACTATATTTCCATTTAACATTGCTCTTCAATTAAGAACCATATCTATCACAGTCATTAGAAATTCCCTGGAAAGCATGCCCTCTATTTTGGCGCCAGCTGTCATAAAGTTAATCCAGGATTGTATCTGTGCCTAATAATCCATAGGCTGGATCAGCCAGAGAATGACTATATACTGAGATGCCTCCTCCAATTGCAAAAAAAAAAAAATGTTACAGTTTAACATTTTAATTACAGTCCTTGAGAGTAACAGAAATTAGTGATGCATTGAACAAGCATGCAGCCTTTAATACACTGGCAGTTTACCAATAGACCCTGTTCTTAGAGTCAAGGCCAAAATAAAGAGAATAAAACCATTCAAGGCTGTTTGTTGATACAAATAAGGTCACAAGTGAGTCAGTGTTTCTCAGAAAGGTTCCAAGTGGACAACGGTCCATTATATCAAGCATCAAAGGCTTGAAAGGAATAGGATAACTTTCTAATGCAGGGGTTCCCGCGTGGGCCACGAGAGCAACGACGTGTATTTTTTTATATGCAATAACAAAAAGCAACAAGAAAATATAAGATTCAAGTGAAAAAAAAGTTTACTTATAGTGTTACAGGTTCTTAAATGTTTTTAATGTATCATTTTTATTAAGCAGTGCTAAAAGTGGGCCACAGTGCCTAATGCAGCTGGACAGGTGGGCCTCAGGTAAAAAAAAAAGTTTGGGAACCCCTGTTCTGATGCAGTAGAAATGGCATGTATCCAGCACTTCCCAGGCTCTGACATTTATTTTGTAAATCTCTAGTTTTAAGCATAAGTTTCTGTTGCTGTGGTACGGTACATTATTCCATCACTCAAACAGAATACTGATGTGTTACATATATTTATCTAGATTAAAGCAGTTGCACTAGATACAAATACAAGCCTTTGTATATTCTTGTATATGAATCTAAACACTGACTAATCTAAGGGGCCATCCAAAATGATCATCCAATACAGGAAACGTACAAGTCATATGCTTTTTCATGACCCCCCCCCCAAAAAAAGAATGTTTTTAAAAAAGAATCATCAGACATAACTAGATATATAACATAAAAAAACGGGAATACATGTAAATATTGCTATAAAATGTTTTGCCCTTCTAAATTTGCTGTATTTTAATCGGTAACATAACATACTTAAGTTGGATAATTCCTTAGAGGTTTTATTTAAAGCTTTGGCACCCTCTGCTGGTATTTTACTAAAACAAATATTACAGAGTGAAAATCCACACAGCAAGTATAAATGCAGGGAGTTTAGAGAAAACTATTTGTCTTGTCTAGTCTTGTCTGCAGCCTGGCCAGTATCATGTCAGTTCACAAGCTACAATAAGCGAGATTAAGCCTGGTCAGTACTTTAATAGATAACCTCCAACACAAATAAGGTGCTGCAGGGCGTGGTGTAGGTGGTTCAGAGACAGTCCTCCCTCAAATCAGAGCTCAATCAATTATGTGTTGGGGAGCATTGTGCTGCAGGAGGTGCTGCCCTTTATAAGACCTTGGACATTTTATTTATTATTTTAGAATAACTTATCTTACTCTCTGGTATTAGTTTTATTAGTCCTGTATGAAGTGGGTGTGCAAAAACAAACAGGTAAACCTTCCATTGTCTGCAGGAGCCTGAGTTTCTCCACCACAGCTCTAGCAGCACTATTATGTATTTGTTTTAAATATCTGCTTTTCAAAAGCATTGAAACACATTTACACATTAAGATAATACAACAAAAGAATAACAAAAATTATATGTAAGTTTTACAACGCTGAATAAAAGCATTAAAGCAAACCAAAGGGGTGTGATTTTTAACATGAGCATCATAACTCCTTGATGGGTGTTGGATTTCATCTAAAGTATGAACTCAAGTTCTAGCTTAACCCTATGCTGCCTACGGGGAATGACCATATTTGGTTATAAATATGAACACTTTGTGTTTAAGCACTTGACGTTTTGGAACCTTAAATCAGAAACTAAAACCCAATCCACCAACAGAAAGGCATTAAGTAGATATTTCCAGTGATGTAATTTTGTTGTAGGGTGATTTTTTCTTTCTTTCATATGAGCTACACCTCCCAAAAAAATATCGAAATATGAAAAATAATAAATAATATTTTTAAAAATTGCCAATTTTAACCTCTTTCCAAGTGTTATATTAAAAACGTACTGCACAATTTTCCAAGGATTTCAAATCTGGAATCAGAATAGAAATATCTTGTACAGTTGTAGAGCTAGATAAGGTTTTACAATGCATAGTATTTTACAAAAACCAACCTCCGAAATGGGAAAGGCAGACCAGGGCTAAGACTTGCCAAAAAGTGAGATTTGAAACATTACTGCCCTGTTTGAGATACAATTATATTTCAGTATAAAAATAAAAAAACAGCACACAAGTTTTCAAGTTAAAAAAAATATCATATTACAAATAAAACTTTGATATTAAGAATTTTGTTTGGGAGGGAGGGACGGAGGGAGGGAGAAAAAAAAATCCACATTGTGCTGTATTTATTTTGTATTTATTTATTTTCCAAACTAGAACAAATAAAAATCAGGCTAAAACATTTTATTGCAGAAAATTAATATTTTATAATAAAATACATGGCTAAATAATAATAATGACTACAGCTAAATAATGTATCTGTTATTTACACACACAGTAAACTAATAATAAAATACATGGCTAAATAATAATAATAATAATAATAATAATAATAATAATAATAATAATAATAATAATAATGTCTACAACTTAATAATGTCTTTGTTCTTTACATAGGCTACATACACAAAGTGAAAATAAAAACTAAACCAATAACAAAAAACGAAAATTATTCCTCATTCTTTTACACATCGAAAAAAAAAATATTCTGTTAAAAAAAATAATAAATGCGTAGCTAAATAATAATAACAACTACAGATAAATAATGAATCAGCAAAAGTAAACAAAAATGATCTAATACACAGATGTACACAAGCTTTTGGCATCACATGCGATAGACCTATTTAGTTTCGCCTTATCTCCTATTCAAAACTAATCTAAAATAAAAACGTATATGTGAAACTAACTATAGAAAGCTTTTTTTTAATGTGATGTTGGTACAATAGTTACTCTTCTCTACAGTCATAAAAGTTTGCCCTGCCCAGCAAGCACGCACACACAGACATGACACAGCGGGGGGGAAAACACTGCAGATGTACTCACTCACTCACCACACACATACAAAGTTTGAAAAAAAAACAAAAAAAACAATATGGGTAATTAGCCCAAGTACTTACCATTTAGCTGATTTGTAGCACTCTTGGAATTGTAAAACCGGAGATACAGAACTTCGAACCCGCTGTGCACTCAGTCATAATGGTGCCGGCAATGACACTTGTCTTCATCTTGAAAATATTATATGTCCCACCCATCCTAACCCTAAACCAATGGTATCATGACACGCCCCGTAGTCATGGCTATGACCCACACTTAAAAAAAACTTTGCTGGTTGGACAGCTGAGATATGTCATGTTTTGTCATCATAACAAAAGTTACGGCATGTCGGCAGCAAAGGGTTAAATACTTTTCTCAGTGAGCACCTTATGTTCATAATATAGTAAGAATTTAGTACATATACTGTATGGTTGTGTATTTATTAATTATTGTATTTAAATAATCCACAGTGGCATGCACAGTTTTAGGTATACAATGCAGATGCTACATAAGGCACAATATTTACAGTCCAACCAACTCAACGTTTGGTTCTTTTGACTACCCACAGAGACTAACACCCCTTCAAAAGGGAGCATATTTCCATGTAAAATTGAACCACATTATGCTACAGTAATAGTAAGTAGATTACAGAATAAGAAAACACTGTAATTGTGTTTGAATGAGAACTAATAATTTATTAGGTGCTGCATATTAGAAGCTGCCAACATTAGCTACTTTACAACATTTGGCCCATGGTATGCCTGTTTGTAATGATGACCAGGGGTAAAACCATGGGTCTGGTAGCCTGGCAGCTGACTCTCCTCAAAGAATGAGGACAAACTAAAAAAGAGAGGAAACCTCTGGGGACTTAAGGCTAAAAATCGGCTCTTCTACGGATTCTGAAACTTTAGATTTTTTTTAAATAAAAATATCTGTTTTGAAATATACAGTATTTCAAAACACATAGTTCTTCTACCTAAACAGGTAGAAGAAGAAAAAAGAAAAATAACAGAACATCTTTTTTCAAGTGATGGTATGTGTATTGTACATGTATAAACTCCCAGATGGTCGACAATGAAGATGCAGGGTATACATTCTACTGATATATGTGTATGTATTTTGAAGTTAAGGATGAAGTACCAGTACTTTTTTTGAGTCAGATACTTTATATTATTCAGAATATTATTAGCTATAATATGTAGTAGGTGCATCAATGTATTAAAAAAAAAAATAAAGCAACATTTGTCAGAAGTTTAGGAATTCCTTAATTCTTATACCAGAGGATAAGGCCCCAGGTCCTAAACACTGGGGCAGCACAATCTAAAAAGATTTGTACTGACCATTACACTGTGTGAATGTGACAGGAAGTATGTTCCTGTCACTACACATGATTGTGAATGACTTAAGAAATAACATTATACCAGTGTAGTTTTGTGACCCTGTCAACTAAATTACTTCCAGCTGATATCTAAAGTAATAACAACGATCCTCAAAAAGTTTTTTCTATATCTAGTAATGTTGAATGACAAGCATGTGTGACCTATTTTATCCTCCCTTTCAATTTTTGCAGAATTGCTTTTTAAGGGTGTTCTTCTACAGACGATGACAGTAAACCTTTTTTTATTATTATTTAAAATTTACAGCGGTCACTCTTTTGTTTCCTGCCACTAACAATGTAGCTTTCTTACTCAAACCATGTGTTTGAGAAACAGGAAGTACAGTGCAGGGGTCAATGCTAGCCACTCCACAAATCTAAAACTTAGAATCTATTGCAAGGGCTCCAGTGGACCCTTCAGCACCTGACTGACACATGTTCAGTGCTTTATATAAGCAGGAAAATAATATGTTTTCAGAAGGTAGTAAAAACATGCCAACCACAAATTTTCAGTGACAAATTAAGTGTTTTAAAGATGCTCTTGCTTTGCTCTTATTTTGTTTCTGGGCAAACATAACATAATTCTCTTTAAAAATAGGATTCCATGTCTATGTTTTCAAAATTTCAAACCTCAAACCTATTTGCAACTCCAGCTTTCTCATGACCTGATCCGTGGGAAAATACATGAGGGTGGTTTTTATAAGCAACAGTTATTTTAAACAACACCAGTTGGCCTGTACAGGCGATAAATCGGGTATGATCAAATATACTACTGTGCACCAGAATATGTTCCCTGTTGTGACAGAATTTTCTATAGTACTTACAAATGACAATTTTATGGATAACCAGACTAGTCGATTTAGGTAAACTGTCCTTTGTTCTGAGAGCTTGTTTAGTATAAAAAACTATAATCAGGTGTCTTAAGAACACTCAATGTGCTTTTTTTCCTTTTGTAAAGCTCTGTCCTGGATAAAGCAGCACAGTGAAATGCAAGTGTAGGAGCATTACTGAATACAGGGCAGTCTTTTAATATTTTGTAATGCTCTTGGGGCTGAATTGGATATTTTTTGACCTTGCAGACTAGGCTTTATCAACCAGCAGCATGTCATGTCCTTTACTTTTCTGGTTCTAAAAATATTAAGTCTGTCCACTAGAGGGTGTAGAACTACAATATTTTAAAAGTATACTAGTGGCCTGCTTGTTTTAAAGTGATATTTAGTGTACAATTGTACTTACATTCTACAGACTTGTGGTTATGGATCTGGACTCTTGACCGAAGGGTCGTGGGTTCAATCCCAGGTGGGGGACACTGCTGCTGTACCCTTCAGCCAGGTACTTTACCTAGATTGCTCCAGTAAAAACCCAACTGTATAAATGGGTAATTGTATGTAAAAATAATGTGTAAAAAAAAAATGTAATTGTATGTAAAAATAATGTGATATCTTGCAACAATTGTAAGTCGCCCTGGATAAGGGTGTCTGCTAAGAAATAAATAATTTTTATATACTGTGTGTATATATATATATATATATATATATATATATATATATATATATATATTCCTACTGAATGAATTGGAAACATCACAGATCTCACAGATAAATTAGTATAAAATAATAAGCAGTAGTGTATTTTCTTTGTAGCATCACCTGTACACCTCTAATGTAAAGGTTAAAGACTTGAAAGGACAGAATACCAGCCACCCAAAGAATTCAAATACTGACAAAATAAACAAAGAAGCCAGGTAGAGATAGAAACAACAACAGTGATAAACAAAATATATTACCACAGCAACCACCACAAATTAATAACATGAAGCGTCTATGTTTTTAATTTATTTGCACATCACTAATATATAAACAGAGCATTGCACTACGTGAATGTGGCAGTAAGTATGCTCCTGTTGCAACTCATGACTGTGAATGACTAAAGTATAATGCACAAACAAAAACAACTCTAACAGAAATCACCAAAATATATGACCACAGCAGCCAATGGATACATTTTGTAACTTTGTCCCTGTTGCTCCCCCCCCCCTTCTTTTTAAGCACTTCATGCTTGGAACATAACCCCAGTGTTGTGTTCATGTATAAGACACAGCATGCCAAGTAGCATATTTTAAAACTGTGTTATCTGGATAGGGTACTAATATAAGTATAAGGTAAACAATAGAACATACCTGGAATCAAACACCCGCACATCACAGTAAATAAACCCTGTCTATATTCATTGGATTGGGGAGAGGTTATAAAACAGTACTTGCTCTTTAATGTATTTAGGCTTCCCAGCCAGAATAGCTGGGAAGCCTATTGTTTCTGTTAGGACTAAGAACGGGGTCGGCCTGAATTGAAGCTGCAGGCTGCGACGAAGCAGCGTTCGGAGGGATTTGAGCAGCTTGGAAATCGGCCAGTTTTTGTAAAACAGATGTGGCTGGGATCGAGTACGCAGACGGGGGCACTTAAAGCGGCTTGGCTGGTGTTCTGTGGCTGGAGGAGCCAGACGGCTAGCCACTGGGGTGGCAGCTTGATCGAGGCAGGTAGGAAATGAAATAAGGTTGCTGTCGGTTGGATGACAGAGATAGTTCAGCCATAGCTGTAAGTAGAGAGAGAGAGAGAGAGAGAGAGAGAGAGAGAGAGAGAGAGAGAGAGAGAGAGAGAGATGGTGCTTTAAACAGGAAATGGATATTGATTGATGGGGGTATGAAAGGTATGTAGAGCCTGAGCTCGCGCCCTGAGAAGCACGCCCCAAGGCTGACATTTAACAGGTTCACAACTTCTTATTTGCCAGCTTCTCATTCGCTCAGCTTCTTATTCGCTGGCTTTTAGTGCATAAATGTATTTGTCTACGTTGAAGTAGCCTTGAATTTAACTGGTTAAATCACTTTGGGCCACCGATTTATCTGCCAGTACCTGACAAGGGGCAACCCCTCTGCAAGCCCCACTTGTATTTAGCCCGGCCCAACGTGGTTTCCTGGGGAAGAACAGCGGGTAAATATGCCACATATGCCAATCGCTCAGCATCTTATTCGCTCTTTATGCATCTACGTTGAATAAGTAGCCTTGCATTTAACAAGTTAAATCACGTCGGGCCGCTGATTTCTCTGCAGATACCTGGCGAGGGGCACCCCCTCTGCAAACTACACCTGTATTTAGCCCTGCCCAACGTGGTTTACTGGGGCAGAACAGCAGGCAAACATGCTACTTTGAATAAGTAGCTTTGCATTTAATGGGTTAAATCACGTTGGGTCGCCAGTTTCTCTGCAGGTACCCAGCGAGGGGCACCCCCTCTGCAAACTACACCTGTATTTAGCCCGGCCCAACGTGGTTTACTGGGGCAGAACAGCGAGTACACTTCTCACATATGCCAATCGCTCAGCTTATTTGCTCTTTATGTATCTACATTGAATAAGTAGCTTTGCATTTAACGTGTTAAATCCCGTTGGGCCGCCGATTTCTCTGCAGGTACCTGGCGAGTGGCACCCCCTCTGTAAGCTACACCTGCAGGACCGGGCTAAGTACAAATGGGACTTGCAGGAGGGTTGCCCCTCATGTGCACGCTGTTTTTTTGTCAATTCCACCAAACTCTGCGGATGCAGCAGGAGCAGTTTCTACATATGGGCAGGTTTTTACACAACAAAGACAAACCACAACAAAATGCACGGTTATTATTATAAGCAGTGTCCCCCACCTGGGATTGCACCCACGACGCTCTGGTCAAGAGTCCAGAGCCCTAACCACTACTCCACACTGCTGCCCATGCTGGCCTTCAACAAATAACTAGTTTTCTGCTCACGGGCCAGATAATTTGTGTGTGTGTGTGCGAGAGAGAGCGTGCGCGTCATATATAATTTAGTGTGTGTAAAGAAAAACGGTTTTGTCACTTGCACTAAACCCTGCTTTTAACATTTTGTTTTTCAAAGTCAGCATAACGCTATACAACACAGTCCGTTTAATGACTGTATGAACATAGCATACAAGTTTTAAATGTTTACAAAACTCTACAATGTTGCCAAATTTGTAATTCAAACTTGTTTAGTTTTAATCAGTTTTGTCTGCTTGTTACTTGTTTTTTTTTTTCAGACAACACATTTAAATGACCCTTGTTTGTTACATTTTAAAAGATTGTTTTACACGTTACAATGTAAATGTTGACTCAGTAACTACCATTAAATGTTTCAACCTCGGTGACTTTCTTTGATGCCTTATTAATTTTACGCAACTTGCTATATATATATATATATATATATATATATATATATATATATATATATATATATATATATATATATATATATATATATTCTTTACACGAAACGTGTACTTTTTATATAGGTATATAAATGTCCATTGATGTCGATAAACGCATCAGCCAGACAAATCAGACAAATTAATATGACATGTAGTTTTCTAACTTGCTATTTATTAATTTATTTATACATTTATAATATAAACATGTATTCATTTATACATTTATTTATTTAAAAATATTTATTTCTAAATGTATTTATTCCTCTATGCATTTGTTTAAATCATTTATTTATTTCTACCAAATAAATTATTCCTTTATTTATTTTTAATTAAACGAGGAACTACAATTTATCAGAGATCAGAGATTTAGACAAGGAAGCTACATGCCACTCTTGTGTGCAATTCCATTCCATGGTATCTACCAACAGGAAACTAGAAATTTTCGAACAGGAAATCGAAAATTTCTAGAATCAAGCAGCACCTTCGGGTTTTCAACGAAAGCTGGTCAGGTTTGGATGTAGCTTAAAAAATGAATGCATTTCAACACCTGCGCAGTGGTCTAAAGTCGTGTGCTTTTCACGAACGTCATGTTGCAAGTTCAAACCACGGTATTTTTTTGTGATATGTGCTGTTTTAAAACATAAATAATTTGTTTAATATAAATGGTGTGGATATCAAACTGCTTGCATACCTGGTTTGTTTTGACGTTGACCAACATGTGGAATCACATGATTGGTAGATGCCCAGTTATTTAGCTTTTCTGTTTGAATAGTCGCTACACACCCTAAAAAAGTAGACGGAAGAAGAATTTTACGTTAGTTTGACGACTTATATCTCATTGTGTATAAGCGGTAAATACGTTTTTTTTCACATTTGAGGTAAGAAAGTTTCAGACTTTTGATACTGGTACAGATGGTAACAGCTAAACTCTTTGAGCTGTATAGAGACAATTACTCAATTAAGCACCTTTGAGTGTTTAATAGTTATCATTTTGCATATGTTAAAAATCAGTGCTGGATATCATATATACAGTCTAACCTTCATTATAACGAACCCCCCTGGGACCTGGAGAAATGTTCAGACATTATATCATATAATAGGGTTTGACAACTTGCTGTATCAGACTAATGAAGGAACGCCCAAATTGAATTTAACATCTTTATACAAGACAACTTCACATTGATCAACATTTAAACTGTATATTTTAGAAAACAGTAAATAAATGAAAAAAGTACACGTACATGCTCAATACAATAATTACGTGTCCTTTCTCTTGAAAAACATATCCAGTGTAGATTGCGTCATATTTTTCATGCTTTTCTCAATGCAAGCTGTTTCAATCTTGTTACTGAGGTATGACACAAGCCGGTTTTTGGGATGGAACCGCATAAAAGTCTCGCGTTTTGATTGGTCCTTGTCTGTCACAGACATGTGACGTCAACACGATAGTGGTGTGTGCGTGCAGGGGTTGCATGGTGGTGTGTGTGCGTGCAGGGGTTGCATAGGGGTGTGTGCTTGCAGGGGTTGCATGGTGGTGTGTGCGTGCAGGGGTTGCATAGTGAGTGTGCGCGCAGGGCTTGCATGGTGGTGTGTGCGTGCTGGGGTGGCGTGGTGTGTGCGTGCAGGGCCTGCATGGTGGTGTGGGCGTGCAGGGCTTGCATGGTGGTGTGTGTGTGCAGAGGTGTGTGCGTGCAGGGGTTGCTTAGTGGTGTGTGCATGCAGGGCTTGCATGGTGGTGTGTACGTGCAGGGGTTGCATGGTGGTGTGTACGTGCAGGGGTTGCATGGTGGTGTGTGTGTGTGTGCAGGGGTGTGTGCGTGCAGCGGTTGCATAGTGGTGTGTGCATGCAGGGCTTGCATGGTGGTGTGTGTGTGCAGGGGTTGCATAGTGGGTGTGTGCGTACTGGAGTGGCATGGTGGTGTGTGCGTGCAGGGGTTGCATGGTGGTGTGTTCGTGCAGGGCTTGCATGGTGGTGTGTGCGTGCAGGGTTTGCATGATGGTGTGTGCGTGCAGGGCTTGCATAGTGGGTGTGTGCGTGTAGGACTTGCAGGGTGGTGTGTGTGTGCAGGGCTTGCATGGTGGTGTGTGTGCAGGGTTGCATAGTGGTGTGCGCGTGCAGGGGTTGCATAGTGGTGTGCGCGTGCAGGGGTTGGCATTGTAATAAAGAAATGCATGTGTTTTACATTTACATTTATTTCTGTTTCTTCATAAAAAATAATGTTTTCGGGGGAGAGTAAAAAAATACATTAACTTTGATTCATGTTAAATCAAATCAAAGTTCATTTATATAGTGCCCTTCATACAGGTGTATCTCAAAGCACTTTACAGGACAAAGGGTTACTCTTAAATTAATTCACAATCCAGTTCTCGTGTACTTTATGATAAACTGAGCATGCATGACTTAGAAACTCGGCTGTCAGCTGAGCAGAATATCTAAAATACTGGGCTGAATTCAGAAAAGCAAAGAGGCCCAGAATTTGGAACATTATCTAAACACCAAATCGGCCCAGAATTTGGGACGTTACCCGAAAATCAGAGCAGCCCAAAATTTGGGACATTATCTGAAAACCAAATCGGCCCAGAATTTGGGACATTATTAAAGCAAATCGGCCCAGAACCCTGAGAATGAGCAGTCTATATGTAGAACTGTGATTACATTACAGACAAACTAATGAATCCTGTATCAAAACTGTAGTAGTGGGCAGGATATATATATTTGCAATTAAAATAAATCATGCAAACGATTATAGATATATGCTATTTGAAAGAAAAAAGTAGATCACCACAGAAAGCCAATTCTTACATTCGTGCATAACATGACAATTTATACAAAGTAATAGTCACCCATAGTTTGTTATATTAGTACAGCAAAATACCACATTATATTTTAATTGAAAGATTCTGGAAAGCAGATCTCTCTCCGATCACAATGTCTCAAGCTTTCCCACTCATGCTGACATCATATAACAGACAAGGACCAATCAAAACGTGAGAGTGTTATGTGGTTCCATCCCAAAAACGGGGCCTGTGTCATACCTCTTGTTACCTCCTCACGCCTGTTGCCATGGTTGCAGTTTGTGTCAGTCACTACCGAGATCGTTTTATCCAGGTAGATTGTGTAAAAGTGTTTGTTCTCTAGGGATAATTTCCATTGAAAAAAAAGATCTTGCTGGTCACTGAACTGGTCAAGAACAGCCAGGTGACTTTCACTTTAACTTTTGTCTCTCTCTCTCCACAGGTACTTTTATATTCTGTGCTGCTCACCCCGACCCCCAGATGATAACCCAAGGACCACAAACCAGGTAAGTAAAACTCATGTTTCTTTATTACATCAATATTCACACACGTACATACAGTTGGATAGACAGCTCCTGAAAAATGACACAGTACCCTTTAATGGTCGATTACTGGTATGAGGGTAGTATTTTGCATATAAACCAAATGACTAATTAACAACACCTTTTTCTGATGTATAGATAAACAAAACGACTAGTTAGTATGACAGTCGTCAATCATATAGTATACTTAATATGTTTAAACAGTATGACTAGTTAGCAGCACAATAATTAATCATATAATATACTTAATATATGTAAACAGAATGACTAGTTAGCAGCACAATAATCACGCATGTAATGGTATACCTGATATTTGTAAACAAGAACAACTAATTAGCAGCACAGTAATCAGTCATATAATATACTTAATATATGTAAAGAGAAAGACTAGTTAGCAGCATAGTAATCACTTGGGCTCCCAAGGCCAGGACAGTCACAAATGTGCACTCTCGCTCCTCCATGAAACCCAAAGACAGTCTTGTAGCTTATCCAGGGTCGAAACAGACCCACCTCTCATCAGCCACTGATCCCCCAAGACTCACAAGCACCCGTTAGAACCGAGGGGCTGGTGTACCTCGTATCAGATTTGTCCCCTTGCACAATCATCTCAAAGTCCTTTTGGATACCCCACAAAACCCTCGGCCTGGGTAACTGCAGAAACAATCTCTCAAAACGGCAAAAGAATCAGATTTTAATGCAATCCTGAACATGCAGTCCTGGCACATAAACACAAGTATACAGAAGAAATCCCACTGTGTTTAACGCCACCTTCTCTTACTCGGCTGTGGATGGTCTGCCAGTTTGTGGCCAATTTATCTATTTAAGTGACCGTGCTATAATAGAAATAAAACTAAAAAAAAATAAAATAAAATAATCACAATAAAAATCAATCAAAACACAATTAGAACAGTGAAACAAATAACAAGTGCAATAAACCATAAGTGACAATAAAAAAAAAAAATGTGTTTCCCCCGTAAACCAATTTTGGTGACATATTTTCAAACTCAATCTCCAGTCTTACTCCTTTACTAAGTGAATCCAAGTTTGTCCTAGTTGTGTCTTGTTTACCTTTCATTTTTAAAGGGCTGATCCTTTTTGGTAAATATCTTAACCCCATTGTTATCACAAAAGTATAACATCTAAACTGTCTTACTATAATTACAGCAAGAACAGTAAAGCAATTCAAATTGGGTCAGTCAAATGAACTTGTTAAACCTAAATAAAACTGCATAAATAGAACCTGTTATTGTGATTAAAATATGGCTTTATGATACCTGTTACCAGTAAAAAAGATGTTTGATTTTGTATTTAAAACCAAATGGGATATATAATTATATTGCCACTTCTAAGAATCCTGTAAATGATTTGCTAGGTCATAAACCATATGCATAAAAAATAGTTTAGGACTGTGGCAATGTGCCCTGCCCCTGTGTGCATTTGTGTGTGATATGTTGCTACTACGTGCTGGACTGATCCGACTGATCCACCTGCGTAATTGTTTTCAGACTGCAGTGGCTATAGCACGAGAAATTCCAGGAAGAAATAACCTGTGCATCAGCAGAATGACTGTAGCTCGCCGTCTGCATGAAAATGATTTGCATGCTCGGAGGTCGTTCAAGGGTAACACGTTGACAGATGAGAGATGAAATCACCATCTTCCGTGGGCCAGAAAACATCTGAGGTGGCGGCAGAGAGAGAGTGGTGGAGTGTTTTATTCACCGATGAATGCCATTTTGCCCTTTACAGACCTGACAGAAGACAACGTGTGTGGACAGCGTGAGTGTAATGCTGACTGTTGCGTTGTTCAAGCCAACTGGTGGAGCGGTGGAAGTGTGATGATGCGGGGAGGAATCTCCTTTAACACAAGAACGCCTTTGGTACAGATTATGGGCAACCTTAATGCTCAGCGATACATTGACAAAGTCCTTGAGGCAACCCAGAAGTGTCGATTTTCCAGCAGGACAATGCAAGACCACACAGTGCTAGGATTACAATTGCACATCTTCAAGAAAACAGGTCTTGCAGCGAGCAGTTTTTTCTCCTGACCTGAGTCCAATAGAACATCTGTGGGACCAAATCGACAGTGCCATCCACAGGAGACAACCGCGACCAGCCAACCTTCAGCAGCTGGCTGCAGCTGCACAGGAAGAGTGGCGGAACATCCCACAGCAGTCTATCCAGAGGCTGATCAGGTCTATGCGTCAACGCTGCCAGGATTGAGTTAATGCTCAGGGAGGTCATACCGAATACTAACTTTGTAACGTTTTCATTTTGACAGTGTGTCACGTTTCATACTGAAAACTTATAACTTGATCTGTATTTTTGTTCACATTTTCTGTGATTTTTGTTTGATATCTATATTTAAAATATTTGATTAAATCCATTAGACCTGGGTGTAGCCAACAATAGAAACACCAGTTATAAACTCCACCCCAGCAACCATCTGATCATTTCACATTGTTTAAATCTATTTAAAACATAATATTTACAGGCTACAGGTGATAACATGGCAAAGATAATAAGTATTGTATTTATTATTTTTAGAAATCTTATTGCCAAGACAGTTAGGATAGCCTTAAAAAAGTAGGTGTTGTGGGTGTTATAAGTAATTATCATTGTAGTCTGACGTGAGAGGCAAACCTACCCAATCTAAAAGGTTATATTTTAATGACTACATTGGAATAATGTACATTCAGTCAATCAATCAATCATCCCAATATTCTGAAAAATGTCAGAGTAATCGTCGCTTTTCCCTAGGAAATCATACTACTTTAACATACAGTACAGTGACAAAGCACATTTGTTTTGTTTCTAAGAAGCTCTGAATGGCATACCAATTCCAGATGAAATGTGAATCCATAATGTTTTGAGAATATCGCTCTCTTCATTGTAATACATGTGCTGCTTTCAGTAGTGTGTACTGTGTTAATCATATCAGTAAAACCATGGCAATTGCTGCCTTCACTATCACTTTTTTGTTATCAAGTTATTATCCAAATTCGATCCAAGTTTTTCCATCTCTTTATCACTGTTCTTGCACTGAAGATCTTCTAATTTCATTTTACTTTAATTTGTGATGTACTTTTTTTTTAAGTACAACACTGTAGATTTAAAAGCAATTAATTGTTTATTCCTGGTATCATGTCACCCCCTGTGTGGAAGGTCACATGGCTGTAATGCAGGTAGCATTGGAGTTAAATTAAGGAACTTATTTTGTACTATAAGCCACAACTGATCTTAACTTTTATAATCATCTATGAAATATCAGCATTTTCCAAATTGAAGAATACAATACAAACCAAGAAGCAAAAGATTTTTAATAGAAGAGTTTCCCCCTCCTCACCACACACTTTGCCCACAGTTGCAACAAGGGGGGCCCTGCTTCTTCTGTCTAGGGTCTGGATACAAAAAGGCTGAAACTATGTGCTCATGAAATGGGCTGGATGAAAATGTGTATTCATTTACTGCAGTAACAGTATTATGTATTAGTGAAGTTTTTTGCCTTGCTTGCATTGCAGGCTGTCTGTCGTATGTGTGTGACTGCCTGTGCAATATTGATTTAAAGGAGTGTGTATGTGTGTGTGTGTGTCTTTTCAAGCCTACACTTGGGAAGAACGCAGCCATGCACGTAGTTGGGCGAAATAGAAGTAAACAAATATTATTGTGTACTGTTGTTGTTGCGTGTCCACCTGTGCGTTGACCCGGTCGCACAACCTTGCTCTGCCTGTGTTGTGCTGTGAATTTTAGCTACAGTGCAGTTTAAAAAAACAAAACAAAACAAAAAAAAAAACAATAGCCAGTCAGCCATGTAATTCCTCCACTGGGGCTGTGTTCTAACCTGCCCCGCTGTAGAGCAGACCTCGTCGGCTGCCTCAGCCCACCCACCCCGGTGTGTCAGGCCGTCAAAAAAAAAGTGTGTTCTCCCGTGTGTCTCCCTGGTGTATGCTGTGCGCTGACAAGGTGCCCCCCGGTGCTTCGGTACCTCGGTGCATGCTCAGCCCTTGGTACTGCGGTGCCTCGGTGCGCACGGTACTTCGGTGCCTCATTGCGCGTAGTGCATCAGTGCATACGGTGCACACGGTGCTCAGTGCGCATGGTACCCGGTGCGCTCGGTGTACTCAGTGCGTACGGTGTTTAGTACCTTGGTGCACATAGCACCCTCGGTGCTCAGTACACCCAGAGCACGCGGTGCTTGGTGCACATGGTACTCGGTGCACACGGTGATCGATGCGCACGGTACCTGATACACTTGGTGCGCACAGTGTTCGGTGCACATGCCGTCTAGTACCTTGGTGAGCATAGCGCCCACGGTGCTTGGTAAACTCGGTGCACATAGTGCTAGGTGCACATGGTACTCGGTGTATACAGAACTCGGTGCACTCGGTGCGCATAGCGCCCGCAGTGTTTGGTGCGCATATAGCCCACAGTGCTCTCGCTGCAGTGTTGATTGGTGCACGCAGTACTTAGTGCCTTGGTGCATGCTGTGTCCTCTGTGCTTCGGTACCTCGGTGCACGCGGTGCTTAAGCGCTCCCGTGCCTTGCGTTGTGCGGTGCCTGAGGTCTGAATACCAGGCTGTATTAGAGGAGTGACGGCAAGCATGTCGTGGTTCCATGCTTGCACGTTCTGCAGGGCGAACATGCCCCAGGAAGATGGACATACTCTGTGTGCGCAGTGCTTGGGTGTCCAGCACGCCACTTTGGCCCTCTGGGATGAGATTTTTTGTGACATTTGCGCAGCTTTTCAGCTCCGGTGCTTCGCAATACGTTGCCCTTGTGGCCCTGGTCCACCCGCTCCTACAGTTGTTCCAGAGCCCCTCGCAGGATATTCCCTGCGCACAGGTTCGGCTGCCTCGGAAGCTAGTGTGCCCCTGCTTTCCAGCATGCAGGTCCCTTGGACAACAGCGGCTGAGCCACGTCGGGCCGTGTGCCGGACGCAGGCCGTGGTTCCCAGCATTCACCGATTTAATGGAGGACGGCGCCCTCTTGGGATCGTCCAGCCTTGGTGCCTAGCATGCTGAAGCAAGCGACCCAGCTTGCTTTCTTGGAAGGCGCGGAGAATCTGGGCCTGGTAGGGTTTCCCACCGTGGACTCCACCATTGCGGCCTTAGTCAAGGTTACGTGGATAGGACAAGAGCTCTGCGTCATTCTGACCAGCTCTTTGTCTGTCACGGTATACAGACCCTAGGACAGCCCCTCTCGAAGCAGCGACTGTCGCACTGGATTGTGGACACAGTCTCGACTGTGTATGACAATGCCGGCTTGCCCCCACCTGGGCAGGTAGCCAGGCACTCTACCAGAGGGTTGGCTACATCTTGGGCCCTCTTCAGAGGGGCCTCACTGTCCAATATTTGTACTGCGGCTAGCTGGGCTACGCTGCATACTTTCTCCAGATTCTATCGCCTTAATGTGATAGATCCTTTCCTGCCTTCATTAAGCACGAGGGTCCTTAAGGTTGCAAGCTCGCACCGCTAACCTTGGGTTATGCGGTTCTGATGCATCCCTCATCTGCTGCCATTCCTTCTCCCTCGCAACTGCTCTGGTTTACTTTCCTATAAGAATGTTGGTGGTCGTATCGCCCTCACAGGATTGATACGAAAGAGAAAATGGCTTCTGTGGGTTGACTGTTTAATCCCTTGGTAGGCGGGACCGAGGACGTCACCCCAGGAAGGGACCTATCGGCAGCTCTTATATAAAGAGCTCAGTGAATACCTACCTAAGGCAGGCATATCCCATAAGTATGTTGGTGGTCGTCTTCTCTTGCAGGGAACCAGGGTTACGGTAAGTAACCTTACATTTTCTTGAGCTGAAGACTGAGGTTAATGAATCCATTTTTAGCCACAATCACCCATCCATTTTTTAAGATGCACTGGCTGCTACATCATTTTGCTGGAGAAACAAAGACATCCCATCAGCTTAAGCGCCATGCTGCTGAAGAGCTGGGTCTTGTACCTGACTCTGCTTGTGGGAGAACCAATGATGAGGAAAAGGATGACTTCCTTGTTTTCAGTGATAGCAAAGATGTTTCCAAGATAATGACCCTCAACAACAAGCAACAACAAAGCTGAGTTGTAGATCCTTCATTTTTTTGAAGACTCTAGGAAGGATGTGGCATCTTTAGAGCAATACCCTTTCATAAAGAAACTCTGTATACCATTCTGCTGCTTTGCAGATTTCTGATCGAAATGAAGCACTGTGGCTAGCTTCAAGATGAAATCTCTCCTACTGGTACCGGTGCATTCCTTGTACAAAACGAAGGAATTGATGGCTGCTAGATCCGGTACAGATAACAACAGGCTTGTATATAATTTTTGTTTTAATATTGTAGGTTACATTCAAAATAAAAACAGACTGTAAAAGGCAGTCAAAATTACTGCTTTGGCGGTTCTAAATTGGTGGGATTGCAACTTCCTTATTTTCGTGAACCTGCCTTTCAAACTCCGTCAGGGTAATTAATACATATATTTAGGGGAAGTCATAAGTAGTAATAGACAACTGCATAACTTTCGGACACACAGAGTAATTTAAATTTGAATACCTCAAACCATCAAAATGACTGCCGTGGCAGTTCTAGTGTTAAAGGAGAACTGATGGAGAACAGCCACTGTAGTCTCCTTTTTTACATTTATTTTTGTTCTATTTTTTATTTAGTGTGCCTGTGATAGAGATAAAGAATCGGAGCTGTAAAGCTCCCTCCCAACCAGAAAGGGCGCTTTGTAAGGTTGGTGGTATGCTTCCCCATAGAAGGGTCGTCTCGATGGTGGGCAGAAACAGGAAGTAGGACATCTTGGAGGAAGCATGTAGCTGCACTTACGCGAAACGATTCCCTTACGATCCGCTGCGGGCCAGACGGCAATTAGATAAACCGGGGTGCTCGGCTGATTGCAGGAAGGAGTTGGGTAGTACAAAGGGATGCAGCCACGTGAGTACGACCCCTTGCGCTGAAAATGTAACATACGTCTGGAGCCTGTGCTGTTTGTTGTTTTTGTTATGTGGTGCTTTGTGTGTTCCAGAGGAGGAGTGAGAACCCAGGAGCTGTCAACGCTGAGCCAACGCTTCCCCTTGATACTCCCTTTCACTGCACATCACAAGCATGCACCACGATCCCCAGAGTTTTGGACGTGGAGAGGGAAGGAGTGTATTATTTAATATCTTTATTTTTATATTTGTACATAGCGCCTTTCATAGTGGACCACTATCACAAAGAGCTTTACAGAGGTAGGCTATGAACTGTGCATTATATGCAGAGTCAGTTACAATAGGACATTGATTTAACATCTCATCCGCAGGATGGAGCACAAGGAGGTTAAGTGACTTGCTCAGGGTCACACAGCGAGTCAGTCAGTGGCAGTGGTGGGATTTGAACCAGTGACCTTCTGGTTACAAGCCCGGAACTTTAACCACTGGACCACACAGCCACACTGTTTGGGTTTGCAAGCCTGCATATCTACCTGTTTTATCTACCTTAATGTTTTTAAATAACCGTATTATTGAGTTGAGCAGGCAGCTGGTCCGCCCTAGACAGTGAAATCACTCACTTGTTCTGCGCTGGAGCTGGAGCGACACGGCTGTTATCTTTACTTGCAATGCTTTTTATGTGTTTTTTCATTATTATTTAATTGTTGAAGAACTCTTTGTCATGTGAGTGCATTACCCTACACCCCCGCACCAGTAATTATTAATAAAAGCAAAAGCACATTATTATTATTATTATTATTATTATTATTATTATTATTATTATTACAAAAATGGAATACTGGGATTAAAAAAAAATATCAATCCGAAATCCTAGGATTAGGAAAAGTGTCTGGAATTGGATTCCTTACTCCAGACCTATTGAGTGTGTTCATATCGTACAGCGCGTGCCCATCAATAAGCTTTAATGGTCTTACAGCTGATCAACACAAACAGACTACTGCACTAAACACTAAGTAAGCATTTTGCTAAAAGTCGTTTTTGACTGCCTGATATAAATATCCCCTTTCTACTTTCAACAAATTAGCTCTTGGAAATATTCACTTCAAAACAATGTGCTTATTCTGGCTAGATTCGATACTGCAGAAGACACACACAGCATTTTACATTGTCCCTGCTCAAGTAGTGTAGTGTTTTCTCTCTACACGTTTGCATCTGTTTGAAGAAATGCATGACTTTTGTTTACAATTGCTTTTTAAAATTTTGTTTGGAACTTTAGTTTTGCTTTTATAACATAACATTTTTAGTTGGTGCATTTGCACCGTTGTTAACTAATAACATGTTATTTTGTTAGTTTTTAACAGCAGTTTTCCATTTACTGTACTTAGAAATTAGAAAAGACCATTATTTTTTCCTATTTTCATAGGTATATTACGACTACGGGTCTACCTGGGAATTTACATATGTTTCCCGGGTAGGTTATGGAATAAAATTAGGATTTCGTTGACATGTTTAAACATTAAACAAACCTAAGTAGATAATATTTCAGAGCATATAAAAGCCTAAAAATAGTGATACTTGCTTCCTTACTAAAATGGTCATTTGTTGAAGGCAAGCATGCTGTTGCTGCCGACATTCTCTGTCTGTGGTGTGAATACTTGCCCATACATTGTACAGCGTCAAAAGAAAGAAAACGTGCCTATTCGGATCTAAAATTCTAACTTTGTTAAAAAAAGTAAGGAGCAGGCTGCTTAAAAGCGAGGTGGCTGTGCTAGATCTTACCCGCAGCACTGATTTAACTTGGCTATAACCGTCAGGAATACTTTTTGTCTGCTCTGACGTTCAGATTTGTTTTCTGAAAGCTATTATTTGTTTACATTCTGTTTAGCAGCTTCTCGTTTGATGTGTGATTCTGAAGCTAAATAGTGATCAATCGTATTTTCTCCAAAGTCACATTACAAGATGTGCAAAACAATTTACCTCCATCTGCATGTAAAGTTTCTTTGGGAAATGTCTTGACACGATCCTCAGCCAAAATATACTTTGCTTTTTTTGCTTTGTCGTCCATTTTTGGTATTTTACCTCCAATGCTGAAAAGGTTAGGTTACTTACCGTAACCCTGGTTCCCTGAAAGAGATGATGACCACCAACAACATTATGTATGGGATATGCCTGCCCATTCCTGGGATGACGCACTCGGTCCCGCCCACCGCGGGATTAAAACCGTCATCCTGAGGAAGCCATTTCTCTTTTTCCATCGAACCCGTGAGGGCAACCGCTGCGACCTCGCGGTTGGTGGTCGACTTCTCTTTCAGGGAACCAGGGTTATGGTAAGTAACCTAACGTTCCCTTTCAATTAGAAGATGACCACCAACGACATCATGTATGGGATAATGTATACCAGAGACATTGCGAGGGAGAAGGAACGGCAGCATATGAGGGACGCATCAGAACCGTATAACCCAAGGGTTAGCAGTGTGAGCTTACACCCTCAAGGACCCTTGTGCCTAACGAAGGAAGGGCAGGATCTACCACATTAAGGCAGTAGAACCTGGAGAAAATATGCAGCGTAGCCCAGCTAGCCGCAGTACAAATATCGGACAACAAGGCCCCTCTGAAGAGGGTCCAAGATGTAGCCAACCCTCTAGTGGGGTGTGCGACTACCCTCCCAGGTGGGAGCAAACCAGCACCATCATCCCAATGTGACAGACGCTGCTTTGAGAGGGGCTGTCCTGGGGTCCATATACCGTGACAGACAAAGAGCTGGTCAGTATGCAGCAAGATGGGCCAAATGGCCTCCTCTCGTTTGTAAACTTTCTTATGTTCTAAGGGGCCTATCGGCAGCTCTGGTATAGAGAGCCCACCCAATGGGCAGGCATATTCCATACATAATGTCAAAATAACATTGCAACACTGACTTTGTCCCACCTCCTACTGTACAGTACAGGTCACAGAAAAGCCAGTACAGATGCGCTGATTAAAACATTGTTGTCAGAAAACAAGAAAGTTAACCACTTTGGAGTAGGTCCCTGGTTCAAATCCCACCTCAGCCACTGACTCATTGTGTGACCCTGAGCAAGTTACTTAACCTCCTTGTGCTCCGTCTTTCGGGTGAGACGTAATTGTAAGTGACTCTGCAGCTGATGCATAGTTCACACATCCTAGTCTCTGTAAGTCGCCTTGGATAAAGGCGTCTGCTAAATAAACTAATAATAATAATAATATTTAAAATGTTATTTAAGGATGGTTCACCCACCGCCACCCCAACCCCCAATTAGGTTTCTTTTCTTTTTCTCTCCAAACTAGTCAGGTATGCATAGGCCCCTAAAAGACGTGAATTTCACGGTGACCCCTCAAATTCCAGATTTCTGCGAAATCCCGAATTAGGTAGACCCCTAATTATGACCCTAAATCAGATGGGGGTATACGGTAGACTACATTATTTGGAAGGTGGTACGGGGCCTAGAAAGTTTGAAAACCACTGGGCTACACAGTTAGACAGAGACAAACCCTTTCACAAGAATTATGATATTTTTTTGTGAAAATTAAAATGTCATAAAAAGTCATATAAAACACAGTTTTCATTAAAAAAAATGAAGACATTGAAAAAGTCTTATAGTCAAACCATTTATCATTGATTTTTTTTAAGTTTCTAAATCCAGGACTATTGAGTGTTTAACAGTTGTGGGTGATTTCTTTCTTGTCTTGAAAACATATTATTCTAACAACTTAATTGTTCTTAGCTTGCCATAGAACACCAGCATGTCTTAAAAAACTGACATACTCTTGAAATATTTAAACTATAGATAAGGCTTTTATTTTAAGTAATAATAATTGATTCTTGCCAAAATATTTTAATAAAGCTAAACTGGCATTATCTAAAGTATGCATGGTTGACATGCTTGACGTCAAATATCAAAATGTACATCTATATTAAGAAAAAGAAAAAGCAGGACATTTCCTCCTCAACATAACCTTGAATTACTGGAACCACAAGTGTTATCTCTAAATAGAAAATATGCAGCTAAACAAGCTTTAAATAGAATGTAAGGCTCCGGGAGTTGCTTTTAACATTTAGTTGTGTAATTTTGCGAAAGTGAAAAATGCACACCCGGGGTATCTGCTGTCAGCAAACAGTGTAAAAAAAGCCTAACATAGTTATGTGTCCCAATAAAAAAAGCCCTGAAACACTTTGTTCTATTTTTAATCATTATCACAATCTGGCCCATACTTATTAATTGAGTATTAACACACAACAGGGTCTGTGCTTAATTTGAGATTTCATGTTAATTACAGCTGTACTATACGTGAGTCCTCCATGATGTAGACATTTTTATTTTGTAACGCAGTAGGCTGAAAAGTGCTCAGACTCTCAGCCACACAGCACGTTGAAAGAGTGATTGCAATTCACATTCCAAATGTAGGGTGAATGCTGATTGTTACAGTACTTGCAAAATTGTTGCAACTTGTACAGACCTTACACCTAAGACAATCTGAAGAATGTTTGATTACCAGAAAAAATATATATATATATATATAGAAAATAATGTATCACTTTTCTTTTTTAATAAACCACAGAAATGTAATTCTGGATAGTGAAACTATTTAATTACATAAAATAAATGTGTTTATAATGTGTTTGGCTGTTCAATACCTCAAAATCCCCAGAGATTACAGCCAGCACTTGGATATCTGATATACGTCAGTCGCATTTTACCGTTCTTGTATTAACAATAAAATCAATCACAATTATATACATGTAACAAATTAATGCACTTACCCGTCACACGTGATTTCCGACTCCGTCACCAGTATTCTGATACAAAGCCCATCTCTTCAATGTTACTGTCATAAACCGTGTTTTTTTTTCTCATATGCCAAATCAGTCTGTCTTCATTGTACACATTGGTGTACATTTTGCGAAAGTATCTGCTGTCAGCAAGCAGTGTGTACAATGTGTTTTAAATTGAAACTAAATGATTTTAGGGTTTTTATTTTATGTTATTGTTTTTAACTTGGTCTGCTTAGTCGCCTAGACAATTTACACACAATAGATCATGGTCCTATACAGATGCTCAGAATGAGCTGGAGGGGTTAGTGGCATGTGTGGAGTCTATTGCTCCCAACACTCTGGGAAAACCAGAAATGTCGTAGAAATTTGTTTTCAAGGCTTGTAAATACACCCTGACTTTAGTGAAAATTAGGTACTTGGGTGTACATCTCAAAAATGCATTGAGCACAACTGGCAACACACAAGAAAAAGCGGACTGGGAAATGCCAGCAACAGTTGCTTTCAAAAGATCTTAACCAATTGGTGCAATTGTAAGTGTCGCAATTGCCCGCAGCTTTAGTACATCTCATTACAATATTTTTGATCCCTCATTTGCACTATCTCCACCCTGTTTTTGCGAATTTCTGCAGAAAGGCATATTCATTTAAGGCTAAAGTGCAAATAAGAACTGCGGCTGTAAAGCATTCGTTAAAATGATGCTAACAGCGTTGCGTTTGTTTAGTACATTTCTCACTACACTTCTGACTGGTTTGCATGTGGTTTGCAATGATTGTGACTGACGCAACACTTTAGTACATCTACCCCTATGTATTTTTGACATTGTATCTTTTTTTTTGTTTCGTGAAAAAATGGACAAGGGTTGGAACGGGCCAAAATTAAATAATCGGATATGCGTCACACTTGTTTAACCATCACTGAAGTCAAAATTTTATAGGGATGTATATGTGAGTGCTGACTTTATTAACACATATCATACAGTGACACATCATACAGTGACACAGCATACAATGACATATCATACAGTGACACAGCATACAATGACATATCATACAGTGACACACATACAATGACACACCATACAGTGACACACCATGCAGGTGGCAGAAAATCAGGTTTAAGAGTGTTATTAAAATCCACCACTGTTTTGATCATTGCAGTAGCCAATATGAAAGATATCTTCACTGTACTATACATCTAGACCCTGTGCAATACTGAAAAATCTAGAGCAGTTTAAATAAATTGTGATGGTTTCAATCAATGCAAGACAGATAAGGCTGGAGCAACATAACCATAAACACCAGAAGCGACACAGAGGCCATGCGACAGGTTTGAAAACTGCCAGATCTATACAACTATTAAAAATTGCTATTGACAAAACTATGATCAAGACTGGCACATATTTGTAAACATGATGTGGAAAATGTGAGTGTGTTCTCTGACGGTATTTCAACATATATGGTAATAAATCGCACATACCTGGAATATCCAGTTCCTTCGAAATGGAGTCCCATATATTATCGTTCATCTCTATCTTTGTAATTGCGATGACCTTTGTCGTAAAGCTCTGGGTATTCTCCACATCAAGTATGATTTGACCTGGTACATTGAAGCTGTTCTCTGAATGCCTTAGTTGACAAATTGCAAAAAATAGGATTCAATCCTATTTATTTTGCGTCGTCCTGGTGTCGCTCCCGTCGCCTGCGGTGTGAAAGATACTTATCAAAAGTATAGGTTCTATTCATTTTGCCGCATCGCTGCACTTTGGCTTGCTGCGTCTGGTGGATAGCAGCCCATACAATTCAACAAATATGCTAAACAGTTTTGGATCCTGAAATGTTTTTGTTTATGATTCACAGCTGTTGTGTGAAAATCAACATTTGATGTACTGTACCCAGCTGAAGAAGAAACGTTTTAAATTTTGATTTTAAATTAATTAAACACATATATTTTGACTTTACTTTTTTGACTCTTTATTATTTAAATAACTACACTTCTAAATATGTTCACATCATTTGGGTCTGTTTTTAAAGATATAGCTCAGTTAAACAAAACATGATTTGGTTAAAATTTTGGAGACGTGTACAAGTTGTGAGCATATTTTCACTGACATGGAATGGAAAGTTAGCTTCAATTGTGTCTGGTTTATCTAAACTGTATTGAACTAATCTTGTTTTGTCAGGATAACAGGAATTGGAATTCCAATGCAATTTAAGGAGCCGTGGGTGGCATTACAATATACTGTAATTACAAGCAATATCTTTACAGAAGTCAACGAGTTTGCACTAGCAAAGGTTATTACATAACAACTTTAAAATACATTAACCTTTCCTCTGAATCAGCCAACTGGTTGGAATCATGTTAAACATTGTACCTTTACTTAAGGGTGTTAAGTGTAGTAACCATAACAATATTTATTTTTATTCTGTGAGGTGGTAAGGGGAAATAGGTTTGAAAAGTTGAAAATATTACATTTATTTGTTGACCAGTATTGAGAGTTGCAATAATTTTATCTGCCAGTACTTTAAAAGCAGGTTTGTGTTCTAAATAGAGTATAAAATCACTCAAGTGTGTACTGTTCAAGTACTGTGTTGTTGATTTTAATCAAATGCTTTAACAGTGGGATGGAAACATCAAGGTTCTTATAACCCAGACACTAACAAAATACTTTTATAAATCTAACCTTTCATGCAATTCCATTGACTATACAGGTCTCAAACGGGCAGTTTTGAAAGAAACATGATATCGGAAACAAGTATTTTCATTTTAAAACAGCACAGTGCAAAGCTTCTCAGTTTGCTTGCCTTCTGTTACCAATGCACTTCGTGGTTAGTTTCACCTTTATTATTATTTGTTTGTTTAGCAGATGCCTTTATCCAAAGCGACTTACAGAGACTAGGGTGTGTGAACTATGCATCAGCTGCAGAGTCACTTACAACTACGTCTCACCCGAAAGACAGAGCACAAGGAGGTTAAGTGACTTGCTCAGGGTCACACAATGAGTCAGTGGTTGAGGTGGGATTTGAACCGGGGACCTCCGAAGGCACTGCTAAGGACCTCCTTAGCAGTGCCTTCGGGGTCAAGCATCCTACTGGCTCTAAATGATGTCACTTATTAGGGGCAGCAGCTGGTTGGTTATTAACAGGAGAGGTAGCCCTGTGGAGGTGGGGACAGTTTCACTCTCCAGGTGAAATAGATCAGTGGTAATGTTTCCCATGGAGAAAAGGTACTGGTACGCTTTTGGCATACAATTTGTAATACAATCACATTTTTGATTTACCTACATTTTTAGGAGAGTTTACAACAAACCTGTCTGTAGTCTTAGGTGTATTTAATGGGGGTCAGGGCTATCCTTAAATGCTAGAGTGTAATTAAAGTTAAAATTAAACACACATTTGAGACATTAATAAATTAAATAAGTAAATAAAAAGCTAAGCATAATACAACAGTCAAGGTTGTCTCTGAGGCAGATCTCCCACTCACTATTGTAACCTTATTTTAAATCTTTTGCTTTTAACAGGTAGCATTCTGCCCATTCTGTAACAGTGGTTTGTTGGGTATAAAAATGCTAAAAAAAACCATGGAAGTTAAAAAACCAGTTTTAACTTCCATTTCCAGGTACATTATTGTACTATCCCACTGTTAATGCTTCCTTCAAGTAATATAAAGGTAAGACATTACAGCAATTCTAAGTTTTTAAATGAAGGATTTACTGTATGTCTGGGCAATTACATTTCAACATGCTGGCAACACCATTGTTTTTTTTTTTTCTATGTATGTACTGTAAATGGTAATGACTTGCTATTCGGATCAAAATGTTCAATTAAGCTGCTTACTGTATTTCTTTATTACCGAGAATAATAAAGTGTTGTCCATTACATATATTACAGTTTACCGCTGACTGTAAAGAAAATCATGTTGTTTTAATAATTGGAGCTCTTACTCCTGGGTTGAATACTATAGAAAAGATAAGGTACAACTGGTTACCATTCTGTACATTGTTGTATAAAATGTTGGTCAATTCAGTGGAAATAAATGAAGAAAAAGTATTATTTTTTAATCACTTTAAATGTTTTTCTTTTTTTTAAAATTATGAATTCCCTGTCACCGTGACAAAAGGCATAGATTATTATTTATTTCTTAACAGATGCCCTTATCCAGGGAAACTTACAATTGTTACAAGATATCACATTATTTTTACATACAATGACATTATTTTTTACACATTGTTTTTACATACAATTACCCATTTATACAGTTGGATTTTTACTGGAGCAATCTAGGTAAAGTACCTTGCTCAAGGGTACAGCAGCAATGACCCCCACCTGGGATTAAACCCACAACCCTCCGGTCAAGAGTTCAGAGCCCTAACCACTACTCCTCACTGCTGCCCACATAGATCACTGTATGTGTACTGAATAACTGAACTTCAATCTCTGAAAAAAAAACTCCTTAGCTAGCTCGTAGCATTCTAATGGAAAGTTTTAAAACTAATTATACGTTAGGTCAATGTATTTACAATACTTTGACTGCCTAATCTCTATCAAAAGGCATTTAGAGTATTGACAGGACAGTCAATTAGAATGATTAGAACTGATTTTCCAAGCAATATTCCAGTCATAAAAACAATAGTACGTGAAACAATTAATAAGACCAACTTGCCTGAATGATGAATGTGCAGTAAGGGTATTGCTTATTTAACCTAAATTGCCCTGTATATACAGTACTGTGCAAAAGTTTTAGGCAGGTGTGAAAAAATGCTGTAAAGTAAGAATGCTTTCAAAAATAGACATGTTAATAGATTATATATATACAGAAGAAAAATCTAAATCAAATCCATATTTGGTGTGACCACCCTTTGCCTTCAAAACAGCATCAATTCTTCTAGGTACACTTGCACAAAGTCAGGGATTTTGTAGGCATATAGTCAGGTGTATGATTAAACAATTATACCAAACAGGTGCTAATGATCGTCAATTCAATATGTAGGTTGAAACACAATCATTAACTGAAACAGAAACAACTGTGTAGGAGGAATAAAACTGGGTGAGGAACAGCCAAACTCAGCTAACAAGGTGAGGTTGCTGAAGACAGTTTACTGTCAAAAGTCATACACCATGGCAAGACTGAGCACAGCAACAAGACACAAGGTAGTTATACTGCATCAGCAAGGTCTCTCCCAGGCAGAAATTTCAAGGCAGACAGGGGTTTCCAGATGTGCTGTCCAAGCTCTTTGAAGAAGCACAAAGAAACGGGCAACGTTGAGGACCGTGAGACGCAGTGGTCGGCCAAGGAAACTTACTGCAGCAGATGAAAGACACATCATGCTTACTTCCCTTCGAATCGGAAGATGTCCAGCAGTGCCATCAGCTCAGAACTGGCAGAAAACAGTGGGACCCTGGTACACCCATCTACTGTCCGAGAAGTCTGGTCAGAAGTGGCCTTCATGGAAGACTTGCGGCCAAAAAGCCATACCTCCGGCGTGGAAACAAGGCCAAGCGACTCAACTATGCACGAAAACACAGGAACTGGGGTGCAGAAAAATGGCAGCAGGTGCTCTGGACTGATGAGTCAAAATTTGAAATATTTGGCTGTAGCAGAAGGCAGTTTGTTCGCGAAAGGCTGGAGAGCGGTACACGAATGAGTGTCTGCAGGCAACAGTGAAGCATGGTGGAGGTTCCTTGCAAGTTTGGGGCTGCATTTCTGCAAATGGAGTTGGGGATTTGGTCAGAATTAATGGTCTCCTCAATGCTGAGAAGTACAGGCAGATACTTATCCATCATGCAATACCATCAGGGAGGCATCTGATTGGCCCCAAATTTATTCTGCAGCATGACAACGACCCCAAACATACAGCGAAAGTCATTAAGACTATCTTCAGCGTAAAGAAGAACAAGGAGTCCTGGAAGTGATGGTATGGCCCCCACAGAGCCCTGATCTCAACATTATCGAGTCTGTCTGGGATTACATGAAGAGAGAGAAGCAACTGAGGCTGCCTAAATCCACAGAAGAACTGTGGTTAGTTCTCCAAGATGTTTGGGCCAACCTACCTGCCGAGTTCTTTCAAAAACTGTGTGCAAGTGTACCTAGAAGAATTGATGCTTGATGCTGTTTTGAAGGCAAAGGGTGGTCACACCAAATATTGATTTGATGTAGATTTTTCTTCTGTTCACTCACTTTGCATTTAGTTAATTGATCAATATAATCTATTAACATGTCTATTTTTGAAAGCATTCTTACTTTACAGCATTTTTCACACCTGCCTAAAACTTTTGGTCAGTACTGTATGTATCTATGTGTTCTGTGTATCTGTGAACCAAATAACTCAGTATTAGCATTTTTAATAGTGATGTCAGTGCCAAATGCGTCATCAAAGCTGAACTTTTAATCTGTGTAAGTTCTGACTAATAAAAAATGTGTTAATTACAAAGCTGTTACAACATTGGCAGGCATACGTTTGTAAATGTAAGTTTGGCAGGGATGGGGTTAAATCTGTCCTTGCCAACAATCACAAGTGTGGCCATTAGGTAATTGAGTACAAGCCTTTGTGTTTGTGTTTGGTAACGATAGTGAAGGCGAATGCAGCCTACCAGCGTGTATTTTTTTGTTTGAACCTTTTATTTTGGCCCCTGTGCCCTTGTTTATTTGTTCCTGTTTTGTTCTTTGTTTTGTGTTTAATAAACGTGTGCAACAGCGCTTAAAACTGCAGCTTCTGTCTCTGGCTGCTGCAATGCCATAAGCACCCAGATTAGGACCGTCCATGCTACCCAGACAAGAGACCTAAACACCTTGCTGAAATCCTTTGATCGCCGTGAGGCTGAAACGGGATCGGAGCTTGAAGTGGAAGCTGAAACCGCCGATGGCCTGGTTTGTAGCCAGAGTCAGGGTTTGTTTACTTGTTTAAGAACAAAGATTAGCTCAATCAAATAAAAGAAAAGAAAAGAAAGTCCAAAGCACACTGTTTTGGCCGTGTGCTACAGCCAACTAAGTGCGGTCTCAGGTTTCTTCCTTGGTTCTCTTTAGTCCAGCTTCTCTATGGTTCTCCTTGACTGTTTCTCTCCAATCTTTCTTTCTGTTCTTCAGCTCTCTCTTTAGCCCCCGCAGCGCCTGTTTGTCTCAGCAGCACGCTACTTATCCCCCCTGTCCAGGCCATGTAACCGGTGCACCAGCCACCAATCCCAAGCTTACACGGCTTCCCGCTCTTGATCCCTTGATTATTGCAACATCTTATCCTCTGATTTGTGACAACAATGTTGCAACCGGGTCCCACTCATGTGGCAAGCAGAGCTTCTGATTGGTGGCGATTCTCCCATCTCTGACATCCCTGAACACCTGCTACAACTGAACTTTTGACTGGGTCACAGAACCATCCCAAATGTGGTTACAGCAGACTCAGGGTCGTTACAGTATCTTAATATGGAGGTATATAGCCCTGACTGTAATTTGTCTGTGTGTAACACATACATTTTTTACATACTGTGTATTCTATGTGCGTGAGATACATGTACCTGACAAAATATGTTATTTTCAGACTTGGGGTACCACTACCAACAGTACTGTAGGTGTAAAAACCAAACTCAGTATAAGGGTAGGTCACAATGATGTTATACGTATCATAGTATGTCTTAAAAAAGAAATACCTGATCAAACTTCTAACTTCTCTGATTTTACAGTAATACCTTAGATTCCCAAATAACATAGTTAATTTTAACCCCATCCGTAAACATTGTTTTTACACAGTAAACAATACATTTTAAATCATAATAATATACATAAACACAGGGGCGGGGTTACCCCGTCACACTATCCTTCAGGTTGTGGATCTCGCGCCAGATGAACCACTGCCTGAAAATTTGGCATATTTTCAGACTTTAACTAGAAATATGGAACTAGAGAGAAACTATCCTACTACTCTACTATAATTCAAATATTTCCTGCAAATAACTTTTTTTTTTTAGTTTTATGTTAAAGTGCAATTAAAAAAAAAAAAAATCTCAGAAAATTTGACTTTGCAATTGATTTTAATGAGTACTCCATAAAGATCCATAAGAACACAAAAAAAGAAACGAACGAGGGGCTTTTCTAATAACAGTTTCTAATAACTTGTGACTGAGTTGAGCTTTAGGTATTCTACAAATGCTGTCATTCAAGCAACACCATGAGGCACTATGTTGAGGCCGTCATGGATGTCATGGAGATCATTCTTTTCCTATGATTGTTGCTAATTAGTTGCACAAGACTCTCACACAGCTCTGGGTCACGTGAATCACATGGCAAGTCACATTTTTTACCAATGAGTGTATTTTACAGGGCATGCTTTCATTGGACATGTATTGACCTGGAACTGACCAATCCCTCAGTAGGTGGTGTCTGATGAAGGGAGATAGACCAGGGAAAGATAATAAAGTCCAAATATTCAAATCCACTTGACCTGCATCAACTTATATACTCTATGTATATTTGATTGGTAAACATGCAGTACAGCACTTTTTTTGTAAATCCTTTTTTCATCCATTATTTCTGCATGAAGTCTTATGTACACTGGCACGATTAAATAGGTAAGATTGGGTTAACAATTTTAGATTTCATAATCTTTGTTTAATTTCTTATAATCATTTCTTTTATTTCTTATAATCACAATAATATGTAGATGAACTCAAAGCACTCCCTTGGTGCTATAGGAGGCTGTGTGGTCCAGTGGTTAAAGAAAAGGGCTTGTTATCAGCAAAGTGTGAGATATACCTGTGTGATCAAGTGATTTGCAGTGCTCAGGTGTGCAGGTGATGCAGGTGTTCCAACAACGACAGACACAAAGTTCACGGTTCAAAACAGTTCTTTATTTCTCTGTTTCCTGGTTTGCAATCGGTTAAATAATAAGGCTGGCTCTACACAACAATATGTATTGCCAGCTTATAAAACACGGGTTCAGTCCCAAAATAATAATGCAAAGAACAACACACAACACAGACACAGTCACTTCTCCTGACAGCGAGTGCTCTGAGTGCAGGTGCGGTGCAAGGTAATTACAGTGACAGTCGTGCAGTGTAGTCTGGACTTGATGCTGGCCTGCAGCGGCAGCTCCTGGTTCATGTTAGCCATCTAACAGTGACAAGCACAGGCAGTTAGTTTCCACAAACAAACAAAACATTTAACACTCACGATACGCTTTTCACAGTCCGTTTTCTTTCTCAGACATTCTCATAACCACATCAAAAGGAACAGATTACATCGTCACATCCCCAATTATACCCTTAGTCATGACCCTGCAATAGCTAGTTCAGTCACGTCTTCTCCAATCCATGACTGACACATCGCATACCGCTTTAGGGCGATGACTTCAGGCATTGTGACTCTGCCCCCTTTTTGGATGGCTGGCTTTTGACTGACCCTGTAATGAACTGCCAGACCAACCAGTACGAGGCACTCTGTTCCTGTTACACAGCGCCCTCACAGATCGGGAGGGAGATTGTTGACTTGGATGCATCAGTTCTCTGTGACAGAAGGTCACTCTTGAAATCAGGACTTAAAGGATGTGTTGCAGTAAGAATACCTTTGTTAAGAAAGGGGAACAAGATTAAAAGGCTAAATATGCACAAGAACACAGAAATTGGACTATGGAGCAATGGTCAAGGGTGCTTTGGACTGTTAATGGATGGACAATGATATCTGTGCCTTCTACCAGTTCTGCTGTCAATTCAACGCTTGTCTTCTTTGTCATCATACTCATTTTTCCACTGGCACAGGAGCCCATACGTAATTCCTTGCTGGCTGCATATCCTCCTTTACCAGTTCCACTATAATGTGGAATGTTGTCCATGTGACATGAAAACACTCTATCCACTGCAGAACTGTGAAAGAGTGGTGCAGCACAACCTCTTCCCACCAGCAAGATGGACGAGTATGTGTCCAAACCATCCTTTCACTAGCCATTGGCATTAGATAACAAGGCATAAAGATTTGCTGGTAGAGGATGTTTGGAGGTTCAAGCTCCCGAAACAAAGGGAAAACATCCACTGTTCCCAATCCAGACAGCCTTGGGAGCATACGTGGAAGATGTCTGGCACAGAGCTTTAGAATCCTACGTCTTCTTTGGTTTTCAGCCATGGTGCTCTGCAATGCCTATGTTGATCAGTTTCATTTTATACCTCTGAGTTAATTTTTAATTCATGAGTCATAAGATAAGTTAGTTGAAGCAGTATTCACAACTAAGGACTTGCCACCCCACCAATGACATTTGAATAAAAAACAATCTGGGCAACAGCAGTAAAACATATTATTAAACAACCACACACGAGGTATTAGAAATCACAGCTTTATTACATCAGCTTACATTACCTCGTCTACCAGTTCTCTGTGCGCATGGAAACAACATTTACACAAGCCCTCTGCGAAAACAGCACGATAACTTTATGCACAGCTAATTTACATATCAACCCCCACCTTTTCACTTCATTTGCATGATGTCTGGTGAAAAGCCATGTTTTCTCAAGTAAAATAAAATGAGCAAATGGAAACCCAAAAATGTCTCGAGCTAAAACAGAGTGAGCAACAAGCCCTCAGGACTTTTGTGACCAACTATGATCAGTTGCCATCCACTACATCTCTCAGTACTGTGGACATGTGTCACTTCTTAGGACAACCCTTCAGTAGAGTTCAGCAGCAAGTTTATTATTATTATTTGTTTATTTAGCAGACACCTTTATCCAAGGCGACTTACAGAGACTAGGGTGTGTGAACTATGCATCAGCTGCAGAGTCACTTACAATTACGTCTCACCTGAAAGACGGAGCACAAGTGACTTGCTCAGGGTCACACAATGAGTCAGTGGCTGAGGTGGGATTTGAACCGGGGACCTCCTGGTTACAAGCCCTTTTCTTTAACCACTTGACCACACAGCCTCCTGTTGTTGAGTTTCTCACCAAATTGTGTCAAACTTGCCCAGAAATATGTGATCTGCTTTCAGTAACCATAAGGCATGACATGCTATGAACAAAATGTTGGTACCACACAAAAAATCAAGAGGTGGGGCATGTTTACTCTCTGCATGTACCTGATGGTACACATTCCATGTGTTTGGAACAACTAATTAATATGGAGCACAAGTGGGCACCCATTGATGGTGGCAGATGTGACCACTGCCAAAAATCTACACTTCTTAAACGCAAAGTCCTTCAGTCAGCAGAAAGAATGCTTGCAGTCCAGCTTATGCTTTGGCAAACTAAACCAAATGGGAATATTACAAAGCGACAAGATGTGAAGTTTACTGGTGTGCACAAGAGTAAAATTAATGTGGACAACTGCAATTACAAATTATCTTCCATTGTTATACACAAAGGAGGAGATGTCGCTTTAGAATACTAGTGTGGGTCCTCTCAGTTGCTGGCACTACAAAATGGGTGCATGAAAATGACACACTTATTGAAGTCAAAGCATGGCCAAGAAATGCAAAAGACATGTACATGGCCTTGTATGAACAGATGTAATGCTTTAAGATTGGACTACATTGGACTGTCAATCATATCACAAGAGTAGGAGGCGAAAAACAACAATTTCTACAATTAATATGTTCATGTAATTCACATTAGCATTCATATGCATGTGTAAGTTTGTAACCAAGTACAAA
This sequence comes from Acipenser oxyrinchus oxyrinchus, assembly GCA_030684275.1. Taxonomy (NCBI): domain Eukaryota; kingdom Metazoa; phylum Chordata; class Actinopteri; order Acipenseriformes; family Acipenseridae; genus Acipenser; species Acipenser oxyrinchus. Next base: position 24,100,101 of record CM060247.1, on the reverse strand, counting down.
TTAGTAGAATATTGAAAAACTTGTACATTATTTTTGTACATTATTTTTTTTGTGAAAAAATGTACATTATTTTTTACCATTACTATGTTTTATACTTTTGTACCACAGTAAAAAATCAGTAACTAACAATAAAGACATACAAACAAACCAAAAAAGTCACATCTTGAAACTTTGAATGCTATGAAAATGGTCTGCTATTATAATTTTGCATTTAAATGCTTTTGCCATTATACTTACACCCCCACCACACACACACACACACTATATACATGTCCATTAAGTGAAAAAAGAAGTGATGTTTGAAACAAAAACACATTGGAAATGTGAAAACGGCAATTTATCAAAAGTGCCCAGCCATTTAAAGTGGAGATGCAAGTTCGATCAGCTTTTATTGTGCCTGAAAAACACAAGCCAAGTTAGTAGAAATAATTGGGACAGCCCAGACCCCCACCACTTTAACAGTTGTGCCTATTTGCTTGGTGCTGGCCAAGATTGCCCCAATTGTTTCTTCTAACTTAGCTTGTGTTTTTTATACAAGTTAGAAAAAACAATTGGGGCAACCTTGGCCCCCATCGGTTTACAGTTGTGCCTATTTGTTTTGTGCTGGGCAAAGCTGCCCTAATGGTTTCTTGAAACGTGGCTTGTGTTTTTGATATCTCCACTTTAAATGGCTGGGCACTTTTGATAACTTGGCATTTTTTCACATTGTCAATGTGTTTTTGTTTCAGATATAATTATCATTGAACTTTGATACTGAATAAAGTTGTATTTTTATGATTTGATTGTTGTTGTTTCTTTATACCTCCATATAGATAAATGTGGTACTTTGGGCCTAGTTTACTAAACGGGTAATTTAGCCAGAATTGCGGGAGGAAAACTGAGATGACTGTGCATAGTATTTCCCAAAGTGTCAAGCCCTATTTACAAACTAATTAGAAGCAAAATTACTGGTCGGAAAAATTTGAAGTTATGCACGGTATTTATTCTATTGACAACAGGTGAAGGAGTTTACTTACTGGTTGCGGCAGGGATAAAAAATATGAGCGAGAGAAAGAGAATGAACGTAACCTCCCAATTTGTTGAAGCCAGAACGAACCTATTATCGTAAGGTATGTGAAATAAAGGTCGGTTCGGGCAGGTTTTTTGTCAGCACTATGGTGCTCTCACCGATTTATAATAATAACAATAATAATAATAATAATAATAATAATAATAATAATAATAATAATAATACATTTATTTGGCTGTGTAGCAGGGTGGTAGAGAGCCCTGTTGTGTAAATGTATTTATTTATTTTTAGAATGGGATTTCCCCCTCTGCCCCTGTGTTATTTTGTATTTGTTTTGTATTATTATTATTACTATTATTATTATTATCGGTATGTATTTATGTATAGATGATGGCGACGCGCCATGGGTATTGTTTTTGTATTTATTTATTGTCTTGTAAATATGACGGTGTAGCCGTGTGTTTCGTTTGTTATTGTTTTATTTACAATATGTTCTGGCAGAGGCGAGAGTGGGTACTCGTCCTCTGCCAGGAATAATTAGAAAACCTCGTGCAGAAGGTGGCCATCTCCCGAATTAATTAAGTGATTAATTTGTTGCTAAATTGGGAGATCGTCACCTGCATAAAAGCCTGCAGCTCGTTGCACTCAAGGGTGGGTGGGTGTCAGGAGCGAGAGAAAACGAAACTTAAAAAAATAACCCAAGGAACAATGAAGGCTATTGCTTAGCCTGACCTGGGTTTGTTTATTTTTGTGTTCATGATTTTGTTTTGTTTAAACCTTTTATTTTCGCTCTGTTAGCAAGTCTTTTGTTAAACCTTTTATTTATTTTTGTATTTAAATAAAACGGCGCCTCCGCGTTTTTCTTTTTTTGAACTGCAGTATTTGGTGTCAGTTTGTTTTTAGTTCCTGCTTCTGACCTGACGTCACAGCCCAGCCACCCTGTCACACGCTGACACTTTTTTCCAAAGCTAGTTACAATTATATGTGTTTCCTGTAGTACTGTTGTACTGTGCTGCCACGTTGCTGCCACTCTTATGAAAGCATGCCACATTGTTTCCACAATTTTTTTAAAAAGATTCTGAAATGAAAGCATTGATAAAATGATGCAGTGTCTGATGTGTCTGTGTTCTGTGACCCGACTCGGACCTGGAATCCATCGCACACTACCGGATGTGGAGGTTAAAGGCATTGTGTATAGGGTTTCTGCCGAAGACAAAATCACGGAGGACAACAGCAACTTTGAAAGTGGTAAGTCACATTTCTACAATTTGAAAAGTGACATGAATCCCCTTATCCCCTTATAATAATAATAATAATAATAATAATAATAATAATAATAATAATAATAATAATGTTCGTTCGACCTTGATATAAAGAATTTCTACTAGTGTCGTGAATCCCTTTTCCTACATTAAAAACAAAATTAACTTCAGTTCATATCTCATTTGTTTTTGTTCATAAGTATTATTATTATTATCATTATTATTTATTTATTTACTTACTTCTTTTTACAGAAGATATTTCTCTGATAGTCACCGGTGAAGAGGATGAAGGACTGAATTATAGCCGAGACTCTTCAGATGTTGTCTGCTCCTTGTCTTTGCAGCAAACGTCTTCATCTTCTAACGATTTGGTGGTTAACGAAATACCTACTACATCGAGTGAGCATTATATTATATAGCTAGAGAGGTTAAGCCTACTCTTGAAATAACAAAGTACACAGAAATGTTGATACAAGGTTCAGGCCTGTGTGCCTGTAAGTTTTGTTTAGTTTCCCCACCAAGCCACTGCAACTTAGTAGCAGTTGATCGGGACTAAAACTTACAGGCACACAAGCTGTTGTGAAAATGTATCAACTACAATCCAACATAGAAAGGCATCATTATTATACAAACACAGAATTCAGGACTTATTTTGGTTAGCTGTTAAAAATTATGCCTTAGGTTGTTAATGGATTTTGAATAGAAGCACAAAGTTGCCAATATGTTAAATGATATTATTAGTTAGTTATGGCATTATATATATATATATATATATATATATATATATATATATATATATATATATGGGTTCGCAAAAGACTGCGGTCCTTACCCACCTATTGCTTAGCAATAATTTAAAAGTAGCCGACTACGCCAGCATGGGTTCTAACCATGCACACAAAAAAATATAACGTTACGTTGAAAAAAAAGGAAAACTCTTTATATATGCCTAAGTGGCACACAGGTCCGCAAATCCCACATCCAGCCCAGACAGGAACACAACCACCATAAAATGCAGTTCAATGATTTATTAAACAATTAAAACAGAAAAAACACACATACAGTACTGTCTAGTCCTGAGGGGGTTACAACTACGGCCTCCCTTACCATCTGGTAACCACAGGTGTCCTAGTCACTACCGTGTCGTTCCCAATTTATTTGGGCCTTAAGACAGGGCCGATGACAATCAATTACCCCTCCCCCGGCGTTAACTGGCCGAACCCTATACCTGCCAGCACTTACCTCACAATATGGCCTTTCCTACCTCAAACATTACATTTCACTAATTATACAGAAGTAGTATTAAAACTAATACAATACAATTAAAAAGGCCTCTGCAATTTAAAACAGCACTAATAAAATAGCAAGCAAGGTGAAACAGACTTTATGTATATATAAAAAAACAAGAAAGGTCAATACTATAAATTGGCCTCAGAGATCAGAGACCGTTGAAGCTTGTAATGCGTTCAGCACCCTCCATGGGGGAAGGTCCAACAAGCCGCAACACGTCTTCGTCTGGTTGTTCACTCGGGATTGCCTACCAGAAGGGAATTAACTTATAAAACAAGCAACTGGTTATTAAAGCAAGTAGACAGAAGCAAACAAATCTTAATTCAAAATAAATAAATATAAAACTCTAGTGCAACCTTAATATAAATTCACCAGTGCAAACACCACAATCAAACAAAATCAATCAATCAAGTGTAAACTAAATACAATAGTGATAATTCAGAAAAATATTTAACTAAATATAACAAAACGAGCACTCAACACAAAAATAAACCTCTGACACCCTCACCCCCCGCCCGAATAATAACCACTTGCAAATATCTTATAAATGGGACTCAAATTCTAATATACAACAAACACAATAAGTGTTTACTACACGCAAAAGCATATATATAAATTAGCCAGATACTTAGCTCTCCCGCTGCAATAGTAATTTGGTTTCTTTCTCTGGCTTCTTCCTTGCTTTCCCTGTAGCTCTCCGCCTCGTTTCCCGATTTCCTTCCCAAAAGCGTGCATATAAAAATTGGACAGATACTTAGCTCTCCCCCCTCGCTGCGATAGTAATTTCGATTTCTTTCTCTGGCTTCTTCGTTGCTTTTTCTGTAGCTCTCAGTTTTGTTTCCCGATTTCCTTTGCAGCAGTGTTTTGCTCTCGTTCTAATCGATCCAATTTGCCATTCAGTCTTTTCTTCTGCTCTTCAGTTCTGTCTCCTGTTCTCTTTTCTCCTTCAATCCTTTTCTCTGCTCTGCCGTTCTCTTTTCTCCTTTAGTCTTTTTTCCTGCTCTCCAGTTGTCTCCCGTTCTTTTTTCTTCTTCAGTCTTTTTTTTGCTCCCCGTTCTCTCCTCTTTTAAACTCATAGAGGTTCACAGGTGCATTGTCCAGTGGCTCTCTCCTCATCAGTGTAAATTAGCAGCAGCTGTCGTTTTCTCGTGGGGAAGGGCAAAGCACAACACACAGCAGAGTATAGGGGATGCAAATAAGAAAAAAAAAACATTACTAAGTCCCAAACGCGGTAATAGGACGAGGGTGATCCAAAGAAAAAAACAAAACCCCCACCACACAAATAAACATTTAATTAATGGGTGCTTAGTTACCCTGTAACATATATATGTAAAAGTAGTCTCTGTTTAGTCATCAACCATGTTGAGTAAAAGACAAACCAAAGTCCACTTGTTCATTGTTTGCAGAGACTGGGTGGGTCGCACACTCAGGATGGCTCAATTGTATCCTTAATTCATTTTAGACTTGATGTTCAAGAAAGTAAAAAGCAAGCAGCAATATTTTACATCTAAAAAAAACAATCATTTATTATTAATAACACGAAACACACGAAATAATGCAAATTCTTCAGGTTTAGGTTTCCATAAGTGCTTTGGCATTAAAGGGTACATAAGGACCTTTTAATGCCAAAGCATGCCTCAAGATAGCTTCACATGTAACCACATGGACCGCTCAGAACTACATTGCCTATGATCCTCCTGCTCACTGGTAAATCCATTTCAGTTACATATGTCATGGAGATCTTTTTAACAGATTTGAAACAGCAATTCAGCAATGAATTTCCTCTTGGGGGACACACAAATTAATACAGCATTAAAGGCCAGTTCTATTTAGATCTGCCACTGTTGGATCAATAAAATAGACCACAGTGTGTTGACTGCATAAATGTAATTTTTGAGCCCCATCTGTTTTGTGTTTTAACACCAGCACAGAATACTCTCTAACTTGCTGCTGCAGCACAGTAGTGACAAAAACTAAAACCACACCGATGGTACAGGATGGAATGAAAACCTTTCAATTAAACTTGTCCTAATTGTCAAACCAAAAAAGCATGCCTAGTCTTTCTGTCAAAACAGCATACCCCCTAGAATTTTGGGATGGAAAACTGTTATGATATATATTAGGAATTGGCCAACTTTTGTTATTGTACAGATTGCCAAAATTGAGCGAAACTGTAAAATAAAGAAAAGAGATTATATAAAAATTGACCATGAGCAATGCAGTCATCCATGTCAATCCCACATATTTACAGTGTTCAAGTTATTTGCTAACGTAAGGTAGTTTTTAGGTAGATTTATTAATTCACGTTTCATTTTTTCATTGAACTCCTGGAACATTCTTTATTACCTGGGCATGAGTTTGTCAAAAACAAAATAACAGTATTTTATTGCTTCTGAAGAGTTACATTTTAATACAGTGTTGAAATAGATAACAAAATATTTATTAGAATGCCATTATTGTAGGCAAACATCATCTTGCAATACCAGTGTCATACCAGTGTCATGTTTGAATACTCATTATTGGTTTCTGAGGTATGAAACAGAGAATGTGCTGCTGCAGCATTATAAAATAACTAGCACTGAACTTGACTGAGATCGTCACCGAATATAACTGTGCACTGTGTATTATGCCAATATCTTGAAACTTCAGGTCTTTATCATTGTAACAGGGGAGATCTGTGCTGACTGTCTGGCGCATGCAGGGTACTGCAGGAAGGGGGCAGCATCCTCGTAGATCCGCCTGTCAGTCATGGCAGTGACACAGAGAGGTGGGGAAGAGGACCCTGGATTCCACGGCGATGCTGGACTACCCCATGCTGAAAGCTGCCATCCTCAACCGCGTGGGGCGACTACGGAGGGTTATCGCCGCAAATCCAGGAGGAGAGCTTTGCTGAGGAGGAACACCCCAGGGCCACCACTTGCAGGACTACGCCCGGGGATGGTTGAACCCGGGAGCAACCACCACTGCCAGGCTGGTGGAGGTGCTTGTAGTTGAGCGGTTCCTGCAGTATTTGGCTCCGGGGCCGCACTTGTGGTTGCAACAACAGGCACCCGTCACCCTGGATCGTGCGATCCAATTGGCAGAACAGTACCAGGCAGCAGAAGCAACGCCCACTAAGCTGCCTGGAAACAGCGATACTCCAACATCACCCCTCTACTGGCCCCAGCGAGGGCGAAGGGACTGGGGGGGAGGGGTAGCCAGGTCTTTGGACGGAGTGTGGCGGTGGAAGCTCCCGGCCCGAGAACTGGGGCGGAGTGGGGTCACCCACGGGCTGCTGCGGTGTTGGACCGGGGTCTCCCGCGGCCATCCTACCGTTGAGCCCCTTCGATGGCTCCTGTGTCTCAACCTCCTGCTGAAGTTTCATGGCAAGAAACCATTTCACTGATGTGTGGAACAAGCTGGGAGGTGAGCCACATCGACCGGGATTGCCCCGCTATGGGATGTGACCTCATTCGACCAGGTAAGACTGTTCCATTCCATCAGTCACTCCAGCAGACAGGTTTTGTGATTCCTGTGTCAGTGGATGATACACAAACCCAGGCTCTCTTAGATTCAGGGTGTAGTCAGTCCCTAATACAAGAGAGCGTAATCTTACCGGGGCATAAGTAAATAACAGGACAGGTGCATATTAAATGTATTCATGGGGATGTGCACACTTATCCCAAAATGTATGTGAATTTGAAAATTGGCCAGCAGGTGACACGAGTGCAATTGGGTTTGTGTCCTCGATTGCCAGTACCTGTAGTTATGGGACGGGACTGTGAGCAGTTTGGTTGGCTGCTGTGACGGCCCCGTCCTACCTATTGGCTAAGAAAGAGGAAGTAATAGGAGAGATCTTCCCCTTTCGTGACCCGACATGGTATTGCCATAGATTTAGACCCCGTAAAACTAAACGGGAACGCCGGACTGATAAGAATGAGGGCTGGCAATGGAGGGAGTCTGAGAAGTTTCAGGTGGGGGCAATTGGTGAAGAGTCTGGGGGGGAGGCCGCGTAGCCAGCGCAGGGGTCTGGCTTGGCTGCCTCCACTCAGAACCGACCTGTTCCGAGCTAGAAGCCATGGGAGCTGATTTTTTAGCTTGTTCCCATGACTTCCAACTCGATCAAGGGCGTGAAGATGTGCTGAGCAGGCTCTTTGACCAAGCAGCTGTGGTTAATGGTCGGGTGGTCGAGCCCAGACGCGCCGCCGCGTACCCTCACTTTGAAATTAATCGAGATCTCTTGTACCATGTTGAGAAATTGCCAGAGACTGGAGAAGTGTGTTTCCAATTGCTCATCCCTCAGCCCTTTAAGGAGGATTTGCTGCAGCTGGCTCACACTATTCCCCTGTCTGGTCATTTTGGAAGGGACAAGACCAAAGCTAGACTTGTGACACGGTTCTATTGGCTGGGGCTAGATGGGGACGTCAGGCATTTTTGCAAATGCTGTGGGGAGAGTCAGAAGGCTAGCCCTAGAGCCGTCCCACGAGCTCCATTGGTGCCGCTGCCCCTAGTGGAAGCTCCGTTTGAGCGTATTGGAATGGATATAGTTGGACTGCTAGAGCGGAGTGCGGCAGGATACACACACCTATTGGTCATTCTGGATTACGCTACGCGTTATCCAGAGGCCATTCCCCTCTGCTCTGCATCCGCTAAATCAGTTGCCAACAAGCTAGTGAAGGTTTTGTACCGGGTGGGGATCCCCAAAGAAATACAGACCGACCAAGGCACCAACCATTAGACCATTAGGACCTTGGAGCATTTTAATAAGACCCTTAAAAACATGTTGCGCAGATTCACTGACAGTGACGTGCGCTACTGGGACCAGCTGATCCCTTCCCTTCTCTTTGCTATCAGAGAGATACCTCAGGCTTCTACGGGGTTTTCACCATTCGAGCTGCTGTATGGGCAGAGACCCCGGGGTGTGTGCGATCTGGTCAGAGAGATGTGGGAGATGTGTCCGGTATGTGTTGGACCTGCGCAAGCGTCTTGAGTCTGTGGGAAAATGGGCGCATGACAATTTGCATCAGGCTCAATGCAGACAGGAGACCCAATATAACAGGGGGGCCCGGTTACACACATTTCAGCCGGGAGATAAAGTGCTTCTATTGTTACCCAGCTCTGAGTCTAAACTTCTGTCGAAGTGGTAAGGACATTATGAGGTTACACGCCAGGTTAGGACAGTGGATTACAAGATCTGCCTGCCGGATCAACACAGAGAAAAGCACATTTATCATGTAAACCTCTTGAAGCCCTAGTTGCAACAGGAGGCTTTGTTAGTGGCGCAAGCAGATGACGTCACAGACCTGGGACCTGATCTTTCTGTGTTGGCGAAAAAAGGGTTGGTATAGATTGCAGATAATCTGACACCAACACAGAAATGTCAGGCTCGGGCACTGGTGGCAGAGTTTCCTGATGTGTTTTCTCCCGTCCCAGGGCAGACTCGAGTAGCCCACCAAGTTGAGCCAGGGGCGCCAGTTCGCCAGAGGCCATACCGCATACCTGAGCACAAAAGGCAGATAATAAAGGTGGAGATTGACAAGATGCTCAGACTGGGTGTAATAGAGGAGTCCCAAAGTGACTGAAACAGTCCGATTGTTTCAGTGGATAAGCCGGACGAGTCAGCTCGATTTTGCATTGACTTCAGGAATTAATGAAAAATCAAAGTTTGACGCTTATCCCATGCCCCGGGTAGATGAGTTGCTGGAGCGTCTAGGCACGGCTCATTTTATGACGGATTTAAGGAAGGGGTACTGGCAGATACCCCTGACCCCGGAATCCAGAGAAAGGATGACGTTTTCGACTCCCTTCGGGTTGTATCAATTTAGGACCATGCCTTTTGGCTTGCACGGAGCTCCAGCCACTTTCCAGGGTATGATGGATCGCATTTTGTGGCCCTATCAGCAGTACGCCGCTGCTTACATAGATGACGTAGCACGAGCACGGTCGGAGAAGAACGAGCACAATAGTAAATTCAGGCCACGGACAACAGCACCCTCTGCAGGTAAAAATTAAATCAGTGTGCCTGAGCGGTGTTACAAATAAAGTTCTGTCTCTGTGACAGTGAATTGCCCACCACCCTTCCACAATCATCCAGAAGTGAAAGGTTCCATAACAGAACATATAAAGTTGCTAGTTAAAATGGTTTATAAGATGTTAGTGGTTTAATAGCAGTATTAATACTGATAGTGGTTTTTAACAGACTAGCAGAAAACGGAAAGCGTTATACTTTTGTCTTTCAGAATTACAAAAAACCTGAAACAGATTACACATGGATAACTGGAAGCTACAGTTGTCTGAAAAATGTTATCTTGTATAACAAAATTCTAACTCAATCGTTGAAAAATTGTAAATGATCTCAGGACACCAACTTTGTATCATTAATCAGGATATAAATTGGTTCTTTCACTTCAAATGCTGATGTTATACCAGAACTACTTCAGACAAAAGCTCCTTCAGTGCACTGTCTGAAGAACAGTGTTCCCTTTGTCTAATCAGACATGCTGCAAAAACACGTAAATACAACAGGTGGCGTTTACTTTGGGCAGAGGACAGCCTCATTTATTTGCTATCATAGAAGTTATACTCAAGGCCCTATACATTATTTTCACATTATACAGATATCACATTATTATTTTACATACAATTACCCATTTATACAGTTGGGTTTTTACTGGAGCAATCTAGGTAAAGTACCTTGCTCAGGGGAAAACAGCAGCAGTGCCCCCCACCTGGGATTGAACCCACGACCCTCCAGTCAAGAGTCCAGAGCCCTAACCACTACTCCAAAATTCTCCCCTAAAGACAGTGTACCTCAAAAAAGTTAATCACACCACTGTTTCACAAGCCTTGATTTCTTGTATGACGGAATTCAGCGTTCCACTTGATCAAGTATTAGCCTTTGTAACAGATGGCGAAAACCAGCAATATTTCGTACGCCTGCAAGTGTCAATATTTACAAATGCGACATGACGTCAGTCTGTATATATACAGTGCCTTGCAAAAGTATTCAGACCCCTGACCAATTCTCTCATATTACTGAATTACAAATGGTACCTTGAAATTTCGTTCTGTTTGATATTTTATTTTAAAACACTGAAACTCAAAATCAATTATTGTAAGGTGACATTGGTTTTATGTTGGGAAATATTTTTAAGAAGAATAAAAAACTGAAATATTTTGCTTGCATAAGTATTGAACCCCTGTGCTGTGGAAGCTCCCAGTTTACACCGATGAAAGAAATTGCCCTAACGAGGACACAATTACCTTACCATTGGCCTCCACCTGCAAACCATTAAAGTTGCTGTCACATTTTCTGGATAAAAACCCCACTGTTGAAGGATCATTGGTCAGGCTGTGAATCTGAAGGAAAATGAAGACCAAAGAGCATTTACAGAAGTTAGAGATAAAGTAATACAAATGCATAGATTAGGGAAAGGGTACAAATTAATATCCAAGTGTTTGGATATCCCAGTGAGCACAGTTGGATCAATAATCAGGAAGTGGAAGCTGCATCACACCACCCAGGCACTGCCAAGAAAAGGCCGTCCCTCAAAACTCAGCGCTCATACAAGAAGGAGACTTGTGAGAGAAGCCACAGAGAGGCCAACAATCACTTTGAAGGAGCTACAGAGTTCAGTGGCTGGGACTGGAGTAATGGTGCACCAGTCAACCATATCAAGAGCTCTGCATAACATTGGCCTGTATGGGAGGGTGGCAAGAAAGAAGCCGTTACTCAAAAAGTACCATCTGAAAGCACGTCTGGAGTTTGCCAGAAAGCATGAGAGTGACCCAGCTGCGATGTGGGAAAAGGTTTTGTGGTCAGATGAGACCAAGATAGAGCTTTTTGGCCAAAACTCAAAGCGCTATGTGTGGCGCAAACCTAACACTGCCCATGCCTCAAGACACACCATCCCTATAGAGAAGTATGGTGGTGGCAGCATCATGCTGTAGGGATGCTTCTCATCAGCAGGGACTGGGCATCTTGTTAAAATTGAAGGAAGAATGGATGGAGCAAAATACAGGGAAATACTGCAAGAGAACCTGCTTCAGTCCGCTAAAAAACTGAAGTCTGGGAGGAAATTCACCTTTCAGCAGGACAATGATCTCAAGCACAAGGCCAAAGCAACATTGGATTGGCTCAAGAACAAAAAGATGAATGTCCTACAGTGGCCCAGTCAAAGTCCTGATCTCAATCCCATTGAGAATCTGTGGCACTATTTGAAAATTGTGGTCCACAAGCGTCGTCCAACCAACCTGAACAACCTGGAGCAAATCTGCCAAGAAGAATGGGCCAAAATCACTCCGACACAGTGTGCAAAGCTGGTACATACTTACCCTAAAAGACTTAAAGCTGTTATTGCAGCGAAAGGTGGCTCTACCAAATATTAATGTGTGGGGGTTGAATACTTATGCAAGGAAGATATTTCAGTTTTTTATTTTTCTTAAAAAACATTTCCCAACATAAAACCAATGTCACATTACAATAATTGATTTTGAGTTTCAGTGTTTTAAAATAAAATATCAAACAGAACGAAATTTCAATGTACCATTTGTAATTCAGTAATATGAGAGAATTGGTGACGGGTCTGAATACTTTTGCAAGGCACTGTATATATATATATATAACGCATATCACATGTTTTAATAAACTTAAGTGCGATGGACGGTAACAGTTTGATCGAATAAAAATGCTTGTAAGTGCAGAGAAGTATATTAACATCAGCAGAATAAGGAACCCTGGTTTCTTGCAACAGTTGTGATGGTGACCAAACATATGCGAGTACTATTGTGTACAAAAAGTAGCTTAAAATGTACAGCTGCATTTAAGAAACATAGAACAAGAACAGCAACAAATACAAATACACTTAAGGTTTGCACACGTGACAACAACAAAATGCCCTGAAAACTTAAAATAAATAAAATCATTAATGAAAGGCTGTATAAAGCAGCAAAAAGCACAAGAATTAAACAAACAAGGAAGTGAAAAGGTTACCGTACCAAGCTGAAAAAAGTTATCTTTACGAACTCCAATAAAAAAAGTTTTGAGTCAACACGTCTGTTGCGTCTTGCACCCCAGATATAATAACTTAGTTACATTGTTTACCGTCAGCAGTTCAAGTATGATTTCATTGCACAAGATTCCAGATGAGCTGATGATATCTCTCCAGCCAAAGAAGCAGGCACAGTAATTTAAGAGCGCCGTTACCATTATGTAAAACAGTATGTAACGTGAGTTTTGTACTAAAGCAGGGTCAGCTGTTGCAGTGAAAACAAAGTTTATTTCTCAAACTGACCATTAAAAAAAATGACAGCAGAACACACAGAAATACTTGGAACTGTAATTAGGAAGTGTACTGCAGCTTACTTGAGTGCAGTAAACAAACAAACAAACAAACAAACAAATAAACAAACAAAAAAATGCCATTTACTAAATTTAGCTCTCAGCTTGTCATATTTTCATTAGCACAATGTGCTTGCTGTGGTGTATTTAATATCACAAATATAGCAGAACGAACTCACTGCAATTTAAACTTGTTTTTACTGAAGAATAAATGGTATGTAAAGAACTGTCTGTGTTACATGCTGTCAGATCAGGATGTCACTAACACTGAGCAAAGCAGCTCCAGCATGCTGTCTCCATATTACTGTACAACTGTACACAATTAAAGATGTGGTCACCAATTCCACACACAAGTCTTGCAAAATATTACAAATATTAACATGCAGAGTTCATGAATAGATTAACCATTCAACAGAATGAGGCAACAAACAAGTGAGTCAGACACCCCATTACAATCAGACACAAACCTGATTGTAATGGGATAGGTCTCAGTTTCACATCAGCAGTTTAAGACTGCACATAGTTACTGGTACACCTGGTGGTCCCTGCTGAAAACACTGGTACTTGAAATGGAAAGGTTGAAAACCAGTAGGCTACTGTACACACACACACACACACACACACACTACTGTATATTTTGAGCATTATACATGTTTCACTAAAAGATGATAACTAGCATGTTTTTGCAATTAGAAGACTTTGCATACAAACACAGAGCTGATTGCTGTAGTGTATGATAAAAGTCATGCTGCATAGCTACAGATTTTTTTCATAAAGACTGTAATAAGCCAGTTGACACATTTCAGTAGCTGACCTCACATTTTTATGTCCCTTTGTAAAAAAGTGTATTGGAATGCAGGTGTTTTACTTAGATCTCCCCAGCACAGTCCTGTTTCACCTGCATTATACCTTAAATGTCAAAGACTGTAGATACAAATGATTAACATTGCTTTAATATCTTCCTAGAATTAGTTTGAACTCTTTGTATTGTAGCAATCCATGTAATTGTGTTTTTGTACTGGTATTCCTACTGTTTCTACTGTGGTTGTATACTGTAATTCCCGCTGTATTTTGTTCCCTTCCCACTCTGTATTTCCTGCCATTTGCTTGTATAACACTGTCTCAACGTGTCTCTGTGTCTATGTGTAAATTTAGCCTGCATGTGTGGTGCTTTCTGTGTCCCCCTGTAATTGGTTGTTGTTTGTCTGTCCCTATTGGCTGTTGTCTGTCTGTGCCAATTGGTCCTGGTGTGCGGCTGAGGACCAATGGGATGTGTGTAAGCTCCGGTACCCGATTAGAATAAAGGGGCGGAGCTACGTTCTGAAAGGGCTCTGTGCCGGGCAATTATGGTTGTTATGGTTGAAAGCTGGTTGTTGTCATGAAATCTGGTTGGTCTTGCATGCAGAGAAGCAGTCAGAACAGTGGACTCTGAGAGGGTGCTAGAGCTAGCGTCCTAAATTTAAAAAAAAAAATTGAACTTGAACAGCGTGTCTCTCTGTTTTCTGTCCCCTTGCTGAAACGCTACAGTATTAACATGTCTAATAACATGGTAAAATGCAGCAGTCATGTATGTAACCCCTCCATAAAAGTAATTTTTAATAGAAAATAAAAACTCTTCAAAATGCAGCAGTTATGGTTGAACCCATCACCACAAAAGCAAGGCAATGTGGTGTTCGGGTTTTAACACAAACTCGCCATTCCTACCCCCACACAAGCAGCCAAAGGAACCAGACAACACAAGCAACCACAGACTGCCATCATCAGGTAAGACATAGAACATGCAGCTCTTTCCAGGTGACACAAGAGACAATGTCAATTACATTGTGGTCCACCAGAGGCATATGAACTTGTGTACAGGTTTAAATGGCTTGCCAGTGAGGACTGACAACACTAACATGAAGTCCCAAGGTGGCGCACTGGACAGGGACAAATGGTCAGGCCTCTCATCTCCCGTGCCATTGTTAGCAAACTAGCCAATGCCTGACATGAAGAGGTAACTGCCGAATGCACTCTTTGGGTTGTCAACCACAGGCCAATCTGGGAAGTACCAGAGGTAATCCTGGATGTTTGCCACCGAGCAGCATTAGGGGGCGAGCTCTGTGCCCCGACACTAAATGTAAAGGAAAAGGCACACAACCAGTATTTAGGAAAAAGAGATTGCAGAACCAAGTAACACAATATGCTAATGAGAGGTACAGGTGGGTGCTGACTTCAGGTAACAGCCCTGCAGATTTTCTGGGTAGGACCGTAGACGCAGTGGTTGGCCAAGGAAACTTACTGCAGCAGATGAAAGACACATCATGCATGTCCAGCAGTGCCATCAGCTCGTAAATTGGCAGAAAACAGTGGGACCCTGGTACACCCATCTCCTGTCCGGAGAAGTCTGGTCAGAAGTGGCCTTCATGGAAGACTTGCGGCCAAAAAGCCATACCTCCGACGTGGAAACAAGGCCAAGCAACTCAACTATGCACGAAAACACAGGAACTGGGGTGCAGAAAAATGGCAGCAGGTGCTCTGGACTGATGAGTCAAAATTTGAAATATTTGGCTGTAGCAGAAGGCAGTTTGTTCGCCGAAGGGCTGGAGAGCGGTACACAAATGAGTGTCTGCAGGCAACAGTGAAGCATGGTGGAGGTTCCTTGCAAGTTTGGGGCTGCATTTCTGCAAATGGAGTTGGGGATTTGGTCAGAATTAATGGTCTCCTCAATGCTGAGAAGTACAGGCAGATACTTATCCATCATGCAATACCATCAGGGAGGCATCTGATTGGCCCCAAATTTATTCTGCAGCATGACAACGACCCCAAACATACAGCGAAAGTCATTAAGAACTATCTTCAGCGTAAAGAAGAACAAGGAGTCCTGGAAGTGATGGTATGGCCCCACAGAGCCCTGATCTCAACATCATCGAGTCTGTCTGGGATTACATGAAAGAGAGAAGCAACTGAGGCTGCCTAAATCCACAGAAGAACTGTGGTTAGTTCTCCAAGATGTTTGGGCCAACCTACCTGCCGAGTTCCTTCAAAAACTGTGTGCAAGTGTACCTAGAAGAATTGATGCTGTTTTGAAGGCAAGGGTGGTCACACCAAATATTGATTTGATGTAGATTTTTCTTCTGTTCACTCACTTTGCATTTTGTTAATTGATAAATAGAAACTATTAACATGTCTATTTTTGAAAGCATCCTTACTTTACAGCATTTTTTCACACCTGCCTAAAACTTTTGCACAGTACTGTATATATATATATATATATATATATATATATATATATATATATATATATATATATATAGTGACCACTTTAAATTATTTAGTGACCACTTTAAATTCCTCCCAATGATATTTGTGCTTTTATTTAACAGTATTAAGCGACCATAAGTGTCTTACCCAGCAGCAGACTCAAACCTGTATAAGCACCCTTACACAGGGCTATTGTTAGAAGAAAAATATGGTTTTAAATGGTACGTCCTAAATTCAGTGGAATACGGTAACTATTTTAGCGGTCTTTTATCCGTAATCAATAAAACAACAGCACTCTCTTGTACAGGAAGAGAGAAAACATGGAGAAAGGTCCTCCCTAGATGACATAATTACAATTATTAAACTTGTAAAGACAGTAAATGCCAGAAAAAACTGAGGCTGAAAACTGAAAGAACTAGGGCTTGAAGTTTTAGGTTTTTATTTTTGTTCATGTGACCGCGTTTTGCGCCGATTCAATATCTTAATTAAACTCTGAAAAATTCCTTTTACCTTGATGTCTTGATTGACTTGCTGATTCTGTTTCACCTTCTTCATTATTCGAACACAAGAGCAAGCAATTATATTAATTCCCCCAGATGCTACTTCAACTTCCATTTCGTTCTGGCACTTGCCTGGTAACTAGGTAGTTTCCAATGTGTCCGTTTCGTGTTGTGTTTTTCTTTCCTGTTGTAACAGAATGTGTAGTTTCCAATGTGTCCGTTTCGTGTTGTGTTTTTCTTTCCTGTTGTAACAGAATGTTTTCATAATTAGGATGTAGCGGCTTAAGACTTAAGGCAAACCGTTAAAAGGAAAATAAACATCGAAAAATTCAAGCCATACTACAAGAGTATGAAAACAATGTGCGTGGTAATCCAAAAAGATCTTATGCTTATGCTAGCGTTGGTTTCAGGATGCGATGAATCAACATGTACCTGAAAGGCAGACACAGGCATTGAAATTTGCAAAGGATTTAAAACATTTTGTGTGACATGAGACAGGCAAGCATTCATTACTTTCACAAAATAATTAGTTTTGTAAATGCATTATCTAAATGAATGTTATTAAATTACATACTACTGGCTTTCCCAGTGTATGTAAGACGTACATAATTCAAAATTACAGGAAGGCATGTCAGAGAATAGAAAATTCCTAAATTATGGACCCTCTTTTAAGAGACCATCTGTGATAGAGGCCACTATTAGACCCTTGAGTGGTCTCCTAATACAGGTTTCACTGTGTGTGTGTGTGTGTATATATATATATATATTTATATATCGAATGTAGAGTCATGGATTTTCATGGTGTAAATCAGTATTTTTACATGCTCCAGGCCTCCCGGTTTTCCATTAAAGGTCCCGGTGTCCCAACATTCTGCTCAAAATCTTTAAAAAGTCCTAGTTTTCATCCACTACCTGTAGCGCGACACATTCTATCCTTTTGTCAAAAAAACGTAAACAACTGTGTTTAATTTATGGCACATGCAGTGAAAATTAAATAAAATAAAATGCAATTTACTAGGGTAATTAAGAACATAACTTTTATAAAGTGATTAACACTGACATATATGCTTAATCCTCAATGTGCCATGTGTTTTCATTCAGTTTATTTACTATTACAATTGTGTGTAATACGGTAAATTCGCAGCTGTTCAGTTCTGGCGGGATTTAGCCCAGACACTAGAACAGTGAGAGGCAAGCATACCAACAATGTCGCCTGGCTCAGTGAGTAAAAAAAAGAAAGAAATGCCAAAACGCAATGTATTTTTAATGATTATTATTAGTAATATTATTATTATTATTATTATATTATTAATACTCAACATTGTTAAACTAATTAGCCACACATCATACTGAAATTAGCTAGCTATTTTTTAAAATTTTTTTACAAAAAGCTATCAATTATTTAACAATGTGACCCGGTTTTGAGCTTTGAAAATCTGGTCACCCTATCCAGTGGACTAAATTATTGGTGAAAATTGGTAAATACCGACCTATAGCTTCTGTAAAATCTGGGAATGTTTCAGTAAAAAAAAAATCAATAAAGGGCCTTTTACTTCAGCACTGCTCACTCAGAAAAGGCTGTATTAATGGTAGGTAATCCATTGTTCTGGGGTGAGGTATGACGTTTGCTGCCCAGTCTCTGCCTGTGCATTGGGTTGCTTAGCCTTGTTGCCAGGTCTGTGCTTGGAACACCTATGCTGCTGCACGGCTTCAGTTGCATGAATGTATATATAATATTTAAGAACCCTGTAGTACACTGATCACCACTTTTCTTCTGAAGTTGTCACTGTATCAGTTTTGTAAAGTGTTGTACACAGTATATATGTTTACCAGTATATATATATATATATATATATATATATATATATATATATATATATATATATATAGTCATATATCATACACAAAGTACCACATACAAACTGATTAAAGTATGTAAGCGTTAGATAAAATGTTTGTCTCCACAAATTATGTTTCTTATACATTTTACGTTAGAGAAACAGACTCGTTTGTGGGATCTAGCCTGGATAATGAAGTCACATACCTAATGAAAACTGATACGAGATTCAAAAGACATGGCCTGGGTCTCTTCTCTTCTCTCTCTCTATTTAGGTTGTGCTCTTCTTTTTCTACCAAGCGAACTACAATTTTGCATGAGTGCATGAAAATGAACGTTGTGTTGTTGCCACTCCTGCAAAGGCGATGGCGACCAGTTACTTAGTTAAATAATCCAGTACATTAAGGATGTGGAGCCTCCAGTAGTTGCAAAATGTAATCACTCAAACTCTGTTTGCTGGAGGTAGGCCGTTCCAGCAGTACACAACTAAAGGCATTAGTTGCAATGTTTGTCCAGTTACCATCGTCATTTAAGGACTGTTTTGTTCAATATGTATGTTTGTACATTAAAAAAAAAAATAATAATCGATTAATCATTTAAATGTGTCCTTCTTAAAGTAAACTCTCTGAAATAATAATACATAATTATTGACATTTCACACAGCTTCAAATAACACTTGTTTTCAAACTATACACAATTTGAACTTGAATAAAAGGGTAATTCTTCTAAGTCAGGTGTTAGTTTTCCCTCTTCCCCCTCTAGTCTGCCACTCCACCTTTGCAACGGTCTCCCTCTGGAGGGAAGTGAAGCTCACGTCATCCTCCTCCAGGAAGGTTCTCAGCGAGACAAGGTCTCAATTTCTATATTATATATATATACAGTATATATATATATATATATATATATATATATATATATATATATATATATATATATATATATATATATAGATACACACACACACACACACACACACACACACACACTGTATATATATATATATATATATATATATATATATATATATATATATATATATATATATATATATATATATATATATATATTATGATCGAGCTGCACTCTCACATTTG
Source organism: Acipenser oxyrinchus oxyrinchus (assembly GCA_030684275.1). Lineage (NCBI taxonomy): Eukaryota > Metazoa > Chordata > Actinopteri > Acipenseriformes > Acipenseridae > Acipenser > Acipenser oxyrinchus. The sequence goes on along the minus strand of CM060247.1, from coordinate 24,080,550 downwards.
TTGCCCCTTTTAAATATGGGACCCAGGACACAGAGAAATTGAGTTTTAACACTTCCGTGCAATTTTACTATTTACGAAAACAAATAAAATGAAAAAAACACCTAGCTCTTTTCTTGAGCACTTACTAAAACACAGAATCAGGAACCTAACTAACAAACAGGACAGCTAAGCTGTTTAACTGTTAAAACAAAAATCAAACAAAAACAAAATACACTTTTTAAACAAATAACACAAAAAGGCTTTACACAATCCCTTTGTCTTTCAATACACTTCAGCAAGCTGCTTTCTTTAAATACCCTGCACCTGGCTCCAATTTACAATGATAGCCAGGTGCAGGAGATAATTACTAATAACACAATTAACAAATGTAATTAAACAATTAAAGAAATTAAGGCTTTTCAGCCTGTGACCATCTGGGAGGTGTAGTCCTTTGCTCCCCAGGATATATATATATATATATATATATATATATATATATATATATATATATATATATATATATATATATATATATATATATATATATAATTTTCTAAATGCAACATCTTTATTGTCAAGTTCTCATTTCAAGGTCACGTTCTAATTAATTAGTTAGAAAGAAATACATAGGATACCTAAACGTCCACTTAATATTCATATGTTGCTTTACCATTTAGTGAATAGTACTTTTTTATGATTTTGTTGGTGCTGATACAAAACTCTTTATGGAAACTAAAAAATAAGCATAGGTTGCACATCTAAAATCGATTACTGTCCTACATTTCAAGGAGTTATCTCTGAGGTTACAGGCAGACAATAAGCTCCTCCCAGTATTAAACGCACATGTGATGATAAGCCTTGTACAATCACAGCACAGTTTGCTCAGTGCCAACTGCTATATATAGCTGGATGAGACCTGCAAGGATCAGGTTGCTCCAGCAAGACTACAAGGAGTGCAGAGGACTATCTCATTAATCATCCAAGGCATATTATCTGGTGAGTGAGACCACTATATGCATTTCTACTTGCAATTGTCATCATGCATTGTTGTTAAGTTATATCTCTGTTTTTTATTATTATTGTTGATATTACAGGGGTGAATAAGTACACAGACGTTAATACAGAATTTTCTTTACAGAACTTTCCTTATCATACAGGTGTCTTTTTTTCTTCATTTAAATATCACATCTGGCCTGGGTTCTGCTGTAGTTATTGATGATAAATCACTGTCTAATAAACACACAAGTTACTTATTTTTGCATCTGTAGATTCAGGCTAGGATTTATGCATAAAAAACAGCTTAAGCTTTTTCTAGATTCTGTAGTAGCATAGCATTATAGTCATGCAGGCAAGTGCATGATTTAAAAATTACACATTTCTAAAAGCATGATGTTATTTTATCAGAGAAATGTTCTATAATTCATTCAAGTGTTGTTTTATCCAGATCACCACAGGATAAAACCAATCAGAAGCAGTACAAAGGAGCTTCTGTATAACTGAATGGTAGAAACACTACACCTGCACAGGTGGAATTAACATTCCACCATCCGTGTTTTACTAGCTCTGTTAGAAATCCTTGCAATGGCCAACATTGGTCTTATATGTTGTCATGTGTGCTGCTGTGCTTTGAAATGCTACGTTTATATCTGCACTGATTTAAAAATGTAGTTTTAGAAACATAAATGAATATGAATTGCAATAACAGGATATTTTTTGCTTACATCGCTAACTATTGCTAGCCACTGTTTGGTTCTAGTCAGTCAACATGCTCAGTGCGTACTCTACCTCTCTCTTTTGTTATTTAGATTATTAGGATACATCTGGCAAGAAACGTTATTCTTTTAAACAATAAAAATGTAAGGACAGGGGTGCACATCTTGTTAAGTCTGGTTGTCATATCTATCTTTCAGGAGAAATCTTAATCTTCCGTAATCTTCCTGATTTCTTGTGTTGTTTATGACCTATGTAAAGACTTATTGAAACTTGTGACACATGTTCCGTTGAGTTTCATGGTGTTCCTTTATGAATTTTTGTCCTGTACAGAACAGATTCTTACCTTTCTTTCCAATTCTTCACCTGTCAGCTAATGCTATCTTCAGATGCAGCATCATGATGACAATCAGATAATCATAAGACTGATAGAAAATTATTTTGTAAGCCACAATACACATGCAGCTTTTTTCCCCACCATTGTGAAGAATGTTTTCATTTGGACTGTGTGGGAGACTGCTCAAATTTAAATATGATTCATTATTCTTACTAAACTTTAATGAAACTTCTGATTTCTTTTATTAACGTATCTGATTATAACTTCAAAACTATATTACACTTTCACATTTAATTATATTGCATTGTCCTTATAAAGAATTGTCTCTGCTTTATGGCGGTTCTAACAACACACAGAACAGGATTTTTTGCATTGCAGGTTGGTCTTCTAAGAATGGGCTATTAAATGCTATTAAAGTTGCTGGCTATGAAACAACACATAATTGTGCTGAAAATCAATGCTGGAGTATCTTTAAATTATTATTATTATTATTATTATTATTATTATTATTATTATTATTATTATTATTATTATTATTATTATTAAAAATTTCTGTGGCAGGAGAACTAATACTTTATTTTCTAATACTTCATTTTCATATATATTCCAGTCACAAAACCATTACAGCAATTCAAATATAGTTTTTAAATTTGTATACTTAAAGATATGGTTGTTTTTGTTTTTTTCCACATGAAGTTTTTCAAAAATGTTTTTAATTTATCATGTTTCTAGACAATGGCTCCTCGACCAGAGCTAGGTGGTACCTCATCAGAACTTGGGAGAGACTCCAACGACCCCCCTTTTACACCTGGTATGTTAAAGTAAACTCCCTTAACATCACATGGAGAACAAAAAATAACTATATTCCCCTGTGGAAGAAAAATACAAAATCTAAATGCATCATGAAAATAAAATAAAAATCCATTGTATTATGCTGTATTATTGACACATGCTGCATGCTAAGGGGCTATCTACTTTATTATTTAATTTCCTTAAATTTACAGATGTCGTTGGAGTACCACCAAAGGAACCCGTAATTCTACCTGCTTATTCCACCATAGCCTTAGTAGATGAAGAACCAATAATGGATCCTTGGGCACTACCTGAACTGCAGAATACTGGAATCAAGTGGTCAGGTATAAAACTATTCCTGTTTTTTTTAATGTGCAACCAAGGATATCTTTGTACGGTATTTTTTCAATATTTAACATATTTGTTTCTATGTTTATAGAGCTGGACACTAAGGGGAAGATGCTGCGAGTCGTGTTTTCATTTGGAAAGCTAATTTTATTGCTTGGATTCCTCTACATGTTTGTCTGCTCGTTGGATGTCCTGAGCTCTGCCTTCCAACTTGTAGGAGGTACCTTTCTGAGATTAAAAACAAACATAATAAATATTGGAAAGAGAATGCATTGCTTGAGTAATTGAGATAACCGTATCTGTACAATAAAACATTTTACAGACTTATTTAAATTTGTTCTAGACTGAAGAGATATTTTTAACCTTGTTAGATATGTGATATGATATGTGATACTCAACAGGTAAAGCAGCTGGTGATATTTTCAAGGACAATGCTGTCTTGTCTAACCCTGTCGCTGGACTGGTGATTGGAGTCCTGGTGACAGTTCTGGTTCAGAGTTCTAGCACATCTTCCTCCATCGTGGTCAGCATGGTCTCTTCTGGATGTAAGTGTTCCCAGAAAAAGGGATTTATCCCTTTACAAATATTTTATTTTATTTTAGGTTAATTAATCAGCTTAATGGGCTTTTTTTATTGTTATCAAAATATTGTTTATTGTTAGCTTTATACTATTACACTTATTTGATTCCTCTCTGAACATTTTTTTTAAAGATCCCAGAATTTTATTTTATGGAAGGTAACCTTCTTCTAATCAATCTGAAGGTAATCAATCTGCAGGTGAATCAGTAAATCAATATACATATATATATATATATATATATATATATATATATATATATATATATATATATATATATATATATATATATATTATTTTTTTTTTTTGCATGATTACAAAGGCATTGGATTAAAACAAAAAAAAGAGTTATAATTAGGAAAGGTAGTCATATGTCAGAATGTCTTGTTAAATAATGTTGCTTTGTACAGTATAATCTGGAACACTGTGTTTCTCATTCTTCTTGTATTTGTTCCTTTACAGTGTTAGGGGTCCGGTCTGCCATACCTGTTATAATGGGTGCTAATATTGGAACCTCTGTCACCAACACGATAGTGGCATTGATGCAAGCTGGAGAAAGAAATGAATTCCGGAGGTCAGTAAAAGGCATTCATGTCCTGTGCAGACCTCAAGCAAACAATCCAGCATAGCAGTGTCTTAACTATCTACAGTATTTCATTAGTCATGAATTCAAGATTTAGTATGATGGATTACACTATTAAAGCTGACTAGATTTGTGTACCCAGCGTGTTCCAGTTAAATAGATGCATTGCATGAATTCCAATTAGATAATTAATATCTGATTATCTGTGTGTATATATATATATATATATATATATATATATATATATATATATGTGTGTGTTTTCCGTTACAGGGCATTTGCTGGAGCCACAGTACATGATTTCTTTAACTTTCTCTCTGTGCTTGTGCTGTTGCCCCTTGAGGTAGCATCTGGGTACCTATACTATATCTCACAATTGTTAGTGGATACTTTTAATCTCAAGAGTGGGGAAGATGCTCCAGATATGCTGAAAGTCATCACTGATCCCCTCACAAAGATCATTATCCAGGTAAGATACCAAACTGACTGTATAATGTGTTGATCATGCATGAACATTGAAGCTTGAATATCAATATTGATATCAATATTGTATTACTTTCTTCCCTTATTTTGTACAAAAGTTGTATCATTATGTACCAGCTTTTAAATGTGGATGCTTGTTTCTTTAAAGTGAGATGCTAATGTATTTTCTTCTAGCTTGATAAATCTGTTATCAATGGAATTGCCACTGGTGATCCAGCAGCAAGGAACAAAAGCCTGATTAAGATCTGGTGTAAAACTAAAACTATTGTGGTAAGTGTAACATTTTAGATTGCAATGTTACTACAGTATGTACATTAGACATAAAAGATAACTAAGCTAAGTTAATACCCTGCAAATACTGTGAAAAGGTTGGCAGGTTTGCTTGTACTTTTATGGTTTATAGTCTATAAAAGGAAGAGATATGAAAGCCATTCTTATTGCCCCAAGGTTCAGATGTATTGCCCCAGTATACATTTTAAAAATAGCTTTTGAAATTATTAACTGATAGTAGTGTTAAAAAATCAGTTTTGTGGGTTTTTCCTTTAAAATGTTATCAATATAAAAGTGCCATGTGGAAAAAAGGTAATCCCTTTTATTTAAATTATCCCCTCATAGTACTGCACGCTGTAGCAGGAGTATGTAGCACACATACATACATTATATTTTAGTGTAAAACAGAATTCAGAATCCACTATATACATTCTTTCTTTGTTTCATATTCATTATAATTTGTACATAGATTTTACAAAAAATTACAATAGAGTGTATTTTATTTCAGACTGAAAAGAATGTAACAGTGCCTGGTGTAGCCAACTGTACTTCTGCTATTGACTGCTGGACAGATGGAAATTTTACATGGACTTTAAAAAATGTGTCTGAAACAATTAATCTAGAAAAATGTAAGTATGCTTCAATTCATTTCCTACCTATGTTGTCAAGTAATTGGGCAAGTAATTAGGACTTAGTAATTCCTACATGTATTTAACATTTCATTATTATTCATGAGTGTCAGTGGCATTTTTTTCTAAAAAGAGAAAAACACCTGTTAATGTCACAAAAAGGACCAAAGAAATTTAAGAATACACTGATTTAAATTCCTAAATTGGTCTTTTCAAGATGTATAACTTCAATGGGTATTTTTCTCCTTTCAGGATAAAATGGTGCTATTGACTTTGGGACATGGCAGGCCTGCAGCCATTATGTATTTCACATGCACAGTATATTGTACAATGTCTGGTTTCCCACTAAGCCACAGAAATGTTGTAAATCAGTATATACAATATATTTTAGTTTCCAAACAGGGGTTTAAGTCCAATCTTTTTTTTTGCAATCCCAGGCTTAAGTCTTCAAACAGTAAACAAAGGTAATTAGAGAGTCATGTCACCCAGACCCATTTCATTTCAAAAGCTACCCAAAAGCTCTAATACAATAGTGTCTTTTAGACTGCATAATGACTAAGCAACCTCCACAGCTTTGAACCTAAATTAAAAGCTGGCTTTCAAGGGATGTATTGTTTTCCACAATTCACATTTTCTCTATAAAAAAAGAGAAAGGAACAAAATATGTCAAATGTTTTGTGTCTAGCCACAATACTTTTCAATTTTAATGCAGTTATAAGAAGCCAGAATACTTATGTAAAAATGTAGATGGCCACTTTCTTTTTAACTTTATTGGTTAATTGAAAAAGGTTAAGAAAGCTATTGAGTGAGCCTAAACAATACCATTAACTTACTATCTTTACAATGCATACCTCTTAAATAACTTGTTGCTATCTATTCAATCTTGTATTTTTTTCTTTTCTTTTATATACAAACTTCAATACTGTTTTGTTTTCCCCAGGTGATCACATATTTGCAAATGCATCTTTGCCTGATCTAGTCATTGGACTTATCCTCCTTGCATTGTCCTTAGCGGTGCTCTGCAGCTGCTTGATTCTTATTGTCAAGCTTCTTAATACCATGCTAAAGGGACAAGTGGCTAGAGTTATTAAAAAAATACTTAACACAGGTAAGTCATTAAAAATAAATGTGATTAAAATTGCTTTGCTGGTTTAAAAAAAGTAAATAAATAAATAACTACATAAAATAAATAAAAAATACAACAATGAAGGCATGAGCCAAAATTTATTCTGTTTGACTTCTTATAAGTTTACCTTGGTGTATGTGTATGAATCAGTGTTTTTAAAGTATGGATGATATATATATATATATATATATATATATATATATATATATATATATATATATATATATATATATATATAAAAATTATTCATGCCAAACCATTTTTTCTGTATTTTATTTGATTAAGTTGATTTGTGCTTTCCAGATTTCCCATTCCCCTTTTCATGGGTGACTGGATACATTGCCATTGTGGTTGGGGCAGGAATGACATTTATTGTTCAGAGCAGTTCTGTGTTCACCTCTGCCATAACCCCTCTTGTTGGTAAGTGTTGTACAGTTATTCATTTACACTGACAATTACATTTGTTGTGGAAATGTTATTTATGTATGTATTTATTCTCCTGAGTGTTCACAGCCAGTTGTATTCTCTTGACAGGTATTGGTGTTATAAGCATTGAAAGAGCTTACCCTCTTACCTTGGGTTCAAATATCGGCACAACAACAACAGCTTTATTGGCTGCAATGGCAAGTCCAGGGGAAACACTTGCCAATTCACTGCAGGTCAGTATAGCACTCTTCCATGTTTAAATAGTTTTACACCATTGTGGCCTTGGCTTTGTTTTGTTTTATCTGGTTCAGAATAGCCCCTGTAATTAAAGAACAGCTAGAAAAATGTAACTTTTAAAACCTTTGAAAAAATACAGGCTATTGCCAAAGTTGCAAGCAGCAATAAGATATTATCGATTGACTTAAAAAGTTACGTGCATGTTCTTGCATAAATCAGGTTTATATGCAGCTAAGTTCATTCTAGTGTGATCCTCCTAACTTATAAAATTGAGATACAAGGTGAAATACTATTTAAGTTCTTCATTTAACTGCGACAGTACCTTAACTGTGCCCCCTTACTTCAGGAATTGTACACTGGTGCCTTTAAAAGTACTGCTTTTCTCAAAGCTTTTACTCAACATTACTACATGGTTTACTCTCCAAAACCCAAATTATAATTTTAAAAGTAACAATAAACAAATTACAATTACCGTAAAAATCATTGTATAGGTCGCTCTAGCATAAAAGCCGCAGGGAACATTTCTGTTTATTCTGTTTAGTCATTTTTTGCATGAAACACACCATCAGCCAGATTGCAGCAATGATGAAGAAACATTTGCTCTAATCAACAAGCTGCTTCTGGGGCATTGATACACGCATTGTGTGCTTCCGTCTGTCGCCCAGGTCAACCCTGCTTTATCAAAAGCTGGGTGAAATCACGTAGCCGACCCGGGTAGAACATGCCAGTGTGAAAGGAGCAATAGTGTTGCATATGGTGATGTACAACTGCATTAAACTTTCAGCTGTACAATGATACATTCATTCTGTTTTGTTAATCAGAACCATAAGCATACACATTCTTTGCAAGTGCACCACTGCGTTGCACTGACATGTAGAAAAAGTTACAGTATGTATTAAAGTCATTCAAAGGACTCCATTCAAACAAAATGTTTTCTATATTAGGCCATAAACACTTTCCTCCTCTATCAGCTTGTTTTTCTTTCACCATTTTAAGTTTGTCTTTATTTCGTCTCCAGTCAAGTACTGTTTTTTCAGCATTGCGATTGCCGTGCTTTTCGGCAAATCCAACAACACGCAATTTCAAACCTGTTGTGTAGCATTTTAGTTTTTTGTCTGACTGTCCTACTTTATCCAGTCTCAAAGACACTTGCATTACTGCATTGCAGTTCCAGCGAGCAGAAGACTTGATAAGTTTACTCGGCTTTCTAACCAATAGCTGTTTGCTATGGATACCAGGGGCGGGTACGGGAGGGTGGGAATAAAGAAATTCATAGAGATGGACAGCTATTGTGTTAACAATAGCCATTTTTTTCTCCACTTACACATAGCGTCTGGGTCAAGACGAGGTCAGTAAAGAGTCTGAAGGCTTGCGTTTAACATTCAAAATGGCTACGGGTATTGAGATAATTAATTACAACTTTCAATTTGAATAGTGCTTTTGTGTTTCTACCTAGCAACATGACCTGAATGCCGTAGATCCTGAAAAAATAATCGGTTTGTTGACAGTTACGTGGCTGTAGTAGTAATCCCATTTTGGCACTGGTACAGTAGTTTAATATTAGACACAACGGCGCATATGTCGCACCGCTATATTAGTCGCTCCCCCTTTTATGGCCCTCCAAAAACTGCCTAGAAAATCGACATACAACATTTTTTACGGTAGCTACGAGCCCATTAATTAAAGGTCTGAGTTTATTTCTAGTTTGGTAACTTACAGTTACTTGGTGCACTTTGGAGACTTTGCAGATGGAATTTACTGGTTTGGATCTGGACAGAGAACAGTGTCAGAAATAGTTGGAGGTGAATATCTTCATATAATATCAGATTTGGTTGTGTTTTCCTCTGTTCACAGATCGCCATTTGCCACTTCTTTTTCAACATCTCAGGGATTCTCCTGTGGTATCCAATCCCCTTCACACGTATACCTATACGTCTTGCCAAGGCTCTCGGAGATCGGACTGCCAGTTATAGATGGTTTGCTATCCTGTATCTATTGCTGTGTTTCTTCATCTTGCCTCTAACTTTATTTGGACTATCAGTCGCAGGCTGGCAGGTTCTGGTTGGAGTTGGAGTCCCATTTGTGGTGCTCATACTGGTTGTCATTATCATTAACATTATGCAGTCCAAATGGCCACAATACCTGCCTAGGGTACTGAAAAACTGGGACTTTCTTCCGTTGTGGATGCACTCCATGAAACCGTGGGACAGGAAGGTGACTTCAGTAATGTCTTTCTGTAGAGGCCACTGCTGTTGTTGCAACTGTTGCAGAAAGAATATTGATAAAGTTGAAAAAAAGACCTCATTAGAGGTTTATGATAATCTGGCACTTGAAAATGAAGACCATGACACAAAGAAAACAACACATTTGTAATTAAGTTTTATCTAATCTGCATTACCTGATCTATTTTGGTCAAAATTATGTTTTTAAATAAAATGTTACTGCTATTCTATTTTGTGTCAATAATAAACAAGGTGTGTAATGAGATGCTTGACCAATAAAATCAAGGTGCTTCTTAAGGTTCTAGGATTGAAACCAGTTCTGAATCATAGCTCTGTTTGAGGTAAGCAAGGACCATGCCAGTCAATAAACCTGAAAACAGAAATACAAATGCAAAACATGGAGACCATTTCACAAAGCCTGATACAATTCCAACAGAACAAATACAGTAAAATGGAATGTGATTACCTTAAATATATACTGCATATATCATATTAAAGTTATGTATTATTGTTATAGACCATGCTATAAAAATATATCTATGCAAATGTATAAAACAGAACATCTCAAGAACAGCAAAGATGACTAAAACAAAGAATTACAAACTGTTATATATATATATATATATATCTGTGTGTGTGTAAATACAGTGTTGGAGTGGTGGTATTGTTTCTGTAAAAATAATGCACAAATTTGATTCACAAATGAAGCATTGCAATACATTACTTACATTTATGCTTTACTAAAACAGAAGGAGTAAGGCAGGGTAACACATTGTTGTGTGTATACCTATCTATAGAGGATTTGTACTAAATTGGTTTGTTTATATAAAAGTGCATTTTTTTTGTACATGAAAAAACAATTTCAGTGGTGCCAAAAGTTTTTCAAAGTATTTAGCATTTCACAAAATATTATGTAACATATTATTGATTTTGTTCTTTAGTTTTTAATGTTGGAGTCGCTGTATAACTAACACATTTAACTGGTGGAACTAGTAATAATTTAAATTATATTTGCAAATGTATTTTCTTTTCAATCAATGGTGTACTTAATTGGTTTTCTAATTGTTCATCTATAATATGCAATAAAATAAAGCACACGTTTGTTAAGGAAAATGTATGTTTTTTATTTTTATCTAAAGGGTGGCAAAGTAAATGTGTTGCACTGTAACAAACACAAAATTGTGTCTTTAATGTATCCAGTTCCTACTGTAAAATAAAAATGGCTTGTTTAAAAAAGAATAAAAAGAAAATTGTATCAGTAAATCATTGTGAATGTGCCAGTATGGGGTATTCTTAAAGTACCTTTTGTTTTTTTTTGTTTTAAACTGACTGATAAGAGCATTAGCAAAACAAACATGAAATTACTGGTTAACCAACCATTCAAAAACCCATCAATACATTAGTTAAAATATAAACCATTTGTTTTTATATTTGACCACTGTGGCTCAGCCTCAGGAGCAACTATTTTATAAGGATTGGCCACTCACCTAACTTTTAAACTCTCCAGCAAAACAGGTCCCACCCTTCAGCTTCATAAACAACATTTTCAAAGACACGAAGCCCCTCATTCACCCCATCGCAGTCTTAATCGCTTCAATTAATACACGGCTCACCGATATGGACAAACAGGACACTTCCAATGCTATAGCAATCTCTATCAAGCCCAGTATTCGCCAATCCAGTCATGGCTGCCGTCTTGGCTCAGCACTTCCGGTCCCCACAGCTGACAATTCCCACTTACAACCTGGCATCAGTCGCCCTCAATGGTCAATAGCAAGGGCCTGTAGTTGAAAATCAAGTTCAGCAACCACATATAGCTTCTACTTTCGATTCTTTTGTAACATTAAGGGCTAGATTCTCAAAACTATTTTCCAGCTCATTTTAATTTATTTTCTGAAAGACAACATTTTCAAGTACAGTTCTAATTTAAGACTGCTTGCAAGTACTAAAAGAAATGGCTGAGTCGTTGTTTTGTCAAGTTTATTTTCGGAAACAGACTTCACATTGCTATTTGACTTTCCCATCCTGTACACTTCCAGTTTTCACTGCTACTGAACTAAAGATGTTTTCATAATGTATCATTGCACATTCGCAATAACTTACACTCAGCAACCTCGGATCCTTAATTTCTATTAATAAACAAATAAATAAATAATTTTAAAAACCCGGGACCTGCTATCCTTACTTGCCCATTTCAGTTACGCAATTCGCATCATCCCCCAGGCTACAACCTTCATTTCACGTCTCGCTCCTTTTCTACAACGTCAAGTCAGGAAGCGCAGAAAAGTTCTCTGTGAAAAGTTCTCAATATTCTACGAAGACTACATCTACCCCCCCCCCCATGACTCGCCCCTTTTTAGACGCCTAATTACTAGGATTCAGGGGTTTCACGAATCACCAGATTCTGCAAGCTGCAACTCCGGTCCCATTGCAGGCTTTCTACCCACAAGGTTGTCCTGCATCTCAGGCCTTAACTGCTATCAGTCTTCTGGGCTCATAACTGGATTCTTGCTTTCATTGCTCATGCAACAGACTCTCTCCATCTGGCTCTAGGCACAATTAAATCATATATTTGTGGGATCCAGTATCACTATCGTTTATTGGCAGTTTTTCCCCTATCTCGCTGTCTATCCCAACAGTCCGTCTCACACAGCAAAGAATCATCAAGCATAGGCCGAGTACAATTTAGCATCAGCAATGGCATCCGGTTCTCATTCATCCTCTACCATTAGGCACCACACTCTCTCCAAACATTTGAAAGTAAATAATAGGAGATATCCGTTTCCACCAACTGGAAACATAGTTTAAACAATAACATTCAGGTATTTTACCAAATAAATAATGAACAGTAAAGATATCAGTGTTACATGCAACATCTAGTTCCACACCGCTGTCAGGAACAGGATCATTATTTTTTTACATTATCAAGCTCTCTAAGATACAGGGGTATTATGTTCTATGTGTACCATAAACATTCTCCGCTAAAACTGCCGCCATCTCAGCAGCAGATAACCATTTTGCCAATCGGTCTTCCCCGAGTCAGTCCTCCTTCACCATATTTTCAGTGGTCCGCGAGCCAACGCCTGCGGACTCTGCGCATTCACAGCCCATTCTACCTCCCTCTGCCAAATACAATCAGATACACCATCAGAGCATTTAGTATAAACATTCCTATTGCAAGAGTTATTAATCACAATAATCAAATATTCTACCCTGCATCACTTTCTAAAGTCAACGGTTTTATTCTAATCATAACCTCTAGGTGGCAGTATAACACCTTAAGTTCTATATATTTTAGCGGGTCCTCTTTCACTGCAGAAGTCATGTATTTTCAATCAGGACCAATTTACTTCAGAAGTTAAGATTTCATTCGATGCGAGACACATGTCGGATACGGAAACTATGTCCTACGATTATCAACGTTTCAGTCAAGGCGCCCTCCTACCCAGCACTGGACAATATACTCATAGACTGCTCCTGATCAAATCAATAGGTCTCGCAGCAGCCTCAGAGCAACGTATTCTTTATCCTCTCAGGTTCTACAGCGGCCTCAGATCTATGCATTCTTTATCTCTGCCCAAAGGCAGCCCCATCTTCGGCTCAGTCTAAACCACCTTAACACTCAAAGACCAATATCACTACCGATGGTAGTCCACCATTCACTATTACAGATAACTGCTTCAGCAGATCTCTGCTTTCTACAGCTGGACTTCTGCACACTACTGACAGTACTCCATCGTTTACTTCTTAGATCTCTGCACTGTTCAACAGATTCCACTCTTTACTCTTAATCACGCCTCACTACAGCAGATCCCGGCTCCCTCTTCAGATCTGCTTACTATTGCAGCATGCAAAAGTTGCTTTAGTTTACCATTTTAAATCTGCAACTGCTCTCCTCCAGACCTTCTAACGCTCCAGCCTGCCTCCAATACTCAGATCGTGGCAGCCATTTCGCTTGACTTCCTCAGCAATCTAGTCATATGTCTGCTCATCCTTTCAAATACTACACATTTTAATACATGGTGAGAGACTGGAAATCTGTCTTGATTATGAGTTAAGGAGTTCCACTATTAGGAGAATGGAGTTATGAAACCCAAATCTCTGAATGTGAGTTCACCTTTTCCATTCCAAGCAGACATGATAGTAGCATACCGCTGATCGATCCCGTATTAAATAACACATAGGATTCTCTCACCACTCTCGTCTCCAAAACCAGCCTTTTTAACCTAACCTTATACCCCCCATTCAGTTTGGATCGGAGCAGCTACTTTCAAAGCCAACATCAATCTCCGTCTAATCAAAAAACATGGGGCGCCGGTCCTCTGCAATAATCAATTTATACATCCGTTCATCCCATACTGACATCGCAATAGCCCATCAAAGACTAGTTAGCATGCCTGGAGTGGGGGCTACCTGACTGCCGGGGCCACCAGAGGTTTTCCTCTTCTAGCAAAGGGTTTTTTTCCTCTCCACTGAGTGGCAGGTAATCACATAACCATACCACACTAACACTATTTTAACCTCTCCAGTTTGTTTTGTATGTCCCTTCCTTTCTGTCCTTTCCAGCTATTTATTTTATGTTATGCACTGGGGCGTCTCCTGTTGTTTGTCTCACGGTGGGGTTTCTGCGGGGAGCCAGGGTCCATTCTTTGGGGGGCAAGTGAGTCTCACTTCCCCGACCTCAGGTCTGTTTCAGCGACCTCGTCCTCGCTCTGGGGGGTTCTCACTGCTGTGAGTCAGAGGGGACCTCCAGCCAAACTATCCTGTCGCAAATCATGCGCTAATCTTACCTCGTCACCCGAGGCTCTGTTCTATTTCCCTCGGGACATGGCCCGCTTTACGCTCTCAGAAACGAGTCCCAGACTAACCCATCTCTCTTTGTTGCAGGTTCCCTGTGGGATGCCTCTCTGCTCCCGGCTTCGGAGGCCTGTGCCTCATCTCGTCTGAGGGCAGCACCAGATCAGTCAGGGAACCCATCTAGCTCTCCTTTTAGGTCCTGATTCATCACACTTTCCTTTGCCCTGAGAGGCGCCTCTGCCGAGTCAGAGCCCTTTTATGTGTTTTCAGATCCTCGAGGCTTCAGCCTTCGACCAAGCCCGGTCCTACGTATAGGTGGCTCATCGGTCTGGGATCTCTTTTTGTCCTAACTTCAAGTCCGGGACCCTCCAAGCCCGCCTCCAAGTCTGGGCCATTGGCTTGCCTTCTATCCTAAGTCCAGGCTCTCTTTGTCCGCCTCTGTCCCACTAACAAGCTCGTTCCTCTATTCTATCCTTACAGCCTCAACAAACGCTAAAAAGATGTACAAAAAGACCTTATGCTCACGAGACTTCAGCAGTGAAAATCTTGTTTGTGACGTAACCTCATGCAACTTTCTACTATAACTAAAGGCCGTAACAAGCAATCCTTTATCTGAGATCTGCTGGAAGTAGCCCTGGCAAGCTTCTTTGACCAAATAGGAAAAATTAAGCATACAGTACAAGGGGTTTAGAGACCTCTTCTATTCAGTATTTTTGTTATGTGACACCATCTATTCAACGTTTCAAATTATTGCCATTTGACTCATAAAATGATAGTGCTTTACAGTTTAGTAGAAGGCAAGATTTTCTTCAGCATTATTGCTCAGAGATTGTCAACTTACCTATTAAAGAACTGCTTCATTGACACTTCAATACAAAAAGCGGGCATTCCAGGTTTCCCAGGATGCTTAGAACACATCAGTGTGATCTGGCAACAAATTCAATCAGCTAAAAAGGAGAGGAAGGAGCTCCATGTGACATTCCTGGATTTGGCTAATGCATATGGTTCAGTGCCACATGAACTTCTTTGGGCAGCATTTGATTTTTTCAGTATACCAATGACAATAACAAATCTAGTCAAAGCCTACTTTGGAGATTTGCAGTTTAGTTTTTCAACTTCAGAATTCAGCACTGCATGGCAATGCCTAGAAGTTGGAATAATGGCAGGATGCACCATTTCTCCACTGGCTTTTACCATGGCAATGGAAGTAATCATTAGGGCATCAAAATGGGTAGTGGGAGGAGAGCGCAGCTTCTGGAATACGACTACCACCAATTCGAGCATACATGGATGACATGACAACCATGACTACAACAGTAGCCTGCACTAATCGGTTATTGGGCAAATTAACCAATAACATTGAATGGGCACGAATGCAATTCAAGCCCACTAAATCAAGGAGCATCTCTATAATTAAAGGTAAAGTAGTAGATAAAACGTTCTTCATTAATGGTGAGGCAATACCAACAGTGTCTGAGAAGCCAGTGAAGAGCCTTGGGAGATGGTACGACGGGGATCTAAAGGACACAGTTCGTGTGGGAGAAGTTAGACAACAAGCTGTGGAAGGGTTGAAGAGCATAGACAGCAGCGCTTTACCAGGCAAACTAAAACTCTGGTGCTTTCAGTTTGGCCTACTGCCAAGGTTGCTGTGGCCACTGACTGTGTACGAGGTTTCTTTGACAACAGTAGAGAAGCTGGAAGCTTTAATCAGTTCACACATCAGGAAATGGTTGGGAATTCCACGCTGCCTCAGCAGAGTGGGACTTTATGGTAAAGGAATACTGCAGCTACCGAGGAGTTTAAGTGCGCCAAGGTCCGACTGGAAATGACATTAGTAGAGTCACGCGATAAATGCGTAAAGGAGGCAGCACCTGTGTTGAAAACTGGAAGAAAGTGGGTGGCAAAGAAAGCTGTGGAGGATGCAAAGGCTGCCCTTCGAATTGGTGATATCATGGGGCAAGTTCAGCATGGAAGAGGAGGTCTTGGTCTCAGTTCAGCTCCTCCTACATGGCACAAGGCAGCCCCAGCGAACGGAGGAAGCTTGTTGTCAACGAGGTGCAAAAGCAGGAGGAGAGGATGAGGTGTATAAAGGCCATTTCCCAGGGCAAGCAGGAGAATGGATGAGATGGGAGAGTGTGGAACAACGCAAGATTGGCTGGCAAGACCTATGGTCAATGGAACAGAGCAGGATCAGTTTCCTTATAAGGTCAACATATGATGTTCTCCCATCACCACAGAACCTAAATCTCTGGGTAGGAGAGGATCCCTCATGTCCTTTGTGTTCATCACCTGCAACATTAAGGCACATTTTGACAGGATGTAAGGTGGCTCTTAGCCAAGGACGGTTTACTTGCGCCATGACCAGGTGCTGCGATGTTTGGCCTTAGCATTGGAAGACAAGCGTAACATGACCAATAAGTTGCCACCTGTTCCATCAAAACATTACACACAAAGACAACATTCCTCCGCCCAGGAGAGCAACCACCAAGAAAAGGTGTTAAAACCAATCCTCGCCCAGGACAACTGGAAGCTGCTAGAGACTGGAAAATGCTGGCGGATGTTGGTCAGCGGCTTATTTTTCCACCTGAGATTGCCACCACAAACCTTCGACCAGATATTGTCTTGTGGTCTGGATCAGCACGCCTTGTTCACCTGGTGGAGTTAACAGTGCCATGGGAGGATGCTGTAGATGAGGCGTATGAGAGGAAGAAACTGCGGTATGCTCAACTAGCCACTGAAACGGAACAGCGAGGATGGAGAGTCTGGGTTTACCCAGTGGAAGTGGGATGTCGAGGATTTGTGGCACACTCTACAACCCGGTTTCTCAGAGATGTCGGATTCAATGGCCAAGAGTTGCGTCGCACAGTGAAGAACTTATCTGAAGCAGCAGAGAGGAGCAGCAACTGGCTGTGGTTGAGACGGAAAGATTCTGGCTGGGGATCTCAAGCACAATAGAAAGAAAGAAAGGCTGATATACAGGTAAGTAAGCTGGGCTGAGTTGAGTGGGGACGGAGGGGTGATGCTGGGACGCCAGAATCACCGTCGAGCCCTCTTGAGGTGTCGTGGGCTAGTCGGCGAAACACCGAGGATGGAAGGTGCCCACTTGAAGACCCCAGAGATGTACCCTACTTAGCTCAATCCAGACGGTTGTCATGCTGATGCGCTGGGGAGACCGCACTATGGTTGATCCCCGAGCCAGCATCGCAGCCGCTGTGTGTGCTGATGCGCTAGGGAGGCAAAATAAGCTGATCCCTGGATTCAGCATTACACTTCAGCCATCAACACCAGACAGAAGGATATCTACATCATCATATGGAAGGAAGCGCAAATGGATGGAGACACATATGGATCACATTAGTTTACTGTGAAGCTACGTCTTAGTTGGTGCTTATCTTGGCGAGAGCCAAGTTCAAATCAGCATGAAGTTTTAACATCTACTCTCATATAATGGAAATCTTCTATAATCAAAGATTATAAAAAAAAATACTGAAGCTACTACAAATTTAAAAAATGCAGCCCTTTGCAATAAATACATACATAAATAACAAAGCCCTTTGCAAAGCACATAAAGATATTTCTTTCATCCTTTACACGCTAGTTATCGTTGGTCATCGGATAGATGATTGCTTTAAGTCTAGACTTCTTTCCCTCAGCAATAAGATGCAATTCATTGTACATTAGCCTTAAGTAGAATATATCATGGGTACCTACAGTGCTGCCCAGAGACATTTTCGGGCCTGGGACAAGTTATTATTATTGTTATTGTAAGAATATTATGTAGTGGGAAATGTAGACGAGTAAGGTAGCCTCTTGCAGATTTACTGCCAGTATTTAAAAAATGTACTATAGTAAACATCTTGACTGTTTAATTGTTATATCATTAGCCTGAAGTGCTAGTATTTTAGCTCAGTTCGTAGACTACCATAAGGATCATAATTGCTGAAGCTACGGTTCTGTAGGAAAACTTAAACTTAAATTATATATGTACATGTATAATAGGTTTATAATAAATATATGCAGTCAAATGTTTAGCAAATAATACAAGGATAGTACACAGCACTTTCTTATGGAATATTGTTGTTTATTTATTTATTTTATTTGTATAACACTGTGTCTGGGTTTTTGTTTGGTTTCCCATGCTTTTTTCTATTACATTGTTTTGGTGATCAAATGAGGCAGGCTTCAACACAACCTAAAAACTTAGTGGAAACCCACTTGGTGAGACTTATTTTTCTTTTTCCGTGGATACCCTGCCACTGTCAGCTCATCATGTTAAATTAGTATTTAGGAAAATTATTTGTCAGTGATAGTGTTATCTGGTAAAGATACTGCAGTTGCCTTGCACAATGTATTCAATTACCAGGATTAAAGAATGTGTGTGGGAGGGAGGTCGGGTCATGGCCAAGCCGATTCCAGCACATGAAGCTCCCAGCGTTGGATTGATTAGTCTCAGATATAATCTAGGCAGGGTGCAGTGTGGGAGAAACACCTTCAAGCTAAACAAAACAGTGTTTTGGCATATTGTCTTATGCTTTAGGATATATAATGTTTGTTAGTACCAGGACATCATAAATTGGGCATACAGTACATTCACTAGATGGAAATGGGAGTCACACTGATACCATACTTTGCTACATGTGAGCATGACCCAAATTAGAGACGCTGGAAGGCTTTACAGAATAATGTCATTGGGGTAGTATTATAATATCTTGTATAAGGCTTACATAACCTTGGCCAAACCATTACCAGACCATAACATACCAGCGATGACAAAAAAATTTGGAACAAATATTGTACACTGGTACTCAACATGGTACGCACCACAGTATTACTGAATTTAAAGTGTGTATTGGTTAATACCATTATGATATTGTCAAAATATGAAAATTATACCAATGTGGTAATATTCTACCAATTGCTTATATCATTGTAGTTGACAAAACAATTGGAAATTGAAATGCAAAATGCCCAATCGGATAAGGAGTGAAAATGACACTTATAAAAGGTGAAAACAAGTATTAATTTAGTTACTCTATACCACTGATTTAAATGATACTTCAAACTAATGAAAATGACTTTTGTCATATAACATATAAGCAATACAAAATTAATAATTAAACATAATTTAGAGATGATTTTTTAATTTAGAATGACTATTTCAACCTGCAGGGGTCATTATTTGTTTCTTGATAGACAATTTCCAGAACATTTTACAAACCTTTTGCTAAATTTGTTATTATCATCAAGTATAGGGAAACACATTCAGAAACTTTCCAACGGAAGGTTTTTCTTACAGCCACATTATAAAACTGTGTCAGGATAAAGACTGGTCATCATCTACATGACATGTTCCTTGGATGGTTTATATTATTGAATATATAATTAAGTCACAACTGAGCAGAACATTAAATCAGCAAGGTACAAGTACCAGTTTTGTTAGTTTCCTGTCAGGTCAACTTATGGTGTTCCCCGAATGTTGAGGGCCTTTGTTCTAAACATTTTAATTCCTAGCCAGGCCTTGGGCCCTCTGACATCCTACTGTATGCATATTAATCCAAGCGCTGCCTAGTGACTGATATTATTAAAGGCCAGTCTTTGAAGCCCCTTTTGTCACTAGATGTACTAGATATCATGTTCCAAAGTGTGGTGGATTTTATTAGTTAGATAAAACACAACTGGTGCAAATTTTACACTGGAGTAAAAGCATAGTAAAACTGTGCCTAAACTAGCTGGTACAGCTTTGCTGTCTGTTCAGTTTCCTTACAAAATTATTATTAACATGAGTCAAACATGTACACTCAAAGAACTATATTTTCTACAAGGAAATGTGTGACTTGTGTTTGAAAGGTTAGTTAGTTGTATGACTCAATCAGTCTGGAGCTGATCTGCCTTGGCAAACAAACTGTTATATAATGTATTTATTTATTTATAAACCAGAAGTCTTACCCATTGAGACCAAGGCCTCATTTACAAGATAGTCCTGGAAAGTAATAAAAAGACAATTACAAAGTACAAACACAATACAAACATATGTGGTTTAAACTGTATCAGCAGCATACAGAGATCAAAGAGAGTAAATAAGACTGAAAGAGAAGCATTTGCAGGAGGTTCTAAGCAATTCCCTAATATGATCTTTAAAACCAGAGAAGGAACAATTCTTAAATTCCATCTCCATACAATGATGGAAACAGTTCCACATTTTCTGTGCTGATATGCAAATGATAATTCTACCATACATGTTAACCCTTGGAACAGCCAAAATTAATAAATCCTAAGAGTGTAAGCTATAGTCAATGCTAGTCCTTTCTACCAGAGCACTCAAAAAAGGTGGTTTAAAAACATGAAACGCAAAATAATACCAATGAAAAAGCCTAATGTCATAAACACATGACATGCGTTAAAAAGGAACACTCTAGAACAAATCTGCAACAAGAAATATACAGAACGTTCCATTTACAAGCAAACTGAAAAATATAATCACCATATTCTAGACGGGGAAAAGGCCTTGTTCCTATAAAGAAAACCTAATTTAGGTCCCAATTTTAAAACCAATTTATCAATATGGTAATTAAATGTAATTAAATCCATATACTTAGATATTTATAAAAATAAACTTTCCCTAGTAACTCTCGATGTAATGCAACAATAACCCCAAGTCAGATTTCTAATCTTCCTCCTATTAGAACAGAGCAGCATTGTTTTTTGTCTTGGATACATTAAGTAATAACCTGTCCTGAAATAACCTGTGCTGTACAATACTAAATGCACCCTGCAACTCCCTCTGTACTACCTGTACGCAGTACCCTGCCCTATACAAAATAGTTTCATCAGCATATAAACGTAAATTACTATTACCCATATCAAGGACTGAACCCTGAGGTACCCACCTTACATAGAAGCTCAAAGGTGAAATGAATTCCATCAGCTCTTATTGCTCATATTCGATCTGTTAGGAAAACCTTCAACCACAAGCTTAGGAGAAGGACAATAAATATGACTCTTTTTTTTTAACAACATAAAGCGCGTTGAGGAGGAAAGTAGAGTAATATTTTTTTGTGGCCAATGCAATTTTTACATATGTAAAAAAAAAAAAAAAAAAAAAAGTATACTATGTGCATTACTGCGACTATTCTGGGATACTTTGTAAGAATAACTGCCCTTGAACTGATAAAGCTTTTCCATGCGATATGGAAAGAGTGAGTAATAATGCTGAGCAATAAAGTATGGTATTAATTACAGGAGTTGCCATGTGTGCGTGAACATGTTTAATTTTTAGTATTGTGAATTTACAAATTTCCACATTGTATTAGCCAAATACATACATTTTAAATAGTTAATTATACAATAAAAAATGTAACACTGTAGTATTGTTCAGTAGTATATTTTACTATATAGAAAATATAATTTAAAAATCTCAAGACACTTGAAGTGAGGTTTTACATGTACATATGAATTTTAATCTTGTACTATTATCAAGTTCTGATGAATTGTCATGAACAGTGGTTTGTGGTGTTTAGATATTAAATATATAATTAAAATAGACAAGTATATGTAATAACCATTCATTGTTGGGACCCCATTGTTTATTAGATAAAGTTATTCAATCACACACACTGCATAACAATTAAATAGAATAACTGTCAAACATATTACTGCGCAACCAAAATCAAAGAAAACACCTGTCAAAATACCTGCTTTCATGGAAGATACTGAAGACATCAAGGTGCCTTGTCATATGTTCTGGTTTATATTAATTTGCACTACGAACCAGTTTGCTATTTTAAACAAGATGTTGTTTTGGTATTTTATTTGTAGTACATAGCAGTCATTATCTGTAACTTCGCTCGGATCCAGTTGTCTGAGATATTCAGTTTTATTTTCATCCTTTTAGTTGGTATCAGCCGTCGTTTTGTGAAACTGACTTCATTAATTTTGTGGATAGTTTCACATTTTTTTGACAGTAGTTACATTAATGACTTAGATTGTGGTATAGTAAGCAAACTTGTTAAATTTGCAGACGACACAAAAATAGGAGGAGTGGCAAACACTGTTGCAGCAGCAAAGGTCATTCAAAATGATCTAGACAGCATTCAGAACTGGGCAGACACATGGCAAATGACATGTAATACAGAAAAGTGTAAGGTGTGCATGCAGGCAATAAAAATGTGCATTATAAATACCATATGGGAGTTACTGAAATTGAAGAAGAAGGAATCTATGAAAAAGATCTAGGAGTTTATGTTGACTCAGAAATGTCTTCATCTAGACAATGTGAAGAAGCTATAAAAAAGGCCAACAAAATGCTTGGATATATAGTGAAAAGTATTGAATTTAAATCAAGGGAAGTAATGTTAAAACTTTACAATGCATTAGCAAAACCTCATCTAGAATATTGTGTTCAGTTCTGGTCACCTCTCTACAAAAAGTATATTGCTGCTCTAGAAAGAGTGCAAAGAAGAGCGACCAGAATTATTCTGGGTTTAAAAGGCATGTCATATGCAGACAGGCTAAAATAATTTAATCTATTCAGTCTTGAACAAAGAAGACTATGCGGCGATCTGATTCAAGCATTCAAAATTCAAAAAGGTATTGACAATGTCGACCCAGGGGACTTTTTCGACCTGAAAAAAGAAACAAGGACCAGAGGTCACAAATGGAGATTAGATAAAGGGGCATTTTTTACACAGAGAGTCTGGAACCAACTCCCCAGTAATGTTGTTGAAGCTGACACCCTGGGATCCTTCAAGAAGCTGCTTGATGAGATTCTGGGATCAATAAGCTACTAACAACCAAACAAGCAAGATGGGTCGATTGGCCTCCTACCGTTTGTAAAGTTTCTTATGTTCTTATTACTACATGCGATGTCTTAACCATCCGACTCTCGCATTTATTCACTATCTCTCCTCTTCTTTACTACCACGCACTCACTCTCTTTACAGGTACAAACATGTAACATTGACGTGCTAGAAAAAAATTTGAAATTAAATTAACACCATAAAACATACAAATTGGGCTGTTAAATGCTTAAATGACTGACTTTTCTTAAAAAAATGCAATTTGACTTTAAATTAATTACTTAAGAATTAATAATCTTCATCCCAACAAAGCATCTTAAACTCTTGTGCTGTTGAGTATACGCTGAGCGAATGGGAGTGAATTATGCAGGAAGGCAGGCACCTCACAGATACACAACTAAGCAAGGTTTTCTTGATAGTTATTTAAACTAAGAAAAATTAACTGAAACACATCTAGCAAGGTTTTTCTAGTTATTTAAAGTCTTTATTAAAAAAATGAAAATGTTTTACTTGTTCATAGGGACTATTTTCTGTTGTGGAAGGTTATACCACAAAAATGTAAATACATCTTTAGAAATTATAGATTTTAAGAAGGAAAAGTGTGGGCGTCTGGCGATACGAATTGCACACCCCTGAAAGTATTATTATTATTATTATTATTATTATTATTATTATTATTATTATTATTAATTTATTCATTTCTTAGCAGACAGCCTTATCCATGGAGGCTTACAATTGTTACAATATATCACATTATAAAATATCACATTACAGATAAGAGCAGTTATAAGGTACAGTAAAATCAGTAGAAAATAAGATTGAATTCAAATAAGAGCACAAAAAACAATACAGTAAATAATTACATTTAAGAGCGAGTTCGACTGAGGGCAGTTAACATGTAGTAAAAATCATAAAGTATGATTCGCACTGGACTAAAATCATGTGTCCTCAGAGTTGGTCAAAAGCAGAACATGTCTAGTAACTTCCCAGACATAGATTAGTTTTCATCAAGGAAAATTGATCAATTAAAAATGAAATGCGATGTTGTGGCCAGAGAAGATGCTTTTGCGCATGATTTGTAAGAGATGAACCACAGGATGGAGGAAGAACGAAGCGTAACAACCATTTCGTCCCTTCAGTGATATCTATGTCCATACATATTTTCACATGCATCGTTCAATGCATAATATTTTTTTAAGAGTCGCCAATTATGTTTCGTATTTTCGTCCGTTCCCAATTTGGCTGTGCCCAATCGTATCATTTTACTGAATTGTAGAATCACCAGAGAGATTGTACCAATTTTAATATTATATCATGGTTATTGTAAAGGCCGGTTTTGCTCTGAGGGCCAAAATAATTGTCTGGTCGCTAGGCATTTTGGAATTTGCAACCGCAATTGTTTGCCCTACGCCTATGCTTACATCAGCCCCATAGTGTCAAATTTGGAAAGTAAATTGACCCAAAACTGTATTTGGAGTGCTGCCTACACAGACTACTGTATATCTTGGTGGTTTGATTACTGGTAAAAACGAATTATACCATGCAAATCCTGATTAATATCAAATTAATGTTATATCTTAAAGGTTCCTAGTACTGTATTGTGCAACAGGCTCTCCCTCAATACATGTAAAAAAATCCTTTTATGGTAAAAGACTGGTGACTGTCATTTTTTTTTTTTTTTAGGTTTTTCCAAAACTATATGTACTGTTTATGTCATACCTTTGCTCACTTAGAGCCATTTCCCCCCTTTTTTAGGTGTCAATTGATTAGAAATCACAGTTTAATGTACAGCATATTGCTGGCAGTAGATTGCCTGCACTTGTAGTTCTGATCTCCACAATATTAAAACACAAAACACTAATAAAAGACAACACCTCCACCTTGTGACTATCAGTAGAATTACAAATAATACTGATATAAAGCTGAAATGAAGGCAAACCAGGAGTGATAATGAAATCAATGTGCAAATCAACAATATTGTTTACGTTGTTATTTAAAATTGGTTACATTGTTATTTAAAATTGGTTACATTGTTATTTAAAATTGGTATGATCAATTCCATTTTGGCTTGACAGAACATATGGTAAGGGAAACCAACCAAAAAAAAAAAAAAAAAAAATTCTAAACCTTAAGGAAATCAACAACACCATAAGGACATTTCATTCCAAATCCTATGCGCACTTAGCAGTCACATTCTTTTTCAAATGATTTGTGATGCCTGCACAGGTAAAATGCAGTAAAGCCCAAGTTCTGGAATGTAATAATTATTTGCATTCAGAACACTGAAACTGCCTAAATGTCAACCAGACTATATCTAATACTGTAGTGTACCACCTTAAATATAATTTTACTGTGAAAAAGACAACAATGAGTTTATAGAGCAGCTGTGCATTCCGGTACCGTTCTAATAGTGCAATATGCTGCCACGCTTCTTTTGGTGTTTAAATTATATTCTGCGAGATACTGCAATACCGTATATAATGCCTTATTTATCCCCATCAAGCAAAGGATGGTCTGTTAATTATATATATATATATATATATATATATATATATATATATATATATATATATATATACAGTACTGTGCAAAAGTTTTAGGCAGGTGTGAAAAAATGCTGTAAAGTAAGAATGCTTTCAAAAATAGACATGTTAATAGATTATATTTATCAATTAACTAAATGCAAAGTGAGTGAACAGAAGAAAAATCTAAATCAAATCCATATTTGGTGTGACAACCCTTTGCCTTCAAAACAGCATCAATTCTTCTAGGTACACTTGCACAAAGTCAGGGATTTTGTAGGCATATAGTCAGGTGTATGATTAAACAATTATACCAAACAGGTGCTAATGATCATCAATTCAATATGTAGGTTGAAACACAATCATTAACTGAAACAGAAACAGCTGTGTAGGAGGAATAAAACTGGGTGAGGAACAGCCAAACTCAGCTAACAAGGTGAGGTTGCTGAAGACAGTTTACTGTCAAAAGTCATACACCATGGCAAGACTGAGCACAGCAACAAGACACAAGGTAGTTATACTGCATCAGCAAGGTCTCTCCCAGGCAGAAATTTCAAGGCAGACAGGGGTTTCCAGATGTGCTGTCCAAGCTCTTTTGAAGAAGCACAAAGAAACGGGCAACGTTGAGGACCGTGAGACGCAGTGGTCGGCCAAGGAAACTTACTGCAGCAGATGAAAGACACATCCTGCTTACTTCCCTTTGCAATCGGAAGATGTCCAGCAGTGCCATCAGCTCAGAACTGGCAGAAAACAGTGGGACCCTGGTACACCCATCTACTGTCTGGAGAAGTCTGGTCAGAAGTGGCCTTCATGGAAGACTTGCGCCAAAAGCCATACCTCCGACGTGGAAACAAGGCCAAGCGACTCAACTATGCACGAAAACACAGGAACTGGGGTGCAGAAAAATGGCAGCAGGTGCTCTGGACTGATGAGTCAAAATTTGAAATATTTGGCTGTAGCAGACGGCAGTTTGTTCGCCAAGGGCTGGAAAGCGTACACGAATGAGTGTCTGCAGGCAACAGTGAAGCATGGTGGAGGTTCCTTGCAAGTTTGGGGCTGCATTTCTGCAAATGGAGTTGGGGATTTGGTCAGAATTAATGGTCTCCTCAATGCTGAGAAGTACAGGCAGATACTTATCCATCATGCAATACCATCAGGAAGGCATCTGATTGGCCCCAAATTTATTCTGCAGCATGACAACGACCCCAAACATACAGCGAAAGTCATTAAGAACTATCTTCAGCGTAAAGAAGAACAAGGAGTCCTGGAAGTGATGGTATGGCCCCACAGAGCCCTGATCTCAACATCATCGAGTCTGTCTGGGATTACATGAAGAGAGAGAAGCAACTGAGGCTGCCTAAATCCACAGAAGAACTGTGGTTAGTTCTCCAAGATGTTTGGGCCAACCTACCTGCCGAAGTTCCTTCAAAAACTGTGTGCAAGTGTACCTAGAAGAATTGATGCTTGATGCTGTTTTGAAGGCAAGGGTGGTCACACCAAATATGGATTTGATTTAGATTTTTCTTCTGTTCACTCACTTTGCATTTAGTTAATTGATAAATATAATCTATTAACATGTCTATTTTGAAAGCATTCTTACTTTACAGCATTTTTTCACACCTGCCTAAAACTTTTGCACAGTACTATATATATATATATATATATATATATATATATATATATATATATATATATATATATATATATATATATATATATATATATATACAGTCCCTTGCATAAGTATTCACCCCCTTGGACTTTTCCACATTTTGTAGTGTTACAACCTGGAATTAAAATGGATTTAATTAGGATTTTTTGTCACTGATCTACAGAAAATAGTCCATAATGTCTAAGTGGGGAAAAAAATCTACATATTTTTCAAAATTATTTACAAATAAAAAACTGAAAAGTCTTGATTGCTGTGACACCCCTAAATAAGCTCTGGTGCAACCAATTGCTTTCAGAAGTCACATAATTAGTTGAATGGAGTCCACCTGTGTGCAATTAAAGTGTCACATGATCTCAGATTAAATACACCTGTTTCTGGAAGGCCCCAGAGTTTGTTAGAGAGCATATCTAAACAAACAGCATCATGAAGACCAAGGAACTATCAAAACAAGGCCGAGATAAAGTTCTAGAGAAGCACCAATCAGGGTTGGGTTATAAAAAAAATCCCAAACTTTGAACATCCCCCGGAGCACCATTAAATCCATTATTAAAAAATGGAAAGAATATGGCACAACCGCGACTCTGCCTAGAGAAGGCCGTCCACCAAAACTCAGTGACCAGGTAAGGAGGGCATTAGTCAGAGAAGCAACCAAGAGGCCAATGGTAACTCTGAAGGAGCTGGAGAGATCCACAGCTGAGATGGGAGAAACCGTCCATGGGACAACTATAAACCGGACGCTCCACAAAGCTGGGCTTTATGGAAGAGTGGCGAGAAGAAAGCCATTGCTGAAAAAAAACCATATCAAATCCCGTTTGGATTTTGCCAAAAGGCATGTGGGAGACACAGCAAACATGTGGAAAAAGGTTCTCTGGTCTGATGAGACCAAAACTGAACTTTTTGGCCTTAGCGCAAAACTCTATGTGTGGCGCAAAGCCAACACTGCTCATCACCCTGAGAACACCATCCCCACGGTGAAGCATGGTGGTGGCAGCATCATGTTATGGGGACGCTTTTCATCGGCAGGGACTGGGAAACTGGTCAGGATTGAAGGCAAGATGGATGGAGCCAAATACAGGGAAATTCTAGAGGAAAACCTGTTTCAGTCTACAAGAGACCTGGGACTGGGGCGAAGGTTCACCTTCCAGCAGGACAATGACCCTAAACACACAGCTAAAGCTACACTGGAGTGGTTTAAAAACAAGAACCTGAATGTCTTAGAATGGCCCAGTCAAAGCCCAGACCTCAATCCAATTGAGAATCTGTGGCAAGACGTGAAAATTGCTGTTCACCAACGGTCCCCATCCAACTTGACAGAGCTTGAGCAATTTTACCAAGAAGAATGGGCAAAAATTGCAGGATCCAGATGTGCAAAGCTGGTAGAGACTTACCCAAAAAGACTCACAGCTGTAATTGCTGCCAAAGGTGCTTCTACCAAATATTGACTCAGGGGGGTGAATACTTATGCAACCAACAAATGTCTTTTTTTTGTTTAATTAACTTTTGTGTCACAATAAAAAATATTTTGCACCTTCAAAGTATGTTGTGTAAATCAAATGGTAAAATCCCAATTAAATCCATTTTAATTCCAGGTTGTAACACTACAAAATGTGGAAAAGTCCAAGGGGTGAATACTTATGCAAGGCACTGTATATATATATATATATATATATATATATATATATATATATATATATATATATATATATATATATATATATATATATATAATGTGCCTGATGAGCCAAGTTGATTTTATAATATTGATGAATAGTACATTCATAACAATAGTAAATAGTGCATACAATTAGGCTTGCTACTTTTCGATATTAATCGGTAAAGCTCATTAAACGTCGAATTCCCAAAAAATTCGACTGAAATACATTTATATACGATAAACGTCGGTAAAACCACTCGCTATTTTTTATTTTCTTACCAAAAATAATCATTTAGAAATCATCTGTAGTTTGTGTAGTTTTTATACTTGCTGAATGTCCCGTCTCCGTTCCGCTCTGAATGCCTGGGGGTTGCTGTGCTAGAATGCTCTCATTTGCCAGCTACAGCGCCTGTCATTAAAGAGCCTACTTTGAAATTAGCGGGTTAAGGTGTACGTAAGCTTTTGCTTTAGGTATACGGTGACAGTTACTAATGTGATTTGAAAATGGGGCGCAAGAGAAAAACACTTAATGAATATTGTGCAGAATACCCTGCCCGACGGCTGAAGTCTCCGCGGCAGGACGAAGCGGGCCTCACTGCCTTGCCTGTGAGACTGTGTCCGGCAGTGCTGGTAGGAGAGGGGGAGCTCATACTCTGAATAATAAGTTAGTTTTGTTGCATGTTGAATATGAAAAGGGGGTTTTGCTAAATGAGACGTTTTTCAACGTTATAGAAAGTCTGTTTTTTTAAAAGCATAAAGGTCGATTTCACCCATCCTCTGCTTGAATTGAAAAATAAAGATTGAAAAAAAAACGGTAAATTCTTTCTAAAATAAACGTCGATATTAATCATCGCTTTGGCAAAAAAAAAAAAAAACAGTAGCAAGCCTACATATACTTTTTTTATTTTATTTAACATTATTTATTTAACATTTTTATTTTCATTTTACAGTGAAGTCGTTCCCACCAGCCTTCTGGTCAGAAGATCTCTCAAATGTTTCGATCTACCTTCGTGGTGCTGCAGATCGTCGCCCCTGTATTTAGCAGTGCAGAAAAAGTAAAACAGCGCCTCCGCTGGTTTTTCAGAAACTAGCATAGCTGAGCTTGACGAGCTCTGGATCGACTATGTACAGTACTTTCTTCCATAAGCATAAACAAAAACACAGCCTGCATGTTGTCACAGAGAAGTAAAAAACTTGCTCTTTTAAATATGTTGCCTTTTGTTGAAGAGTGGGCGATTATCTGTTCAGAGATACTAATATATTTAGTGGCAGAGATCTGAGTTCAATGATCAGTAAATTGCCAACTCCTAGTCATTCTCAAAATCATTTGTTGCTTATGATTTATTTATTTATTTTTATTTCAGGTCTTAAAATATGGTGCGATCCCTACATACCAAGAGGATGCAACCTTTTCACCCACCATCTGAAGAAAAGTAACTGTAATACCGTCTTCTCTGGACATTTTGTGTTCTACCTAGTTGAAGATATCTTTTGGCTACAGAAGACAGCTGGATACTAACATGATGCAAAAAAAAAACCCAAACTGTTTATATGTAGGTTTAATGATCTTTATTGTACAAATCCCCAATAAGAGGGTGTTCTTATAGATCTAAAATGTCCCAATCCAAAATGTGATTATTTCAAGATGGGATCCATCTTTTGAAAAATATTTAACATAGTGTAAATTCTTAAACATGGCAATTCATGTTTAATATTTAATATGTGTGCAGTACATGAGTATTTATTTATTACATAATAATAATAATAATAATAATAATAATAATAATAATAATAATAATAATAATAATAATACCACTAAGACTAATAATAATAATAATAATAATTATTATTTTTTATTTAGTGGTCGCCAATTATTTTTATTGTTTTCTCCCCAATTTAATAATGTCCAATTATTTTTAGGCTCAGCCCATCACTACCATCCCTGCGTTGACACGGGAGGGGCGAAGACGAACACATACTGCCCTCCAAAGCGTGTGGCGTCAGCCGCCCACTTTTTTACACACTGCATACTCACCATGCAGCCACCGAGAGCTACAGCGTAGGAGGACAACGCAGCTCTGGGCAGCTTATAGGCAAGCCCACAGGCGGACGGCCAGACTACAGGGGTCGCTGGTGCGCGGTGAGCCAAGGACACCCTGGCCGAGCTAGCCCTCCCTCCCCCCAGGCGGCGCTCAACCAATTGAGAGCTCTGGGAGCTCCCGTCTTCGGTCAACAAAGGAATAGCCTGGACTCGAACTGGCAACGTCCAGACTATAGGGCGCATCCTGCATTCCACGCGGATTGCCTTTACTGGATGCACCACTCAGGAGCTGACAAATTATTTTTAATTGAGGACTGTAGGGGCTGTGGAAGGGTTATAAATGTATGTGCTCATGTAATATTTACAAAAATAAACAACATTTTGCTGTGACATTAGCTAATAAATATTTTCTGGCAGATAAACTTCAACAAACTTACTGTTGTTGCCTCCTGTGTACTGCATATTAAATAGAAGAGTGTAGCACTGCCAGGCATCCAGACTGATGTAAATTAAAATTGCAAGATGCAGAAGTTAGGACATGAACATATCCCAGCAAATGTTAAATTGGGGCTCTGCATTAATTTCCATGGAATACTGCACTATACTTTATAATGCACATAAGTCTTTACAGGGCAACTTTTTGTATCCTTTCTAAAATGTTTTTTTTTTACTACTTTAAGTCTGAACAAGTTAAGTGCCTTTTAGATGCCTGCTTTGCTAAACTTTCAGTTAAAAACTTCTGTCAAACAGTTTATAAAATGTATCGATTTATTTTTCACCAGGAACAGCCAATAGACTATACATTAAAAAAGCAAGTATAAATTCAAGAACTTGAAACATTTACATTAATATACAGGTAACTGTCTGATAGTCACAAAATATCGGGGGCTTTGGGATTTTTCTTACATTTTCAGTTGTTGAAATCACACGGTACTCCATCCATTATCCACTATTTATTCTATCTAAAAGCAATCCCAAAAAAGACTGGCAAGTTAATTTTTTTAATGCAGTACAGATATTTGGCCATAAGATGGCACTGTTGGAATTGTACATTTATACAGCATTTAGAGTATTGGTGCTCACATTGAGGTTCCATTTCAATTTGAAGACGACCACCAACAATACTTTTGAGATATGCCTGTCACAGGTCAGGTGTTGATAGGCCCCTCCAGGGAGTGACGTCCTAGCTCCTGCCTTCTGAGGGAACAAATAGTCACTCCACGGAGCTCACTTCCTCTTTTGCTTCTCACTGCGGTAGGGTAAGGTACTAACAAAACCAGTTGCTGTGATTGAGACCTGTATGAAAGAGCTCTCACTCGAGTTTTCTGAAGTTCCCCTGCAATTATATTGCTGGAAGCCACCTTGCCACTTCCCTGGAATCAAAACCCCTGCTTCTGTAAACTGAGCTATAATGCTGTGCAACTGTGCTTCGTTAAATCTTTCTCTTTTTTCCCAGTCTGCACATTGCACTACATTGCAGACTGCTGTCTAACCCCACAGCATCTGTTGTTGTGTTTGTTTTTCTTCTCCTGCCTTTGAAGCTAAAAAAAAAACAGAAGAGACACGTGATTTCCTCGACGGGCCTGGCTCTGCCGCGTCTTGCTGTTGCTCGGTGCCTCGGTGCTTTGGCGCCCAGGCACTTAGTATTCAGTGCCCCAGGTGCCTTGAGTTGTGCTCCCTTGGTGCTTTGGCATTCGGGGTCTCAGAGCCTTGGTGCACACGGTGCCCTCGGTGCTTTGACACCCTTGGTGCCTCGGTGCTCCAAAGTCAAAGGCCCTTGGTGCTCGGTGCCCCTTGGTGCTTGACGCCCTCTGGACCTCAGAGCTTTCAATGCACACAGTGCCCTCGGTGCGGCGCTTCACGGTCAGACGCCCTCGGTGCTTCGACACCGTCGGGACCTCAGAGCCTCGGTGCACGCAGTGCCCTCGGTGCTTCAGCGTCCTTGGTGCCTCGGTGCCCCAGAGTCAAACGCCCTCAGTGCTCGTTACCCCTCAGTGCTCCAACACCCTCAGGGCCTCAGAGCCTCGGTGCAAACAGTGCCCTCGGTGCTTTGGTACCCCGTTATTTAGACACTCCTCTGTGCTTTGTCATCCTGTGCCACATCATGCCACACTGTGCTTCGGCCTGAGAGCCTTGTTGCACTCAATGACCTCAGTGTCTCAAAGCTTCGGTGCCCATGCTGCCTCGACGCTCCACTGATTGTCACACCCACAGAGCTTTGCCCCCTCGGTGCTTTGAGACCCTTGGGAGAGACAATCAAAACAGGCACAGGACATCTCTGACCTAAAGGACCAGATGGCTCAAGTCCTGGCGTTTTTGACCAGGCACAACCCCCTGCTCCGGCCCTGGCTCCGTCGCTAACACCTACTCCAGGACTGACTCCGTCCTTTCCAGTGGTCGCCCCGGAGGTCTCATTGCCAGACCTGGCTGTGAACGAGGAAGACCAGGACGCAGTTTCTATCGTGGCCTCTTGGGACGATAACACTTTCCCTCAGAATGAGGAGGAAGGAGGTACTCAGGAGCTGGCCTTTGAGACTGGTCCCAGCTCCTAGACAACCTCAGATGCCGGGATTTCCCCTCTCCAGAGCTCAATCCCAGTGCTTATAGAGTGAGCCTCCAAGTTCCTGAAGGTACCTTGGATGGCAGCACCTAACCACGCCAGTCGGTCTTCAGGACACAGGCAGCACTGCCCCATCTGCCATTTCCAGTCTTTCCGGACTTCCTGGAAGATGTAGGGTCCTCCTGGAACCACCTGGCCTCAGTGCAGAGTGTGGTGAAACAAGCAACCCTCCTGACTTATTTAGAAATTCCCACCAGTAGGCCACTAACAGACAATGCAGAGTAACAGAAGCTCATTTAAAGAAGGCTTATTCGGCGGAAGCCCAAGTCACGCGCCTGGTCAACACAGCAATCCTCCTCACGGCTTATCTAGATGGTGTATTACAGCTGGACCGTGGCTTGACGCAGACAAATCGGCCTGCTGGACATGCCGATATCTACTGGCGATACCTTCCAGCCAGCAGTGGAGGAAATACTGTAGCGCTTCCACCAAGAACGTGAGGCGTCTCGGCAGGTAGCTTCGATGTTCCCTGGCGTCCACCCATAGCACGCACGGTGACTCGGACCATCCCTGTTCCCACCCAGGTCTCCACGGCAGCTAGCAGCAGATCCTACCCGCAGGGACAGGGGAGCGCTGGACGTGGGGCCCCAACGCAACAGCGCTCCCGAAGGCAGTTTCACCAACATATGGTTCTGCTGTAACCACATTCAGGAAGGTTCTGTGACCCAGAGTCAAAGGTTCAACTGCAGCAGGTGCTCAGGGACGTCAGACGGGAGAATCACCACCAATCAGAAGCTTGGCTTGCCGTGTGGGCGGGACCCGGTTGCATTGTTGTCACAAATCAAGGGATTGGCTGGTTTACCAGTCCCAGTTTATTAAACCACTGCATTCGAGAACCTGAAAAACCTGTGCAAGTCTGCATTAATTTCCATGGAATACTGCACTATACTTTATAATGCACATAAGTCTTTACAGGGCAACTTTTTGTATCCTTTCTAAAATGTTTTTTTTTTTTTGAACTCTAACAAATTAATTATACCTCGAAGCTGTAACAGAACATTTTAATATACAATGGATTCTTGAATATTCAAGATGGTAGTGAGTAGATATATGTGATTCCTAATAACATATTAAACTGTGATTCTTTGTTAAAATGCAATAATTTTAAATAAACCTGATTTCTTCCTGCAAAGGTCACATCCATCATGGTAATTTAAGTTACTTTGCACCAGAAAGTGTCTTGCCAATTCAAGTGCACTTTAAAAAGAATAACATGCAGGCCTCCCCCTAATTGCTAGCTGAGGATGCCACTTCATCTTCCCTTCTGGTATCTGAGACTTGCTCTTATGTGTAGAAGAACACTGCCCAGAAGATTAAACGGATAGCTCCCTTCTTGGATCAAACTGTGCAGAGGTATGCACTTTAATGTGAGTATGTTTCCCAGGCTGACAGCTGATCCATTTGCCCTCATATTTTTCCTGTAGAAAACCTTGGTTTAAGTTAGCATAGGTGCTGGTTGGCTGTAAGTTCCTCAGTGTATGTATACTTAACTTCTAACTAGACTGCATCTCTCTCACCATAATACAGATTTCAGTAGTCAATCCCACTCAAGCAAACATACAGTAACTAATTTACAGACCTAATTTAGTTTACTAAGGGGAAACCGCAACACCAAACAGTTCACGTCCTTAATTTCCAGATATCCTAACAGTTTGTTCTAAAAATCTTAAAGCAAGTTTTACTCTTTTTACAACATGCACTGTTACTCACCGGGGACTAATCAAGTTCATAGTTTTTCCACATTGGCCCGGGCAAAGCTGGACTCAGGACTCAAAGCCAGCAAATTAAAGTAGAAAATGAATCCACTGTTTCACTAGTCTAATTAATTATAACATTAATGACATTTAATATATTATTTTTTTCCTGCATCAATCATTGACCAAAGAAGTTTGGTTTATAGCCATGCATAACAGGCTAAATAATCTGTTTTGAATTACAGATCTGTGACAGATTGGTTCTGTGGTGACATCAGACCCGGAAGAGACACCGTTTACTGAGTGAATGCACTGTTGCGACGGTTTATGGCAAAATAAAAGGTTTAAACAGAAAAGATAACACTGGAACAAACAAAACGGCATGGTTGCCAAAACAAATAGACACAACGGACCATTTGATTTTCCTCCCTTTCCCATCCTCCTATCAAGTATGTTGATTCGCCTCTCCTGGCTCTTTTCAAAGGCTGGGTTCCCAGGCAGCAGTGGAACAGAATGTAGAACGAGAGGTTGTCAGGGCGACGGCGCCTGTGTTGTGTGCATGTGTCGTGTCGCCGGCACTAGCGTTGTGTAACTTTCTTCACAAAAGAATCCTACGGCTGTTATATTTGTGTGTGTAAGAATGTAAATCTGCCTTTGTGAGATCTACGAGTAGCGGGCAAACTCTTCTCAGAATTATGAGAGGGCGTGAGTAAACCAATTTGGATATATCTTTAGGAATTGGTTAGCTACAGCCGTAGCTGGCTGTTGGGAGTAAATCTCTAAGGGAAGTGACTAGTGAAATGTACTGTTCAAAACTAAGCAAGTTTACAGTCACTGTGGCCGGCTACTTGTGAAGTGACACCCAGGCTTGGTATATGGTGTAATCCCCGACAGACTGTCGTTTGTAGATTAGAGGTAGGTTTGAGTTTGTTTTAGTTTCCGTTCTTTCTTGTAGAGAAACACCCCTGATTTTGAGCCTATTTTATGTATTGTACATAGTGGGAAGCTTTTTAATAATAATATCCTGCGAAGGACCTGCCTTGATTTGCATTTGCATTGCTATAAATACATATTTACTACTTACTTGGTAATTAAATACACCTGTACTGTGTTAGCGGGTGATAACTCAACCAGTAAACTACTTGTCTAGCCTTTTTGGTAAAACTGTTTATATAACAGCACTGCTTTGTGTGTGCTTGTGACAGGATGGTCGACTGGTGACGTCACAGACCAGGAAATAAAATAAAATGTTTAAACAAAACAAAACAGCACAGTGATCAAAATAAAAGGACAATAAGTCAAACAAAACAAGTAGCAATTGTATTTTTATATCTTACTTTCCAACCCTGATGAGCAGCTGATCCGCTCTTTATATATATGTGGCCATCTCCAAATTGGTAATCACTTAATTCATTTGGAGATGGCCACATTATGCACGCATTTAGCTGGATGGGGAATTTTAACCCCATCCATGCTGTAAAACATTACAAACAAACATTGTGTTTTTAAGCACCAAACAATACATTTAAATCATAATAATACAACAAAAATATAAATAAACACAAGGGCGGGGTGTACCCCTTCACAGTGCTGTAATGAGATAGTTACATATAGTTAAATATTGGCAAGGTTTGCACTTGTTGTAATTGTATTTGGTTTATTTGATATATTTAATATCTGTCATTATTATTAGTAGTATTATGACTTTTGTTTCTTTTTGTATGTATTAGTAAAAGTAGTATTTGCACTTTTGTTAGTACTGAACTATCCAGTAAAGCACACCTCTGTATTTCTTGAAGCTGCTGCTGATTGTTTGTAGTAATTAGTTGATTTTTATATAAACTTTATTACCCTACTTGGATTGACCCTCCTGCTTTCAGTGTCTATGTCCCTAATAACCATTTTATGACTTTTTATTCTTGTCTGTGTGCCTTTTCTCCTCTGATTACATCCCAGTTATGTACCATTGCACTGGAAAACAAACCTGTGAGAAACTGAATTATAAGGGACTTAACTGGATGTGTTAACTAAAGTTATTCAAATTCTGAGGGTGCAATTTCCTCAGTGGCCTAGTTGAACTACTGATTTTGATACTGTGCCATTTGTAGGCACTTTCTCCTGTCTCGGCTCCCAAGGAGACGTTACAAGAGAAAATAGCTCACATTACAAAATGTATTTGGATGATCAAAGTCAAATTAAGGTTGGTTCTTCTTCCAGGAACAATGTAATTCATAACATTGTCCTCCAGCATAATTGTAGACAAATGTAAAGCGCTATTATATACATTATAAAAATATGTCATCATTGGCAGCAGCATTACACTTTGTAATATCTCAATATTTTAGTGTTCAGTGTTGTATGTCTTTGATAATATTGCTGGTCTAACTATAATGCACTAACAGCCATGTTTTCGTTTTTCCACTGGTTGATGGCTTTGGTTCATGTTACATTCTTTGAAACAGTGAAACTTCTCAGACATGCGCCACTAAGTTCTCACTTCTGCTTTGTGGGAAAATGAAATTGTTAAAAAGAAAATTGTTGTAGTCATTTATTCTCCCTTTGCTTTTACTTCTTCCGAATCAATACTACTAACAATCTCTTTGCTATTTCTTGATCAAATTATTTCATACTGTATCCATAGTTAACTACCTAAACAAATTGCATGTTTGTGGCAATTCAGTAGCATTACAATTTTTGTCCAATCCTTGTACGTTTTGTAAATTCAATAGAAATGAAACTGATTAAAAGTTATAGTGCAGTAATTGTCATTTCCTATCCAGGTAATCTACTTTCAGGGCAGTTAACTGGATGTGTTTTCCATACAACACACAGCACATGTATGTTGATTCTTGTCATGATCATGAGAATCAAGTACTTTTGTTAAGAGTGACATATGCTATACATCAGTGGATTTTAACCTTTTCATCTCCAGTACCAGTGTCTCCAGCAGGGACCATCAGGTGTAACAGTAACTACGTGCAATCTTAAATGGCTATTGTAAAACAGACCTACCCCATTACAACTGGTTTTATTTTTTTGTCTCCAAGTATCACAGAAGATGTGAGGGGTTAATTATTTGACAAGAGTTCACCACAAACAACACAGAGTGGCTGCTTTGGTTTCCCATCATTAATCTGAAAGCTCAGACTTTGATTTTCTAAGACTTGCTCCGAGTCCTTTTCTTTGTCGGCGGTTCAGTGGTACAAACAGAAGGATAGATTACGATAGCGCGATTAAGTGAGTATTGTGGTTGGGGAATCACATCGTCATAAAGACAACTGTCGGTGCGTACCAGTTGCAAGCCTGTCACATACCAGTGCTGGTGTGCGTACCACAGGTTGAAAACCACTGGAATACATTATTCATTTCTATTATTCCTTTTTGTCTCTGTTTCTAGATATTTCTTGAGACATTTCTTTATAGAAAAATGTGTGGACTCAATACTAATTAAACTAATGGTGCAGTAGTTGCACTGTACACTTCTTACAATGGGAGTAATGGAGATTCAACAGTAGTCAGTAATGATTTGGATCTGTCTTGGCTCAGCTGTCTTGTTGAAAATAGATGGAAAATATGGGATTTACTAACGAGTAAGCATTTCTTACTAGTCATTCCAGCCATGGTCTTCATTAGAGCTGGCGAATAAATACATTAAAACTGCATTGGACTGTGGTGGACAAACCAAAATTAAGTCAAGTACATTCTATATTAAAAAAAGAGATGTGAAAGTCAACATTAAAGACTCACTGGGAAATGCAGTTTTTTTTTTTGTAAATTTTGCTTAATTTGAACAGGAAAAAAAATATGTATTTGAAAATAAGAAATGTATAAGGTCACATGCATAAAGGTGACTTCCAGGATGTGATATCATTCGACAATGAATTCTCATGTGTTAAGTAAATGTTAACTAACTAAATGTTAATTACATTTTTTCATAAGGTCTTTAACATTCATTGACCATCAAAAACTCCATACGAACCTGGCACTGGAGGAGGATTTAACTTTAGTGTTACTCCAAAACAGGTGAAAAATAATCAGTTAAAAAGCTTTCAAAAATAGCCAATTAGTGAAAATTAAATAATAATTATTCTCTGTTATGCTACATACTAACATAAAACATTCAAACATTGAATCTCAATCACATAAGAAGTTGTCAGATCTAGTTACATGTTAAATAAGACAAGGGACATATCATTGAGATTTAGCAACTGCCATCATACTTCACTGCAAAGCTCTGAGACATTCTTAAAAACGTGCTTATTCTTTCCTCAATAAATGTCTGGACCTAATAGGGTTGTTGAGTATTTAAATATTTAAAAAGCAAAAATAATGATTACTAAAAATGATACTTTTGGAGGCAGTGATGGATGACTTCATTGGTAGAAGGTCTGAGATAAGGTTGCCAAAACCTTATTTATATATATATTTTTGTGGTTTGCTTGTCTTGCACATAGCTTCCACAAGTTACTGACTCATCTTCCTCTTTTTACTAAGAGATGTGTTATTACACTTTACAAAACCATGTTAACAGGAAAAAAAATAGCAAAAGAGCTCTAAATCATGTTGAGCATGTTTCAGCTGCTGATTCTTAGGAAAATGAAGAAGCTTGCCAACATAATTAAAAAAGTAGCCAAATGCAAATTCCAAATTCATATAGTAGGGAATGTTCCACAAAGGAATTTGTTATTAACTTGGTCTGTACTTTATAAGGAAAGCATTCCGATAATCAACTAATAATTCTCCTCCACTCATGATTGCAAAACTCTTTAGTACACTTGTCCTATTGTTATGGACAATGTCAACTCCACATTATACAAAGGAAGGAAGGAGAAAGGGGTTGAATACACAATTATTTAAAGCAGGGAAATTTGGATTTGGCTTTAAAGTAAAGCAATATTGTTAGAATATGCTTTTTAAAGTTACTTTTCTTAATTTAGGATCCTCATTCAAAAAAAGGGGAAACATATTAACTGATCCTGTCCATCCATCTGTCACACTCTATATGGTAAACACGATAACTGCCATGATTTTGCACCAAACTCCAAGCCTCCCATAACATTTCAGATTACATTTGGCTACACTCCAGTAAACTCTCAATTTTATACAAATATTCATTATCAATCATGTACTGTGCAATTATTATGAGGATCATCTGTAAGTGAAAGCACGGTTTTTGTATCACAGTTATTTTTAAAAGGTGGTATTTCCATTCATTTTGCTTATGAATTTGTAGTTCAAAACATTCATGCTATTTAGAGCTCTTATTTGTCGAGAAGCAACTCAAACCAATCATTTAAATACTTAATGGTTTGCTCAGTAATTTAGATTTTTGGGGTGAACTTTGAATTTGTTTTAATATCTGTTGATGTACAGTATGGCATTGGTTAAGCAAAAGTCAGAGTCACCCTTGTCATTTTTAAGGGAAGTAATGTTTTTGTTTTTGTTTTTGCACATATAATAATAAACTTTATTTGTTGAGCGCCTTTCATACCAATATTGGGAAAGCAATCACTAAACAATGATATGGAAAAAAGGTTTGGGTGTCTCTGAGCGATTTATTGGTTAGAGTGGCATATAAGAAAGTGAACTTTTGTACTGACAGTGGAACTAAAACTGCAATGCTATGCCTCTGTACTAAGAGGCATTGGTATAATGGTATGGCCCATTTTTTAAATACCATTGAACCATTATTATAAAACCAGTAATGCATTTAGCTATCTAAACAGTGGCTGATCTTAATAACAAGCACCCTAAAATGTATAAACCTGAATTTCATTTCACTGTATTTCAATTCCATGTAGAAATGTTAATAAGTGGGTCTGTATACAGTATCACCCCTAAGGGAAACCCCAGTTGGATTATTATAAGGATAAAAAGTGGTGTTATTTAGATCCACCACTGTTTCATTTAAATGCCCTTTTCACACAGATGAGTTATTACAACTCAAAGCCGGCACTGAAGTCTCAAATGCCTCATGAGAGGGGCTCCAAACCAGGCATAAGTTTGCCTGCAGTGCCTATTTTACACCAACAGATGGCACCTTGATATGCCATTGTCCATTTCCAGTCTTTCCTCCCATGGGAATGTTAACATGCTACAATGTGCTAGGAAGTGAAAAAAAATATATGCACATTTATTTAGTCTTCAGGGTAGACAGGGTTTGTACTTTCTCTCTTTTAAAAGAAATTCAACATTGCCATTCCAGTTTGGTATCTGATGGATGGTCAGACACAATAAATATTGATAAATAGGATAAAAATGTACTGTATTTGAAAAAGCAATTAGGTTATACAGTTACACATGTTTTGAAAAAAATATTATTCATACCAAATAAAAACAAGAATACTACTGCTTGTACAACCTGGCTGTGCGTAATCCTTCAGTACCTTACTATAAGCCATTTAAATCATCTGTTTTCTATGATGGACTGTAACCATTAGAAAGTTAAACATACTCTACCAGCAGTCTGCATACACTCACAACAAAGGTAAATAGATGTTATTACGGTCCTTACAGTCACAGAATGTAACTATGTGTAGTTAATGTACCTGTATTTTGAAGTTTTGCTTGAATGAGTTTGATAAAGGCAGCAGTTCTTGCCAATCATGCAACTGTTTTATCAGTGGAGAGCTATAGGGTCCGCTCAATGTTAAATATCCTGCTGGCAACCTGGCCCTTTAACTCTTTTTACTCAGGCACTGTGAGAGACAGCCCTGCTTGCTTGCAATGTTACTTCTGCACTGTAAGACAGACCTACCTCGGTACAGTAAACAGATATTTTCACTCAAAAAATGTCATGCAAATACCACCAGTCCTTTCAGCATTTTTGCGACTCTGTCAATGTTTAGGTTTTTCTTTTGCAGACTGCAGTTCACTCGATCAGTCAAGGTAAGTATCAGATCAAGCAGGCAGAGGAATTCAAAATCAATTTGTTTGAGAAGGTTCTGAGCATCTGATACTTTTAGCGTTCAGACTTGGGTCAATGGAAATCTCTTTCAAAACGTCTTTAATTTGCTGATGAAGTGGGGTCGCTGCCTGCTTCTTTGAGGACCATTGAGTTGGACAGTGCCCTTTCAGCACTGCCATAAGTTTCTCCCATCTCGTTGTTGAGCCTGAGAAGTATGTGAAAATTCTTTGGAGTATACCACAGAACGTGACCATGATTGTGGACATGTACTCCAAACAGATTGAGAGTGTGGGCTGCGCAGGATAGAAACCTTGCCAAATTATTCAGTAGGCTAATACGTGCTTGCACTCCATTGTACTTGCCTGCCATATTGGCACCATTGTCATAACCTTGTCCTCTGCAATCTTCTATTTGTAAGCTATCATCTTTCAATTTTTCTGTGATCTCCATGGCAAGTCCCTGGCCTGTTTTTTCGTGACTTTCAATGAAATCAACAAAACTTTCTTCAATCGAGCACTGGCCATCCTCTGTCCGAACATACCTAATGATTTCGCTCATTTGTTCCTTATGGGACACATCAGGTCAGCGCCCTGTGTGGCATCTCTGCTCGCACCCCCCCTGGTACGGCCCTGGTCATGAATTATTAAAAAGGATATTTTTGAAAGCTTATTTTGATGGAATAAATAAACATTTGCATGGATTCAACTTTTCCAGTTAAAGTGTAATGGAGCATATGGAGAGGATGGTAGTTT
The DNA here is from genome assembly GCA_030684275.1 of Acipenser oxyrinchus oxyrinchus. NCBI lineage: Eukaryota > Metazoa > Chordata > Actinopteri > Acipenseriformes > Acipenseridae > Acipenser > Acipenser oxyrinchus. The sequence continues at coordinate 24,037,377 of CM060247.1, read as the reverse complement.
TCAATCTTCAAATTGATATTCTGACCAAGTGAATCTGCTAAGCAGAATACTCAATCTAAACCCTGCAGCACCTGTTCTGTGTTCAGGTTTATGACACCAAGGCAGAGTTCAGTTCCTGGGGTCCCCTCCTACATCTGGAATAGAACAGGGAAATAATGCAGGTCAGATTTTGAAGATTCCTCTTTAAAGGTTAAATAAAGGGAAAATTATCAAAGAAATAAAATCCTCAGAGGTACATAGCCCCATGGAAAATCAAACCTACTTTGAGCGTTGAAGTACTCCAACTCGAAATCCTATTTCTACACAAATCAAAATTAAAGTCACAAGGCCCACCGAGGTTCCAGAAACTGGTGTTTTGAAGCATGTATGGTTTTTGGGGGGACATTTTTAATGCTTATACATTAACTTCAATTGGATCTGAACAAAGACATTTGATTAGTGCTGGCATAGTGAAGTACACATCATTCCAGTTATTTTATGTGCAACTTCCTCTGCTGAGGCACTCAGGCTTTAGTATCACTTGTGGAAATAGATTTGGAAACTAATTGAAGGCAGTCCTCCAACAGTGAGAAGAAGTGCATATTGAGGAACTGACATAAGTTCTTTACACCACAACAAGCACACTGCATATATAGAGTGCCAAATCCTCCTGCCAAAACCAATAACGTTCTCATCCTTCATCAACAAATCCCATTGTTTATGGGATATTATTTTTATTGGTTACAGCTCAAACTTCCAAAGAAAATTTCTTTAAACTGGATGACAGAAGGATACCAAATAAAGAGTGAAATGTGTTCATATTTCATTGTTAATTCTAAATCTTCTAAAAAATAATAATAATAATAATTAAAAAAGGATTCAAGAGTACAGTGTTTAAACACATGACATGTAGGAAAAGGGATGAATGTTCCAAAAATGTTTGCAGCCATCCTGATAGCTCAGTAAAATGTATGTCCATGGAGAAGATTTGCAATATCCATTACTTCATACTGTAGCATTTAAATGGGGTTATTACAGCTAGTGAATAATTCTAAACATCTTATCTGTCCTGCAGTCTATTTGTTATATACTGTAGGTCTAATATGTGCACTTTTGAAAGGAATATATGTAAAGCATTACTTTTATTAGTAACTTTTCAAGATGGAGGAAATCATGAAAGGCCTGGTGTAGCCCAACAGGAAACTAATCACCTGCTACGGCAAGAAATAATGATCTTAACTGAAAAGATGGATAAGTCCCCCTGAACTATGCAAGCTAACATATATATATATATATATATATATATATATATATATATATATATATATATATATATATATAACTTCAATGGATAGTTACATCATATCTTGATGTAACTATCACTGTCACTTATCTGCTGTATTGAATTGTATTTTGTCACACTTGTACTTGCTTGAACTTGTCATTGTATTTATCTTGCTCTTATTGTATTACCTGTACTGTAACACTTGAAATGTATTTGCTTACAATTGTAAGTCGCCCTGGATAAGGGCGTCTGCTAAGAAATAAATAATAATAATAATAATGGAAACATTCCATGCATTCTAACTACGGTTGAGCTAGAGGGATATAATCCATGATATATGCCCTTAGAATCTTTGTAACCGCATCACAAAAACAAATCAAACAAGATCACCCCATCAGCTATTAACAAAATGTAGTTTAAAGTAAATGTCAACCTTTTTAATAAGATGTCAATTAAAAAACAACCCAGAAAATACGAGCACCTCTGAGATGTCTACAGTCACTGTAAGTAGTACAGAGAGAAGTACTGTCGGACAAACTGAAAAACCTACCATCAGTATTACTAGTAGTGCCAGACATGGGAGTGTTACCCAACAGCGACTTAATTTAATTGAAATGGAAAGAACTGAAAACAATACCAGAAAACAAACAGGTTGGGCAATTATGTTTTTTGAGACTGGTTAAAGGAAAAAAATAAAAACACACATTTTGAGGAAAACACTTGCCAGAATTTAAATGAATATCTCAGAGAATTTTATGCAACTGTCAAAAATAAAGAGGGACAACAGTATGGTATATCGTGTTATATTTTTGAGAGCTGAAATATTCACATCAATTACCAATTATTAATTAATTATTATTACTATTATTATTACAATTGCACAATCTTCACGGAAGCATTATTATTATTATTATTATTATTATTATTATTATTATTATTATTATTATTATTAATCTTATTATTATTATTCATTTCTTAGCAGACGCCCTTATCCAGGGGGACTTACAATTGCTACAAGATATCACATTATTTTTACATACAATTACATTATTTGTAATAACTGTACACCAATAATAATAGTAGTCGTAGTAGTAATAATAATAATAATAATAATAATAATAATAATAATAATAATAATCTATATATTTTTTCACAATCTTTTGCTCTCTGTTTATTCAAATAAAAGTACACAGTTTTAAAAATGCTTTTTTGTACACTCATTTTATAGAGAAGATCGTTATTACAGAGGACTATATTTATATGTGGAAGGATACATAAAAAAAGGAAAATCTAAATAAATTCAGTTAATCAATAAAAAGTATAGATAATTGTGCTGTAACATTGAAGTTATATATATATATATATATATATATATATATATATATATATATATATATATATATATATATATATATATTTTTTTTTTTTAAGTTGCAAAATGTTTACTACTGTTTAATTTGTTTAAAATGTTTTTTGCATTCTTATTTTAATAGTCTGGAAAGAAAAACAACCAGAGGATCTGTTGAGCTGTAAAAGACTTAGCATTCTTTGCCAATTATGATGCTTACAGGCTGCACTTCTGAGTGCCCTCAAATTACATAGGGAGTACATTGGCCTGTGCGGACAGTGCTCTCATGTTTACATTGCGCAAAAATAATTTTAAAGACCTCCATCCAAAATCATGTTGGAATTTTCCTTCTTGTTAAAACTTTGGTTTTAACTTTGGGTTGTGGGGGCACAGTATAGATCATCACCATTTTATTTTTACAACAAAAATATCTGGATTCAGTAAAGCCAATCAAAGCAGTTCTGGTTTGGCACACAAGCCTTCTGTAAGATCACTCCAGGGCAGATATATATTAGGACAGAGATCTGTTTTAATTGCTGACATTAAATGGTAATGGAGTTTTGCCTGGTAATTTACTTGAAGCTGTTGGAGAAAAATATTTATTGAACACTCACTGCAGATATTTCAATGATGTACTTCCGATGTCAGCTTCTTAAAGTCGCATGAAGGAATGAAGTCGACATTGAAAACACATCAGTCATAGGAAAAGCAGAGCTTGGTACTGGAAAGTCAGCTAATGCTTCTAGCTTCTGAGAGTTTTTGTTATTTTAAGGACTGTAAATGGCAAACATTTAAAATGTTTCATTTTTCCTACAACGACTCAAACTCAGAAAAGCAACTCACATGTGCCAGATGTGTTCTTTTAACGGGAAGTACAGCATGGTGTAAGATATGTTTGCCAATTTTATTGTTTATAAATGTCATGAAAAAATAGCATTAAACATCAAATACACATTACACATTATGCAATATGTGTCTCTTTCATACAGGAAAATGTGAGACCTACAAACTGATGGTAATACATAAGATTTACTGGAATTACTGTGTCAGCTTTATGTACTTTAATATTAAAATGGACAATTTACACAAAGTATGAATTCTGACTAGTACACTACGACTACAAATACATTTACAATTTGTCACTTGCAATTAAATTTTGTATGGGAACTAGCCAGCTTTATAAACATGGTCTCAGCCAAAACATTTCTGAAAAGGTCAGGCAGATGGTCATCATCCTACAGTATGTGCCCTCTGTGGTTAACAGAACTTGAAAACAGCATTTTAAACTTCAAGCAGCATTAAGCGATCCAGTACAAAATAAAACCTGAAACATATTGAGAAAATGAATCATGTTGACTAGAAAGAAAGAAAGCATAACGGTCACCAGGTCACTAAAAGTATCCCCTCCTCAGCTAATAGCTAATGTAACAGGAATTGTATAAATAGAATCATAGATAAAGAGGATTTGAAACTTTTTTTTTTAAGAATAATCAAGACAGGACTTGCATACAATCATTTTTACTGCTCCAGCTAGAGAGCCCTATTCCACATGAATCATCCTAACTACAGGGTGCATGGGGAAATGAAATTGTCTGCATGAGCCAACTGGATTGTGAAACAGGCCAGATTTATCTAAAAAGCAGATTGTCAGCATTAGTGTGGAAGAAAGTGGCAGGCAGTGTACAGGTTATTATTAAATAAATGTTAATAAACAACTCACAACAGACCTCCCTCGTTGTTCATCTGTAGCAACAAACAAAAAAAGTGTTTTTTATGCATGTTTACAAATCAGAAAACATAGGGACTCTGATCATCAATCAGAGATCAGGAGTTTTATAGGATTTTTATAACACATATCAAACAAGCATTTTATATTTTGCAATTCATTATGAAAATGTATGGGTTCTTACTTTTTTATTATTTCATAAGTATGCTTTCTAGAACATTATTAATTAAAAGACAAGTTTAAGATTGTAGCAACAGAGAACATGCTATAGATGTATCTTGCCTCCAAGTGTATAGTATAGACAGCAAGATATAAGATAGCTCACTTAGAAGAAAAAGCTCCGAAAGGGATATATTGACTTTTCCATGACTAAGTAAGGGAAGTCTTTTAAAACTGTAAACACAGACTTAGAGTGGACCTTTGTGAAACACCAGGTTACTCTAGGAAAGCTTGAGTACTTTGGTTACATGCCTAAGTGTTAAGAAAACAGATGGTCTAAGTATTCAGCAATGTTTGGAAAAACAAACAAAGAAGGATGGATATTTCTTTTGACAGTGTGGACTGAGCTTATGCAAACTAGCCATGTATTGTGAATGGAAGAAGCATGCAAAAATGTAGCGTGAGGCCATTTATTTGGGGTTCATTTACTTAAAAGGGAAGTCTCGCAGTAGAGTTTGCTCTTTCTTGGTAACCCCTCCCTTTTATAGCACATGTATAGCATTTCAACAAGAAGCCTTATTGAGTACACTGAAATACTGAATGACATAAGCAATTGTAGTAATAAAAAAAAATGTCAATTAATTTTTTCCAATTTTTTTTCGTGTTGCTAAATAACTACGTAATCACAGAACAAATAACGAAAAATCTGATTCTCTATACCAGTGGAATTCTGCGTTTCATAAGCAGACATTCAGCGGGAGATGTTAGGGACATGCCAGTTAGTAGAATTAATTTTTTTAATTATTTGTAAATGTAACTTTATGCTGACATTAGAGAACTGGACCATTGAGAGGAACGGTAGTTCCAGTACCGGCTTTAGACATTCTGCCGTCCCAGTCAAACTATAACACCCCAACGATGTGTGGAAGCTGAGAAAAATGCATATATGTTTTGTATCTGGCTGAAAAACTCAATAGCCTCCATAGAGCTTGTGGACCGTTTAGCACTAAGTTAAGCGAATGGGAACTGCACGGGAAAAAAAGCTTGTGGATTCAAGTCTCGTATCCTTTTTTTGTACTCCGCAGTTTTTGCCTTTCATATTGGCTCCGTTATCATAGCCCTGTCATCTCATGACTGCAATGTCGAGTCCCAGCTCACAAAGTTTCTGCAGAAGTAATTCAGTCATTCCAGCTCCCTTTAAAATGCATGGTGGGATGCTATCGTATTAATTTCCACGGTTCGTTGTGCTGCTGGGAATTGTAACTGAACTATTCTAATGGTGTGTGGATGCATTAAGCCTGACTAAACATGAAACGGTACTTCAGTGCTGTATTAATTAGAGCGGTTTCGAGTACGGTTCTCGAGATCGGTTATGTAGTGTGGACAGGGCCTAAATGTACAGTCCACTTTAGGCCATTTTGCAAGATCCTTTAAAACAGCAGCATCTGAGCTGTAACTTCCTGCTGTGCTTTCATCCACATTTCATCTGTTGCCATGATACCTGATGCCATTTGAGCAAGTGAAGATGAAATATCTCCAGATTCTTCAATTGCCTCGTCGTTTCCATGCTGGTTAACGTGCCCCTGTCTGCAGACTGCTGTCCATGGGCAGTGACTGACTCGATGATGCAGCCTATTTAAAAAGAGACCCCTTTTGGCTTGTTGCAAAAGCCTCTTTTTTGATTTTCTGCCCCTGACAACCGTCGTCTTCCATCTCACATGTTGAAAGTTTAACTCTATCTTTTAGAATTAGAAGTATACATTCAGAAAAAAAAACAGTTTCCGTTCGAGAAGGAAACGAACGACTCTGACCGCGTTAAAAAAAACAACAAAAAAAACGAGCATATCTGAGGATATCTATTGGTTGTTTTTTGAATGATGTACACAGAAGGCATTACACTCATACAAGCTGACAGTGTTAAAAAATAAAAACAACATACAGTATTGTAACACATTTTCATACATTTATCAGGCATCACAATATAATTCAAACTGTTTTTTTCTTCCCGCTGCCCTCTGGATTTTTCTTTTTTTCGCTGGATTTTTTTTCCTGCCTAGTTCACATATTAGCTAAAGCCAGCACTGGGTAGTTCCTCGCACCAAGTTACCAGCGAGAACTCTCTATACAACAAGGATAGTTTACGTGTTTTCAGGGTATTGGCGCAGCAAAAGTAAATCAGCCAAGTGCACCATTTCACTTTTAATTTGTAGTTCCCAACACTCTTAGGTGAAATGTAGAAAAAAAGTCAATACCTATCATACAGTAAGAGAAATAAGTCACCAAAGTAAAAATGTCCTTCTCCTTTTTCTCCCGTTTTTTTTTTTGCAGATTTTTGCAGATCCCGGCATTTCTATCCACACATGTATATTACAGGACATCCGAGTTTAATGTCAACATGGAAATATACTAATTGTGACGTCTACATCATGTATATTAAATGATTTATGTTTTAAAATGGAACATTTGCATGCAAAAAATATATATTTTTCATATAATATATAAATATAAAAAAGGCCTGGCATGCATGGGATTTGATGAAACCATAACCTTCAGTTTGCAGGCGTGTTGTGTTAACTGTCAGTGCTAAATGATTAGTTGAGAAAACAAGCAGTATTTTGAAAGATGAAGTCCGCCAGCTAAGAGTTCTTGGGACTCTCATAGTTCTTGGGACTCTCAGATTCTGATCTTGATCTCTGAAAAATGTTGGTTTCCTGTCAGTGTAACGCTCATTGTGGTCCCTATTGGCGCGATATACTGGTTAATGAGAGTAACGCTATTTGTGGACCTACTGAACAAAAAGGAATGTTAATTTCTGAGAATTAGCTATGCTGAAGAATAGCCTATATATTTGGTAAAAGTAAAACATAAATAAATAAATACATTATTACATATTGAAATAAATGAATACATAAATCAATACATAAACTTTTATTTATTTATCTATCTTGATATTTATATATTTATTTTTTCACTATCAGATAGAAACACTGCCATTTAATTCTTTATGAAATGAAAATAAATACTCAACAGTTCTTGATTACATAAAGGTCGTCATGCTTTCATATATTTTTACTTTCAGATTTAAAAAAAATGTTGTAACGACCCGGACAATTCATTTGTTGCAGGACTTATTGTCTGTTCAGTTTGTCTCGTCTGTCTTTTATGTTACATTTGTATTGTAAGGGGAACAAAGCCATCTGTGACAGTAACAAACACATTTTTAATGTGAAAAAATGTAGTTGATATGAATGACACTTTCATTGAACATACATACTTTTGCACACATAACTTTAATGTATATATATATATATATATATATATATATATATATATATATATATATATATATATATATATATATATATAGCTTCCAGCTTTCAAACTATAGCGCCTCCCAAGGGAGGCGTGGGAAGGTGTCAAGGAGGCGCGAGGTGTGTCTCCTTTTTTTTTTGTAGAGGTTGGATGATTTGAAAAAAATTACAATATATTATATATTTTAAATGTAGTATATTTAAAAATAACTAAAATAAAATGACGCAAAAAGCTTTTGTTTAACGTGCTAATGTTCTTTAACAACTGTGATTAGGGTAGCCACCTTTGAGATACGAAAATACCGGACGCCTCATCCCCTCCTATTGTCTACTTCTTCATTTGTCTGTGCCATTGTGACTAACGTTACAGTATGCTACTTAATAATTTCGCGCTTAACGTTACAGTATGCTGCTTAATAGTTTTGCGCTTCTTCATTCAAAGGGTCATCATACTTAACAGCAGCGCCAAGATGCTCATACCAGATAACACACAGCGGTGAGCACACAAGAAAAACATAACGGTACATCATTTTGGTGGCTTACGTTGTTACCTCAATTCTTTCTGGTGCATTTACACACCGCTGTGTTATAGTATTTGAATTTCACTCATACAAGCACAACATGTTATATTAAATTGTTTATTGTAACACATTTTTAAGAACATATCCAATAGATTAGAATGCTTAGAATTACCAGACATATTCCCAAAAAAACGGACAGGGGATCAAAGTACATAAAAATACCGGACAGTCCGGTAATATACCGGCGGAGTGGCAACCCTAACTGTGATACGTCACACGTACGTTGTGTGGTTCCTCCTCCCAACCCCCCAAGTAAACTTAAAAACAGTATCAGCAACGCGCCACTGTGACCTGGGAATCTCTGGCACTGCTCTGGCCTGGTTCTCCTACCTCTCCAACCGCACTTACCAGGTAACCTGGCATGGAGCAACCTCCACACCTCGCCCTCTCTCAACAGGAGTCCCCCAAGGGTCAGTCTTGGGTCCTCTCCTGTTCTCTCTCTACACCCGCTCCCTGGGCCCCCTCATCGCATCCTATGGTTTCTCATACCATTTCTATGCTGATGATGCTCAGATTTTCCTCTACTTCCCCACCTCTGACTCCACCATCCCCTCCCGTATCTCTACCTGTCTGTCTGCTATCTCCTCCTGGATGCACTTGCATCACCTCAAACTTAACCTCTCTAAATCCCCACTCGACCACATATTTAATATTAGTATTTTAACCATGTATGCTAATGATGTTGTGGTCGTTGTAATCGTTTGACTATGCAATCAATGAACTGTATACTATTCATGCATATCTCTAACCAATAGCCTTTCCTTTCTGTAATATTAGATTAGTTGTGCACCACTGTTTTTTTCTTAAATAAACTATTGTTTTATATTTCTGACACGTTGTGTGAATGTCAGTTATTGTCAAGGGAATCTGAGTTCTACATGGTCCAGAACTTAAATATGGTATGTATCATTTCTTACGTTTTGACATTCTTAAAGAGGGCAACTAGAGACTAATTTATATTTAAATAAATTGTATACCTAATTCACTACACATATTAGACCAATGGTTCAGAAGTCTCAGTATTTACATGTTTCAATGGGAGCACCCTTGCAATATCCAAACCAAGCTTTATAAGCAGCTTTAATGTGTTTGCCTTTGTACTAAAAAATATTCAGATTAACCATTTTACAATTGTTTAGCAGCTGGGATGTTTTCATTTTGGCAGTGTCTGTTGTTGTGGGGCCAAGTTTCATGCAAATTGAAATCTTATCCTTTGGAAAAAAATATTCTCTACCCTTAGGGTACAGCAGGAAAACAAATTAAATCAAACTTAAATGACTAAGAATGGATGAATCAGAGTCTTTATCTTAATCTATGCTCAAATCCCTGTTAAAGCAATGTGTAAAAGGGCCTAAATATATAATTATTAGTATGATTTTAACCGAGGCCAGTGCCTTGGGTGCCTCATAGCTGGCTACGGCCTTGTAAACTATAGGGAATTGTGATGGGGTGCACACCCCTTTTGTATGTTTGTGTATGACTATTGTTTTCATTGTATTATTGTTGTTGTGGATGTTTATATGCGGGCGGACGAAGGCCGTTATTATTATTTATTATTTGAGACTGACGAAAAGCCGGCCCTGTAATGTTTAGTTGGCATTGATGGGGTCAAATCCCCATCCCTATAACCTTGTGGGAATGTGGCTGGAGCCTTAATAAGGTAATTGTTTGATTAATGGGTAAATAAGGCTCCAGCCACAGAATATAAAAGGACCCGCTACAAGCTCATAAAAGGGAGAGCTTAGGAGAACGAATGTATACTGAGAGTGAGAGCGAATGCTACCAAGCCTGTTAGGTAAAAGGTACTCGTTTTTGTAACATTCAGTTACTGTTTGTGTTTGTTTTCTTTTGGCCAATGTGCCATTTTCTTTTGTGGTTTTTGTAACAGTGTTTACTTTAGTATTTAATAAATCTACTGCTGCGGCAGTTTCAACCCCCATACCTCTGTCTGCGGTGTCCTGCTTCCTGGTTCTGATGTCACCACACCCTCCACTCAAGGCTACTCTGTGACAGGAATCTATTCTGTAAGATCCATGTTGGGCTGTTTTTAATCATTTGCAATCTGTCCTATTTCTGCATGCGGAATAATGCTGATGATTTCACCAGCTATTGTGTACAATCCCTTTCTTTCTGATGCAGCCATGACTCTACAGCGGTGGCGGTCGGTGGCCAAAAAAATGGGGAGGCACAAAAAAAGGCAGGGTGCTGCAGCAGTAGAATCTTATTTTTCATATCTTCTTAACATTACCCCAATTTGGCTGTTAAACACATTTTCTCCACTAGCCAGCAGAGAAAATAAAACAGTAGCCCATCATTGTTTATTGTAATAAACTTAACTGTTACATACTGCCAGTGTATGTTTAAAAATGCACTGTATACAACATTAATATAGCATTTAGATTTCAAGACCAACAGCGCTCCCATAGCCCCCGCAACAGGCTCTGCCACAGCCTCAGCAGCCCAAGCTGGGTCCCTGAAGGTTTGCAGCCTCAGACCCACCCTTTCACACAACACCAGTTGCAATATTAGTGCAATTGCACCTTGGATACTTGGGTGCTTGTCACTGTACACACTGGTTACACGTGAGTCCTCCTCCCTTTCAAGGGATCACGGTTACATCCGTGAGCGATCCTCTCCAGGTCTTGGCCCTCGAGCAAGAAGTAGCAGCATTACTTCTCAAACAAGCCATCTGCCTCGTAGAACCCACCTCCCAAAAGGAGGGGTTCTACTCAAGGTATTTTCTGGTGCCAAAGAAGGACTGCGGCGTTCACCCCATCCTGGACCTGAGACGCCTCAGCGGGTTCTTGAGGGAGAGGAGGTTCCAGATGGTCACACACCATCACATTCTACAGTCTGTCCTGCTGGGCGACTGGTTTACCACCGTGGACTTAAAGGAAGTCTATTTACACGTTCCTATTCATCCTGCGCACAAGAAGAATCTCTGCTTCACCTTTCAAGGAAGAGTCTTCGAGTTTTCCGTGTGTGCCATTCGGCCTTTCATTAGCCCCCTGCACGGTCTGAAAGTGAGTGGATGCCATCCTGGCCCCCTTGCAGCTGTAAGGGATCAGGGTGTTGAACTACCCGGACGACTGGTTGATCTGTTCCCAGTCGCAGGAAGGAGCAGTGGCCCACATGGCGATCGTGACGGAGCATCTGTCGGGGCTGGGTCTTACCCTCAAAGTTGCCAAGAGCCAATTAGTACTGGTGCAAAGTACGGTTTACTTGGGACTCCGGCTGGACTCCTTTACAATACGAGCCTACCTTTCAGACAACAGGGTGGCCACCATACAGAATTGTTTATCCCTGTTTCAACAGGGATTGATAGTACCTCTGGTGTTGTGTCAGAAGTTGCTCGGTCTGATGACCTCAGCTTCATCAGCCCTCGAGCTGGGATTACTCCATATGCGTCCGCTTCAGGCGTGGCTCAATGCCTTCCGGCTACATCCCAAATGTGACAGACACAGTTGGCTGACCGTGTCTCGCGCATTCTGGCAAGCCCTGCGCTGGTAGAGGCAAGCCTCTCACCTGCTGAAATGTGTAAGGATGGGGGTGATCCACAGCCGACAGGTGGTGTCGACAGACGCATCCAACTTAGGTTGGGGAGCAGTCTGGGCCAGCAGAGGAGTCCGTGGGTCCTGGTCGGACCGCTGGACATCCCTGCATATAAATATGCTGGAACTGCAAGCGGTTCACCTTGCTCTCCAGCATTTTCTCCCAGTGCTCCAAGGGAGACATATCCTTGTCCGGACAGACAACATGTCTGTAATGGTGTATGTCAACCGCCACGGAGGACTTCGGTCCCCGGGGTTACATCGAATAGCCTTCCGACTATTGACGTGGGCAAAACAGAACCTTCTATCCCTCTGGGCTGTTCACGTTCCCAGAGTAGTGAATCGGGCGGCGTACCTCCTCTCGAGGGAGGGTCCTCACCCGTCAGAATGGTAGCTCCACCCTCAAGTAGTGGAGCACATTTGGGAATGTTATGGAAAAGCCTGAGTCGATCTCTTCGTCATGGCAGAAACAACTCACTGCTCCCTATGGTCTTCCCTCCACCGCTTCGGCAGTTCTCTAGGGTTCGACGCCCTAGCCCCACGAGTGGTCCAGGGCACTCTTGTACGCATTTCCGCCAATACCATTGCTCCCGGCCTTCCTAAAGAAGGTCAGGAGAGAGAAGGTGACAGTTCTCCTGATGGCCCCCCGATGGCCCAGGAGAATCTGGTTTTCAACCCTCTGCCAGCTACTGCAAGGCCAGCCCTTGGAGATCCCGCTATGCCTGGATCTCCTCAGTCAGATGAGAGGCACTCTCTGGCATCCAGAACCGGGAAGACTCCAATTATGGGTCTGTCCCCTGAACGTGACCATCTGTCCACTTTAGGGCTCTCAGACGCAGTTGTAGGTACACTGCAAACCGCTAGGGCCTCCTCCACAAGGTTGTTGTACGCCTACAAATGGAGATATTTTCAGAATTGGTGTCTGACCCGGGGTCATGACCCTATCTCTTGCCCTATAGCAACTATTCTGCAATTCCTGTAAGAACTGCTGGAAGTGGGAAAATCCCCTTCTACGCTGAGTGTACCTGGTAGCCATATCTGCATGCCATGTCCCTGTTGACTCGGTATCCCCAGACGCCCATTTCCTGGCGACCTGGTTTCTGAAGGGCGCTCTGCGGTTTCATCCACCTGGAAGGGACGTCCTCTCCGAGTACAGTCTAGATCATGTACTGGATGCTCTCACTAAGGCCCAGTTTGAGCCTATACATTCCATAGAGTTGAAACACCTCTCCATGGAGACAGTCTTTTTGTTAGCCATCATCTCCGCCAAGCGGGTCAATGAGCTACAGGCTCTGTCTATGCACAGCTCCTGTATGTGCGTCTGGTACGACGGAAACAGTGTATCGTTACATATGAACCCCTTTTATTAACTACAAGGATGATTAACCGGCTAATATTATATTTACAGTTGCATTTCACAGCTGACCTGCATTCGCCATTTCGGCACTTTTTTTGTAAAATACACGCATTACAAAACCCTGTATAGCTCTACAACTATACAAGCAATTTTAATTCTTTCTGATTTGAAATCTTTGTAAAATTGCGCAGCTCCTATATACTCTATTTTTTTTAGAAAAAATAGTATATTTGTATGTTTTACAAATATTATTTATCTGATGAAAAAAACTCTCTGGGCTCCTCCAATTAAAACCTGTGCTGATCACATGATCTGCTACTGCTAGTACTATGATTAACAGCAGATAGGAGTTTATAATGGAGACTTGCCTCACCTGAGGAGCCATAACTGCTGTTAATATAGGAATGTTGAGTCTAGGGTTTTGGGTAAAATGTCATTTATTCTTGCATTTTTGACATTATTTGTAGTTTTTGTTTTATTGAACATTATACATATACAGTATATTATTATTATGCTACAAAACTATATATATATATATATATATATATATATATATATATATATATATATTGTAAGACAGCAGGGAGGGGGTTAATTCCTCCCTGCATAAAGCATGTGCGTAAGTACATTTTGTATACAATATATATATATATATATATATATATATATATATATATATATATATATATATATATATATATATATATATATATATATTTGTATAACTTTTGAGGAGGCACTGCCTCCATTGCCTACTCTAATGAGCCTACACTGCTCTACAGTAGCTTGTAAGTTAAATATGTGGATATTCAAATCAACAAGCTGTGCTGTCCATGCTTACTTTACTTGTCACCATCAACAATGCTAGATATTAGTCAAATCATTTTTTTATTTTTTTTTACTTCACAGTACCTATTCCTTTTCATTATACTGTAGTTCAAGTACGACAATTTAACAACCTCCCTTGTCTGCATGGTCCTTAGGAGTCTGTCACTGCATAATTTGTCTAACACATGCTTAGCACCCGCTCGCTCACTCTATTCTCATTTAGGAATGCAAACAGAGTTGGTTTCACTACCCTGCACCACCCAGACCACTTTGTTTTTCTTCTGAGTGACATGATATGCTATTTAAAAACCATGATTAAAAATGCTTTTTTTACTCAACTTGTGTGATCATATTCAGAGAGTTTACATCTTCAAAGCAGGGCCAATAACATGATCAAACATGGTTAAATTGTGTTTTAAACTAAAATAAAAAAATACCCTTTTTAAGGAGTGCTGACTTGTTCAATTTTCATTTGATTCCAGTCTTATTTAAGTTTCAGCACCCATTGAAAACTTTATTAAAATTGAGTTGAGTGTGTTTCTTACGAACTTTTTATATTAAATTGTAATATGACCATAATAAAAACCTGATTGAAACGTAGATCAAAACAGTATTGTCTTTCAAGAGGAAAACAATATTTTACTGTATGCCAATGGCTTTTGAAATTAGACCCTGTATCTTTCTCAAAACCTTCAAATTGAAAGGACATTCAAAATATGACACTTTTACAAACAAAATGTTGGATTGTGTTCTGAGAATGTATTGATAGTAATGTAATATACAGTACATTATCATCTCACTGTCAACCCATTCGTCAGTTTTTTTCAAATATCTACAACTATTGCCAAACAGCATTGTAACATGATTTTGAATGGTTTGCATGTTAACCACGAAACAGGCAAGCTCACAGACCTCTTTTTGGCAGCTTGGCTCCTTCCACGGGCTTCATCCGCTAACACTCCCAGACTCCCTGCTGTTGGCTCAACCGAGCGATATAGCCTACAGTCTGTGCTTGCTTTGTTTTCAGTTTCTCTAGTTGTTTTCAATTTCTTTGTGTCGCTCTGAACTTCTGCTACTATATATATATATATATATATATATATATATATATATATATATATATATACAGTAAAATGAAAATGAGATGATATTTTCAAGAGACTTTTTCAAAAATGATCTGTAACCCTTTTTAAATGTGTGAAAAACAAATTATTAAAAGAGGACACCGTTTAGGGGTGCCATCTTCTTCAACAGTTATTTCAGGAGGTGAAACTTCCTCTCAGCTTCAAACCACTTTTCTGAGTGCAATGGTTTTTGCCAATAATGGGCTGCCAGAAACAGCCGAATACAACAAAGACTAAGGGAGCCTTACATTAGTACAAACAGTATCGGTGCAACAGAAGGCAGTATCAGCCACAGCTTGTAGGAGTTATATTGCATTATTTTAAATGCGTTTTGCAATCTTTACTGTTAATTATTTTCTCATTCAAGTCTGTGTTCACCTACTTCTTAAGGATTCTTTTTTATTTTCTGTTCCTCGATGAGTGTGTAATACAGTCATTTGATGTGCCTTCTGCCAGCTTATAAAATGTTTTAAATTAGAAGGGCGGATGTATTACTGTGGGCCTGTGGCGGTGTGATTAGAAATACAGGTATAAATAGAAGTTTAAATCATTTTAGTTTCCACTTGAGGGCATTGCAATAAAACATACTGTGACTTGTATGATTTGTTTGTGTAAGCATATGTACAACATATAAGAGTCCTGGTTCACCTCCATGAATAGCAAAGGATGTTGTTATGTGGTCGGGAATTACATACAAAATACAACGGTACCCCAAACCAGAAACGATAACTAAAATGATCATAAGGAAACATTTTAAAAATTCTGATTTAGGGTTTGACACTGGTCAGATTCATAAAAAAAGTCTAAATTAGATTAAATAGATCAGTTTGGCTAACTATACCTACTGCACTATTGCTCTAAAACATTTTACATGGAACAGTATTATAGTGTGAACATGGGAATAGCTATAACCAGTAAAGTACACATTTCAAGTACTTTATTTGTGATTGCAACCTGACATGCGCTACACTTCTAATTATATCTTAAAAGGCCCAAATTTGACTTCCCCTTTAAACACACTGCATCATATTATCTATATGTTTTGTTTACTTCCTTCAGTAACCAATAACAGCTCCCTAAGCTCCAAAATGGTGCAAACCCCTTACAAAAGTTTACCTTGGTTATTTTACAATGTTGTATGCTTCTCCCATTCTGGTGCTATGCATTTAACCTGCTTTGCCATGTTTTTTTTATTTATTTATTTACAGTACCATACTGTACTTCTTCTCTGTTCTTTTACAGTTCGGTATGCTTTACTGTTATAAACCCCTGGTAAACCACTGGAAAGGGGCCAGGCAAGCTGAAGGATGTATCTATTGGCCCAAATATTGAGCACCTGTCAAACAGCAATTACAGTACAAGATGCAAAACAGGCGAAGAAGAGAAAAAAAAGAGAACCAAGGTTCAAAAAGAGAGTCAATGTTGGCAACAGGATCTCTGTCAGACCAAGGAAATTGAAGAATTTATAGATTTGTTTTATCACAAATCTATATTACCATTATTCCAGAACATGACTTTTTTTGCATGGTCATCCCATTACTTCTTGTGGGGCAACCTGTCAGAAATTACATTCTTGGCAGTACCCTTGCTAAGTAATCAAACAATAACCATGTATCAGGCCATTTTTTTAATGAAATTGTGTCTGTAATAATGTATTTATATATATATATATATATATATATATATATATATATATATATATATATATATATATATATATATATATATATATTTATTTATTTATTTTTAAATAAGATGCATAGTTTATGAATAACCTTGAATATATGTCATTAAACAAAGTGCTACTGTACAGTACCAGCTATTCCCAATCGTATCTTGTTTAACTTTCATACGTCAGACCTTTATTGGGCTGACTGTTTGTTGTACATATATTCATGTATTCTAATTTATTTGTAAATGTTAAACTGTTGGTCAGAACGTATTTACACCACAAATGTAGAAGCATAGAAAATGTGCAAAGTTTTTACCCGCATTGAGTCTGACCTGACTCATCTGGTATTAGCATCAGAAAGACCTTCTGATGCTAAAACTGGAACAATGAATGTATTTTAAAAAAAATATATATTATTAATAACTCTTTTCTGTCACATATTCCAGATGACATAATCTGAATCCAGTTAATGTTGGGAACTGGGTGCCAAGTGTCTACCAGTATCACCAGATTTAGTGTGGAGGTGTACAGTTAGACCTGGTTGAACCAGATATTGCTCCCCTCTTATTGATTTCCAACAGATTAGAACATTTCACTAAGTGGGGATATGTGAAGAAAATGTTGCTGAAAGATACGTTTTCATGCTTCTAG
This sequence comes from Acipenser oxyrinchus oxyrinchus, assembly GCA_030684275.1. NCBI lineage: Eukaryota > Metazoa > Chordata > Actinopteri > Acipenseriformes > Acipenseridae > Acipenser > Acipenser oxyrinchus. The sequence continues at coordinate 24,019,805 of CM060247.1, read as the reverse complement.
TTGTGAACAGGATTGTTGTGGGACACTTGGAAAGCTGTTTTAAAGTGGATATTATATTAAATTGAATAAAGCCACTTAAATAACTGATTACATTACACCAGTCACTTCTTGCATGCAATGGATTTATCATGCAAAGCATCAGGGGTAATGAAAATGTGTTTTGTTTAAGGCAGGAGTTTGTCACAAAAAAAGAAACTGATTCAGATTTATTTGGCAGTGTCACTTACTAAAAATCCTGGCTGTAGGAAAACACCATGGTTGGTTTTCCAGCCTTTTCCAGCATCCCTTCGGTGGTTTATCTAGAAGTCTTAACACTGGTCTTGGATTTGCTTTATAGAGTGAGGTGCTTAGGTTCATAATCATAAGATAATATCATTAATATGATGTATCCTGTTGTTAAGGTTACTGCTGTATATCTTTTTTAAGCCTCCATATAAAATATGCAAAATAAAATACTATATTAATTTATACAGTAGTGACCAAATTACTAATTTACTATAGTACAATATTCCATATAGTGTTCTACAGTAAACAATCATGTTTTGGATAATACCTTCAAAAAGTATTTTATATTTCTACTAATTTTTTTTTTTATTCTTTTAAGAGTTTAATAAACTAAAGCAAAACTAAAACTTTGCGTTTACACCTACAACTTTTCAACAAAAATGAAAAACAGGCACCTCTGTTTATCTTTTTCTTTTTTCCTTTGTTTTTGTTATTTCTGTGTAAAGTATTCAAAAGATTTACCAACTGGCATAAATTTATATATATATATATATATATATATATATATTTTTTTTTTTTAAATCCTAACAATTTAAGAAAAACCAGACCTTCAGCGTGTAATCTGTTCATTATTATATTCTGAGTCACTGCTACAGATATATGCCAAGCCCATGTTCACGTTTCAGCTTCCAGCTTGATGGCTTTTGTAATGTATATCGACTTTTGGAGTCTTTTAGCATGACTGAGCATTGTTCTCCTTGTGTCCAGGGAGCAGGTTTGTGGTATTGTTTATGTAAATGAGTGCTGCTGGGCACACCCCACATAAAGCATTGAGTGTCTGCAGGACTGACGCCGACCCTAACAAATTCTCTGACCCCAGCAGATGGTGGTGCTGGGACTCTGCTGATCCATAACTAATAGCGTGTGCCATGATGTCACATTGTCTGAAACCGACTGCTGAGTCCCCAAAACTCCCCATTGCAACAGCTGTATGTATACAGTGCAAACAGCCCAACGGTCATTAACACACTCTTTCTTTAGTATTGCTTTCTTTTTTTATTCCTGAAATTACAGATCTCTACCTTGCCTATAAAACTAGTTAGTAGGGTAAGCAACTTTTATATAATTCGATATGTAGACATTTACAAATAGAGTAAGTTTTAAAAACCATAGTTGTATCAATTGATAGGTTTAACTCAACTATTTACTTGAGAAGTGTTTATAAACATTTTGCACTAATGATACTACTTGTAATTAATTTGTGTCAATTGAATAATCTGCACGTCTATTCATAAGGCAAGCACTACAACATGAAATAAATATGGCAATGCTAAATTAATAGGATACAGCTAGAGAGGAAATGTTCTGTTTATATATGGATATTAAATCTTGGGGTAATTGTCTGAATCGTTTTTTATCCTCCTGATGCCAAAATATAAACGTGCTTGTCAGATGTGTGATCCTTAGCCTACTCAGAGTGACTTATCAAAATGCAGTTCATAGGAAGTAGCCTGACAGTGTGGAACTGCTTGTAGTTTTAAGATTCTCACTTGCCAATTTGGAGAGGGTCTCCCCTGACATGCAATCACCAGACGAATATAATTTATATGTATTTTTCACGATTACTAGTAATGCAGCCATGGAATTCAACTGACTGTTCATACAACTGTAATTAAAAACAAATTAAATAAATCCACAAAACCAACATGTTTGTGGTGCCTTATTAGTAACCAGTAGGCCTACTAATTGATTGATAGTTTTACTGTACACATTCAGTGGCAATGGTCTCGTCTTCATAATAATAATAATAATAATAATAATAATAATAATAATAATAATAATAATAATAATAAAGTGTATGTGGCCAAATTTACAATACAGTTGCTACAATGCAAAATAAAAGAAAAACATTAAATGTAACATTATATATTTAGTTTTGAAAAATTAACCATTTTTTTAAGCATTTGCAGACACTTGGTAAATGTGCTGTTGTGTTTTTTTCTGGTTGGAATGATGTAACATATATTTTGCATTTTGAATAAAATATTACTGCTAGAAAGTACACCAGTCTTAAAGTGTTGCACTATGATAATGCAGAACACAATTCTAGAAAAGTCTAGAAAATGCTGGATTGTAGGTGAACATTCTTAGAGAGTATAAAAGGGCCCGGCATAGGATGATTGCTGTCATTACCAATAAGTCAATATGGGAAAAAGTAAAAAGCTATCTGAAGACCTTAGGCAGAAAATTAGTTCTTGTCATAAAGCTGGAGAAGGATACAAGAAGATTTCCAAGCATTTGAGTATCCCAGTTTCAACTATTGTTTCTATTATCAAGAAGTACAAGACTCATGATACTGTCACAACACTCCCTCTGTCTGGAAGAAAGAAGGTTCTTTCACTATGAACAAGTAGAAGAATTGTGAGGAAGGATATTAACAATGATAGATTGACTGCCAAAGATATTGAATTGGCTGCAAGTGGGACTGGGGTTTCCATTTCAACCATAGGTCGAATACTGCATGGTGAAGGTCTCAATGGTCGCAGGCCAAGGAAAAAGCCACTTAGGTAAACGTCACAGGGACAATCGCTTAAAGTTTTCAAAACGGCATTTGAATGATGGATATGAGTTCTGGTCAATGGTTTTTGGTCACGCTGATAGTTGTTACGTTTGGAGAAAGTCTAGTAAGGCGCTCAAAGAAAAGAGTACCATAACTATGGGGCTGTTTTTCCTCTAATGACACAGGACATTTAGTTCCAATACATGGTAAAATGGATTCCACAGCATAGCAAAAGATATTGGCCAATCATCTGAAACCCTCGGCTACAAAACTTGGTTAAAGCACAACTGGACTTTCCAACACAGCAACGATCCAAATCACACATCAAAATCTACTTCTGAATGGTTAAAGAAGAATAAAATCAAGGTTCTGGAATGGCCTAGTCAAAGTCCCGATCAAAATCCGATTGAGAATCTTTGGTATAAGTTGAAGAAGGCTGTGCACAAGAGAAGTCCTTGGAATTTGAATGAACTGGAACAATTTTGCGTTGAAGAATGGTCAAAAAATCACAAAAGAACCATGCCAAAAGCTCATTGACAAATAACCTAATTGTTTAAAAGAGGTTATTGATAAAGGTGCCTCAACTTTTGAATGATCATTTTTGGAGTTTTGCAAAAAAAAAAAAAAAATCTGAAATAAATAATTGTAGCCATCTATTTCATGTAACTCTTTTTCCTCATCCACAAAAGCAAAACGTTTGCTACAACAGATTTTTCCTATATATATATATATATATATATATATATATATATATATATATATATATATATATATATATATATATATATATATATATATGCACTTCCTTTTCTGCATTCACACTAAATAGCAAAACCCTCGTCCTTAACAGCAGTGATATCTGCACCACTTGAGATCATGTGAATACCTGCACTTTAGCAAGTACTGTTGCTCTCCATTCAGTATCTCCCTGATCTACATACTTCCTGATCTCTTTGTTTCCTCATGTGACTGTTTGTAACACTGTGCACTATTAAACATCCCTTGTGTACTTAGACAATTGCCGCCCCGCCCACAGGTAAACTGGCTCAAGTGTGAGGTATTGTATTCAGTGCTCTTGAAAGATTAGGCAATGTACAGGAAACTATCTCTCCAGTCAAACTACATTTCCTCCACACTGATTTGGCAACGTGCCACAGCCCCGACCTGAAGCATGCAAGAGAAATGTTGACCTTGTGTGTTCATGAAATACAGTACTCGGTCTAACTGCACCTCCCGCTCCCAGGGGCATTGCGTTATCACAGCAAAGAATGCAAAGCCAGTTCTTGTCCAAAAACAATACATTTTTGTTATTTTTTAAATTGTATGTGATAAATCACGTTCTCTCTTCAACTGTGGAGAAAAATGTATCATACATGTTTTGTAAAAAGGTAAACAACAACTTTGCTTTATGCCTAAACTTGGACTGTACAATGACAGAACTTTCACTCAGCATCCTTCAAATAAATAAAAACATCAGTTTTCATACCTACTGTATGCTTGATTCCATTATTGCCTCCTGAAGATGGAGGAAGCTGAAATGTTCTTGTTTTTCAATGTAATTGTTTTACATAGTGTTTTTCTGCTTATTAATTACTTCTAATATGGAAATATATGATATGTGACAATATTATGTTGCCGATTGGTTATAACTAGGATATCATATTCAAAATTATTGTAAAATAATTATTTATTTAGCTTGCCTTTGAGTGTATATTCTGGATATTATTTGTGTCTTTACCCTGTGTGGTCCAGTGGTTAAAGAAAAGGGCTTGTAACCAGGAGGTCCCCGGTTCAAATCCCACCTCAGACACTGACACATTGTGTGACCCTGAGCAAGTCACTTAACCTCCTTGTGCTCCGTCTTTCAGGTGAGACGTATTTGTAAGTGACTCTGCAGCTGATGCATAGTTCACACACCCTAGTCTCTGTAAGTCTGCATTCTCCTTGGATAAAGGCGTCTGCTAAATAAACAAATAATAATAACTCACTGAACAGGAGCAAGGGCTGCGAGGAGTAAGCCCTGGGACTTGAAATAGGAATTATGTGCTTGTGCTTTAGGAAGATGACGCCCCCCAAGGCTGGGAAGCAAGCATTACTTCCCCCAAGGGGATAAGTAAGAGAAGGATAGAGGATACATTTGAAAAGACTAGAAGTCGCCCCGACTAACAAGGAACCTCCTACACTTCGGGAGATCGGCACGGCCAGACCTCCGAGACAGAGCCTCGCGGGGCAACAGGAATTCTGAAAGAGAGAAGAAAATGAACATGCTAGAGAGGAAAACTGGCATAGATGAAAGCAAGGTTTTATTAAATTATACAGTTTTGCCCCCTGGCTCAGGGAGATGCCGCCCTCTCAGAGGTGAGACCGAAGCAATCAGCCTCCAAGGCTGGGGAACATGTATGCTGCTCCCAGGAGGAACCTTGAATGATAGAGCGATTGTTAAGTTAGAATTTGGCCGGGGCTCCCCTCTGGCTCTTGAAGAACCTTCCTCTCGGAGGTCAAGGCCAGCTAGGCTGGGCCTAAGGTTGGGCAGTGAAAATCTGCACATCTGCGCCACCAATGCAAAAACATTTAACAAAAAAAGGTTAGTAAAAAAACACAGGTTAATTAGTGACTGTCAATACTAGAGGATATTTTAAAATTATAATTAAGGACTAAGGAAAAACCCCTTTTGTGCCCCCCACTCTGGGAACTTTTGTGCCCCCCCACTCTTGGCCGAACTGATATAAGAGAGAGGCTGATATCTGATGAGATACTACTTAATGTTTACTTTGGCTGCTGAGGTTGTTGCACCTATACAAAGGAATGGGGATGGAGAATAGTTTCGAGAGTTCCCAGGGGGAGGTGCAGCTTGTCTTTTGTGTGAATGGGGAACGATAGAATGACTTTCTGGTTGAAGGGAGATGGGGATACCTGATTTTGTTTGCAGAAGGTAGTGAAGGAGGACCAGCAAGTTGCATAAGGGGAGCAAGTGGATGGAGCGAGGCAGAAGGCAGACTGGCTGCTTGTGTCGGAGGAGAGAGAATGTAATAAGAGCAAGTGCAGCGGCCGTGTAAACTTCAGCGGACGTGAGGCAGAATAAACAGGTGTAACTGCAGGGAGGCGGTTCCTAAAGGGAAGAGAGAATGCATCCAGATAAACAGCTTGTTGCTAAATTCAGAGACGACTTTTTTTTTTTGAGAACTCCCTCATACACACCCAGTGACAAGCAATTGTCAGTGCCACTTAAATGCCTGTCTTAAATTTTAAAACCAAACAAAATGAATATCAATACAAAACTGTCTGCTGAGCACATATTGACTGACTATGAAATCAATATTACAGCGGCTGATAATATCCTGCTCCAGTAATGTCTCATATCAAAAGAGGCACCGTATATGCATGTACATACTAACAGCACAAAAGGTGGGGATATTATGTTTTAAAAGCCCCCAAATTTAGATTTTTTTGTTACTTGAGGGTAGCTGTTATTTATTTCATGCTAATATTTATCTTCACCAAGATAAAATGAGATTGTAGTGGTGGGGACCAACCAACACTGTAATATATGAGCCTTCAGCGCTTTTCCTCCACCAGGTCATTTGAATTTCGGAATGGCCCGGTGTTGATGGCTGGCACACACAATGGTGGTGATGCTGGCTACAGGGATTAACCAAAGTGTGGCCTCCCTAATGCCTCAGCATGGCAACTGTATGGAATGGGCTGGGTGGGGCATTTCGCAGGGGTCATCAGGTGGGCACCTCCCTTCCGGTGTTTCATCGACTAACCCATGATACCTTGAGAAGGCTCAACAGTGATGCTGGCATCCCAGCATGACTCCTCTCCATCCCCCACCCAGCACAGTCCAGTTTACTTACCTTAGCCATCCATTCCTTTTCATTGATGTTAACTTCCTCCATCACCTCTCTTTTGAGGTCCCCACAGTCTCTTTCCTCCTCAATCAGAGCCTGTTGCTATTTCTCTCTACCCCCTCGGATAGCCTTCACTATGTGCTTCAATTGCTATCCGCTGAATCCAATATCTCTGAGAAGCTGGGTCACCAGGAGAATAAGGTCTGCTGAGATTGACCACAGGACAGTGTCAGGTCGAAGGGTAGTTGTAGCAATCAGAGGTGGGAAAATAAGGCACTGGCCAATATCTGCCTGTATTCTCCGATCTCCAGCAGCCTCCAATTGTTGGAGGCGAAGCTTAGTTTTAATAACCATTCCTGTTTGTTGCTCTCCTGGACAGAGGAATTCTGTTCTCTGCGTGCCAGCTATTACTGATATTGGCAGTGTGCTGTTGATCTTATTGCACTTTTCTTCCAGTGCTAATGCCAAGCATCGCAGCACCTGGTCATGACGCCAAGTGAAGAAACCCTGACTCAGAGCCACTTTACATCCTGTATAAATGTGCTTCAGGGTTGCCGGTGATGAAAACAAAGGACATGCAAGGTTTTCTCCTATCCACACATTCATGTTCTGCAGTGATGGAAGAACATCATATGTGGACTAGGAAGCTGATCCTCCTCAGTTCTGTTGTCTACAGGTCTTGCTTGTTCCACATTTTCCTGATTTTGCAAAAGAAACAATAAAGAAACATTCTCCTGTGTAAATGAGTATTTGATATATCAAAGATGCAAGTGTTTTAAAGTTGCTAGAGGCACTGCTACAGCAAAAAACAAAGATCAGTCTTAGACTTATGTGTCAAAACTGCAGAACCACAGTGTTTTTTTTAAGGCAATGCTGATTACATCTGTAGAAATTAAAGAAGGAAAGCAATGTGCCATTTTGAGAGTACAAGAATACACCTCCATCATATCCAAGTGTAGAAACAACACACTCCTTCCAGCAATGGTGCTTTGAAATAATAGGTTTCATCAGACCATTATCAGCAAGGAAACATACATATTTGCACAAACAAAATCACACTGTTTACACTTTTTGATAACAGTAATGTATTTGTATTACAGAGCAATATGGCATGGTGTGGTAAGGATGGCTGATGGGTGACATCAGACCAGGAAATACAGAGACACAGTGCTGTGAGTGAATGCGTTGGTGTGTGGATTTATTATAACACAAAATGATTAAACAAAACAAAACACTTTAAACAAGTAGCACGCTAGTGATAAATTAGTAATAAATTAATCATCTGGAGACGGTCACATTCTGCACCGGTATAGCTGGATGGGGAATTTTAACTCTATCCATGCTGTAAAACAACAATAATAAACATCATGTTTTTACACACTAAACAATACATTTTAAATCATAAAACAACAAATACCATACAAAATAACACAATGGAATGATTTGAGTGCTCCACAATCTGAGCTTCCTTCGGAACGCATTCACTGATCCAATTAGCTGTGTCAAAGTTATGTCCTTCCCTTGAAGCTCAAGGTTCACGGTGTTCAGTTTAGAAGTCGAATCAGTAAGAAACACTAAATCGGTGAGCCACTGTTGATCACTGAGCTCTTGGTTGTGTTCATTTTTTTCTTCCAAAAACGTTTTCATTTCAAGTAGTTTCTGAAAACGCTCCAAAACTTTTCCCTTGCTGAGCCATCTCACTTCTGAATTCAAAATAAGGTCACTATACTGTGCATCAAGTTCAGACAGCAGTGTCTTGAACAGTCTGTGTTTCAGTGCCCTGGCTCGGATTGAATTGGCACTCTTTACAACTACGCTCATGACATGCTGAAAATTGAGTACTTTTGCGACAAAGCCTGCAGATGGATGATGCAGTGATAGTTAAAAAAATCGGGAAAATCAGGGTCGTTTTTGCACATAGCAATGAAGCCGATCTTCTTTCCTTGCATTGCCGGTGCACCATCAGTTGTCATTGACACAAGTTTTTGCAGAGGGGCATTGATCTCCTGTAAAGAATGCTTAAAAGCCCGATAACTATCTTCACTGCATGTTTTGCCTGTCAATGGTACAACAGCCAGTATGTCCTCTTTCACACTACAATCCTCAAAAACTGCCCTGAGAAAAATGCATAACTGAGCCGTGTCTCATACATCTGTTGATTTGTCAACTTGTAGGCTGAAAAATTCGCAGCGCATTAAATCATGTTTTAGCATGCAGGTCACATTTTTTGACATTGCTTCAGTCCTCCTTGTTACCGAATTTCCAGAGAGCTGAATATCTTTAATTGCAGACACAATTTCCGAATGGTTTTTAAAGTCTTGAAACAAGGTTTCAGAAGCCGCAAGCATGGCTTCTTTGATGAAAAAATCTTCTTCCCACTCTTCTTTAAAGTTGTATGTGTACGTTCTTGCTCTCTTTTGTGGGGGACCTGTGTCACATTCAGCCATTATTAAAATGTAAAGCTCTCTGTACTTCTCTTTCGCGCGCAAGGAAATACAGTTCAGAAACCGAAGCCCCGTTGTCATGGGAACGTGACGTAACACATTTCTAATGCGGATTGGATAAATTGCCTGCCACTCAACTGGTACTGTGTAATGGGTGGGAGGTCGGTAGAGATTATCATTATGTTTTGTTTTTTTTACCGTAATGAGATTTTATTTTTTTTTGAGATCGGAATTAAAAAAAAACATACACGGTATATTATTTACAGGGGCTGCGGGCAAAACTGTAGGGTCTGGGGGGCAACATGTTGCCCGGGAGCCACGGGTTGGGGATCCCTGATATATATCATATAGGCCATTCCAAAACCTTGATTTTATTCTTCATTAACCATTCTGAAGTAGATTTTGATGTGTGCTTTGGATCGTTGTTGTGTTGGAATGTCCAGTTGCGCTTTAAACCAAGTTTTCTAGCGGAGGGTTTCAGATGATTGACAAGTATCTTTTGGTATGCTATGGAATACATTTTACCATGTATTGGAACTAAATGTCCTGTGCCATTAGAGGAAAAACAGCCCCACAGAATGATATTACCGCCTCCATGCTTGACAGTAGGTATCGTGTTCTTTTCTTTGTACGCCTCACCAGACTTTCTCCAAATGTAACGACTATCAGCGTGACCAAATAGCTCGATTTTTGTTTCTTCACTCCACAAAACCTCTGACCAGAACTCATATCCATCATTCAAATGCCGTTTTGCAAACTTTAAGCGATTGTCTTTGTGACGTTTTCATAAGAGTGGCTTTTTCCTTGGCCTGCGACCATTGAGACCTTCACCATGCAATACTCAACATATGGTTGAAATTGAAACCCCAGGCCCACCTGCAGCCAATTCACTTTGAATATCTTTGGCAGTCAATCTTGGATTGTTATTAACCTTCCTCACAATTCTTCTACTTGTTCTTAGTGAAAGAACCTTTCTTCCAGACCGAGGGAGCATTGTGACAGTACCATGAGTCTAGTACTTCTTGATAATATAAACAATAGCTGAAATTGGGATACTCAAATGCTTGGAAATCTTCTTGTATCCTTCTCCAGCTTTATGACAATAAATTATTTTCTGCCTAAGATCTTCAGATAGCTCTTTACTTTTTCCCCATATTAACTTATTGGTAATGACAGCAGTCATCCTATGCCTAACCCATTTATACTCTCTAAGAATGTTCACCTACAATCCAGCATTTTCTAGACTTTTCTAGAAATAGGTTTTGCATTATCATATTGAAATTTCTAGCACCTTGTAGACTGCTATCATAGCATCAAACGGTATGAATTCTTTTGAATTAGCATTTTATGAGTTTTGCAAAAAAGTTGCTGAAATAAATAATTGTCTATTTCTTGTAACTTTTTTTCCTCATCCACCAAAGCAAAACTTTTGCTACAAAAGATTTTTCCTACAATTATTTGTTTTCAAGAAATTTCTAGAACTTATAAATTTCCATTGGGGTATATAAACTTTTGACTACAACTGTATATATATATATATATATATATATATATATATATATATATATATATATATATATATATATATATATATACTGAGCATCAAAAGAAGCATATCACTTCTATTTGGATAAAATTCACTAGATGTGATCGAAAAATAACAAACTCTGTCTGAGAGCAGGTGCAGTGTCTTTTTATTATGCTGATTAACAATTGACATCACGAAGATGCTGCAAAATGATCTGTCGATCTTGGGCAGGTGTTGTGATTCTTGGTCTCCCAGTTCGTGGGCCTGTCATTGACAGAGTCTGGTTATAACGTCTTGCCAGGTTTCAAATTGAAATTGCTGGCTGTGAGCACCCAAGATGGCGAGCCACAGTACACTGCCCTAGTCCAACCTTCAACATGCCGATTGCACGAAGGCGCTGCTCTCTTGACAGACGCGGCATATTGTTTTTTTTTCTGTGAAACCTGGAGAGATGGAGGAAGTGCTCCATTTCTGGAAGATGAATGTTTTATGTTACTTTTGAGTTCATCAGTGATCTTCAAAATATGCTCACATCTAAATCTAAAACGGGCATAAAAAGGTCAATATCATCGTAATTGTCAAGAGGATGTATGCGGTCTCGCAAAACACGCTGATGCCGAAAACTTCGAACACAGTCATCTTGGAATGTGATTCTGCGAACAGCTTACACCTACCCGAAGCTATGCAAAAAATTTAAGTAACAACTAAGCCTTATGTTATAACTATCTTACCTGGTGCAACCCGTGTAAATTTAGTAATGTGTAAAACCAAAGTTAGTAAAGACTTACGCTATAACTAATCTAAGTAAGAGCTACGCGCAGCTGGTGCAACCCAGCCCAAACACAAGTAAAATATATTGTTATTTCAGATTAAAATCCCCTAAATGAATCCCTCTGCTATGGTCCGAAGGATCCTAGTTACACACACGGTGGTCCTCAGTGTTGGTTCAGACACACAGTTATGAGGCTTTCAGCATGTAAACAAAGCAGAGAACAAATGACTGGCTTTTCCAGACCCTTTTTAAAGGCATGTAGTACGGGTTAATTGATAATTAATTATTCAATTAACACCTGACTACCTGCTGCACATAAAGGTTCAATTAGGTAGGGAGGAAAGTCTAACCTCCCAGCCCTGCCATATCTAGCACACACTTTATTTGTAAAATTAAACACATTTTATTTACAATCAAAACCAAAACATATTTTCTTTATAAACCACACCAAAAATACATTTACAGGGGCAGGCATCAGCCCTGCCACAGACATTTTACGTTACTGTAATAAATAACATGTTGCTACTTAAGGTTGCTTAGAAAATGTAGATAAACTGGCCAAAGGCAAATTAAAACACTGCAAGTTCAGATCAAGAAAGCAAACAGACTGCAGGGACAGTGTTCTCGAAATGGCCAAAACAAAACCTGCACCCAACCGTCTGTCATTTGGCAACTCCTGATACTAATATTTAAGTGAGGTTTAAAAAAAATCTCTGTTGAAATGGAATTACAATTTTAGCGTTTTTTGTAATTGTAATAAGATTAATAAAAGCCAGGGTGCAACTGGCATGTGCTAGTATTAAGGTAGTAGCAGATGAACAGAGGAGCACTTCCTCCATCAGATGAACAGCCAGCTACTGTCAGATCTAATATGTCTGGTTGTGCTCCAACAATAGACAAATTCTCATCCTACTGCTTCCTGTTCCCAGAAAGGATTGTATTTTTTTTTTTTTTTTGCCCATGATTTCAGGATCTTTCTCTTGGGGGATCTGAGGAATCTCTGTTATTAATCACTCAAAATATCTACTTTAGTTGCTCAATTTGTCTGTGAAAAAAACAACAATCCTACTGGTGGATTCTTGACAGAGCAGGGGGAGGGGTCTGTGTCTGTGTGTGGTCTTACTCTGAATCTGATTCTATGTGTTATTGTGTCAGTTATGGCAGAGATCCTCTATTATTTGACAAAACACTGTTTCTTTATGCTAAAACTTTATGCAAAACTATCCAATTGGGTGGAAAACTGCCCAGTGGCAGCACTGGACCCAGGCACGCTTTGACTTTCAGCTGTGATTTGCTCCTAGCCATGCATATGACAATTCTTACTGCACAGTCATGTGATCTTGTTCAGCCAATTTATCCAAGCCATTTTATAAGATTCTTTAAAGCACTAAATGGCTGGAGATTTTCACAGTTAATGTTTTTACTAATCATTGTGACAAGTGAAAAGTGAAAAGCATCTAATTACTTAAAGTAAATGTTCATAATTACTTTTTAACAGGGTGAATTTGAACCATAACATGCACTTCAGCCATACATTATATTTATAATCAATACCATATATACCCATTTAAACTGTTTACATCTTTTTTTTTTTTTAAATGAATGTACTGCATAACATAGATGAGAACTGCTGTTGTAACTAGATGGAATCTTTTGCATCAAAAACAGTATCAGTGAAGGTTACATTTTCCTCACCCTTGCCATAGTCTTCACATTAAGTACAAACTATTCATCAATAATATAAATACCTTAGACCTTTATTTAAAAAAAATCATATTTGCATTTAAATAAGTGTTTAAACAGAGCAACCTACTGATAATTTAGTACAAAATCACCTGATGCCTCGGCCTACTTTGAATCTTTACTGTTAGCATTGCAAATGTCAGTCTCAGAAATCTATAAATGACATAAAAAGATGAAGCATTCCCTCTTTGTGACATAAGAGGGGGTAATAAATGGGCAGTCAGCCAATCACATCTTGACCCAAAATCTGTCATTCTACTGGCAGAATTGAGAACTGCCAGTATAAATGACTTATATAGCTGAGGGATATGAAATCTGAGACTTTATGTGACAGGTTCAACATGCTTTAAATGAGAAACCATCTCACTACTTTATCCATGTCCTGTTGGTTTAGTTTGCAGGTGGTGCTAAAATCCTTTTGAAAATGAACTATGTGTGTGTGTGTGTCTGTGCTCACAGGTTCACCACCAGGAAGCGTTCATGGCGAGCTAGAGACGAGCCCACAGGTGATTCAAATAACACCCAGATAGACCTGTGGTCAGCTCAGTTGCCTGCCATGACGTCAAGGAGTTAACAGGCGACCGGGCTACAGGAGTGGTTAGAAAGGGGATCAGGTTTATTATACTGTTCAGTATAATTAGCCTCAATTGGCCCACACCTGTAGCCTGTAACCATCCAATTCCTGGTGGTAATCAGGAACTCTTTAAAAGAGAGTCGGCAGGCAGGCAGCGCTGTCTTCCGCCTGATGAACAGCTTGGGCTTATTTACACCCAGAACTGAAAGGACTAAACAGAGAGAAGTTGGTGCTGCCTTTGCGTCCGATACTTTCTTTCCTGTGCCGGTGCTGTTGGAATTATATACAGAGACGTGGAGATGGACAGCTCTTGCTTTTCCCCAGCCTAGGGGACTAAAACAACCCGTGGCTGGAGGACCTTCGGAAGCCGCTAACAAGCTGGTGGAACCAGGGGAAAATGTACTTATTCACCGACTGGACGCGGTTAATCGCCAGTTTAGACTGTGTTTTTTGTATCTTGTTTTATGAATCCTGTTTGAACTGTTTATTTTCTTTTGACACCGTCTCTGTTTAAAAAGCGAGTAAGATTTTCATTTTTGGAGTTTAATAAAAACTTGGATTATATTGGAATCTACTGTGTGCTTCATCTGTGTGCACCCACACGCTCACACACACAGTTGCAGACAAAAGTATTTGGGCAGTTAAAAAAAAAAAAAAAAAAAAAAAACACACAGGAAGTGATTTCTATAATTTCTAATTGTTCTATTGAAAGATATAAATTAGAGATTCAGCTTTATAATAAAACAAAAACATATTACAGAACAGGCATAAAATGAAAAATAACATGCAAAAACGAATTTCATACTTTGACAAAAGTATTTAGGCAATCAACATATTTCGTGTGAAACCCATTCATTGCTAATTATAACAATTATCATGATTGAAAACCAACACCTGATGATAATTATAGAAAAAATAAATACATAACCTGAAGTGCTGAAAAATAAATTGGAAATCTGTGATTCAAAAAAGTAACAAAAATGGTTAAAACTAAAGAGCACAACAACAATCTCAAAATGGCAGTGTCACGGATAGACTTTGTGGTGATGTCAAACTAGGAAGTAGCCAGACACAGTACTGAGTGAAGCGCTAATGTGCGGTTTATTATAAATAGTGCTGGGGCGAGCACCGGATTTTTATGTTTGGATATTTGCACATAATTTAAATATTCGTTCGGATATTCGTTCATTTTTGAAAAAGTATTAAAAGCCATTATATTGCTCTGAATGCAGGCAGAGACAGCATAGTAGCAGGAGCAGGGGGGTGGCCATGGCCCCTGTGTGTGTGCCTTTTTTTTACAGCAAGACCTTACGATGTGTAAAATTCAAAAATATCCCAGGAGTAAAGAATAAGTTGTGTAGGACTTACTTTACCCCAGTGAATTAACTACAAACCAAAGGATGCCAAATAGTTCAAGTTAAACGTTGTTTTGTTTATTCACAAAATAAATAGTACATCGTTTACACCGCATTTAATTTTTTAATTTTTTTTTTTCATTCCTTTCCATTGCCGTTTCTTCACAGTAAACAGTGGCCCTGGCGGTGGAGGTGGGTGTGGCAAGCAGTCTTCCTTCTGCGCTGGAGACAGCGATGGGGACAGCAAGTAATCGTCCCCTGCTGGTGGAGGCGGGAACAGCAGGTAACCTTCCCCTGCTGGTGGCAACGGGAACAGCAGGCAATCTCCCTCTGCTGGTGGATACTTGGGCTCTGGACCTGTGGGCTTCCTCTTCTTGGGCTGTGGATGCACCGGCTCCCCCCTCTTGGGCTGTGGATGCACTGCTCCACCCCTTGGGCTGTGGACGCTTGGGCTCCTCCCACTCGGGCGCTGGACGCACGGGCTCCTCCCACTTGGACACTGGACGCTCGAGCTCCTCCCACTCGGGCGCTGGACGCACAGGCTCCTCCCACTCGGACACTGGACGCTCGAGCTCCTCCCACTCGGGCGCTGGACGCACAGGCTCCTCCCACTCGGACACTGGACGCTCGAGCTCCTCCCACTCGGGCGCTGGACGCACAGGCTCCTCCCACTCAGGTGCTGGACGCTCGGGCTCCTCCCACTCAGGCGCTGGACGCTCGGGCTCCTCCCACTCCATGTCCGTATCCATGTTCTCATACACCTCCAGGCAGCTGTTGTACCACTCCTCTTCTGGGAGGGGGCAGTTGAGAGGGGAATGCCCCCTGCTCTCCGCAGATGGGGCACCAGCAGTTGCCCGTGACAGCACTGAGAATAGCGTCACAGCTGCTCTCCCTTTTAGCGGCTGCAGCTGGTACTTCCCGCTTTCTCTGGCTTCTCCGGGGTGCCTGGTCCTGGCTCACTCGGGTAGCCAACTCCTCTCCCTGGTATTGGGTGGGGCAGATGGCCACCATGTGCCCGAAATCACCACAACCAGGGCACCACTCGTCTACAATGTAGACCTGGATGACGTCAGGCCAGGAAGAAGCACACAAAACAAATGCAGGACTGTGGGGCAAAACTGCGCTCGTATTTTTACTGGTTACCTCTACTGGTTACCTTGGTCCATTTTGAGGTTTCTCCTCTAATCAGTACTTTCTGTTTTCTACATGTTAACCACTCCCTAATCCATGTGCATGCATTTCCTTGAATCCCTACTGCATTTAGTTTGAGGATTAATCTTTTATGCAGGACTTTGTCAAAAGCTTTCTGGAAATCTAAATAAACCATGTCGTATGCGTTGCAATTATCCATTGTCGATGTTGCACCTCAAAAAAATCAAGCAGGTTAGTTAGACACGATCTCCCTTTCCTAAAACCATGCTGACTGTCTCCCAGGATACTGTTACCATATAGGTAATTTTCCATTTTGGATCTTATTATAGTTTCCATAAGTTTACATATAATAGAATTCAGGCTTATTGGTCTGTAGTTACCTGTGGATCGGTATTACGTTTGCAATTTTCCAGTCTGTCGGTACAACCCCTGTGTCAAGAGACTGTTGCATGATCTTGGTTAGCGGTTTGTAAATAACTTCTTTCATTTCTTTGAGTACTATTGGGAGGATCTCATCCGGCCCAGGGGATTTGTTTATTTTAAGAGCTCCTAGTCCCTTTAACACTTCTGCCTCTGTTATGCTAAAGTTATTTAAAACTGGATAGGAACAGGTCGACACGTGGGGCATGTTGTCCGTATCCTCCTTTGTAAAAACTTGTGAAAAGTAATCATTTAATATATTTGCTATTTTTTTTCTTCGTCTGTGATTTTGCCATTTAACCTCCTCTTTGAATGTTCTCTTGCTGTTATAGTATTGGAAAAACATTCTGGAATTGGTTTTAGCCCCCTTAGCAATGTTCATTTCTATCTCTTTGACTTTCTAACTTCCTTTTTGACTTGCGTTTGCAGTTCCAAGTACTCTTTCTGTGTACTTTGTTTTTGGTCCCTTTTAAATGCTCTGTAAACTGCCTTTTTTCGCTGATTTTTTTTTTTTTAATTGATCTATTAAACCATTTTGGCCATTTTGTTTTAGATTTAGATTTGTTTACTTTTAACAGCCATCCTTTTTCTGTGGATGTTTTCTCTATTTTACGATGTAGCAGCTGCAGACAGTAGAGACAGCTGCACCCGTTTACCAAAGGGTCATGCGTGATAGCATAAAGGGGACGGAGAATCGCAAATTTTTTCCTTCGCTTGGTTCAGGAAACAAGGAACTGGAAGGACCGGGAGAAACCCCTTTAAAAGAGTTTGTGAGTGTTTTGTTTGTTTTTGTGAATTCAGTAGACGGCTAACACGTCTCCGGAGCTGTCGCCTTGGGCCAGCACTACCCGGAGCAACACTACACCAGTCACTGTTTAATTGTTATCACCCACCACAATCATTATTGCACGCACTCAGGACTGGTGACCATGTTAGTATATTGTGGGATGGATATTCGTGTTTATTATTTGGGACTGTAACCCTGTTGTTATTTACTCCGTGCACTACATGTTGCTGTATATTGCCGGGGATTATTATTTGGTCACCAGACCTGGATACAATTAAAAACTGTTCCAAACTGGATTATAACTCTCTATACCGTTCCTCGTGATATATATATATATACACATACAGTGCCATCAAAAAGTATTTGCCCCGTCTGATTTTCTGCATTTTTGCATATTTTTGACGCTGAATGTTATCAGATTTTCAACCAAAACCTAATATTAGATAAAAGGGACCGTGAGTGAACAAATAACACAACAATGTGATACATATTTCATTTATTTATTAAAAAAAGTTATCCAACACCCAATGCCCCCATGTGAAAAAGTGATCACCCCCTTAGTCTCAATAACTGGTTACGCCACCTTTAGCAGCAATAACTGCAACCAAACGCTTCCTGTAGTTATTGATTAGTCTCTCACAGAGCCGTGGAGGAATTTTGGCCCACTCCTCTATGCAGAACTGCTTCAACTCAGTGACATTTGTGTGTTTTCAAGCATGAACTGCTCGTTTCAGGTCCTGCCACAACATCTCAATGGGGTTTGGGTCTGGACGTTGACAAGGCCATTCCAAAACTTTAAATTTCTTGTTCTTCAACCATTCTGATGTAGACTTGCTTGTCTTTCGGATCATTGTCTTGCTGCATGACCCAGCTGCGCTTCAGCTTCAGCTCACGGACGGATGGCCTGACATTCTCCTGTAGAATTCTCTGATACAGAGCAGAATTCATGGTTCCTTCAATGAGAGCAAGGCGTCCAGGTCCTGATGCAGCAAAGCATCCCCAAACCATGACACTACCACCACCATGCTTGACCGTTGGTATGAGGTTCTTACTGTGGAATGCAGTGTTTGGTTTTCACCAGACATAACGGGGCCCATGTCGGCCAAAAAGTTCCACTTTTGACTGATCTGTCCATAGAACATTGTTCCAGAACTCTTGAGGATCATCCAGGTGCTTTTTGGCAAACTTGAGACAAGCATTCATGTTCTTCTTAGTGAGCAATGGTTTCCGCCTTGCTACTCTGCCATGAATCCCATTTTTGCCCAGTGTCTTTCTGATGGTGGAGTCATGAACACTGACCTTAGCCGAGGCGAGAGAGGCCTGCAGATCCCTGGATGTTGTTCAAGGGTTCTTTGTGACTTCCTGGACAATTTTACGCCATGCTCTTGGAGAGATTTTGGCAGGACGGCCACTCCTGGGAAGATTCACTAATGTCCCAAACTTTCTCCATTTGGACAATATGGCTCTGACTCTGGTTCGGTGGAGCCCCAGAGCCTTAGAAATGGCTTTGTAACCCTTTCCAGACTGATAGGCATCAACAACTTTTTCCGGAGGTCTTCAGGAATTTCTTTTGTTCGTGGCATGATGTGCCTCTAGAACCTGTGTGCTGACAACTTCACTCTGATGGTAAGGGCCAAAGTTAGTCAGATTTATATTGGGCAGGGCTGACCCAAATCAGGTCTGGTTGTTAACCAAAGTACTCAAACAGCTGACCCAAATTATCCCTTTAATTGGGTTGAGTTAACTGGGGGGGGGGGGGCAATAACTTTTTCACACCTGAAGATTGCATCTTTTATTACCTTGCACAACAAACAAATGAAAGAAGCACCAAACTTTGGTGTCATTTTTCTCTCAGACTCCCTCTATATACTACTACAACCCACAAAAAATCTGACCAAATATAATGTGAAAAATGTGCAAAAATGCAGAAAATCAGACAGGGGCAAATACTTTTTCACGGCACTGTGTGTATATATATATATATATATATATATATATATATATATATATATATATATATATTTTTACAGGTGCACTCCACTTATAACGAATCCTGTTAGAATGGAGTTCTGTTTACAACGTATTGAGGAAGCATATCCCTGCCAAACATGTTCGCTGTTTTCCAGTGTAAAAAAACAATTATCAACCACAGGGAATTTGGTTAAAAGAGGTGGGATGCCAGTATTTTTATTCTTTGTGCAGTGTCCTTGCGCAGAAGACATGGCACGGTTTCAAACAAAACAAACTCAAGTTTTCAAAACAAAACAAAACCTAGTTACACACATAACTCTCTAACTAAACCCGTTTAGCCTTATCTGTCCGTCAGACAGCTAAGCTGTTTACTGACTTTTACTGATTTTTTATCAAATTCACACACTTCCTGTATGCACAACAGAAACTGAGTTTCTTTGTCTCCTATTCTCCTCCTCCTCTTTCTCTCTCTGATTCTCTTTTCCCTCTCCACTTTTAAAGCACCCTTAATTGATCTCAGTGTAGCCTAGCACGTGGCTGATTAACCTGTGCTACAGGCTCTGGGAAACGTAGTTCCTTTTCCTCCTCTGGTACCTGTAAGAACTAAATTGGGTACAAACTGTGAATAATTCTGAGTCCCACATACTTCCCTTCAATTATTAAATTTATTACATTTATTTGATCAGTTTCTTAAAATTTAACCTTTAAAGCCACACTCTCCCGTTTGCAGCCAACTACTTATTAGCAAAATAAGTAGGTGAAAGATGAGGCTAACTGCACCAAACCTGGAAATCACTTTCCTTTGAAGTTCACCACAGCAAAGTACATCTAATATTAAAGGAAGCACAGGCACAATAACAAAGCAAACCAAACGTTTCCTTAAGTTTAAAAAAAAAAAAAATCTTAACATTTTTATTTTTTTTCACAATTTAGCAATGAATATAGTTTACAATTATGTTTTCAAAACTAACAAGGAATAAAGTTCAATTATATCTGCTATACAAAAAAACTTTTTTACATTTTATTCAGTGGTAAAGTGACCACAGTTATAGTATTTTTTATTATTTGGTACTTTTTAAAAGCTGCTTGGAGAAATGTTATTAAAATAACAAATAAATAGTTGAATAATTAAAGACACCAGATATGACACAACTCAATTTTTTAGAGCTTTATAGGAATACATCTAGAGTTCCCCTAGATTGCATTAATTGCAGGAAAACAGTGGATCGTGGGTGATGAAATCCTGGTTGATTCCCTGGTTCTGTAAAATGCTCTAAAAATCCCTCTGTAGCATATCCTGGCAGTGTACAGGTTGATCATAATTCTCTTTTTACCAGTGTTGATGAAACATGGCAGTTTCTTAGCTGAACTGTTCTTTAAGACGGAGTTGACCAACAGACACAATATGAATCAATACATAAATAAATATTTATTACTGAGTAGTGGTTAGGGCTCTGGACTCTTGACCGGAGGGTCGTGGGTTCAATCCCCAGTGGGGACACTGCTGCTGTACCCTTGAGCAAGGTACTTTACCTAGATTGCTCCAGTAAAAACCCAACTGTATAAATGGGTAATTGTATGTAAAAAATAATGTGATATCTTGTAACAATTGTAAGTCGCCCTGGATAAGGGTGTCAGCTAAGAAATAAAAATGATAATAATAATGATGCATGTGCATCAACATATGAAATTAATAGAATAAGGAAGAGAAAAGCAATAGGCAAGCGTATGTTAATAAACTATAATAATAAAGTAACAGACAAACTAATGTTAATAAACTGTCAAACTAAATTAACACAGCACCCCTACACATGTTAAAAAATGCAGCAGCAGCTCTAGATTAATTATTAATACCTGTAGAGGAGCAATATTCAAGACATGCACAAAGTTATTTAACAGAGCGGTGAAGCAACTCACCAGAACTGAAAACACCAAATTGCTATTTTTTTTCAGGATCTCGAACAATTTCCAACTTTTTGCAGCAAGAGAAATAGCGGCACATTTCGATGTGCCACTTTGTAGCGATGAGGTGCACTCATGGAAATCAGAATACAAAACGAGGCAATGATATGACAATTGGTTCTGGAAAGATTTAATAAACCAATCAGTGTGCCTCAAGTCACTCTCGCGATAACAAGTCACATTTGAAAAGAATAAATAAACCATTTGAATTTAAGTTTGATGACGATGAGTTATCAGGTTGCAAAACAGTACTGTGCCAGTTGTGGATGAATTGCTAGCGGCGCCAAAAAGGTGTTCATTTAAGCAAAGTTCCTGTTCCTTAAGGCAGTGCATTTACAGTGGGAAAAATCTGTTTCCACAAGGGTGTTCTCTTAGGCAAAGTGTTCTCTTACAAGGTGTTCCTATGCACGTAGACTACTGTATTACAAAAGTTAAGTGAAGTCACATGCTGCAGTTGTAAAATACTTGCAAAGTTTGAAAATATATATTGTAGCATTTCAGGGAACAAACAAGGGCCATACGACCGCAGCAAGATCTCATTTAGATGTTTATTCATTCAACGTCAGGACATCACAACACAGCCCCGAGCTGCTCGCAGGCAGCTCCTAAATAGAGATCCCCCCCGAGCCCTATTGGCTCACACACACAAGGGCACATTTACATACACACTGACCAATCACTCAGACCCTCGGTCCCGCACGAGCAGCTGACCAGCGGAACCGAACACAAATCACAGTGCAGCAAACACAGACCCCATCTACATACAGCTGCACTGTGCACGTGACACCCCAGGCACCGCGCGAGCACTGCCTAGACACAAAATGCTCTTTACTCATAGATTCATGCAGGGTGACACACAAACTAAAGACAGGACAGCACACGCGTGCGCGCACACACACACTTAGCACAGATCCCTACATAACTCCCCCTTAAGTTCTCTTCGTCCCCCGAAGAGACAATGTTACAGTCCTGAGCGATCTGGAGGTGGCCAGACGCCTGCAGTCTGTAGCTGGTCCCTGGAACTGTGTGAGCTACTTCAGGAGGGGCTTGGGTCCCATCCCCCGGCTGTGCCAACAGGCTCTCCCGGGATGTGATCGCCAAGTTGTGGGCACGGTCACGGCGCTGTCAGCTGCTTCTGGGGGGATTGAACCCTGCCCCTCCGGTTGTGCTGTAGTGTCCTCCGTGCTGCAACCGTCTGTCAGGGTGAGAGGTGCTGTACATTTCTGCCATCTCCCGCTGGCTGGACGAGCCCTGTCATTCAGCGTTGGTGTGCCGTGCTCCCTCCGACTCCGCTGCCCTGTCTGGCCGAGTTCCACCATTCTGCCTCGGGCGCCGCGCTCCCTCCGGCTCCGATGTCCTGTTCGGATGGGTCCTGACATTCTGCGTCGGCGTGCCGTGCTCCCTCCGGTTCTGCTACTCGGCTTGGACGAGCCCTGTCGTTCTGCCTTGGGAGCTGTGCCCGTTCTCCATCCAGTGAGCCAACCCGATCCCGCTACCACTCTCTGGAGACGCTCTGTTCCTTTGCCGGCATGCACTCGATCCCCGGACACTTTTCAGTGCCCGCTGGAATCACTACTCTCTCCGCTCACAGCTCCAGACCCCCGGACACTTTTCAGCGCCCGTCGGAGTCCACACTCTCTCTGGTTGCATGGCGGCTCTGGTAGGTCTCCCCCTGGTTCCCTCTGTCCATCCCCAGCTTTTGTTCCGTCCCACTTCTAACACCAATGTAGCGTTTCAGGGGAACAAACAAGGGCCAGACGACCGCAGCAAGATCTCATTCAGATGTTTACTCATTCACTGTCAGGACACCACAACACACCCCGAGCTGCTTGCAGGCAGCTCCTAAATAGAGATCCCCCCTGAGCCCTATTGGCTCAAACTCACAAGAGCACATTTACATACACACTGACCAATCACTCAGACCCTCGGTCCCGCGCAAGCAACTGACTGGTGGAACCGAACGCAAATCACAGTGCAGCAAACACAGACCTCAATCTACATACAGCTGCACTGTGCATGTGACACCCCAGGCAGCACTCGCACTGCCTAGACACAAAATACTCCTTACTCACAGATTCATGAAGGGTGACACACAAACGCTGGGAAAGACAGGACAGCACACGTGCGCGCACACACACTTACCACAGATCGCTACTAATATATATATAAACCGGTGAGCACTTTTTTTCAATGGGCTCATCCAGTTGACGATATGTGATATGGGAAACACACGCTCATTAATACCAGCAACAGCAACCCCAGCGCAGGCTGTCAAACCACAAATCTCCGCAACTCTAGTGTGTACTTGATAAAGAAAACCCTCCATAACCCGTCACGTCCAGTGAAAATCGGGTAAATCCAAAAGAAACCCACGTTTCCAACATCGAAATTACCCGTCTGAACTGCATTTTCCATGAGGGAGTCACTATAAACACCTATAAATTGGCCACCCGAAAAATCTCCAATGCAAAGAAAAAGATGATTTTTAATACACTCTGATTCTTACTGATGGTAAGCCACTTCTTACAAAAGAGCACACAAACAAACACCCTCGGAACAAACTTGTGAACATAAAAATGGTTGTATATTTAAAAAAAAATGTAAAGCGCGTAATTTTAACACGCTCCCTAACATTTTTTCCCCCAGTCATCTCGAAGAAACAAAAAACTGCCACAGAAACCTGACTACACTCAGCACGGCAGAATAAAAGATCAGCTCCACAACACCCGAAAAACCACAGGAAACGTGCTGTTTTTAAGTTACAAGTTTAAACTGTTTATGCGTTATAACTCCTAGTACAGACCATTGCAATTTGCTCTGTACTGTCTCACATAATGCAAACCTTATTTTAAATTGTGTTCAAGTTATCAAAGTTGTTACTATTTAAAATAAAATTATTTCTGCAGTTCGCTGTCTAATAACTCACCTACATACTAGAGGAAAGCCCCGTCCAAGCGACACAGAACTTTGAAAAAAAAAAAAACTGCTCGCCAGAGATTATAAAAAAACAAAATACTGCATGTGGTAGTGTGTGATAAATGAGAATTTAATGTCCACCCTCGTAGTTGGATGCTTGGATAAACCCCTTTGCCCTCGGGGTTTATGTAGCACCCCACCCCTTGGATGTGCATTACATTTTCATATTGCACACTATATCATGCAATATATATATATATATATATATATATATATATATATATATATATATATATATATATATATATATATATATATATTTACTTCTTATATATATATATATATATATATATATATATATATATATATATATATATATATATATATATATATATATATATATTTACTTCTACCTAAAATATATGTTCTTAAATCCTCCATGCAGCATTGTTTTGCAAGGACTTGACTGACCCTGGAATACAGTTTTGCCTGCTCAAAGTGTTACCCTTCAATGTTGCCATTTTTTTAAAAATAGATCTTACTTTTGCATGTGTTTCCAGTGTAGTTGGTAATTACATAATGTAGTACACATGCAATTTATAGAAAGAAAAAATATGAAACACTCCCTCACAAACGTCCACTACTAGTACTGCAGTATGTGTGGCGTCCGAAAAACACAAAGAACCAAAACGAAGATGTCAAAAACTAGAAATGTTTGTGGATAAAAATAAAATCTGATAATATTTTTTTTCTGGAGCTGAGAAAAGACAATGTTGTGAAATTTAGTAGCAAACTCAATTCCAGTCTAATTTATTGCCTTGTAAACACGCGGGAATACAATAACACCATAAAACAAGTACCAGTAGTGCACTGGCAAATCTCGCGATGGAACGAGCCCTGTTTCATTCTTGTCTATTGTGAGAATTTTTGTAATCTCGCGAAGTTTGCGAAGTTTCCCACGCCTGTTGTTGTGGCGTCTGCCCTTCTCTCTCTCTCTCTCTCTCACATACACTCTCTCTCTCCTCAGTTTCTGTTGTCTTGGTGTCTCAGTCGGCTGAGGAGTGATCTCGCGAGTATTAGAGTTTTGGTGAGAGTTTGTGGAAGATGGCGCCTGTTGTGACAGGGTAAGTCTGAGATTCAGAGCTGATGGAGATTGCAGAGTTAAAGTGGAATTTAATTATTCGGTTTAAATTAGAAGCTTTTAAAAGAGGCACGGTTTGTGGGACTGCTTCTTGTTTTGTAGCCGGTTCTCCGGAGAGGTTTTCGTCCCCCCTCTTTAAAATGTATTATGTGCCTTTTCTAGTAGTCCACACTCTTCTACTGTTGCTCCACTGCCGTGTTGTTGTGGGGTTTTGAAGGAGCCGTGTGATTGCAGCAGTTAATACAGTATATAGTGAGTGTTTTTTTTGTTTGTTTGTTTGTTTGTTTTGTTACCAGCCTCAAAATTGAAGTCCTTCGATTATAATGTTTGTTTTATTTCTCCAGCGTGTGTTTAGGTATATATCTATAATAATGTCCTTCATTTAGTTATATATTTTGTATGTGTTTCTTTGTTGTGCTATTAAAGTGTGTATTTTTTACTTTAAACTATCAAATTAATGTTATTTTTTCTGTCAGTCAAGAAAGCATTATTATTATTATTATTATTATTATTATTATTATTATTATTATTATTATTGGTGGAACAAACATTAAACATAATTCTTCTTTGCATTTTGTTTAAACTTTTTTTTTTTTAAATTTTTTTATCAGTACAACACCTGGCTCACTTTTCCAAAATGCATCTTTGCTGTTACGCAGTGTAGACAAAATAAGGATGCAGAGTGCAACTCGGGACATAATTCAGATACTGTATAACAGGCACAGTATAGATTGTATCGTTATCTTTGAAACCGTTTTAATGATCGACTTTACAAGGATCATTCGTCTTCTCGATTATTTTTAAATAAATTGCAAGAATAAAGTGGATTAAAAAAAAATGGAGGTATTACTGTGGAATACGTTTTTTTTTTTTAATTGCCCAATTACTGTATCGATTTGAACTAAATGTATTCAACATTGATTTCAAGTTCGATATTTGCTTGATTTGTTTTACAATCTAATAATATAATGTACTGTGGTGCTGCAATTTGCAGTAGAGCTACAGTGTTACAAAGTTATTAAAAGTGACATGCAGATTCAAGGAGAGATTTTTCATCATCTCACTTTCTGCTGCAGGCTGTTTTAGTTACGCATGCTGTGTATTTGTTTCTGCCCTGTGGTACATTTTGTTTCAAGTTAAGGGAAAATGGCTTCAACTCGCAATCGATTGCTTTCATTCAACACATCCTTTACTGTTATGTGTTCAGATAGGAAATAAATCATAAAGACAGGCATGTTGTACTTTGAATTGTGTTTCATTTGGCTGATTCATTCGGGAATGGTTGTGTCTGTATACAGTAGATGGCTAAACTGTGGATGCAAACCTACAAATAGGAAATGTCTGAATGTACTTAAACACTGTTTAAAGACATTTTTCCATGCATCATTGCCCTTGAGAAACTTTGGTACATTTCTATACCAATACGTCATCGTTATCACCTAATGGCAAGCCCGTTTTTGTGGTGATGCGTCAATCCTACTGGAGAGAGGGAAAAAAAGAAAAACATACTAACAATAGGAATGTTCCCACATTGAAGCCAAATGGGTTGAGCTTTGTTAATTTTATATTGCTTTTGCTGCTACTTATTAGTTGTTTGTTGTATTGACCTGAAACTTGGTAGGTATAAAAATCACCAATTAACATTTCTTGACTATCTTACACAGCTGTCTAGAAACAATCTGGAAGGTTGTTATCAATACTCCTCTGTATACTGTAAAAGTGTGTTGATTTAAAAAAAAAAAAAAAGTAATTGTTTTTTTTCTTTTTGTATTTGGCAGATAAGGTAACAATGTTGTATCCTACCCTACTGGTTCAGAGCAAACTTAACAGTTGGCATCTGATCATTTTAATAATACTGGTCAAAGAGGTAGTTCTTATAACCAACACTGGGTGCAGGACAAGTGAAATATCTTCACCTTTGGTTGGGCTTTCTCAGAACCGGTCATATATTCTACTTCTTAATGTAATAAAAGGATGGCCTCTTATTCTTTTGGATCCACAGAATCTGTCTGTCATGACAAATAAATACTGCAGTCCTATAAAGCTAAAAAAAACAAATACTGTAGAATGCCAGGTGATGGTGTGTGTTTTGTTTGGACAAGGGGGAGATACAAAAGGAAAACATACAAATAATGATTACCTCATTAGAGTAGTACTGTACTTGGGAAGACATTATAGCACTGAAAGAAAAAAAACTACATTTAGACCATTTAAAAAAATGTTGGCAGTGTGACAGGAAACTTGGCACTGTTATCCATCTTGTTTTTGAACAGCAGCCACAAACAACACAGCGACACACTGCACAAGTCTGTCATTTTACTGTTTAGTGGGAGGGGTGAAAATACATTTGTTACCGAGGTTTGGCTTAAGATTGATAGAAAGTATGTTTTGAGCTATGGTATGTTGTATCTTACCTTGCCAGCAGCACCTTTTTGTCTGGCTTAAATCGTTTTTAAAACATGGGTTACAGTATCTCAGTAATTTAGTGGTTTTGGTGTTAAACATACCTTGGTTTTCATTTTTTTCCCGAATAGCCTTCATTTCCAAATGAAATTGATGGAGAAGAGATTCTTTTTTTATTTTTTTTCTAGAACATACTAGGATGTGAGGTTGTACTTGTAAAAACTCCTATTTTTGAAATGTAATTTGAAATTCTACCAGCAGATATGCCAATTGGAGTAAGTACCAGTGGAGACATTTTTTGAGCAGTGTGTCAACAGTTCTTAAGTTCTGGATATTTCATTCAGAAAATAAGCAACCCCCATTCAGAAAACAAAAAGTGACCCCCTGTGTGTTTCTTGTTTAGTTTTATTCAAATAAATGCTGTGGTTTGCCATCTTTTTTTTGCCATCAAAAAAAAAAAAAAAAATGCTGACCAGTGTAAATATTATTGCACAATAATATACATTAAATTGATGTTCTCTGTGAGTGCTTGCTCATAAAAATGACCAGTCCAGGGCTATCCCCAAGTTCAGAGTGTTTTACTTTTAATTATTCTTCTAATGTGAACATTTCTTGGCATGAATAAAATAAACATGTTTTATTTTTAGGGCTGTGTTTGAAGGTTCGTTTGCTAGCCAGGAATTTGAAGGCAGTTTTAAACCTTCGATACCAGCAACAGCTCATTCACCAATTATATTTAGACAATGTTTTCCTCATTTTAGGTCTTTTTCATCTTTTCTTTTAATTTTGTTCTTCTTGCTAGATCTATCATTTATTTTTCTTATTTCAAGTACCGTTCTCTATTCCATCCTTAGAGCATTTACTGCATCCGCGATTATCAGCCACTTTCCTTGTCTTCATTAGTTAAACTTCCAGACAACTTGCCAAGTAGAACAGATTTGTGTTGGCCAACCATTTCTATAATTGTATCAATTTCTTCTACGGAAAAATTGTTTTTCCTTTGCATCCCTGCCTATGTGTACCTAATCGGTCACTGGGCTTTAAAGTGGATTACAGAGTTACTGACTTTTTTAAGAGCAGATCACAAGCAACGGCACTTATAAAGAGCTTTAGGAAACACATGCAGAGATGACCTCTGCATCCTCGCAACCTAATCGGAGCCACATCGCAATCGCCGTACTGGCCTATGAGGCCCCTGGTTATTGTAACGCCAGTAAAACGCTAAACTTAATTTGTGGAGTACTGTAAATAGGATTACTCTCATATGACATTACTGGACTGTTACTGTTACATTAATAAATGTCTATATGATAAACAAATCCGAAATTAGGGTGCCGATTGCACCTCTACTTTAAAGGTTGTTCAAGGAAAGTTTCTACAATAAAAAACATGGTGGCCACCTTGGATGACATCATCAACATACAAAACTGGCTAATAACTCCTTATAGAGTATAGGGACCCATATATGCTCTATCAAAAAATGTCATTGCCTGTGACCTTTGACCTCTCCTAAAGGTCAAATGTAAAACTGGCTTATAACTCATTATAGAGTGCAGATAGGGTCATGGTTACTATGGAACACATGTATGCGCTATAAAACAAAAAGTAATTGCCTATGACCTCTGACCTTTCCTAAAGGTCAAATGTAAAACTGGCTTATAACTCCTTATACAGTGCACATAGGGTCATGGTTATTATGTAAAAATGGCATTCTGCACAATTTGCTAAAGTGTTTGATACTGGTACTGACATTCTGCACAATTTGCTAAAATGTTTGGTAGGGCTGTGTCCGAAGGTTCGTTCGCTAGCGAGGGTTTTGAAGATTGTTTTAAACCTTTGAATGTTCGTCAGACGGGTTCACGTACTGTTTTTTTTTTTTTTTTTTTTTCTTTGCTTCCTATTAACAGAAACTGTTTGAGACAATGTGTACTGTAAATCACACATTAAATGTCACTCACATGATCTTTTGATTTGTATAATGCATATTACGTAAACAAAAGTTGTTAATAAAATCCGCTACCAAATCGTTATACATTTATGTACAACTGGAGCAGGGTATTATTATTTGTTTATTTAGCAGACGCCTTTATCCAAGGCAACTTACGGAGACTAGGATGTGTGAACTATGCATCAGCTGCAGAGTCACTCACAAATACGTCTCACTCGAAAGACGGAGCACAAGGAGGTTAAGTGACTTGCTCAGGGTCACACAATGAGTCAGTGGCTGAGCTGGGATTTGAACTGGAATTTGAACCGGTGTCGTAGGAAATAAGTTGACCGGGAAATAAGTTGATCGCGCAAGCACAGTAAGGCAAAAGTAGACAAAAGTAAGGCGGGGCTACAGTTTGATTAAAGGGGAGGTTCACTGTATGGCTTTTTATTTTTATCTGACACAGTCTATTTACTAGACTGTGTATGTTGTTGCGTGTTCGTGCCACTGTATTTTTGTATGAACTTTAAAATGTGTGATCGACGACTCTTCATACGGTAAAATGTTTTAAATTCCTGTCTCTATGTTTCTATAACATTGTTGTAGTTTATGTGTGATCGCAGAGATTTATTTATATATTAAATGATGTTACACATCAAAATGTTGTCAATCTTTAATTAAAATGTTTCAGTAATATAATCTGATGACTTGCTGCATCCATCATATTAGTATGGCAAGGTCGTATTTTTACATTTTAATATTAGTATAGCTGTAACTTTACTACAGTTTAGACGTGGCAAAACGTAGGCCTACCACTGCCAATGAAAAAAATGAATAGTATATACAGTACATTGATTTGTCTGCATGTCTTATGTTTATTTAAAAAAAATGTTCTAGGTTTAGGGTTGTGGTTTTTAAATTGGGATAGGGTGAAGAAATTTAACCACAAATAGCCAGACGAAAGTTTTTTTTAGAAAGGAATTGTGTCGTGTACTCAGGTTGGGAATTAAAAAAAAAAAAAAAGTTTGCACACAATACATTAACATAAATGCCATATTCTTTGTAAATGTGACAATTGTATTCCTTGCAGTAATATATAGTATTACTAAGGGATAAGATTTGTACTATGTAAAAAAAAAGGACCCTGTCAAATCCTCTTGATAGGACAAATACAGAAATGAAAAACGTATGCCAT
Source organism: Acipenser oxyrinchus oxyrinchus (assembly GCA_030684275.1). Lineage (NCBI taxonomy): Eukaryota > Metazoa > Chordata > Actinopteri > Acipenseriformes > Acipenseridae > Acipenser > Acipenser oxyrinchus. The sequence goes on along the minus strand of CM060247.1, from coordinate 23,988,876 downwards.
GGTAGATATGATTGCTCGCTATGTCTTACATGGTTGTTGCACTACAGGAATTTATAATGAGGAAAAGAGATATATAAAAGACATATATAATGAGGATGAGAGATACCGTATATATGTGTATAGCTACATGATTTTAAATCGTGATAATTCACTTTAATTCAATATACTGTATCTGTTTCTCATTATGTCTTATTGGTTGTTGCACTACAGGGATTTACCATTTTAAAATGATGCTGATATACAGTAGCCTACATATACTGTATGATCTCTCTCACAACACAAAATCTTGGTTGGTATTGAACTACAGGTATTTACCACAGTTTAAACTTGTAATTGAAGTACATGCACTATGATAACCAGTCTCCTGTTCGTTTTCTGTCTTAATTATACAAAGTACTGTATTTAAAAATAAATGAAAGAACAAATATAAAATAATAATACTGTATGAGCAACGTTTTTCAAGTACATCATGTGATTGATGTGCACCGTGGCCTAGTTAGTAATCGCAGTATGGAGCTTAATTTTTTCCATGATTGAAACTCATGCTTTAACTTTTGGACAATCGCTCGCATACCTGCTGTCCATACTGTAGTGCGTCCCAAAACAAAAACACCTCCAGAAATGCAAAATAACGTTAATACGTAACACATTTTGCTGGTTAACTTTTGTTACACAAACAGAAATACACAATCAGAAATGTACAATCATACAATTCATTTAACCCTTTGCGGTCCATTGTCGGACTGGGTCCGACATTGCAATTATTCCTATCAGGTCCATTGTCGGACCCTGTCCGACATCATCAAAAGCAAAAAAAGTTTTTTCTCCGGAAAAAGCCGAAAAACCAGTCAATGGCCGAGTGGGGCGAAACGAGCGAGACAAGCCGATTTAAAAAAAAGGCGCATCTCATGAATAGTCATACTTACCCCTGGCATCAGATAGGGGCGGTCATAAGGAAACAAGCTGGGTGTTACTGTGTCAGTGCACAGAGACTATCACGGACATTTGCAGAGCTTTTTCAAGATGTTATAGTAATAAAATAATGACTTGGATTGCATTATTGAGGAGTTTGGTGATAAAACGAGTCATCAGGAGATGATTGATCGGTATGTACAACTATTATTATTATTATTATTATTATTATTATTATTATTATTATTATTATTATTTATTTGTTAGCATATGTGAAAGCGATAGCGAACGAAAGGGTGGGGCGGGGCTGGAGATGCCCAGTGAGTGCTTTGTTGATATACAGAGCCATTTAAACCCGTTTGACTGTGGGAATAACAATACTTTTAAACAGCGCGTCTAAAATTAACTGAGTGTGTGAAAATAAATTTGACCTGGCGAGCCTGACGTACAATTAATAAATGGACTGCAAAGGGTTAAAATTATTTATTTGCTGCTAATATATATTACAGCGATATTCACATTCCCTTATCTAGCGTAATACTGTCGAATATATCCGATCTACATGTTAATGTAAATTATACGTACAAAAGTCATTTTAAATTATGCATTTTTGTTAGGCTAATATATCGGATCTAAAGCGATATTCACATCATCTTATCTAGCAGCATACTGCCGAATAAATCCGATCTACTAATTGATATAAATTATACTTACAAAATTAATTTTAAATTATTTATTGTTCATTAATATATCCGATCAACTTATTTCCTGGCTCGATCTACTTATTTCCTAGTCTAGGCTCATTTACATTAGAAACAATGGAACCTCCCCTTTAAATTCTAGAGCTTGATCAGCTTATTTCCTGGGACACCGGAGACCTCCTGGTTATAAGCCCTTTTCTTTAACCACTGGATCACACAGCCTCCTTATAAACTGGATTTCATTTATTTCTTGCATGTGTGTATAGGCTACTTTAGTTTTACATTCTCACCAAAAATTTCAAACTATCTTATAGATAAGCAAAGTTTCTAAAAACGTTTTTAGTGTTTAAGTATTTTATTGTGTATTATTATTTACACTTTAAGGAATAAGTGACTTGGTAGGTTAATGATCGATTTTTATTTAACCCTTTGCGGTCCATTGTCGGACTGGGTCCGACATTGCAATTATTCCTATCAGGTCCTTTGTCGGACACTGTCCGACATCATCCAAAAAACGCAAAAAAGTTGTTTTTTTCTACGGAAAAAGCCGAGAAAACCAGTCAATGGCCGAGTGGGAGCGAAACGAGCCAAGACAAGCCGCTTAAAAAAAAGTGTATCTCATGAATAGTCATAGATGGGGCGGTCATATGGAAACAAGCTGGGTGTTACTGTATCAGCGGACAGAGACTATCACGGACATTTGCAGAGCTTTATCGAGATGTTATAGCAATAAAATAATGACTTGGATTGCATTATTGAGGAGTTTGGTGATAAAACGAGTCATCAGGAGATGATTGATCGGTATGTACGACTATTATTATTATTATTATTATTATTATTATTATTATTATTATTATTTATTTGGTAGCATATGTGAAAGCGATAGCGAACGAAAGGGTGGGGGCGGGGCTGGAGATGCCTAGTGAGTGCTTTGTTGATATGCAGGGCCATTTAGCCCTTTGCGGTCCGTTTATTAATTCTGCGTCAGGCTCGCCAGATCTAATTAATTTTTTCACGGCAGTTAATTTTAGGCAGCTGTTTAAAAGTATTTTTTCACAGTCAAACGGGTTTAAATGGCCCTGCATATCAACAAAGCACTCACTAGGGATCTCCAGCCCCCCACCCTTTCGCTTGCTATCGCTTTCACATATGCTACCAAATAAAAATAATAATAATAATAGTCGTACATACCGATCAATCGTCTCCTGATGACTCGTTTTATCACCAAACTCCTCAATAATGCAATCCAAGTCATTATTTTATTGCTATAACATCTCAAAAAGCTCTGCAAATGTCCGTGATAGTCTCTGTCGCTGATACTGTACTTCCAGCTTGTTTCCATACGATCGCCCATCTGATGCCAATGGGGTACTATGACTATTCATGAGATACGCCTTTTTTTTTAATCGGCTTTTCTCGGCTCCTTCGTTCCCACTCGGCCATTGAATGGTTTTCGGCTTTTCCGTTGAAAACCGACTTTTTGCGTTTTAAAATGATGTCGGACAGGGTCCGACAAAGGACCTGACGGGAATAATTGCAATGTCGGACCCAGTCCGACAAAGGACCGCAAAGGGTTAAACCCGTTTGACTGTGGAAAAAATTATTTTAAACAGCGCGTCTAAAATTAACTGCGTGTGTGAAAATAAATTAGACCTGGCGAGCCTGACGCACAATTAATAAATGGGCCGCAAAGGGTTAAGTAGCCTGAACAAATTCACCCAAGCAATGTAATGAGGAATGGTATAGTATCCAAAGCAGTGGGCTCGTACCTCTAGTGGCTGTATTGCTTCAGTAAAATATGTACTGAATACCTAGTGTACAAGACAGTGTAAGACACGTGCTATGGTAGAATATGTTTGAAACATACAAAATATATGCTAACACTAATAATTTTAATTTCGAAAACTGAGCACCATCCGCCCCTCCCCTCTCCAGCTCGTGTTATCCAGAGGCAAACCTTTAATTTCATTTGCCATCTCGACAGAAAAGCATTGTATGGCGTAAGCTGTATTTAAAGAAATGTCTCGAAACCCCTCTGCTCTTTGGGATTTTTTTGTTAAATGCCCAGACAACCAAAAAAAAAAATACATCCCGTGGGAATGCATGGTCGGAAGCTAATAACTTATTGACAAATTGGCTGTTGACCACGCGTATTAGAAAACCTGTGCGGAAAGCGGTCGAGGGATAAACAAGGTAATTGATAACCAATTAATCCCTCGACCACGATATATAAACAGCAGCTTTTGCTGACCGTGGTGGGTTGTTGGAGCAGAGGAGAAAGGAGACTGAGAGAAAGACGTAAGAATGAAGAAACTAAAACAATTGCTCTCGTGCTGGATTTAAACCAGCACGATACTTGTTGAATTACTATGTTTGTCTATTTTGGTGTCTACTTGTGGTCTGACATCACCCACCAAGCCAACCGTGACAGACCTGTTTAGCTTATCACTGGCATTACAATAACAATAAAAACTAGAGTTGCCAGGAACTTTACGGCTTCCAACAACAGCAACAGTACCAAACACTAGGGCTGCATTATGTGGAGTTGGGTCATTTAAAGAATCGATTTCAGCACCTCCAACTTCATAATGATTATTTTTCTCACTGTATGCAAGTTACAACATACAATTTCTTCCTCATTACATTGCTTCGGTGAATTTGTTCAGGCTACTTAAATAGAAATCTATCATTAACCTACCAAGTCACTTATTCCTTAAAGTGAAAATAATAATACAAAATAAAATACTTAAACACTAGAAACGTTTTTAGAAACTTTGCTTATCTATAAGCTAGTTTGAAATTTTTGGTGAGAATGTAAAACTAAAGTAGCCTATACACACATACAAGAAATAAATTAAATCCAGTTTATACGTCGACATTCAGGTTTTTAAATCACGCATTAGTTGCTTGCCAGATCAGTGAAATGACAGATAAACCAATCAGAGCAGGGAATTTGCTTTATACTTTACTAGAGTTGGCGTCGGCGGTATATAGTGATTGCAAGTATACAGCTACTTTTTATTTTACCGGAGTTATGGCTGAGATTTTATAAAATAAATATATATATAAAAAACATATTAATAAACAGGAGAGAACACCGTACCCTTAGTGGCTATCACAGTGTTACCGAGGTGCAGGGACACTGCAGCTCGAGCACAGTAGAAAGTTAATAAAAGGTGTGTTATTTTTTTATTTTTTTATTTCCAACTGGACAATTAGCTAACGGTATTGTGATGGAGCCCCCTCGCACGATAATGTCTTTATAAAGTGTGCATTGCATTTGTACTATTTTAAATGTATACCCTGACATTATTGTTGTTTTTATTAAGTCAGCAGAAAGCTCATGTTTATATTCTGTGTAAACATTTAGGCCACCAAGTTTATTTGTACGGTACTACTGTATTGATTGTATAATAATAATGGGGGGGCGGGGGGGTCTGGTTTCTGACTGCATGGCGTGTGCCAAGTACCAACACAGAGCAAATCCTCCTACGTTCGAAGCTCCATCACTAATCTAAAAATATAATTATTTTTAGATCAGCAAGCTCCATCTATCAAAATGGAGCCAGTTTATGACACAAGAGCATTGCTTTTTACGACATCCCAGCTGCACTGGGACTCTAGCACTTCCAATAAGCAGTAAAATGGCTTATACAGTGATTTAATGCAAGCGTAATTTTCAACGCGAATGGTTGCAGAAACAAGACTTTTGATGAGGACAGCAACAACACGTTTGCCAAGTTTGTGTTTCTAAAAATAAAACTGAAAACATTCATGATCGGGTGTCAGAACCACAAAATGCTGTTCTTGAGAATAACGCTGATACCACAATGATGAAAATGCTGCAACGGGCAATGAAACACAGCAAGACGTAAACGTATCTGTTTGCTAGATCAGTTGTCAAGTGACGAGCTATAAGTTTTGGACTGGAGAGAAACTGAGAGAGAACAGGAGTGTAAAAGATAGAGTGCTTCTGAAAGTGGTCCAAAATGGCTCAGAATGTATCTGAGTGCAGTACAACCCCAGAGCTTCAGACCCCCGGCCATATGATTGGTTTTGCCCCAGGTGTTTGTTAAAATGATCATTGGCCACGTTCACCCATGAATCCTAACTAGTTCATATTGAATTTTAATAGCATTTACACTTACTGTAAACAGCACTGTATTTAAATATTAAGCGTGCATTGTAACCCTTTACTGCCCTGTAACACCTGTAAGTTGCCTTGGATAAAGGCGTCTGCCAAATACATAAATAAAAAGTGCTGTTGGTGCACAGTCAGTGATGTTGTTTTAAAAGAACACTAGAGTTTTTCAATTAGTTATTTGTTGCACACCTAATTGATTTAACGTAAGCCTAACCTACAATACATACAACATGAAAGAAGTGTGATTCACACTAACTTATGCCACCACCACGTTACTTTCCTGCAGCATTCATTTCATCTTCACTGTACTTTCATGCCACTCTCCTGCACATTTCCTCCCATTCTAACACTACCTTCACTCACATTTCACGCAACATTCTTATTGTGGTCAAGGAAAGCAAGTGCAGCAGTACAGTAGTTTTATGTCAACAACAGATACACCTCAGCAAAAATATACAGTACATGTTTTGTATTTATGAAGCAATTATGTGCATTTTGCAGATTAAAGCTATAATTACTAATATGACAAATAAATCAAATCTCAAAGCATGCAAGCATTTTTGGAGATCTTCTGATGCAACCTATCAACTCCTGCATTGGTTATGAAGTTCTGAACAAGCTGTATATGTTGCGCAACCAGGTTCAGTGAGTGAGCCATGCAGTGTACATACTCAGCTTTTGGTTCTTCAAGCTAGACCCTAGCTTGCACTTTTTTTGTACAAAACCACCTCTCCATCACAACAATACCTATTAAATCTCAAAATAAGTCAAGTAATAAATAGTATGTCTTGCAGATTTGTTTATCCTTAGCTGATCTTATCTTTTATTTTACTATGTACTTTACACAAGCAACCCCCAATCACAATAATCCCCTAAATAACTAGCAAATAAATAATAAAATAGAAATACATCTTGCAGATTTTTAATCTGGTCTACATGGTCTCCACTTCACCAGTACATTAATCGCCACTCCATCACAGACATCTCATATAATTTGGTAATAGGGGTGCAATAATTAATCGATGCATCGATTATTGATCATCTGGAGATGATAAAGCACTGCTTTAAAAAATGAAAAACTATAATAAAATAAACATTTCAAAAGAAACTAGTGTGTAAACAGATATATGTACATACAAAACTGTAAAAACAAACAAAATTAATTTAAAAACAAAAGTAATGTATGTTTTCTCTCCGTGTGTCACTCTGTGTAGCACTAAATCCATGTTGAGCAGCAGCAGCATGCTGCTTTGCAGTTTTCTGATCGAAAAAAAAAAAAATATATATATATATATATATATATATATATATATATATATATATATATATATATATATATATATATAGAGAGAGAGAGAGAGAGAGAATATTGTAGATTATATTCAAAATAAAATAAAAAAAACATGTATTGTAAAAGGCAGTCAAAGTGACGGCTTTGGCGGTTCTAGGTAGAGGGGATACTTTTTTATTTTTGCGATCCTGCCTTTCAAACGCCATCAGGGTATTTAATACATGTATTTAGGAGAAGTCAAGAACGGACAACCGGATATCTTTCACACACGCAGAGTAATTAAAATTTTAAAAGTGAAAACCGTCAAAATGACTGCTGTGGTGGGAACTTTGACAGCCCTTTAAAATACATGTTTTTATTTTGAATATATCCAACAATATGTTTTAATATACAAACCTGTTATCTCTACTGGACCTGGCAGCCACCAATTCCTTTGTTTTGTAAAATGAATGCACCAAGGAAAATATCACCGCGCCACAGCACTGCAGAAGCATTTCGATCAGAAAACTGCAAAGCTGCAGCAGTTCAACCTGGATTCAGTGCTAGAGTGACACACGCAGAGAAAACACGTTACTTGAATTTTAAATTACAAAAGACATTCGTTTTTATGTTTTGTATGTACATATACCTGTTTAAACACTAGTTTCTTTTTAAATGTTTATTTTATTATAGTGTTTCATTTTTTGAAGTAATGCTTTATAGTGGTAAGTTAGAAAGTAAACACTTTTATGTTTAATTGTTCATTTAAATACAGCGTTTCGGTTGTGCAGATGTTTGATATGATGTGCTTGAATAAAACTTTTGAGTTGTATCTGATAGTTTGTCTTTCATTTTAATATTGATGATGTTTAAAATGTAACCGTCATAATGACTGCCTGCAGCGGTTTTAGGTATAACCGCAGCAGTCCTAGTGTTAAAGGGACATCTGATGTGGACACATGCATATTCTTTCCAGCTGTTAACTCAGGTCCTTTGTATTTCTTTTTTAGTAAGTGTTCTAATTTGAATGCGAGTTGTGCCTTTTTGTTTAATTATTATGCACAACAGTGTTTTTAGTTATTGGTCTTCTGTTTAAAAAAAAAAAAATAATAATGTTTGTTTATTATTTTGAAAAATAAAACGTCAGTGCATCGATTATTGTTGATAAATGCCTATACGATAATCAAATACAAAATCAGGGTGCTGATTGCACCACTATTTGATAATAAATAAATTATTGTGCAACAAGAATTAAAATGGCAATAAAAAGCTTTGTTAACCGTAGGGCTGTGTTCGAAGGTAGTTCTGAACCCTTAAAGGTTCGTCAAGTGGCATTCACACACTGTCATTTTTTTTTTTTTTCCCCGTTTGTTAACAGAAACAGTTTGACAATGTGTGAAGACTATAACTCGCACATTAAAAGTGGCAGGGCAGGGCAGAGGAAAAGCCCTGCACGTAATTAGAGGGGGCAGGGCATTGTGTGATCTGGCGCTTCATTGGTGCACTGTGTGTGTTTATGCCTGTAGTAGGCGTGGTCTGGTATCAATTCCATGATGGGGTAATAACGTTAATGATAAGCGTTTTTTCTGTGTTTGTTCTATATTTTAAAATGGCATCTCTAAACAAAGGAAGCCACGTTTGGAAGTATTTTGATGAACAAGAAAACCGTGGTATGTAAATAATTATGCCAAACAAAATTGCTGTACCACAAAAACACAAGTTCAATGCTTCACAATTTGAAATTAAAACATTCAGAATGATTGTGGATGGAGCTACTGATGGCAATAAAATGCAAACATCCATAACAACATTTGCTATAGATTTGGCCGAACAGGGCGTGATTACGTTATCCCCTATGAGGACAGTGCGTGTGAATTGTGAATGCTGCAGTTTAGAAATCGATGTATCCCACTACTGTGCCGACCCATAAAACAATAACAGCGAGATTGGAAAAACTTAAAGGACATCGTGCTGCAGCTCTTCATACGAAACTTTCAAAGGGAGAAAAAGTTGCAATTACCACAGACTCGTGGACCCCATTTGCCAATCTTCCCATAGGTGGAAGGCTTTTTTCACTTGAAATTGTTCTGTAACCTTTTGGACTGAACGGCCGTTTTATGTTTTATTTGTATGTTGGAACTGCGGCACTAAAGTAAAGGACCTCTGAGATACACTTCAAGCAGGTAGGCCAGACATCTCGTTTTATTAATGTAAAGTTGTGTGGATACGTGAATTTGAATACTTTACGTTATTTTATATTACTTGACCATATACAATTAACTGCAAAAGAAGGCAAATATTATATTAATTACTTAATATATTACTAGATTTTGTGTTAGTTTGACATTTAAAATAGGACTTGTGGCAATGTTTGGGAGGTTTATGTGCACTAGTACAGTATGTAGAGGATAGTGGCGTTTGATTCGAGTACTTGGAAATTGTAATGCTCAAGTACTCATCTCGAGCAACAATAGATCTCAAAAATCCCACCCCTACTATCAAAGACCGCAAACTTTTAAATCTCTGAGGCAGACTTTTTAATGTCAGTCACAGTGCTCTTTAAAATTTGAAAATATTGTGCTATTTTATCGCTGGTAGTTATCTTTTCAAGAAGTGAAAGTATTAAAACCATATAATTTTTGGCAAAGTTACTTATAAAAAAAAAAAAACATTTAACCCTTTGCGGTCCATTTATTAATTCTGCGTCAGGCTCGCCAGGTCTAATTAATTTTTTCACGCGCAGTTAATTTTAGGCAGCTGTTTAAAAGTATTTTTTTCACAGTCAAACGGGTTTAAATGGCCCTGCATATCAACAAAGCACTCACTAGGGATCTCCAGCCCCGCCCCACCCTTTCGTTCGCTATAGCTTTCACCTATGTAATAAATAAATAATAATAATAATAATAGTCGTACACACCGATCGATCATTTCCTGGTCACTCGTTTTATCACCAAACTCCTTAATAATGCAATCCAAGTCATTATTTTATTGCTATAACATCTCAAAAAAGCTCTGCAAATGTCCGTGTTCTCTGTGCGCTCTTTCACAGTCAGCCAGCTTGTTTACTTACGACCGCCCCGTTATCTGATACCAGATACCATGTATGACTATTCATGAGATACGCCTTTTTTTTTTTTTTTTTTTTTCGACTTGTCTCGGCTCCTGTCGCTCCCATTCGGCAATTGAATGGTTTTCTCGGCTTTTCGGAGAAAAACAACTAGAAACCCGTTTTTTGCGTTGCTAGAATGATGTCGGACCCAGTCCGACAAAGGACCTGTGAGGAATAATTGCAATGTCGGACCCAGTCCGACAATGGACCGCAAAGGGTTAAAAGTATTTTTTTTCACAGTAAAACAGGTTTAAAAGGCACTGCATATCAACAGGACACTCAGTACTGTATTTTTCACATACCTCTTCATAATCGTGCATACCGATAAATCATGTCCTGATCACTCGTTTTGTCCGTGATATTCTTTGAGTGCTGGATGCAGAAGTAGCTATCTTGTTTGCTTATGTCTGTGTTATCTCTGTGGTGCCGGGGGCTATGTGTATTGCTCAGATACACCCCCTTTTTTTCGGCTTCTCTTGGCTCCTGTCGGTCTCATTCGGCCATTGAATGGTTTTCTCAGCTTTTTCTGGAGAAAAAACAACTAGAGACCTGTTTTTTTAACCTCTTTTTGATGATGTCGGACAGGGTCCGACATTGGACCGGAAAGGGAAAATTGTAATGTCGGACCTGGTCCGACATAGGACCGCTAAGGGTTAAATGCTTACATTGCAAAGCATTTAAACGTTAATAAAAAATTACCAAAAGCACATCCCTGCTTGTAAATATATTATTTTAGAATGGGTGAATGTGTTCTGATTTAAATGTATTTTATGTTTAGTTAAAAACACAGTGTATTGTGATTTAAAAATGTATGGTTTTGTGTTTATTTAAAATGAGTGGTTGTTATTGTTATTGGTTTGAATGTGGTCTGGCAGAGGCGGTGTTAGTAGCTCATCTCTACCAGACGGCTCGTGCAAATGCATGGTCGGCAGTCAGTGATTATTGACTGTCGGCCATGCAAACTAAAACCCTGTGCAGAAGGTGACTATCTTCGGATTAATTTATTGCTAATTCGAAGATGGTCAGAAGTATAAAAGCCTGCAGCTTTTCTTGTTCGGGGTGAGTGTACAGAGAGGAGGTACGTGACAGCGAAAGAAACAAAAGTAAAAGCAAGCAATTGCTACTTGTGCTGGGCAGACCAGCACGGTATTTGTTTGTTGGATTAGTATTTGTTGTTTGTTTTGTTAAACCTTTTTTTATTTTTGCTCTGTGAGCAGTGTTTTGTTTCAATATTTATTTTGTTTTTGTTTCAATAAAAATGGCTCCACAGTGCGCTTTTCACCCGTAGTACCTATGCGTGTGTGTCTGTCAGCTTTCTGGTCTGGGAATATCATCACTGCTCGGCTACACTGTCACACGTGCTGGCGGAAGTGGGATCTTGCACTTCCATGGACTCAGGCTAGAGCAGGTATTGTGGGGACACCTTTTTTTTTTTGGAAAGGAAGGATTATTTTTTTGGGAATGAAGAGGATGGAGGAAAGTTTGTGCTGCCTGCATGTCACCCGAAGTGAGGCACTACAGGACAGAAGGTCCTGTCCAGAGGTAAAGGAAGGGCCACCTGCCCACAGAATAATGGAGAGGTACAAGAGGAGACTTTGTCCAGCTGAAGGGGATCACTAGAGGGTATCCAGGGCTGATGCAGGCCTTGGAGACAGTGACCCAGGTCATGGACTGGGTCTACCAGGAGCGAGAGGCAGAGCAATCCCAGTATGCCCGGGCCAGTGTCCCACAATGCTCCTTCTGCCTGTGCTATGGGCATGAGGAGGACAACTGCCCGGAGGCTGACTGGGTCCCAGACATGGACCTGGAGGATGAGGAGACGGAGCGTCCAACACCCAAGTGGGAGAAGCCCGAGCATCCAGCACCGAAGAGGGGGCAGCCAGAGCATCCAGCGCCCAAGAGAGGGAAGCCCGATTGCCCAGCGCCCAAGAAGGGAGCCACCTCCACCAGCAGAGGAAAATTACCTGCTGTTCCCACCTCCACCAGCAGAGGAAGATTGCCTCCTGTTTCCGCCTCCACCACCAAAGGAGCTGGAACTACCTCCCGAGGGTCTGCACCTGCTGTTGTCTCCTGAGGGACTGCTCCTGCCCAGTCCTGTAGTGCCTAGGGCAAATCCTACATTGCCGGGGGCTGACGAGCCTGCACCGCCTGAGGATGCCTGTTCTCCATCACCTGGGGGGGTCAGCTCGCCCAGGGATGCCTGCTCGTCACCACCCAGGGATGCCTGCTCGTCACTGCCCGAGGCCTGTGGATGTCTGCTCGTCACCGCGCAGGGGTTTGTGGTGTCCACCAGCAGCAGTGTTGCTGCTGGAAATACTGTAGCCGGAGCCCCAGAAGAGGGAGCTTTTGGCTACAGAGAAGGAGGGGGAGAGGTCAGGAGACCACCTACACCAGCAGCAGTTCAGCTGCCAGGATTGCCTTGAGCGGAGGAGCCAGTCTGTTTGCGGTCAGCCTGGCCGCTGCTTGTGTTGGCATGGGAGGAGGACCTCCCACCGTGGCCGCCACCCATGGTTGGTTGCCCCTGTTCCTGGGTCCGAACTTTAACAGAGACTTTTGGGACTTTAAGGGTGGAGATGGCTGTTGGGGCCAAGTGTGCGGCGCACAAGGGGGATGATATGTGGCAGAGCAGAGGAAAAGCCCTGCTTGTAAATATGTTTATTGTTTATTTCAAAACGGGTGAATATGCTATGATTTAAATGTATTTTGTGTTTCGTTAAAAACACTGTATATTTTATGATTTAAAGATGTATGGTTTTGAGTTTATTTAAAACAACTGGTTGTTATTGTTATTTGTTTAAATGTGGTCTGGCAGAGGCGGTGTTAGTAGCTCGTCCCTGCCAGACGGCTCGTGCAAATGCATTGGCGGCAGTCAGCGATCATTGACTGTCGGCCATGCAAACTAAAACCCTGTGCTTAAGGTGACCATCTCCGGATCAATTAATTGATTAGTTTATTTATAATTCAGAGATGTTCACAAGTATAAAAGCATGCAGTTTTTCTTCTTCAGGGTGGGTGTACAGAGAGGAGCTATGTGAAAGCACGTAATTGCAACTCGTACTGGGCAGACCAGCACAGTGTTTGATTGTTGGATTGGCGTTTGTGATTTGTTTTGTTAAACCTTTTTATTTTTGCTCTGTGAGCAGTGTTTTGTCTAAATATTTATTTTATTTTTGTTTCAATAAAAATGGCGCCGCAGTGCAATTTTCACCCATAGTACCTGTGTGTGTGTCTGTCAGCTTTCTGGTCTAGGAACGTTATCACTGCTCGGCTACCCTGTCACAGGCCTGTAAACACTGTGTGCAGTCATTTAACATACCATGGAAAAATTGTATAGCGTTTGGAGCAGACAATGCTTCTGTTATGATGGGTGCACATAAAGGGGGAGCTGCCTACGTAAAGAAAGAGAACAACACAATCCACATTCAGGGCTGCCCTTCCCATTTAATTCACATAGCAGCACAGTCAGCTTCAAAAATGCTGCCAGCAAGAGTCGATGAGCTACTCATTGACATATACTGTCATTTAGACAAAAGCGGTAAATGCCAGAAACAGCTCAAACGATGCCAAGACCTTTGTAGTACTGAGACAAGGAAGATACTGAAACGTGAACACCAGGTTTGTGCATTAACATATTCGATTTTTGTTTTTTTAGCAAATAAATCCAGTATAATATAATAATTGACAGATCATGTTCTATAATAAATTGTATGGTTTTGTACCGTACTTAGTTTAAGCCAGGAACCATTCATATTAATAGAATTTGATCAATCTTTAAATCATTGTTTTTAAAAACGGTATTCATTTGTTTCATTCTTATACCAGCAACAGCAATTATAATTTGTATTTAAGGTGGCTGTGTTTAGGCTCATGCATTGATAGATTTCTGCAGCAATGGCCCGCACTCCTGGAGTTCTGCAATGTAAACAAAGATAGCTATCCGATACTTTCATACATCGGTTTTAAAACGACTCCTCCACCCCAGCTAGTTTCACTTCAGAACGTAGTCTTTTTTTTTCCATTAGGTCCAGGCAAGATAGTTCAGAAAGCCACGTGTAGTGAGATACCAACCACAGCTAAAAAAAAAAAACAACAGGCAAGCAATTGTTGACATAACCTACCACAAGTAGTTGTAACAGTTTTTTTTATATGTTCTCTATTTTAAAAGGCATCTTAATTTCTTGAGCATAAATCTGCACTAAAGATAAAAAAAACTGTAGTTATTGACTTTGTTTGTTATTGTTATTGAGTGATTAAGTTTGTTATTGATTGATTGGTATGCAATTCTTTAAATAAACATTTTCATTAATACCTCTTTTTCAGGAGTCATCAACCTCAAATACTTAAAATATTAAACAGTAAAATCTATACTATGTGACCTTATGTGGACAACTTTTGTTTAGGCTTAGCTATGATGTCAATACAAATGTCCCTTGACACATGCGGTGTGAAACCCAAGTTTGTTGATTCATGTTTTGTATGTATATTTTTTCTAGTAGGTCAGAACGCTACTCGGTGTAGCGAGACACCAACCAAAAAAATGCCAAGCAAGCAACCGTTTACAGTGGCAGAACCTACCAAAAGTATGTGTAACTATTTAAATTTGTCAAAGCGTTTTAAAAAATGTTGACTTGGTGTTAAAGAAATTTGGAAAATTTTAATTGAATTTTGACATGTTTATGCCTCTGATTATAATCTTCTCTTTACTTTTTATTTAAACAATTAGTTCTTACATTGATATGCTTATGTCAAGCAGTTTGACTTAAATTACGCAAGACTGACCTTATGTGGATTGCTTTATTGGAGGTGTCCACTGACACAGGCAGTGTGAAACCTAAGGCTGTTGAAACGTCTTCTGCAAGTGGCAAAGGTACCATCTGTTTACCAGAATACCTGTTATTGCCAAATATAACAGTAGCCTGCTACAAAGCAATACTGTAATGCACTACTCAGCAATTGCCAATATTCTACGGGGGAAAGTACCCTTCTAACTATGTCTTTGCAAAATTTTATTGGTTCATTATTAATAAGTATAAATGTTTGTAGTACACAGTGGTGTAATTACCCTTATTTTTTTTCAAGTTAGCACAGGCTTTGCATAAGATGGAATATGTTTAAGAAAAATGTCCAGGGACTTAAGTGTAGCATATATTGCTTGCTTTACAGAGAGGCCAGAAGATAGGGAGAGTTGTCAGCAACAAGAGTGGTGTAAAGCCAAAAGCAGCAGCAGCTAGGAAGCCAGACCCCAGATTCAGTAGAATACAGCACAGCCTAGAGAACCCTCTTGTGATGCTGTCTTGCCTGTTTCTCCAAGCCTCCTTGCCATGTTTTTTGATGGGTTGAATACTCTTGCAGAGAGAGGAGCCATTTATTCATATTCTTAAGCAGGAACTAGATTCCTTGCACTTAGTCCTTCTCAGCAAGTTTATCAAGCCATTAGTAATCACTGGCAGCAGAGCCACATATGATGTAGATGTAAAAGTTAGAGCAAACCAAAAGGACAGAGATGACCTTGTAAATGGTGTGAAAACATGGCAATATTTAGAGGAATCCAGGGAGAATAGAAAATTAGAAAGGGATGAGACCAATGTCTTATTTGATTCTGTCAGAAAATACTATGCAGAGGCAAGTACTTATATTGCCAGAAAATTGCCAGTGCATGATGAGGTTTTGAAACACGCTGAAGTGGCTGACATTAGTCGGAGAACAAGTGCCAAATTTGCATCTCCCTTGTATTTTGTAAGAAGATTTGACCTGTTGTCATATGACAGATTAGATCAGTTAGAAAATGAGTTTGCTGCATATCAGGTGTTGAACTTTCCATCAGATATTCTTCAGTCAGACAGGGTAGATACTGCATGGTACATGATTGGAAAGATCACATTTACAGTTACAGGCCAGCCAAAATTTACTCTATTGACTAAGGTGATGCTAACCATACTGATTATACCACACAGTAACGCTGATACGGAGAGGATATTCAATATTGTCGTTAAAGAAAAGGTCTTGTAACCAGGAGATCCCCGGTTCAAATCCCACCTCAGCCACTGACTCATTGTGTGACCCTGAGCAAGTCACTTAACCTCCTTGTGCTCCGTCTTTCGGGTGAGACGTAATTGTAAGTGACTCTGCAGCTGATGCATAGTTCACACACCCTAGTCTCTGTAAGTCGCCTTGGATAAAGGCATCTGCTAAGTAAACAAATAATAATAATAATAATAATAATAATAATAATAAGAAATGCTTTGAAGTTACATACAGTAAGCCTGTACTGATGAAGTGCAAGAGTGCCACCGAAGTTGCACATGTGAATAATCAGGGGGCATGCTAAACCCCAATGAGAGACATTCCTTGGTAATCTGTTTGTCAAAGAGGTGGCATGTAGAGGTGTGTGTTTTTTTTGTTGTTGTAAATCTGTAACTTTTATTTTAGAATACCATTTGAGATAAGTAACACCACAGTATGTATGTCTATGCTGTTAGTATGCATATGCAGTATGTCTATGCAGGATATGTTAAATAAATGATATTTAACAAATCCTTTTTTATTGTGCACTACCCAACAGGGGGAATACATTTTATAAAGATACATTGGGGTACCCTGCATTGTGCAAAAAAAGTTTCAAGTAATAGTGTAAGTATGAATGAATCAATTTTTTTATAAAGGTTGCAACCCTACTTTTTTGGGTTAAAAAATAAATACATTAGCAAGTATATGACCCCAACCTGGGGTGACAATAACATACGATCTGTGTTTGGAACTGTGCAACAGCTGAGATTTTTGAATCGCAATTAGAACTTGTATGAACTGGAAAGGATTTTTTTAAAACACTGTTTTTTTTATTTTTATTTTGAAAACAAGTTAGCAACGAGAAGACACGTTACAAGAAATGTTTTATATTTTATTTATTCAGCCGATAATCATGATTGTCGTGATTAATTTACAGCTGATAATCGATAACAAAAAATTGCTTTACGGCAAGCAGCATCAATTATGTGTACATACACGTGTATTTTTATTTAAATGATAAAAACATGATTGCTGTTCTGTATAACATATTTTGAAACTACATGTGAATGTTTGTTTGTTTTATTCCATTTATATGGATTACCTGTACGATAATAGGATTTTCAATCAATTATAAACTAGTAGCTATGGTGGTGTCACCAATAAATTATGCAAATTAGTACTATCGAAGGTTCAAACCTTCCTTCGGTAATGTGTTTCGAACCTTCAAAGGTAAAAATGTACCCTTCGTTACAGCCGTAGTTAACCATTCATCCACAGCAAGGGGTGCAAATGCGTCCCAGCTTATTTAAAATTAATGTATATCATAACTCTTTAATAATCGCAGGATGTGCTTACATGTGATTTAAACTTTTGATACCAAGAACGTCCTTGTCCAATATGTGAAACGGGAGTAATCCTTCAAGGTGCCCATGGTACATTTCGGGGGTACATTATCCTTTTCTGCCGTCCGAGGGTTACAAAAAATAAAACATTTTTGCATACCACAAATCACAGCTCCACTTACTGGCAAAATAAATTCTTGAGAGTTGTAGGAGAGCCGAGAGATGTAGAAACGGTGTATCGCTTCCAAAATTATTGATTTATCCATAAATATTTATTTGTTCAGCCAATAGTAATTTTCATGAAACTGCATGTCTGTGTGTATGATAAATACGTTTCCAGCACTGTATTTAATTACTGCATTCTTTACAGTAGCCTCCTTATTACCTCTTACAGTACATTATTGAAAAAAAGATGATTTTATTCTGCAAGTTAAAAAAAAAGTCTTTCATATACTAGGCTACCACTATTTCGCAGCCTCTGTTGACTTGTAGAATTGGTACCTGGGAGAGGTGACTTTATGCCGTTTTTAAAGGGATTTTGTTTTTTCAACAAATACATAAAATATTAAAATGCTTTAGTACTTCAAAACAACCTTTTATTTTGTCTTTCTTTTGCTTTAAATAAGTTAACCGCTTTTATATTTTCTGCAGTCCATGTGAGCTAAATTACCACTACTGATGGAGGGTTAAATAAACATTAAAACACTGTATGGACACTTACTTATTTTAGCCCCACCCACTTCTTCTAGTGATGTACTCTGAATAATCTGGAGTATTGGTTTCAGAGTAGAAGTACAAACAGTGGTTGTGTGCACAACCTAAGCTCCTATTAACAGGATTAATGATGTTTTGGTCTTAGTCAATGGTTCACTCAAAGTGGCAGACAGATTCTGTTTGACATCGCTGTGGGGCTGTAGACAGGTTAGGGACTCTGCACTCCGGAAAATGATGCTCTGTGCACAGCATGATTTGAGAAGATTAGAGGTTTGCTTGTTTTGGCTTGGCTTGCCAAATAACAGCTCAATACATCTTTCACGTCAGCAGGTAAATTTTATTGTACATCATGTGGTATTTGGGAAAAGCTACTACTGTATGCTTGCAAGTTAAACTTTTTTGATCAGTTTATTACTGTTCTGTTACATGGATGAGCCACAGTCTACACTGCAAAAGCAATCAATTATTGTTAAACATATTTAATATTTTACCAGCTAACATGAATAGATGTTGAATCTATAAATCATCCTGTTGAAAATGCACAGCAGCAAGACATTGACCACTAAACTGTCAATTTGCTGGCTTTTCATTTGTTACTGTAAAATTAGGAAAGCATTTGTGTAATGCCTATAACTTGTATGGTTACTGAAATATACCTAGCCACAGCACTATATTAGGGATGTGCTTTTGGTACATTTTTATGAACGTTTAAATGCTATGCAGGTGTCCGCATTTAAACCACATCTACATAAACAAACACGCTATTACTTTCTGATGTATACCGACAGCCCTGGTTAGTATTTTCTAAGAAAAGAAACCCTAAAGTGAATAATGTTTTAACATCGCAAAGACTTAATTACAAATTTAAAAAATAAAAATAAAAAAACACACTTACACACCAAAGTATATATTGAAATTAGGGCTGTCACTCAATTCAAATTTTTGATCGACTGATTTATGGGAATTAGTTGATTTTAACCGGTCGAGTAATCATTAGATTCATGATGCACATTTTTTTTAATAAAGGTAACGATCTTATAGCGGCTGTCCTGCATGTACTACTAAACAATCAATAGAATCTATTTAAAAAAAAAAAGAAAAAAGCTTTTTTTTTTTTTAAAACCACTTGTATTATTATTTTTTATCTTAGTAAATGTCTCTCTTTGTATTTGTACTGCACTAATAATATGTGTTGGCCCTCTGGGCACACAGTGAATAAACTAAACTTTTTTTTTCTTTTTTTTGCATTATATTATATTAAAGAACAAAACCAATAAAAATAATAAACACAGCTTACATATGTTATACACAGATTCCAATACATTATTATATTAACTCTACTGTTAAGCGATCAGTGCCAGACAGGAAATCCTTTTTAATTTTTTTATTTTATTTTTTTTTAGATAAATATCCCCTTCTATTGACAAATTACATAGATATGAAGGACTTTTCTTTTTAAACAAATGATTTGTGTAAAAGTGTACTGGTAAATTTAAAGCCTCTACATAATTTATTTACACAAAATGCGTTCTCTGAATCAGTGTTGAAAAAAAAAAAATACAGCGTTCTGTTTATTATTTATGTTTGCTTTTTACTGCCATCGGTAACTCCATCCACAGTAATTTCTGAATGTTTTAATTTCAAGTGGTGAAGCATTGAACTTGTGTTTTTTGTGGTAAGGCAATTTTGTTTGGAATAATTATTTACATACCATGGTTTATCGGTTCGTCAGAATACTTCCAAATGTGGCTTTGCCTTGTGCCTTTGTTTAGAGATGCCATTTTATGAAAAATATAAAACAAATGTCAGACAAAACGCTTGGCATTAACTTTCTTACCCCACTGGACTGGATACCATGCCATGCCTACTACAGGTTGCACCAATAACGCGCCAGATCGACAGAGAATAAAACCCTCCCCAGTGTCAATCTTTCTGTTGCACCAATTAGAAAAACAACTTGGAGGCAATTGCCAAACCCCTTGCTTTTTATAATATCCGCCCTTACTGAGGCACCACAGCAGTGGGATATGCGTCGGACTACTGTATATGATGGTAAATTACTAAAATTAATACATTAAATATGCGTTTGGTGAAATTTGTCATGTGATCAGATGGGCAAATTTAAGTTTGGTTTGGGGAAAACTGGGTTGGTTTGTTTTTATCAATATTGAAGTGTTTTTTTTTCCCTCACACTCATCCTGGTCTCTCCCACTCATTGCCTGGCATACAGTATGCTCTACAGTACTGTATATCTCTCCTGGAAGCTGCCAAATGAGTCCATTAGATCAGTACCCAGGGAGCCCCCTACTGGCACTGCCAACATAAAAAAGCATTTATAGCCACATGTAGTAGGTCCAACTCTGGTAGTTCAGTATGATGACATGCTAACACTGGAGTCTCACTAATATTAACAAGATAAAAAAGTACAAGAACCATGTATTCTCATTAAGTGAAATTATTTCCCACCAAAATTCATTATAAAACAAAGGAAACAATATGCTGTTCAGCTAAAATAGTGTGTTTTATGGTTAACATTTAGGGTTAACATATACTGTAGCAAAAAATTACCTTTGTGAATGTGAACATGACAATTTGACCATCTGACTTAAGGGTCCACAAATCCTGAAAATATCTGCTTGTAGAAACAGGAATACAACCTGCCCCCAAAAAGATAGAACTTTTGCAATTACTTTTACTTTGCATTTAACACTACAGTTGGACAAATGTTTGCTAGTGCATTTGTTGTTAGCGTGTGTTTTCTAGGGGACCATGGTTCCTTTTTTCTAGGCAAGCATCCAACAGTAAAGTTTCAGTCCAAAAGCTGCATATGTAACAGCAGCGGGGCTGCTTGTTGTTGGAAGTGGTCAGAAAGTACAGTTTCTTTTGGCTTTTCTTTTCTCATTTTAAAGCCCAGAATGTTAGAAAGACTGGCACAGCAACTCCACAAAAGCCAATGTGTGGTTTGTTGTCCTGGAACAACCCATCAGGGGGGCATGGTGGGCAGATGTTGTAGTGCCCATGGCTGTCTCCTCCACAGGGGATCTGCAGATTGGCATGCATTTCAGGTCTTCTGACACAGACAATAACTTTGAGTTTAAAATCCAATTTATTTTTTCAGTGTCACTATTTTCTTAGAACAAGTACCGCAGACATCATTAACAGTAGTACCATTTCAGTAATAATTCATTTTTTCTTACCTCTTATCCATGGAAATCAACACCTGTACTTGCATTTATTTAAGCGTTTTAATTATTTTACCATTGTTTTCTGCCCAATTTGAATGTCAACTCACTGCTGCAACCCACTTACTCATTAGGAGGTCTATACGGATGAACTTTGTTCTTGCTGTCAAGCCAACTTTTATCTTAACTGCAAACAAAGCAACAGATACTGCAAACAAAGCAACAGATGTTGCAAAGCTACTGAACCCTGGAGGAAAGGCCTAGTCTCTGCCTAGCCTCATCGTGTGCCTGATTACAAGGAAGTAAAATTACCCCAGTCGATTTTTCTCCTAAACCCGCAAGTGTGCAAAGGTCTGTGTTATAGTGCCTTTACTAGGTGACCACTGGGGATGCTAACTATGACTTGAATCACTGCCATGCTGCTTCTTTTTAGTCTTCTGTAGCATGTATTGTGTAATTTTTAAATGCAAACATCATTATACTGTAAAGTAGGGTTTTTTTATCATTGTCTTGGCATGCTTGACTTAAACAGGAAATCATGGAAAGAGGTTACACATATGACTGTATAGATACACATGATTGAAAATGAAAGTTTATTATGGTGAAACTAAGATGGTTCACTTTAGAAAACCACTGAAAGGGATTTTTTGTCAGTTATGTGAGCTTATATTTACAAGTTTAGTGCAATGGTTTAAAGTTAAATAAGTGGGTGTGTCGTGTCTGAGCAAAAGGAACTGTAGGAATCCCCTTGTACTATGGGTTTTTTGTATCAGTATTAAACTGATTTTTCTCAGAGAAAGCCAATAAGGTTTGTGTAATTGCAGGGATGGAAACTTAGCATTTGAACAACACTTCCTCTTTCGCCAATTTATTTTTATTCATTGTTTGCAAGTTTGATCTACAGTACATGCAGCATGAATGTAACAGGATTCACCAGGATTCCTGCGTAAATATATAGTGAGCGCCACGTCGAGATAGCAGGAATGGTCCGTGAAGAGGGGCGCTGTGGAGCACTGACACCACAGCTAATCTTGAACAGCACTTCTCTTTAGTGTCACTTCAGCTGTCATTTTTTCTCTTCATCTTTTTAAACCCATTGCATGCCTGTGGCCTTGCATGCCTATGCTCCAGTTCAAAATAAATAAAGTAACTTGATTTTGATCTTTGCTTAATATCACAGAAGGAAACGTATCTTAAAAGACTACGAGTTTAGCACAAGAATGTGTGTTACAATACAATTAGTATTAGTTATTTTCACAGATTAAAAAGGGTTGTTCGCTTTTTTAAAATTAATTATTTAGTAGATCTGTTTTCCATGACGCATTTGCGACTTTCTTAAATCCGCAAGTTGCATGGCAGGTTCATGAAGGCAGGGCTTGAATTTTAGCGCAGGATTGCGGGAATCGCGCATTTTCCAAGTTGCTCCCACACATCGTCAACTTTCTTATATTTTAAGACACCAAGCTACTGTATTTTTCACCCAATTTAGAATGCCTGAAACGCTACAACAATCTATAAGGAAGTGGGTGTCAGTGACAAAAGCACTATGAGCTGCATTCTTAGTAGTTCTGGTTAAAATAAATAAAAGCAATGCTGGATATTTTAAGTGCCGCGAGACTTTATTCTCTCGTACGTGATTCTCGGCCGCTATCTTTAAGTATTATAGAAACTATTAAGTCTATCTAGCTGTTGTTTTGCAAGCCATGACTTTCGCTTTAACTCTTAAAACTCAGCCCCATTCATTTTGGGGCACAAACACACACACATATTACTCGGGCACGGTAAAAGCCACTACACTGGTGTAAAAGTACAGACTCTGGGCTTTCCAAACACTTATTCAGTGTGTGTATGAGGTACTCCTAGCCGGAACTACGATTGCCTGAAGTTAAGCCTCCCATCATGTGACAGAGTTCACAGCTTACGTTTCGTTTTGAATTTATTGTCATTGTAGCAGCTAGACTGAAAGGGGTGGTATAGTTGGAAAGCTTAGAAGCTCAGCTCCCCAATATGTTCATTTCATATTGAGGTTCAATGGTGAAGTGTTTTTTTGTTTGTTTTTTAGCCATCTATGATTACAATATATATATATATATATATATATATATATATATATATATATATATATATATATATATATATATATATAGTACTGTGCAAAAGTTTTAGGCAGGTGTGAAAAATTCTGTAAAGTAAGAATGCTTTCAAAATAGACATGTTAATAGATTATATTTATCAATTAACTAAATGCAAAGTGAGTGAACAGAAGAAAAATCTAAATCAAATCCATATTTGGTGTGACAACCCTTTGCCTTCAAAACAGCATCAATTCTTCCAGGTACACTTGCACAAAGTCAGGGATTTTGTAGGCATATAGTCAGGTGTATGATTAAACAATTATACCAAACAGGTGCTAATGATCATCAATTCAATATGTAGGTTGAAACACAATCATTAACTGAAACAGAAACAGCTGTGTAGGAGGAATAAAACTGGGTGAGGAACAGCCAAACTCAGCTAACAAGGTGAGTGAGGTTGCTGAAGACAGTTTACTGTCAAAAGTCATACACCATGGCAAGACTGAGCACAGCAACAAGACACAAGGTAGTTATACTGCATCAGCAAGGTCTCTCCCAGGCAGAAATTTCATGGCAGACAGGGGTTTCCAGATGTGCTGTCCAAGCTCTTTTGAAGAAGCACAAAGAAACAGGCAACGTTGAGGACCGTAGACGCAGTGGTCAGCCAAGGAAACTTACTGCAGCAGATGAAAGACACATCATGCTTACTTCCCTTCGCAATCGGAAGATGTCCAGCAGTGCCATCAGCTCAGAACTGGCAGAAAACAGTGGGACCCTGGTACACCCATCTACTGTCCGGAGAAGTCTGGTCAGAAGTGGCCTTCATGGAAGACTTGCGGCCAAAAAGCCATACCTCCGACGTGGAAACAAGGCCAAGCGACTCAACTATGCACGAAAACACAGGAACTGGGGTGCAGAAAAATGGCAGCAGGTGCTCTGGACTGGTGAGTCAAAATTTGAAATATTTGGCTGTAGCAGAAGGCAGTTTGTTCGCCGAAGGGCTGGAGAGCGTACACGAATGAGTGTCTGCAGGCAACAGTGAAGCATGGTGGAAGTTCCTTGCAAGTTTGTGGCTGCATTTGTGCAAATGGAGTTGGGGATTTGGTCAGAATTAATGGTCTCCTCAATGCTGAGAAGTACAGGCAGATACTTATCCATCATGCAATACCATCAGGGAGGCATCTGATTGGCCCCAAATTTATTCTGCAGCATGACAACGACCCCAAACATACAGCGAAAGTCATTAAGAACTATCTTCAGCGTAAAGAAGAACAAGGAGTCCTGGAAGTGATGGTATGGCCCCCACTAAGCCCTGATCTCAACATCATCGAGTCTGTCTGGGATTACATGAAGAGAGAGAAACAACTGAGGCTGCCTAAATCCACAGAAGAACTGTGGTTAGTTCTCCAAGATGTTTGGGCCAACCTACCTGCCGAGTTCCTTCAAAAACTGTGTGCAAGTGTACCTAGAAGAATTGATGCTTGATGCTGTTTTGAAGGCAAAGGGTGGTCACACCAAATATGGATTTGATTTAGATTTTTCTTCTGTTCACTCACTTTGCATTTAGTTAATTGATAAATATAATCTATTAACATGTCTACTTTTGAAAGCATTCTTACTTTACAGCATTTTTTCACACCTGCCTAAAACTTTTGCACAGTAATGTATATATATATATATATATATATATATATATATATATATATATATATATATATATATATATATATATTGCAGTTGCTATTACATCTTACATAATATAAAAGCACATTTTGTGGCCTTTCATCTGATATGTTACATGCATGCAGTACAAACTGTCCAGTAGTTAAACATTAATGAAAACAGTGAAAAACAGGCGTAAATAGGGCTGAGTGTAAAGAGTTTAAAAAAAAAAAAAAAAAAGAAATGGAGCTCTTGTTAAAAAGAAAAGCACCTTTTTGTTCTGCTGCATGCAAAATCTTCATGTCAGACAATGGCAAAAGCAATGGAGAGTGCTCTGTCTCACAGTGATGAACAGCTGTTAGGTCTCCTGAAAGCAGCTTATTTTAAAGCAACGCCAGTGTGATGATGCAGTTATATATATATATATATATATATATATATATATATATATATATATATATATATATATATATATATAGTTTTTTATATGCAAAAGTGCCTTTTCTTTTGCCATTCCCCCCAAAGATTTTGGAATCCCCCATTGGCTGCAGCATAGGGGAAATCCCCAGCACACAAAAATGAAATTTAAGCCCTGTGAAGGGTAAGGCAGTGTTGCCTTCATTGAGCATGAAAATACAGGGGCACCAGGGCAGTTCTAGGGGGCAGAAAGGCAAAATATAAATCCAATCCAAGGGCACCAAGGAAATTTCATACTCATTCATAAAACAACACACAATAAATACAGAGAGCCTGTTATGTTGATGAAATGTTAATTCAAACGAAAAATAATCATTTCTAGGTGATTCACACACTAATTGTTACAAAAATAAACTATGGGTTACTTTTCCATTGTAAAAATAAAATGGTTATAAAACTATCCAATTTAAAAACAAACTTTCATAATGAAAAAATAGGGGATTTTGGCAAAAAATAAATATTCAGGGTATTTTTTTACTAAGGTCTCTCACCCTGTTAACAAGAGCTAAATGTAGCGCTTGTCTGTGTCCTGTAATTATAGCTTTTTTAAAACCCTCTTTGCTGTGTGTTTCATAATTTAGGGTAAGCAAGTAAAACTGGATTTCATATAACAAGTTCTTCGCTGGTGAAGCAAATGTTTAATTAGTGCATTTTTTAAAAGCTAAAAATAGTATTCTTTCAGAAATTGAGATTTTCACAGAGAATTGGATACACGGCACTGGTTCTCATTCATGGAAATCGTGAAATCCATGCTCACCATGAATAAATACAGCCTTAGTGATACAACAGCACAAATAAGCGATGTCAATGAAGAGAAAGTTAAAAAAAAAGAGAGATAGATTTTCAGGCAAACTGCCTGAAGATTTACTGATGGCTGGTGTGTAATAACGACAGTGGTCAAATGAGTTGTTCGGTCTGCAGAGTCTGCGCAACTGTAGTTTGCTAACCGCTGTAACCTGTACAACGTGTACAAACACCACGGCTTTGAAAAAAAATAGAAATAGAAACATTGTCATGCAATGGCAAGTGCTCTGCATAACAATGATGAACAGCTGGATATACATAATTTTATATGTTTACATTTCAGAGACTTTTATATAGTTTCACAGGGATTGAAATTAACACCCACCCACCCGCCAAACGTGAGTTAATTTGGTCTATGGCGGGTAAATTTTACATACTTATACGCCACAGTGGCGGGTACGTTTTTGTACACTTAACACTTTGAATGCCAGCGATTCTGTGCCAGTGGTGCGAATCTGCGACAGACCGCTGTACCTTTAATAAACAGAAGCTGTTGGCTAAAACAAGAAGAAACTCGAAAAAATTGTCACCACAATAAGCACCACAACTTCTGCTTTCTATTGGTCTATTATTTAATATATGCTGTCATTCAAGTTTTTTTTTTTTTTTTTTTAGCAAATCACTTATGAAAGTGATGTTGCTGACATCCAAAACAGAGGAGGTGGTGCTTGCGCTGTGAAGTGATAGGACTAGTTTTCCGTACAGATAGATGTCGGCATCTCTCTCTTCATTTTTTAAGAATTTAGGTTAGTTTCTGATATTTACTTACTTAAATCTAAAAGAATTTTTATAAACAGCTTCTGTTAATAAGATAGTATAAATATTTTCGTATGTCATTCTTTTTAGATGTAAATCGCTGTTAATGAGTTACTGTAAATGCTTACTGCTGAAAAAAATGCTTACTGCTTACTTAGTTAAAGTAATGATTACATGCTTTTTTTCTGATTGATTTACAATAAAGTCAAATATTATTTAAATATGTGTGGAAAATATTTTGCTGGATAACTGATCAAGAAAATAACTTAGTAAGTTTTCAGTGTCTGTGTGTGAAGGGCATATTAGCAGGCAGCTTGTCAGATTGACTGCCACGAGAAACTTACACAGGTGCGAAGCAAACCCCCTCAAACACACCTTGGGCTGCACTGCCTTTTTACAAATACAAATACTACCACAGAACAGCAAAAACAGTTTAGAAAAAGTTGGTGAAAATGCTGAAAATTATTTTTGCTGAAGAAAATAAGGTCACCCTGGCAGTGTTGTCTCTATGGCTTGAATTACTCCTTGTTTTGTTTTTTTATTTTTAGAATCCCAAAAAAATACACTGCACTGCAGGCTGTTGGTCTTCTATTTGCCAACCAAGATTGTGAGCCCGAAAGTTGTGATCCTCAGGACAGTTTAGCTAGCGAGATAGGAAGAGACAAGGTTGAAGAGAGTAAAAAAACCACTAACAAAAAAAACTGTATTGTATATAAGTGTAATCATATTTGTTCTACAGATCTACCAAACGAAGATATAAACAAACCCTAGGGTTTTCTTGTATTGTTGCATTATATTTGTATGGCTTACACGCATCTATTTACATATCTTTTTAGGTACAGTATTCTTATTCTTTATGGCCACACTTTCTGTTAGAAACTTTCCAATCTGTAATTTACACTCATTCTATTTCATAATATTTTATAACCAAAAAAAAAAAAGTTTATCAAGCATTTGAATCATTGTTCATGTTGTACATTTTTTTGGGTAACTGCAGAAAATAATGATCAGAGTGAATGAATATTAGGCTACTGACAAGCTCATACTGGAATGTCCCAATTCTTTAGTCTGTGGAACTTTTTGTGTTGAAAACCAAAAAAATTAAGGCCAATTAATGACTCATGAGTCATTGTTAGATAAACTAGTAATTGTATTCATTAATTAATTAATTTATTTGTACTGAATGAAGTATGAATTATATTATAATAGGGGTCTCTACAACATTTAGTTTTTGAGTTGTACAGTGAAAACATTGTGTTTATTGAATGTATTGTATATAGTTAATTCATTAAATTATACATGTACAATTTTTTTTACTTTTAAATATGCTTCTATGGTCTCCCTATAATATTAAATTGAACAGCTTGCATTATTGAAATATTTATTGTTGATGTTGTGTTTCTAATGTTTTGTGAATTAAAAAAAATATATATAGTATATTATATAGATTTCAGACACTATCCTCTCCTGAAGACATACAGTGTGTAAAGTACTGTATAAAGATATTCAAGGATATATAAAACCACTTATTAAATCACGCGTAATGCTGGTGAAAGACAACATTGTACAGGAAAAAAATGTGGCATTCAAAGTGTTAAGGCCGGTTTATATTCCATCACTCGACTGTCGTTGAAGAGCAAGGCGACCTGCGATCATCGCTGTCATGTCGCCGTGCAGCTTATACTTTCTACCGACAATCGCCCTGCTCAAACTGCAGTCGCTGACGAGTTCAAATCAATTGAACTTTGACCTCGTCACTATGGTTATTACAACTCCAAAATGGATGACCGGTTGTTTGTCGAGAAGCTGCTCAGTTCATCCCTGCGTATATGCAGTCGATAGAGCTGATTATAAAGATCAGATGAAAAAGGAGAACGCATGGGTATCATTTACTGAACAAATGCAATCAGCTTGCAAGTATTTTAACCTTACTGAAAGTGTAACCGGTGAAGTTAATTTTAATACAGCGACTGCTGTTTTAAATACTTTGTATATTATGAAGTGCCCCAGGTCCAACACGTTGTTGCTAGAGTTGTTGTTATTACTGTGCTACAAGATTTTTTTTTTAAATATACCATAGCATGTCCAATATTTTCTGTAATAATAATAATAATGTGCTACAAACTCTGAAAAAGGGATTCAAATGATTGCTAGTAAACTATAATGCAACCACGTTAAATAAAGTAAACTCTTATTTAGCATTTATGATTCATTTTGGTGAATTTACTATTTACTGGAATTAATTGTAGCTTGAACTGACTTGTTTTAAAGCTAGAAAAAACATAGTAAGTTAATGCTTAGCAGATACTTAGTCAGAAAGTGTGACAAAAATATTTTTATTAATATAGGGTTGATGAACAGACCGGGCTAAATCTAGGAATGACAAACAAGCAAGAGTATTTATGCACTACATTGCTGAGCTGCAAGAGAAAATAAAAGGTCCAAAGTTCCTGTCAGTGATGTCAGATGGTTCAACCGATAGCACTGTCACAGTCTGTGGAGAGGGCAGATGCCTAACACATCTCAGAAGCTATAGGGTCATTCCACGCCAACTCAACCAGAAAAGGGACATTTCATTACCCATCTGTGTCAGATTTTCCTAGAAAAATTCATCTGGGGGTTTTCAGACACGCTGAGTTCAGAAATGATAGCCATTATTTTTTTTTTAAATTTCTCCTTTGACCTGTGACCTTGCAAAGGTCAACTTAAAGTGAGAAAGGGACCTTGACCAGAAAAATCACCCTGGGTGCAATTTAGATGCTACCATCATGTGTAGCACCTTGTTCTGTAGCACACGTATTGAATAGGGCTTTTCAGAAAATAATACTAGGGGCACCCTATTCACTTCTGGCAAATTGCCAGACGAGGGGCAACTGACGAGTTTTATTCGAACAGCCTAACCCTTTACCCTGTAGGGGGTGTGGGTCCTAAAATGTAAGTATTGCTGTAAGAACCTTAGGAACCAGTCTTCCAAATTATGGGAAAAACTTTTGGTTTCAAGTCCCACCACTAGTCATTAAACCCCCTTGAAATTGGAATCTTTGCTATTTGTAGCAAGTTTAGGCCGTAATAACTTGCATGGGGGGACTCCAAAAAATCACCCAAAGATATGTTTGGATGGATGTTGATGAGATCTGCAAGCATCAAGCAAAATATGATGGTATCCGGGGATTTGGGATTTTTGGCAGATTTTTGATGTTGTATTTGTCGTGCATTCAAGCATTGCTTATGGCCACTTTGGTGAGGCTAAAGTGCCACATAGTTCTATCCAAACTGGCTATTTCTTCAACTTTACATTCTCTGAGGATTGATCTAGAGGAAAAAGTAACAGTATGGGGTTATGAACTTGCATGGGACTTGGGACTTCTTTGTTATGATGACACATTTGAAACTACCAAAATCTTACTTGGTAGATTCAAAAGAGCTTAAGAGAAGATTTCAGGCAGTTGAGAGCAAGAGAGTGCTTTGTCAGATTGTGTGTGCTTTTCTTTTTTATTTAAAAATGGTTTCTGGGAAGTGTTATTGTTTTATATATTGGTTTTACTGCTTTTAGTAGTGACTTCAATATAATGCATACTGTATGTTTTGTAGGTTTGAAAGTGCTGTTGAAAAAAGTTATTGAAGTTTTATTTTAGTTTTTAATTAGAAATAAAAAATAAAAACATGTAATCAGGATCCTTTTTGTGACTCTTTCCCCCTAAAAATTATGTTATTTGAATAATAATAGTAATCGTAATTGGGATTTTTTTCAAATATCGAATCGATAATCTAATCGAATCGACTTGTAAAAGTGATAATCGCTCATCAGTAATTTACAGTTTTGTTATGGTGCATTGCTGGACACTCGATTCAGGATAAAAAGGTATGTTGTTTTAAAGCATACACATTCTAACCCCTTTCGTGAAAACATATGTTTTACTAGTTAAAAAGCAGAACTACGTAAGGTAGTGAGAATATATTACACAAAAATAAATGAAAACAGAAAACGATGCACTTCTCAAGATTGTGTTTCATTCACTATTACGTTATCTCTCCTACTCGTTTCATAACGCAGGGAGCTGCTACTTGATCCATGTCCTAGCTACTTGCTCAGTGTTTTTTTTGTTTGTTTTTTTGGTGTAAGAATTTGAGCAAAACTAATAATCTACCTATTGTGTGTTCATTTTTAGCATTGGTGTTTTGGGGGGAATAACACAAAATTATGAAACAGCAACAGCCATTGAAATGGCTATATAAATTAGCAATTTATATACACTGAAGACATGAATGGAGTTAGAATGTCGATTGCATCGTTGCATTTCAAAGTATTGTAATTTGAAGCAAAGAATCAGATCTCCTTATACCAGGGGTCCCCAAACTACAGCCCGCGCAACTTTCATGACTGGCCCGCTAATGCGGTGGAAAATCTCTATAAATTGCTCTGACTGAACTTAAGTGTGAACAAACATGCTCTCGCATCACACTCCGTTCAGCAGCTGTGGGGAAACTAACCAATGAAAACACACTCACATAAGCGCAGGGTTACTATCGCGGTCACACGACACATTTAAATAGGCCTTGACATAAAAATAATTAACTTTTGTTATTTTGGAGAAAAAAAAAGTTGCTGTCCTACTGATGAACATGAATACTTCTGTGTCCTGAGCAAAGACAAAATTATTTGTTTGATGTCAGGAAACCATTGCTGTTTTAAGGAATAAAACATACGGAGGCATTATGAAACACTGAATATACGAGTGAACTCAGGAAGGAAAAACTTGATTTTTTTTAAAAGAAAAACCTTGCAGCCCAGCAAAATATCTTTAAGAGTAAATTTGATGAAAATGTTGCCGTCGTCGGTGCCAGCTACCGAGTATAGTTATTAGCAGCAGCAGGGAAACCTTTTTCAGAAGAGGAATTCGTCAAGCAGTGTATGCTGCAAGTGGTGGAAGAAATGTGTCTGGAAAAGCGAGAACTGTTTGATGCAGTAAGTCTGTCAGCTAGCACAGTTACCAGAAGAGTGGAGGATCTGGGTGGCAAATTGTTATCACAATTACAATGTAATGCCAACAATGTTGATTTTTTTCCCGTTGCTTTGGATGAGAGCAATGACATAGTCGACACAGCTCAGTTACTTGTGTTCATTCGAGGTATTGATGAAACGTTCAATATGTATGAAGGGCACAACAACGGGGGCGGACATTTTTTGGAATCTGCAATACTCTCGAAGATATACATTTAAAGTGGGGTCAGCTGAAGTGTGTAACTACTGACATGGCTTGGAATATGACTGGAAAAAAAAGCCGGGCTGATGGGTCGAATTCACAGCCACGTAGAATCTATGAATGTAGCAAAGGCGATAGGACTACACTGCATTATCCATCAGCAGTCTCTTTGTGGAATGGCACTGAACCTTGAGGAACTCATTAAAGTCGTAGTCTCAACAGTAGATTTCATCCATTCCCATGGATTGAATCATAGACAATTCCGAAGTTATTTTGAAGAAATTGATGCAGTGTAAAACGATGTGCTGTACCACAGTGAAGTCAGGTGGCTCAGTTGCGGCAGAGTGCTCAAGAAGTTTTTGGAGCTTCGCTCTGAAATTAACAACTTCATGACTGAAAAGTGCTGACCTGTCAAGGAACTCTCTGACAGCCAATGGATATGGAAACTAGCTTTCTTCACTGTCATAGCACAGCACATGAATGATCTCAATACAAAGTTGCAAGGCAAAGGGAAGCTTATATGTGACTTACAGTTATGTGGAAGGATTCGAAATGAAGCTGCAACTTTTTCAAAAGCAGCTAGCTGAAAGCAAGCTGGATCATTTTCCATCCTGTGCTACACTTAAACATAGCAAAACTTTGGAAACAGACTTTCCAAAGGACCTAGCAGACATTTTCACGATTTTAAGGGTATCCAAATCAAGGTTTCGATCAAAGCTATCTGACAGTCATCTGCATGCAGGTCTGCACAATGCTGTCTCCAATATGACATCAGACCTTGGCCAGTTAGTCAGTGAAAAGCAAGCACATAAATCACACTGAGGGTTCCAGTAAACGTTTTCTTCATCAGGCCCGGAAAGGTGAGTGCAAATTTTTATATGGTCCTTTGGTAAAAAAAAGTTTGGGGACCCCTGCCTTATCCCATATGATCATAGACTATGTGATTGTGTGTAATGTGATATATGTTATATGTGTTTTTTTATTAACTGTAAATTTAAAAAAAAAAAAAAGGAAATTTAAAATATAGGTCTACATTATTTGAAGGATATTCACATGTATGTGTAATAGCAGACAGTGACGCATCAAAAATAAATTAAATTGCAGCTGCTAAAGCAATGGCATGAAAACCCTCTGCTGTTTGATACCTAAATGATCCAAACAGTGGAATGCAAACTGCAAGTGGCTCTTAACATAAGGCACAACCAATTTCTGCAGTACTTGACAACTGTAAGTTCATCATGTTGTTGTTGTTGTTGTCGTCAACAAATTGTTGTGCACCCATTTCTTACCTTAACATTAGGTAAATCCTAGAATGCTTCACTGCCGCTTTAGACAGCTCTTCTTCCTTCTTTCTTTTTAAACATTTTTCAGTTGGCATGGTGCTCGCAAGACGGAAAAACCACACAGTGACAATGCCAGTGAACATGCAAAATTCGTGGAAGTGCAGTCATATTGAGCTCGGCCTGACTGCATCTGTCCTTTTGTTTGCCCTTCATTAACCAATGATACAGTATGTCTTTCTTAGTGCTGGGAGGTACACAGTAAAAAGAATGGCAAAAATAATACGTTGATAGAGTCATTTTTTCGCAGGATGAGATTAGACAGAATTCAATTGAATTATGACTGAACGGGCCAGCTGACGCTGAGCAAGTTTGTGAATGGGATGTAGATCAGATGTGCTGGTGCTGAGGGACACCGGCGGCAATGACGGGTGGGTGTACAGGCCACTTTTACCGTTACAAGCTACTGTTAACCAATCAGAGAGTTGAAGGGGTGGGTTTTCCATCTTTTGAGCACTTGGAGAGGCTGAAACATTAATGACTGCTAAAAAATAACCGATATATTTTTTAAGCAAAAATAAAGGAATGTGGAAATTACTAAACCGAAGTGAATGATGAAAAACAAAATGCAGAAAATGAAAGAGCAACCTGATATAGTCAACGAAGAGCAACTTGTAGGAAGCAAATTGGAAAAACCGCAAGGGGCAGTGCGTAAAAAAAGAAACATTGTGACAATGGGTGTGATATGTGGGAAAATTAACGGAAATGGCTTGTTTACAGCAAGGCATTGGGTATGTACAGGATTTCCCTGTTTCTGTTTTTATTAAATGCAAATTGATGAACCCATGTGAAGATTAACTTTCCACAAATGTATAAAGTTTACAAAAAGATTGTTTAGGGGGAAAAAAAGCTATGTAAGTTAATTGATTGTGGACTGTACCTTATGAAACCTAATTTCTGTAGCCTCATGTTGTATCGGGAAACACCTGCCAGTCGAGCACCTACTGTGCGATCAGCTGTCTATCAGCCTGTCAGATAGTTTGCTCTTGGTGACTGAAGCTGATTTGCAACAGGGGGATGCAACTTTTATGTATTTTAGAATGCATGTCCGATTCTATTTGCATGACCAACTAATCAGTCATGTGAGGTTCAGCCAACTACACCACATATGTGAAAGCTTAATGGGATTGCAATTCGTATCGCCCGACGCCCGGGACAACAAGGTTTGTGTCAAACAACAAGTTTTGCGTTATACTTTGCCCGTCGGACAAGTAGTTTTTACTTATATATTTTTCCTATGTTTGTTCTGTTGCTAGAAAGACACTTTGGGTATATTTTTAGAGAGCCACACAAGTTTCTGAAAACTGAATTGCGGAAGTCTAGCACCTACACACAAACATTTTAAAACATGTTTACATCCCACCCCTATCACTTCTGATTGGCTAGCTGTGGGAAAATCTGATCTTTCTGTTCTGTTACAAAGAAACCCAGAAATGGCTGCCAAGAGAGCCTCTGGTAATGCACAGACTAATCTTTTAAATTGAAGGTATTATTTATGTTATTTGTAAACTAGCAAATAATAGTGGTGCGCGAAATACTGATATTCCCGGTGTATTGCGATTATTCATCCGGCAATACAATCACCGGTATTTGAACAACAATACCAGTATTTTTGGTTAAACTGATTCAAGGAAACGTCTACTGGAAAATGATTATCGCGAGATAATCACTTCCCACGAGAACACGTAATGCGAGCAGCAGTGCTAACACAAAAGAAAATATGGCACAAGCACACTGAGATTTTGAGCTGCTTAAATTCTGCAAAGCAAAGTCACGTGTGGAATCATTTCCTAATAAAAAAAATTAAAAAATCTAGAAAGGATGGCTGTATAGCATCAAACATTGCGGTATGTTGTTTATGCAAGGCTGAAGTAAAATATGCTGGCGTTGCCACCAACCTTACATGCAGTGGTGTAGTCCCCAACCTTAAAGTACCGGAACGCCAATTCAAATATAGATTTTTCTAAAACAAATTATACAAATTCATGTTTTATTTGTACATTGAACTTGAGGTAACATTTAATAGGTAATGCATGCGTAAAATGTTGTACACAGAAAAAATAAGTATAAGATAGAAATAAACAAAAGAAAAAAACATATTTTGTGTTTGCAGAATTTGATGGAGCCAATCGTAAATACTGTGCATTTTGGTAGAAAAACAGTACAAAATGCAGAAAAACTTGCAGGTTATGCACAAGTCCTTTTAAAAATCTGGGGTTCAGCAGTTACAAAACTGAAAGAATGTCAAGAAAGATTGGGGGAAAAAAACAGGTAGAAGCTAGTTTTATATTTGAATAACTCCCAAGTATTGCTTATTTTAGTTGTACTGTTAGTATGTTACTTAAATTTACTAGCAAATGTGTTCCAAACTGCATTGAAAGGAACATTTCCTTAAAGTATGTTATACATTTGTTGAGGTGAGGTGGGATCACAGGCAACCATGGAACCTTATGTGTATCTTGAAGAATTTAGTGAACCCATCAAGCTACAAGGCTAGATCTGCCCCTGTTAATCACAAAATGATTGATTGCGTTCGCTGTTCTATAAAACCAAAATCCTACAAGTTATATTCTACTTTTTTGTGTTTTGTGTGACGGGAGGGTGCAAGTACATTTTAAGAAGGACAAGTAGATTTTTCTAGCATTTTGTCCCTTGGAAAACCTTTTTTTTTTTTTTTTTCCAAACGTTGCACACCCCTGAAGATAACGTTTTTGTCCAACCCGTCTTTTTGCCATTCATTTTAATACAAGTGTAGAAATAAGTGTGGCGGAGCAGCAAAACAAAAAGCCACACTACACCTGTACACTCAAGATATGCAACACATGGAAGACAGAAAGCTGAATTTGGATTATTTTAATATAATAACTTATATGTTCAGATCAAGTTGAGAGTACTTTCTCCTGCACTCTTTGTATGACAGACTCGGTTCACTCCGTTCGTGGGCTTGATGCAATAGAGTGCGCAAGAAAATAAAATCTGTAGTGAATTTTCAGTTAATTACTTATATCATATTGTACTGTTACAGTTCATTTACAGAGTAACCATTAAACCTTTCATTTTTTACTGGCAGTAACTTTTTTGAAATACTGTACAAGCAGATGGTAATACATCAAATTGAAGTAATCTGTTTTATTTCAGCACTGCGCCCCGTGGTTTGTCTGCTACATTAGTGAGGTGAATTATTTGCCTAACAGTACTGTTTTCTGTTTGAATACCATTAAAAGTAGCCTACAGTATGACTGCAAGACATTTGATCTACTGCTTTTAAAACATACAGTCTGTAGTCCAGGTACTGTGTGTTTCCTGTCGTCCATTAGTATGGTTCAAAATCATAGAGGTTCATACTGCAGTGTCTAGAATAGTGTGTTTTGTGGCTACAGTATTCCAGTGCTATTTATGGACTGTTGAGACTTATTTTGAAATGAGGTCAGGTTAATTGACACTTAATACATTATTGTGATGAAACATTGTCATAATTCACACAAAGGAATTCAATTCTCTCTTCTGCAAGAAAATAAATGCCTGACTACGGTAATAAGAATTTGAGTTTTTAGGAATTCATTTGGATGAGTGATTTTTGCACAATCTGGGTGGGGGTTTTAGTAAAGGACATTACTCACCCATAAATTGCATCCAACTTAAATTTTAATTGTGAAACCGATGCTTGCTTCAGTTGATGCACCTACCCAGAAACTGCACGGTTATTTTTTCAAATAGACTATTTATTTTTTGCTTTCATGTTTACTTGCAGGAAGTTTGGGGAGCGACCTCAGCCACAACGCCTAACCAGGTAAGACTGATTTTTTAATTTTTTTTTCCCCCTACCAAAAGTCCTAGAATCCACCTAGGTTTATAATTTTTTTTTTTTTTTGTATGGTCTCTTGTTTTTTTGTTTTAATTGGAGAAGTGTGCAGTAGATTTTACAAGCACCGCACTGTAGCTTCAGAACATTAACACAACTCATTCTTTATGGCCAATAGTAACACTTCCATTCCTATGGTCTAGAGAAAGGGTCTCTTGATGGTAGACCATGTCGGTGAGCCTGACTGGAAAAACAATACGGTTTTAGGAAGTTATATATTATTTTGCAATTAAGAGGTACGATTCTTGATTTTAAAGCCTTTTTTATCACATAAGTATTCAGGGATTTTACAAGGTGCTGTTAATGGCATTATCTGAAGGTTTACTGGAGGGAAATGGTAAAAACGTTATCTGGCCTAATGAATGGGCTTAACAGGCAAATAGCTTTAGAACACTTAGTGTGACATGTCTCAGTCTGTTCTCAGATTTTGACAAGGCTTTACATTTGAAATATGATCTACATACAGTCTGCTTAATGGTCAGTTCAATAACACTTGAATTCCAGAACTGCCTTATTCTTTTATTTTCAAATCAAAATGGAAAACCTTTTATTCCTGTTAAATTTCCTTCAAACATGAAAATTTGTTCCACACAATAGTGTATTTGTGACAGGAAATTATAATTGTTGTCCATTAGACTTAATTGTATACATTAAAAGGTTTTGCTTTGAGAAATATGTGCAATGAGTTTGAGTTTAAAGAACAAAACAAAGAAGCAAAATCTTAACTCATTCAAATTGTTTTGCCACTGATCTTTGAAATGTAAGTAGGACACATCTGAAGTGTCCCTCTTTTTGGTCTTGCCAGCGCTTTAGATTCATGAGAGAGATTTGTTTCCCGCTTGTGAAACACTGAAGGTCATGGTTACTCTTTTTAACTAAATAAATTAAGCTAATGGCTCTAATTGCATAATGTTATAGCAGCCAGATTTCAAAACTTTTAAGGCTAGCCAGCTGTGACCTAGATTACAACACACGCATATATGGATATAGGTGCATAGTTTTTTTTTTGAGAACTTTTTTTACATTTTGATCTTAATTAGTTTTTTTTGTTGTTTTGTTTTGTTTTTTCTTTAAAGTGCAGTGCCTCACAATTATGTTCGATTTTATAGTAGAATGACTTATTGTTGACTGTTTCTTACACATTGTAAGAAAAAGCTAGTACAGTACATGTATAACTGCAAGTACATACCTTTTCACCAAATCTTGTTTGCTTTCCAGTTTAACATTTCCTAACAGTATGGTAGTTTCGGCTTAAAGACATACAAACTTACACACTCAACTCTTAGAAATAATTATATATTTTCCAGGTAATGTAGGCAGCAGCCACATCAGATGTTATTGTTAATCAACAAAAACATGCACTGTAGTAAAAACAATTAAACTATTTAGAAAGTCAGTTGGTGTGTGTGTGGTCATGACTTCTTTTCCACGCTCTACTTTTCTGTGGTACATGCACCTCTTTTTGAACCTTAAATGATGATTGGGGGGGATATAAACATGCACACTGTTAATTTGTATTGCCGCCTGACGATTCAATTAATTTGTTGATTAGGAAATCCTTTCAGCAGCTGGTAATCATGTAAAATGAGTAGCGTGACCCCTGCTCATACACAGAACCGGTGGGGGTCCTGCATCACTAGGACCACACTATTGAAGACTCTATAACAGATGTCTGTTTTTAGTGCTTCATTAAAGCAAATTAAATCAGTTTAAACTAGGAAAACAATGAATAGTCTAACATCTATGAGGCTGCATCCCCCTTACGCTTCATTGATAATTTTTGAGCATTGCAGTATTTTTTTTTTTTTTTTGGATCAACTACTCCATTTTCTGGCATTGTGTATTTGGGTTTAGTTTTAATGTGCCTTTGTTGCAAGCACTGGTGGCCAGCTGTAGGTAACAGTAGTGTTTGGTTCACTGGTTAATGGGTAAAGCAGCCCAATGCTGAGCAGCGTTTTTGGATATGGACCAGACTTAAACTTTTGGCTTGTGAGTTGAGGTGTTTCTTAAGACAACTAACTGTTCCTGATTTAATTTGGCTTTGCTCTGTTTCCAATGATTTCAGTGAGGGAAGACAACAAAAAAGAGAAAAAATACAAAAATGTTCCTAAAAATGTACAATGCTTTTAAACTATAAAATCTGTCCAATTTTCCAAATGTTTAAGAATGTACAGTGCTCCCTCGCTATAACGTGGGTCTCGGGGGGGGGGGACATACAATATGAGCGTTATAACCGAAGAGTGTTATAAATGGGGGAGTCGGTGGGGTGCGGCGCAGGACACATAACACACATCTGACTAAAATACAAAATAAAATAACTCTATAATGCACATATAGTGAAGCGAAAATGTAACTTTCTGGGAATTAACCATGCATAAAGCACCATGTAATCAACACTATTTTTTACCAAAAAAAAAAGATTCCCACTCAGGGATCATTTTAATTAGCAGTGTTTAAACTTTAAATAGCCTGGCTAAATGGCGGTCGGGAGTTCAGTTCGAAGCGACAGACAAGCAAACCAACTGCGAGAAGGAGAGCAGGTCGGGAGAGGGGAAGAGGGAATCAGCTTGCCCCAGGTTCGGCTGCCGGAGCGGGGCTGAAGCGTCTCGTCTCCCGGAGAAAGCCGCAGCTCCTCTCGCAGCAAAAAAAGTAAATACATTAGGAAAGATATCCACGCCTAATATTTATTTAGATGAATGTTGAAAAATTATGACGTGCCAGCACAGCTTTTCTTCTTTTCAGATGCTGTATCAAAACAGACAGAAACAGAAGTTAGACTGCAAAGTTGTTTATAGTTTGAACAACACCGGTACTGTATTTACTGTAGAAATATTGCATGAATCACTAGTATAGGGAACTGGGGGACATGCTTTAGGAGCAATATATCTGAAGCGCATTATAACTGAGAGCCTTATAGCGATGGAACACTGTATACAAAAAAAGAAATCCAGCCAGAGAAAGGAGATGAGTTAAGATAACATGAGTTAATCATAATTTAATTGTGTGTTTTGCAAAGCTGCCCTCAGTGACTGTTAAAGTTACAGAGACAGTACACATTGGAGCTACTGTATTAAAGTAATTGTTGCTAACAAAATGGTTCCATCAATTTCTGCCATGCATGTCCCTACACTTTTATAAGTCTCAAATGTATAGTTTTGAAAGAAATTATTTGATATTAAATCATGATATCTGACAATTCACTAGATTAAATAAATCTCTTGTTGCAAGTCATGCTTACAACAGCCTTGCATTTCCTGGAACATTGGACAAAGAGTGAAATTGTCCCTTGAGGGCCATCTTTCCTGTAAGTGACCAACCAAACGTTTCCCCTAATGACTGACATGCTTTACAGCCAGTTAGATGCTTTTACCCCAGAACACTAAAATGACCAAGGAAGTAAAGCACTAACAGCCTTCCTGGAAGGGTAGTTAAGCAAACCAAGAAATTTATTTCACCTAGTGCAATAGCTGATTTCATGTTTGAAAAATAACATGCTATAACATGTGTTTCTTTCAAAAGTGCACGTTTAAGATTGATATATGAATGTAAGTAGATGAATTCTGGAATTATTTAGTTAGCTACAATTACATTAATGCTTGTTACACAGATGTATTTTTTTATTTTCTTACTTACGTTCCATTTCCAGTATTGTACATTAAAAATTAACTCTTTCACTTCAGCATGGCACATATAAATGATATAGACCACATGGCTTTGACACACAGGGTTTTCATAGATGGTACACAGATGTATACTGTACTACAGTACTTATCTCAAAGTTCCATCACAGGTTCCATCACATGTTTCAGTGCAGCATTCAAATGACCATATTATTGAGACAAACAGTGTCTGTATAATTTATAGTCTGTTCTCTTAATAAAGCTTACTGGTAGTGACCAGTAGAAATTAAATTTCTCTGCTACATTGTTTTTAACCTCTGGATGTATCAGTGATACTAATCTTTTTTACATTTCCATATTATGTCATGTTTACAAACCATTTGATCTGGGACTTGTCCCTTAGATTATGCTACCAGGGCTGAGTTTTTATTCACAAATCTCCCATTTCAATTTTTATTATTCTTATTTTTTGAATGTGTTTTGTTTGTTTTAGAGAAGCAATGCGGAATTATCTAAAGGAACGGGGTGATCAGACAGTACTAATTCTTCATGCGAAAGTTGCACAAAAATCATACGGAAATGAAAAAAGGTAAGACATTGTGTTACTATAAGAAGAGGTCCAGTTTCTGCTGTCTGTGTATATTAAATTTGATAACAAAACTGTTAATGTTTACTGTGCTATGATCCACACTCTTTGATCTCCAAAGGCAGCAGATTTCTAATAATAAAATCTGCTGAGTTTCTTCTTGTACCTTATATGTAAATATTAAGACTTTTTAAAGGTTTAACGTTAAAACAATAAATACAATATAAATCCTAAATGGCATATAGTGTTAAAGTTTTCCATCATTTCTATGGGGTTTTTTTTTTCAATAAATGACTGACAAATGTTTAAACAGTTAATATTATTAAGCATAGATTTCCAGTAGATATCAGGTATGGCATTTTTAGAAGATTCTATGTGGCACATGGTTCCAAACACATTTGAGCATATGTCACAACTACATTGTGTTTGAATATTGACTACTTTACTAATGGTCTTGTACCCCAAGTTTAGCATTTTACATTTCAATTTCAATGACATACTGTAGTCTCATTGGCATGAAATCATTGCATCTACAGCTTATAATACAAAGAAATTAGCTACATGACCATATTTATTCAGCTGCTTAATTTAAGGGTTGCCACCATTTATTATTTATTTCTTACCCTTATCCAGGGCGACTTACAATTGTTACAAGATATCACATTATTTTTACATACAATTACCCATTTATACAGTTGGGTTTTTTCAAGAGCAACCTAGGTAAAGTACCTTCCTCAAGGGTACAGCAGCAGTGTCCCCCACCTGGGATTGAACCAACAACCCTCTGGTCAAGAGTCCAGAGCCCTAACCACTACGCCACACTGCTGCCCTAACCACTACTCCACACTGCTACCCTAACCACTACTCCACACTGCTGTCCTAACCACTACTCCACACTGCTGCCACCATGGGCCATGTAAGTGATCAGTACTGCACTAGAGGCAATACAAAGATCACTGTTACTGATAAACTTCGTCT
Organism: Acipenser oxyrinchus oxyrinchus; assembly: GCA_030684275.1. Lineage (NCBI taxonomy): Eukaryota > Metazoa > Chordata > Actinopteri > Acipenseriformes > Acipenseridae > Acipenser > Acipenser oxyrinchus. The sequence goes on along the minus strand of CM060247.1, from coordinate 23,946,131 downwards.
AGACGGGTGCTGAGTCATTTGATAGGTTTTGTTTTTTGGATTGAGAATCACCTTTTTGTATAGTAACTGGTGCTGTGACAATTTTGTTTTTCATTGTTTAGGTTGTTTAGTTTTGGGTTTTTTTGTACATGGAATAATCCGGTTTATAACACATGTACAGGTTGAGAGCCTTTTTGTTTTAGAAATACAAATGGGATATGTAGATCATGTACAGGAGAAACATTTATAAGCTGTAGTGTATGTGTTAGCGCTTAGAGTAGGAGTTCTGAATTACACATTTTTGTTTTATCAAGGACCTAAATATTTCCACTACCAAATAAAACTTAATACTGTATTCCCCACCTCTGAGACGTCTGCCTTCATTAGCTTAGCCATGAGGTACAAATGTGTCTCGTAAACCAGAAGAATTTTCTATGATTTACAATTAATGACCTAAAACAGCTTCTCTTTTTCTGCTATCTCTTGGGGGGTTGTGAAACTAGACATTAACTAGTTTTCCCCAACTAAAATACATTTTTCTAGTTTAATTAAGAGTATTAGTTTATTATTTAAAGTATCAATGTGTATGGGGGTTCCAAAAACACAGCCACACGTTTGGCAGATAGTTGCAACAATGTGATTTCATTGTTGCAACTATCTGATATTCCTGATTTTTGAAAAATAAATATCAAAAATAACTATACTTGCTGTAGTAAAATATATTGGTAGGAAATGGCTTGCACCACCATCACTGCCAAATGTAATATTTATGTAATGATTTCTTTGGGATACAGGTAAATGATAGCTGGTATAATCAATATCCCATACAGACTCATGTAGAGCACAATGGGTGTCATGAATGAACATCATTTTCTGTAACATATTCCAGTACCCTGTCAAATTCTGCCATCTGCAGGTGAAAATGTATAAATTTCATCCTGTTCATGGAGTATAAATTAGTACTGCAGTTCACTACATCTGCCCAGAAATATATCGGTTGTGATGCACATTTGATTTTTATTTTCATTTATAAGGATGTATTGCAAACATTGTGCATATGTAGTCGAGGTCCCACGAGTATGTCCAATACATTTTGAGTGTCATGAACATTACATTTGTGATGAAACTTATTGAATTTAATAAAACTTTGCTTTGTTACAAGAAGCTATTATATTATACTGTAAATGGAGGTGACAGTACTGTCAAGTTATTGTCTGATTTTGACAGACCTGTGCATTTTGAGATTGTATTCCACTTCCTGTGGATGCACAGTACGTCTTGGTGTGGTGTTAGAGGATAATCACTGAGAACAATTAATGAAATTGTTTAATTGGTTTCTCTACAATGCATCTTAATAACCTTCTGCATTGTAGGTTTTTCTGTCCTCCCCCTTGTGTATACCTTATGGGAAGTGGGTGGAAGAAAAAGAAAGAACAAATGGAGCGAGATGGCTGCTCTGAACAGGAATCTCAGCCATGTGCATTCATTGGAATTGGTAACAGTGACCAAGAAATGCAGCAGTTAAATTTGGAAGGAAAGGTAGATATAATACAGCTTTCTTAAATTCAAAGCTCATAGTGTTCTCTAACATAGGCATAACTGAATTAAAGGATAATGATGGGACAATTTCCAAATGCATTTTTTATCAATTAAGAATTAATGAATATTTAAATGGAATGAAAACTCCACTCCCACTACTAAGTAAGGTTAATTTGATTGACTTATTTTCACCACATAGTAAGGGTCCTTACTTGTTACTGTTTGCTGTATGTGTATTGTTATTGCTGATGCTTTTAATTACAATTTAACTCACTTTAACTCATACAACTACACCCTGTTGAAGTAAGTACCTTTTTTTCTGTTTTCCATCAGAATTATTGCACAGCCAAAACTTTGTACATATCTGACTCTGACAAGAGAAAGCACTTCATGCTGTCTGTAAAAATGTTTTATGGTAATAGTGATGACATTGGCGTATTCCTCAGTAAACGGATTAAAGTCATTTCCAAACCTTCCAAAAAGAAGCAATCCTTGAAAAATGCAGACTGTAAGTATTCTTTATATGAAAAACCTTGGTTCAAATAACTATTTCTAATGGTTCTAACTTTTTTTATTTACAAATAAATACATGTTTGTACATTTATTTCCTTATACAGTATGTAGCATTTGTAAAACTAAGTTTATAGTTAAATACATCAAATACAATATAGTTAAATACATCAAAATTTTTATTTAAATTATTGTACTATTGAAGGCTTTTCTCTTAAGCATTCAAACTAAATTGTTTAGTTAAGAAATGTGATTGTTTACAGTGATTTCATTAGCAAAAAAAACACAAAGATCCTAAGGCTGTGTTCACACTGGGTCTATTAGAGGGTTTGGTCCGCACTCGGTACGTTTGGTGTGAAGTGAGAACAACAAAGTCCGCTTGGGAAACAAACCTTACTGAGTCCACCTGAAGAGGTGATCTCGGTCCGTTTGGCAAACGCACAGTCTGGTTCACTTGCTAAACCTCAATGTGAACAACTGTTGGACTCGGCCCTTTTGCACATAGGAAACAAACTATACAAGGTAACCTGCCTCAGAAGTAAACATTTTGAGCGTAGTTTAATTCATATTCTGAGGAAACAAGTAGAGCAAAAAACTAAATTTATTGGGGACTACATTAAGGTTAGCAGACATCTCGGGGAAAACTGGGATTGTCTCAGTTTTCAGCATTAATTTTTTTGTCCCGGTCGGAAAAAGCTAAATTGTAATTGTCCCAGATTAGCTTTTGTATTATTATTATTATTATTATTATTATTATTATTATTATTATTATTATTATTGTTGTTAATTTATTAATTTTTTATTTTTTTATAAGTACAAATCTGTATCGTTGTGCTCAGCAAGTTAATAACAGAGTAATGTAGGTTGTGTGTTAGCACCATCCAAAAATAAAATAAACAATCTTCTAGATTATGTGTTCAATCATTCGGATTGTGTATATCACATGTTTAAATGGTAATAGGTGATGTGTTGTTTTTTTTAAATCTGGCTTTTTGTACCTTTAACATGTTTTGACAAGATGACAATGTAAAGAAAATAATTAATTGTTATGATCTGCAATAAATTCACCCGATGTTTAATTTGTAAACTATCATTGTATTATTATATACTGTTATTTTAAGGGCTTCAGAGTTGCTACAGCGTCAGTGAATTGAAAAAAGAAAAAAAAAGTCCCAGTTTTTCACTGAAAATCTGGTAACCCTAAACTACATGGACAGTGCAAGAAACTGGTCAGACACCAAAATCCAAGCCGAATGCAGAATTGCATTATTCTCCTACTGTAGGCATTCAAGAAATGTATTCATTAAATTAGTGAAGTGTTCCCCCAGTGGTTTCTTCCACAGCAATATGTAAGAATCTAAAACATGCTATATTAAAAATCGGAGCAATGCCAATACATCAATAGCTGCCATCTTTTAATATGCCTTGCAGGGTATTGTAAGCATCCGGTTCACAGACCATATTAATGAGCTGAGTGCGCTTGAAAACTGCATTGTGAACACAATCGAACTCGGTCCTGAAAAAAATAAACTTTAGCTTGCATCCAAATGAATTCGGTCCCTTTGCTCGCAGTGTGAACAGCAAGCAGATGCATTGTTTGAAATGAAACGAACCAGACCGAGTCAGTTTGAAAAGGCCCCAGTGTGAATACAGCCATAATGTAAATATGCAGTATTAGACTATTTTTATATTGTGTTTTATGGTGCGGTGGTACTATTATGCCTAAAATAGGTTATTCATACTGTACTATATGTAGGGGGGAATAAACAACCTTTAAGAAGTAAAAAAAAAAAAAAAAAAAAAAAGATCTGGACGGCATTTTATATGCTCTGTGTGTGTCCCTGTGACAGAATTTTTTTTTTCCCTAAGTTTCGTGACAATCCGTAATGCAGTTTAAGTTACAGAATCAGTTTTGACAAATGAGTCTGTTTTTTTGTTCTTTTTTCCACTAAAATAACTAAAAAAAAGTCTGCATGTTTAAAAACCATACTATTTAAGTTTTCTTTGCTCAGTTTAATTTTTGCTAATTTTTTATAACTTTTTTTTTTAAATTTTTTTTTTAATGCTTTTGACCTGTCTGTGACGCTAAACCCCAGATATAGTACCATAATTGACAGCGCTATTTCCAATGCGGACTCCACAAGTTGATGTAGCAACAAATTAAATGTGCTGTGTCAGTTTATAAGCATTATATACACTTTAAAACATAAGCATAAAGATATATATTCTTAACACTAATATATTGTATATGATAATGTATTAAAAACAATATAATGTGCAGGATAATTAATATTACCAAATGTTCAGAATACAAAAATCATGAATAAATTGCTCACAACAATTATGGATTTGCAGCGTTTGACTGATCATTTATGTTCCGAACCCTCCTTCCGTGTGAACTGTGACGCACAATACATACGGTATAGTTGTGAATACACTAGGGTAGCTGCATTTGAATGTGATTTACCCCAGCGTTTTGTTTACATGTTGTAATCCCTAGTTAACGGAGTTACAAGTATCTGGGAGATCCTTTTCATGATTATTAGGCTATTATTTTGTTTACATTAAGCGATGAACTGGTTGAATCGATCGTAAGGAAATGTGTTGTTGTTAATAATCAATCAGATAGCTAGCCTAATATATAAATATAAAAATTATTCATGTTTTTAAAAATTGTTCAAAATGTAATAGCCTAATAATAGCTTGTTTTATGTATTAGAAGTCTATGTATATGTGTATGATGTATCTGAAAAGTGGTCCTACTTGGGAATGTTTGTTATAATAGTAGAGAATTTTTATTACACAAAAACTAAGAGGTGCACCACAAATAAAAAAATAAATAGCAAACCAAAAAGTTCCTTTAAGATATACAGATCTTATACAATCTACAATCTAAAATCAGCCTTCCAGTGAAACAATAATTGACATTAAACACAAAAAACTATGTTTACAATTCCAAAAAAGACAGGAAATTGTCAGGTAAGGCCGCCACTGCGTCTTTACCTGACCCATGTTCTAACAAGGCTTTCCAGCACACACTGCTTAACTGATACAGTAGGTGGGTTCACTTCACACAACATGTGTAGTCACCAGTGGGTTGCTGAGGATGCAAAAGTTCTCTTAAACAGTCACTGTCATGAATGGATAAGAAAGATCTATAAAGTTAATGGATTGATTAGTTGGAAAATGCTTGTGTAACATATTATTGTCTCCTTTCAATGATGGAACCCCTAAAGGGAAGAATCCTTCTTTTTAAAATAATAAATGTGTTTATTTTTTTTAATTAAATTGTTCCTTTTTCAAATCCACTCTGTTACTGGTCTCACTGCAGATGTGTTAATATTCCAACTATTCTAATTAGCTTTTCCAATTCACATATAATTCTGTGACAATATGAAAGCAACCATGGTTGTTTAAACCGGACCACACCTGCTCAGTAATAACTACACATGTTGTGTGAAGTGAACCCACCTACTGTACCAGGTAAGCAGTGTGTGCTGGAAAGCCTTGTCAGAACATGGGTCAGGTAAGGGCGCACTGTTGGCCTTATCTGACAATTTCCCATTTTTTTTTGGAATTGTCAGCTCTTTCCGTGAAGTAAAATGTAGGAGGGAGAGAGAGAGAGATTCTTGATTTGAGTGGGGTTGTTGGGAGTGTTATATTGGCAATGGGATTAATAAGTTATATGGATAAGAATCTGTGTTGGTTCTGGGAATTGTTCATATACCTTTCTTGTACAAAGTCAGTGATTTTTAAATTTCCATGGATAAATGTCACTGGATGCTCAGGAACCTGTAGAATATTGTGGCCTTAATATAATTTAATATTTAATTGATGCAGGTTTTGGAGACATTTTTTTTCTTCTATTTTTCTTAAGTGTGTATTGCATCAGGGACAAAAGTGGCATTGTTCAATCGACTTCGTTCTCAGACAGTCAGTACGAGGTACTTACATGTAGAAGGAGGGAATTTCCATGCCAGTTCACAGCAGTGGGGAGCCTTTTACATCCATCTTTGTAAGTGTCTTTGTAATTTTACAGTTCTAATAATGCCATATAAAAAAAACATGAATGTGTATTTTAAGATTTATTATAACATGTCAGTTTTGCCAAATGTGTAAAGTTTTATAAACACATACACGGGCATGGGCTGTGATGTGTAACTGCCGTTAGTTTTTTGTATTTTTTGGGCCCAAATCTGTAACTTAAGCTGAATAACTGGATTTATTGCATTACTATTATTTTAAATCCTACCATTCTCCCCATATCTTATTATGAAGGACACTTTTTGAATTAAAATAGTTATTAATGGGTATTCACCCCAAAAACTAAAAAAAAAGTATTTTGGTCCTTATATTGACTATGCAACATTTATGTATTTATTTACTTCAGTGGATGACGAAGAATCCGAGGGTGAAGAATTCACAGTACGAGATGGCTATATTCATTATGGACAGACAGTGAAACTTGTGTGTTCAGTAACTGGCATGGCACTCCCCAGACTGGTATAGTAAACTATTTATAATCTAAAACAGATTTTAAGATGTTGCAAAAGCAGGCTAGCTAGAAAATACAAATTTAAAACATGTATAAACACACATTATATATATATATATATATATATATATATATATATATATATATATATATATATATATATATATATATATATATATAATCATCAAGAACAAGCATCAATGGAAACTAGAATTCCTGCTTTGGTATTGGACTAGAGACTAGTTTAATGGGAAGTGAAGGGATTGAACAATGAGAAAGAAAACAGACAATTTGTGTCCACCACCGATTTTGAAATAATTTCCTACACTTTAGTACACTAAAGTAAATTGGCATTTTTGGAAGTGAAGCTATTTAGATAGTTAAATCTATTTTGTTGCCTGTATCCACTTATATTATTCTGATAAATAGTTAAACTATTTGTTAAAGCAGGAGGGAATGATTGCTACTGATCTGTTTTGATTTTTTTTTAATTGGTATTCTCTGATTAAACATAGTGGGGCTTCACTAAACGGTAAATCCTGGTATTTTTTGCAGTTGTTCTCAATTATAACTGAAAGAAAATAAAATGATGTTCAAAATGTCATAATAAATAGGATTGATCAATCAATCACTTTTATTTTGCAGATAGCCATGAAAATACATTTGTTGTAAGGTTTTACAGTGCTTTCAAATGTTTGATCCAAGTTGGATGCTGATGTTATGTGACATTTATCGTTTGATGTATTTGTAATTAAAAAATGTCCTGTGTACTTTTTCAGATAATCCGTAAAGTGGATAAACAAACAGCATTGCTAGATGCAGACGATCCAGTATCACAGCTCCACAAGTGTGCTTTTTATTTGAAGGATACAGAAAGAATGTACCTGTGCCTTTCTCAGGAGAGAATAATCCAATTTCAGGTAAGCCTTAAAAACACTGACCATCACTAAAATAATGTATTTGAAAACAGGTTGAGGTTTTTTATTTTTTTTTGTTTTATTTTTTTCAGGTAAAAGCACCTTGGTACATTAGTCATGGTAACTTTTATTTAAAAGCTGAAAACACTGCATGGGTACCCAACGGCTAGCAACCACTTTCTATGCACAACATACAATGGACCATTCCAAATCTTTTTGTCACACTTTTCTTTCTATTCCATTTTAAGTGATATGTGCATAGTTTAAAATCTAAATATCCCTACTATTGAAACATTTTATATATAACCAATCCTGTCATTTTACTTTTAAAATAAAAAAAAATAAAAAAAAAAATCAAGTGACTTACACATTGTTGAGTTCATTTAAGATGTTGATTCTCACAAAGTCACATTCTTTAATACAAAAAAAAAGCCTTTTAATAAGTAGCAAGAACTGTCATCTTGTTCTCTTGATGGGAGTTTATAATTGGGTATGGTATTGAGACTGCCACCCTCCTGGTTTATCTTGCAGGGCCGTTTTCTTAACTTGTAGACATATTTAATAGGGTTTTGGAAAATGAGGACAGACGTATAGAAAAATATTTTGGCCATCCAATGGTGACATTGGCGTCATTTTACTTTTTTTAAATGAGTTACTCAATGAATGTTATGATGTCTACCAATGATAAAAAGAAATGCATCTCTTTATCTAGTTATCATAGCTCAGAAGATCCGTTTGATCCACAAATAATTACATTAGACAGAATAATTGAATATTATGCATGAAATTAATTACACTTGTCATTGTTCTAAATGGAGAAAAAAAATGGTGCTAATAACGTTTTGTCTTTTAGGCCACTCCATGTCCAAAAGAACCAAACAAAGAAATGATAAACGATGGAGCCTCTTGGACAATCATCAGCACAGACAAGGCAGAATATACCTTCTATGAGGGGATGGGACCTGTCCATTCACCAGTTACTCCAGTGCCTGTTGTAGAAAGCTTACAGGTGAAACAGACTTACAAATCTTAAGAAAAACTTGCAACTATCCTATTGCTTGCTTTCAAAATTTAGCACTATTGTTTAACAAAGATTAAACTAAATCAACAGCCAGTCTGTAGAAGTCATCCTGGATCTGGTGTTTTTATTTTACTTTACTTTTGGCAGTGCAAAACATTAAAGACCCTGTATAGTAACTGTAGATAAAGGATATTCTTTATTTCATGGGGTTGTAAACCAGTATATATCTTATATCTTATATCTTTAGCATATATCTTAAGCTTTATTTTTTTTTTTTTTTTTAAACAGTTAAATGGAGGTGGGGATGTGGCCATGCTGGAACTTACAGGACAGAATTTCACACCAAATCTTCGGGTTTGGTTTGGGGATGTAGAAGCTGAAACTATGTACAGGTAACATCTTGCTTGTTTGCTTTTTTTAACCTCAAACTTCCAGCTTCAGATTTTTACTTAATGGGATGCACTTTTTTAACAAAAGGTTTAAGTTAGGGTATGCCTGCATTGCATGTAGCATCAGTACCTTTCATCAACAAACCATACTGAGGTCTGTCAGAATCAATCAGGTAGATCATAACTTTTGATTTGTTCCTATATGTGACAGGATGGCAAAGTGGTGACGTCAGGCCAGATGCAGGAAGAAAACACAGGCAGTACTGCAGGGCAAAAGACGCGGCGTGCGCCGTTTATTTAAATAACAGAAATAAAATAAATATTTAAACAAAAAGACTGCTCACAGAGCAAAAATAAAGGACAAAACAAAACACCAAACAAATAATAAAGGTCAGGCTGAGCAAATTGCCTTCACTGTTCTTGGATTATTTTTTACTTTACTTTCTGTTTAGTTTCCTTCTCGTTTCTTTCTCCTCTCTTTCTCTCACTCCATTCTCTCCATTGAACAACCCACCCAGAGCAGGGAGAACTGCAGGCTTATATGCAGGTGACCATCTCCCGATTAGCAACAAATTAATCACTTAATTCGGGAGATGGCCACCTTCTACACAAGGTTTTTAAATTGCCAAACCTACGGCTCTTTGCCGCCACATTTAATAAAACAATAACAAAACAACACGGCTACGACGTCATATTTATAAATAAATAAATCATAACAACAATAATAATAAAAATAATAATAACAAAACAAATACAAAATAATAAATTTCACAGGGGCGGAGGGGTACCCCATTCTAAAAATAAACAATACATTTATGGCAGGGCAAAGGAGCCCTGCCCCCTTTTTATGTGCAAGGCTCCTCGCCCTGCCACATAACCCCCAATTGTGCAACACAAACTTGGTCCCTTTTTGGGGCTCCGGCCACACGATCTCCTGCAGCGAAACTGCTGCGGGGGGAGCTGGTCTCCTGACCTCCCCCACCTGTCTTGATGGCCGGCAGCTCCCCTTTGTGGAGCTCCGGCCACACCATTTCCTGCTGCCACGCAGGACTGGCAGCGACCCCAGGCGAAGCAGAGCCGGCAGCGACCCCAGGCGAAGCAGAGCCGGCAGCGACCCCAGGCGAAGCGGGACAGTCAGCGACCCCAGGCGAAGCGGGACCATCAGCAACCCTAGGAGACAAAAAAGAAATAGCTCTCCCAGGCGATGCGGAGCAGCAGACAAACCCAGGCGATGCAGGCGTGGCATCCCTGAGCGGAGCAGGCGTGGCATCCCTGAGCAGAGCAAGGCAAGCATCCCTGGGCGGTGATGCGCCGGCATCCCCGGGCAAGGCAGAGCTGGCGACCCCAGGCAACGGCGGCAGCGGACCCTCGAGGCGACAGCGACAGGGGAGCTCCTGGCCATGAAGGCGGCAGAGGGAGCTCCATTTCTCCCCCTGGTGAAGGTGGAGGCAGAGGCAGCTCCTGCTCCTCTCCTCCAGGTGGTGGTGGGAGAGGAGGCAGAGGCACCTCCCCTTCTGGTGGCAGGGGCTCCTCCCCTTCTGGCGGCGAAGGCAGCAGGGGCTCCTCCCCTTCTGGCGGCGAAGGCGGCAGGGACTCCTCCCCTTCTGGCGGCGAAGGCGGCAGGGACTCCTCCCTTCTGGCCGCGAAGGCGGCCGGGGCTCCTCCCTTTCTGGCTGCAGCGGGGGGACCAGCAGACACGCTCCCTCTGCTGGCGGTGGTGGGCACAGCAGGTCTACCTTTTCTGCTGTGGGTGGTGGAAGCGGGACCAGCAAGTACTCTCCCTCTGCTGGTAAAATGGGCACAGCAGGCGCCCCTCTGGTAGGAGGGGGCAGTTGAGTGAGGAATGCCCCCGCTCTCCGCAGATGGGGCACCAGCAATTGTACATGACCCCTCAGAGGATGGCATCCCAGCTGCTCTCCTGTTTTGCGGCTGCAGCTGGTATTTCCCGCTTCTGGGGTCTTCCCCGGGGTGCCTGGTCCTGGTTTGCTTGGGCAGCCCACTCCTCTCCCTGGTATTGGGTGGGGCAGATGGCCACTGTATGCCCAAACTCCCCACAACCAGGGCACCACTCGTCTACCACGTAGACCTGGCCGACGTCCCCTCTGGTGGCAGCTGCTGCAGGTATCGCTGCTGCTGTTTCCTGCAGCTTTTCCTTCCCATTTTTCTCCTACAAAAAGTTTTTTTTTTATTCTGGCCTGAGTAAGGGAGGTGCTGGTGATCCCACACTGGACACCACATGTGACAGGATGGCTAAGTGGTGACATCAGGCCAGATGCAGGAAGAAAACACACAGGCAGTACTGCAGTGCAATAGGCACGGCGTGCGCCGTTTATTTAAATAACAGAAATAAAATCAATATTTAAACAAAAACACTGCTCCACAGAGTAAAAAATTAAAGGTTTTAACAAAAACAAAACTCACAAACACAAAACACCAAACAAATGATCCAGGTCAGGCTGGGCAAATCGCCTTCACTGTTCCTAGATTTTTTTTTACTTTTTGTTTCCTTCTTGTTTCTTTCTCCTCTCTTTTCTCTCGCTCCGTTCTCTCCTCTGAACAACCCACCCAGAGCAGAGAGAACTGCAGGCTTATATGCAGGTGACCATCTCCCGATTTAGCAACAAATTAATCACTTAATTAATTGATATCAACCATGTACAAGCAACTAAAATATGACCGTGATAGTCACAGGGAGGTGAAGCAGGCATGGTTTCAAACATACCCTCTGGTCTTGAAAGAATATTTTCATAGACGGCAAGCCAGAAACTTTGTTTTTTTAGTTGTTTGCTGTCTTGTTAATGTGTTGACATATATTTTGGAAATAGTAACAGAGTGGATTCGAAAGAGGAACAATTTAATAAAAAAATACACATTTATTATTTTAAAAAGAAGGATTTGTCTCATTATAATATATTGAGTTTTAATGTCAGAATCAGTGCAATATTACTGTCAGTAGTCCCAGGTGAAAGAACACGGTAAAAAAAAATATGTTTTTTAAACACAGTAGTGGCTGTACAATCTTACTAATATTATTAATCACATTAGTACAAGCTTGTGTAACTAGAGCTGCGGTTGGTCAGGTAGGCATTAATATTAACATACACCAGCACTGTCCTGCAGTGGAAAGAAAACCGCGTCACAGTCAAAATAATGTAAAGGTACATGAATATCTCTGCAAACCTATTCAGAATTTAGGAAGTCTGTAATGACGTTTTTTCATGTGGGACTAAGTTTGGCATTTATTAAATGGGAATCAGAGTTATAGTGCACTTTAAATATACTGTTTACGTGTATTGTAAAGGGTAGGGTCTGGCATTTAAAAATCTATGTGTTTTCAAATAAAATAAACATCTTTTTGCCTTGTGAAACAGTATGTTTTAACTTGTTTACAGTATTGTTAAGTGGCTTAAGTTTTTCCGGTGTGACTAAAAATGTTAAGTTGCTTTAGCCACAGTGGCTAACTAAATGAAAGTGTTAGATGGAACGTAGAAATGTAAGTTTCTGTTCAGTTTGGGAAAATCATAACCAGTGCAGACTTTGTCCGATCTGCTTTCTTGCCCATCAAGATTAAAGTTGACTTGCAGGCAGCCTACGTGGCAAAGCAGGCTTAAATAATTTGCTGGTGTTAACTAAGCACCCGGTTTACACACCATGCAATTCAGCATTCTTGAGAAACAGCCAGGGCAGGACTGTTCAGGTCAAGGTTGAGGTGCTGTCACAGAGCTGTGAGGGGAAGCTTTCCTGGCAGCTGCGGGTGTAACTCTAGCAGATCATCGCAGCTTGCCCACCATAAATCGTTTGTGGTTAATGATGATCAGTGTGCTCTGTACACAGTATTGAACCAGCTTGGCATGAGAACATATGAAGATACAGTATGACATTTAGAAACCTATGTTGTCCTGAGGTCTTATATTTACATTTCTTACAGGTGTGCAGAGAGCATGCTGTGCGTTGTTCCAGATATTTCTGCATTCCGCGAGGGCTGGAGGTGGGTTCGGCAGCCAGTTCAGGTCCCTGTTACTTTGGTTCGAAACGATGGGATTATCTACTCCACCAGCCTTACTTTCACTTACACACCAGAGCCAGGGCCCAGACCACACTGCAATGCTGCTGGGGCCATCCTCCGAGCAAACTCAAGCCTGATGGCATCAAGTGAACCCAACACAAATAGTGAGGGAAGTTACACAACTCTCACCACAAATTCTACCAATGTCACATCTTCAGCAGCAACGGTAGTATCTTAACCTACCAACTGAAACAAAAGACTTTAAACTGACTTAAGTGCTACATAAAGGAAAAAGAAGAAAAAAACTGTAATCTTCAACACCCATTGTGGTTTCATAGGGACAAACCTGTTTTGATCTGAACGCATAAGTGAAGTGATGGGAGCCTAGATCAAATAAAGGGTAAAAAAAAAACGAGAAACCACAAGATACATCAGCCATGTATAAAACTTTAATTAAAAAAAAAGTCTATTTTTCAGTTTTTTGTAAAGGGGCAAGATGTATAAATGTGGGTGCGACTGGAGGTTCAGCAAAGTAGAAGAAAGCATATAAAACATGATAACATAGTTTTTATGGACCAAGGATCTTGTATAAGCTTTAGTAAAGGTACATTTTCACCATACCTTTTTTTTGTATTAAACATATAGTACACTTTTGTTACCAAATAGTTTATATTTTTCCTCTGAGTTTTGGCTCGGAAGTATATCCAGGTTCCAGGCCAGAACTTGCTTGTATATTATAGCTACCTTACTCTTCCAGTAAAACCTGTATTTTGGCCTCGAACTGGAACTGCTTTTTTGTTTTTTAAACGGAAATCTTGTAACTTTACAAAACCGAAGTTGTGTTCATTTCGTTATAGTAGAACCTCAGAAGGCCTATTCTTTCAGTTATATGAAGTCTATAAAAAAGCTTTAAGCAATGCCTCTGCCTTGCCTGCAATACATGTTGTACGCTAACCTTTTAAGCTGTTCCTGTTTTTTTTTTGTTTTTGTTTTGTTTTTCTTTAATCATTGTGCATTGGAGCAGTTGTGTTCCGTTTTAGCTCTTCCACATTTATCCCCCCTAGGCCTTACGTGTGAGGTTCTGTCTTTATCTGAGTTGAGACATGTGGCAAACAAAGTATTCGTGTTAGCAATTGTCGCCTTAGGCCATGCCAAGCTCAAACAAGTTGTATGGTTCATTTGCATTATTTGCCTAATGTTAAACAATTCTTAAAAAATTACACATTTAATTTAGTTTTCCTGAAATTATGTAATCCAGTATTTTAAATGCATGTGACCCATATAAACAAATTTAAAGGCAAAATTAACCAAATATGTATTTTTGAATGCTCTGTGCAGTCCTGTCAAAGTGCTGCTGTTAATATTTATTCACCTGTTTTCTAACCACCCTGTCTTCCCAATGTCTGAGTTATTTTATAGACCTAATCCCCTATCTTCTAAAGCCAGAGTGATGAACAGCGTGCTCCATATAAGGAGTTTGAGACCGATATTTGAATTTGTTGTGGCCTTACTGCTGCTTTTGTGCTGCAAAGTGTTTTTCTAAATGCCTCAAGTTATTTTGTTTTTAATTGCCTTTCAAGTTTAGCAGCTGTTTTTTTTTTTTTTTTTTTTTTAATATATATATAAATAAACTGTGCTTTGGCCAGAAGGTTGAGAAGTAAGTGTCTGTTAAAGAGCTTACTGTTTGGAAATGCTATCTTTCTTATACATGTTGATGGCTTGCACTGTACGACTGGATCCTGTTATGGTCCTACTGTGGTTATTTGGTTACAGTTACATTTGTTTTGTATTAAATTAGTCTAGGCCATATGCATCTTCAGCTATGTTTCCAATTCATTGTCAATTTAAATAATTGGACTTTGTTGAAGTAACATGCTAGTGTAGTAATAAGTGAGTGAGGGCATTTTCAATCAGTTCACTTTTTGTAACTGGTACTGTACATAATATCTACATATGATGCAGTATTTCCTGTTCAGAAAATCTGGGAAAGCTCTTAAAGGAACAAAATATTCCCCATTTTATAGTGACCATGCCTTAGTAAAGCTTGTATATAGAAAAATCTGATATAGAATTCTAAACTATGAGTCCAATGCAGCAGTCCAAAAGGCTTGCTAAGCAAGTAATCTTTGCTGAAATAAATTGTCTACTTTTTATACCTGTAAAATGTAGACTACAGTAGACTACCTGAGGTTTTCTTTAAATCAACCACTGACCCCTTTCCAGTGTGCTTTTAGTCTACGTGCATTTAAGTCTGCATTACTACATTAGTTTCATTTTTGTGTTATTGAGGTGAAAAAGTGTAGCTGGTTTCTTACAAATTTTCAATCATGTCCTTTATTATTTTATTTTCCAGCAGTGTTAGCTAAGCTGCATTTAGGAATGTCTTCCATAACTCTAATAGCTGTGAAACAAAGATAGCATATAAAAATAGACCTGAGATTTCCAAAAGTTCATGTTAAGCCTTTAACAGTTTTTCAAAAATGTTGGTCTATGTAAATGGTGATTTTTGAATGTCTTCATAATATGCACATAGTCCTGCAAAATTGTACATTTTCAAACCACAATAGGGAGGGATGTTTTTCGCATATTCTGAGTACAACAGGGAGGGATGTTTTTCGCATATTCTGAGTTATATTATTTTAATGTGTTTTTTCTTGTTTTTATTTTATATATATATATATATATATATATATATATATATATATATATATATATATATATATATATATATATATATGCCCAATGTACAGTGTGGTATTTGTATTTTTAAATTATTAACTCATTTTGAGCTTTTGTTTGTTCCACCAGCAAACAAGTGCATTATTCCCCAGGTACCTGTTTTGGCCTTCCTTTAGCTGTCAATAGACAGACTGCTGCAGTGATGACGTTGGGGTTTTTTTTTTTTTTTAATTTCTCCAAGGTGGCATTAAACTGCATAAGCAGCAAGACAACTTTTAACAGCAGTTGCTTTAATATCAGAGTGAAATTGCTTTATTTTTTACTGTGTGCTATTTGCTGCCTTCAACTTATTTTTTTCATTTCTGTACCATATGTTCTGTACTTATTGAAATCAAACAAAACCCTTCCATAATCTCCTGTTGGTTTCCATGTGTTTTGGAAGGTAGCATACCAGAAGGAATAGATATTCTTGCCTCCGTTATTATAATGTAAATTCCATATCATTAAACATGAGATGTACCACTCTAAAACTTTACATATATCTGAGTATCTAATTGCCACTGTAGGGTTTGTTCTTGTTCTGTTTCTGTATTAGTTATTTACAAACACTATTTATCATTGTTATGAACAGCCTGTCACTGAAAGGCAAGAATTTCAACATATCTAATAGAACATCTTTTCTGGTTTGACTGTTTACATTAATTTGGTTAATAAGGATGTAGTAAACTGAACAACTGTAATAAAAGCTTGTATATGGATTTTGCAGAAGTAATTAATGGTCAACAGTAATGACAATAATCACCTGATGATTCATTTGTCTTCTGTTAGTTTAACAAAAGCAGCACAGAACAGCATATCCGTCTAACTATAGAATCTCTTTCTGGTGAACATTTTAATGTTACAATAGTTACCAGAGCTGCAGATAGCGGTAACACAAAGCTGACGGAACAAAGATTTTGTAAAAAAATAAAAAAAATATAACAAATAAAAATAATAATAAACATTTGTCAGTCACACTTTCACGATATACAGTTAAAATACTTCCATTCGTGTTTTCTTCAGAAAGCAGCTTTTTTTTTTTTTTTTAAATTAGCTCTGAACAAATGTGTATACTTTAATATGCCAAATGTTTTACTTTTATGTTTTCATGCACTGCAGTGTGGGATTGAGAGGCAGCTTTGTTGAAAACTATATGAAATAAAACAATAGTTTTCATACTGAACCCTTTGAGATCTGAAGTGTCTTCTCTACAAAACGTATAGATTACATTTTTACTAGTTCCATACTGTACAGTACTGCATTCTTAGTAGTAATCTAGCCACTGTTATATTTAGATGCATTCAAAAATAGTGTTTTCAGTACTCAAAGGGTCAAATAGTAAGAAATGTGCACGTCATATTTTAGCAATAACATGAAATAAGGGGACAGTTTTTGATAACATAATTTTTGTACATATTGCACCTGCTCAGTTCCATATTTCATTGAATCAAAACCTGCAAAATCAAGAAATAAAACTGAAATATAAACCACACATGTGTTTTTGTTTTCTGTTTTTAACACAAGACATATGTAAATTCATTAAGTTTATGAGCAGGAGTATGTGTAATGCAAAGGTAACACATGAGGACTTTGGTTAATAAGAAGAATTGTACTGTGTGTGACATCCAGGCCCACAGGGGGCCCGCTTCCCCAAAGGGCCCAGGAGAAGGTTAAAAAAAAAAAAAATGTATAAAAAAATTCTGGTCAGTCAATACCAAACATTTCAAAATAAACAAAAACAAGCAACGGCCTCAGCCCTGCACAGGACCATTTACGTTCGCGCCCACCACGACTTAAAAAAACTTTTTTTTTGTATTTGTTTAATTCACTACATACTCTACACTGAACCAATATACTTCTGTGATAGTCTAAGCTACTGTAGACCAACGCAGCTGTGCAGGCGCTGTCAAAATACAATTCAATAGTTGAAATCTGCAGTGAACGATGGATGTGTGTATGACTTGAACTATCACTATACACCTCCATCTTGCTCTACGAAAGCATTTTACAGTATCTTATATGGAACTGGATTAATTGAAGAGATTGATCTGCTTCCATATTTTTTGTGATATTGTTTAGGATATCGCACATGTGCTTTCATGATTTGTGGCTGCTAATGAGGTGTGGATGAACTGGTGCTGGTGCCGTGCAATTGGGCTACTTGGAAAAGATAGCCACGAGAAATATTTAGGAGTTGCGGTAACTAGTTTTGGGGCAAGTTTTTGGGCTCACAACAACTCCAGGAAAAAAAGCTTGGCAATTTTGAATAAAGGCATGTGCCCTCTTTTAATAGAAACCTTCACATACATGGGATGTTAATACAGTGAGGGCTTAACAGGGGGCTCTCTGAGGGACACACTGATTTTGGAAAGAATACACATATCTGATTTAAAGGCTAAAACTGGGTGTGTTGTGGGTAAATATCTTACAATTCAAATTAAAATCACTTGTGGTCATGACCTTTACTTAGAAATATCAAATAAATAGCTTTGTAATCAATAGTGGTTTCAAAAATGTTGCGATAGTGGTGTACCAGGGTGTTACAACAGTAATTCTGTATCCAAATGTCATTACACCTTAACATAACCAAATTAAATCAAAACATGATTTATTTTTTTATCATTCCAGGGCTTGTTTCATCAAATTTGATCAGGGTTTTTATTTAATTAACTTTATGGCCTTCCACATACATGGTTTAATATTCTGTTCACTTATTTGTGTGTATATTCTTTGTTCATGGTAGATTGAGTGACTGATATTTATATAGGTTACAGCATTCAAGCACTGATTAAACACCTCCCAACCCCACAACCCAAACCCCTCCCACATGAGTCATTGAGAGATGTTATCTCCTTGATAGTCTTAGGACCCCTGTTGTCACTTTAGGAGCTCTTGGATCTGGCTTCTACCTCTCTTTTTTGAATATTTCTTCAGTGTGAGCCTTCAACAACAGATTTGTAAGTACAAATATATTACAATAACAACTGTTAACATGTGCCTCATTCCTATGGGTGTATGATTTGAAAGAGTTGATTCATTACCTGTTTTTATTACTTGATTTAATGTGTTTTTGTTTTTATTTGTCCTGTTTACAATTGTGTGATGAACAGTTAAAACATTGTGGGTTATGTTTTCTCTAATTTCTATATTTATCTTCTACTACTAATATCTAGTATCATAATTGAATCAAATTAAGTTTAGGGATATTTTTCCTCAGTCTAATTTTGTTAATGTCTCTTTGATAGGTCAAACATTATGAGCTGCTCCTTGGCTAATTCAGAGTCAGAATGTGGTGCAACCCACTACCAACCCACACAGATCTCTGCAATCCCCCTACTTGCCTGTACAAAAGATGTTACAGATTACCTCCGTAATCTGGGAGTTAGTGAACATGGTCAAACCCCGCAAATCACAGTAGTGGATCTGATTCTAAATAGGGTAGGGAGCTTTGGTTGGTCAGAGGAGCAAAAGGCCATTCTGACGGTCTGTCCCAGGCATCGATATGACCTTTCCATAAACTGGAATGGGGCAAGGAGAACAAAATGCACACACCCAGAACATAAGGGGAAGACAGTGGCACTGAGACATTCTAGACGAGTATCAATGTGTCTGTCAACTCAGATAAGGTAATACCTGTTGGATCGGCACTGTGTGACTCATGTAGAAAAGCATACAAACCAGAGGATCCACAAGTGGTGGAAATGGATACATCTGCAATCTCTGAGACCACACCTTCTCTGCTGCCAGGAGCAAGTCAGGCACTTGATGAAAGCGTTGTTTCTGTGGTGTAAATGGGACCACCAATTCAACCAGGGCCAAGTTGTGCATCTTCCTCAACTGTCTTGTTTGAAGCTAGTGCTAGCAAGAGATATCAATCTCGTCAAATAGATAGCGAATGCACATTAGACGGTATGTGAATGAGAAACGTAATTTTCTGACTGCAGAGGACATGAAAGAAGCCCTAGAATCGCACGGTGGTATCAAAGGCTGCAGAATAGCTGTTGTGGAGGTGATGGCAGGCAAAGAGCATAGAGAGCAGAGGTTGGTGGGAATCAGGGCATTGAATAACTTCCAGTTTGAAGTAGAAGGTGTGAGGGCATGGAAAGGCTACAACATTGGCAAAGGTGAGTTATTCCTCTACCAGAGATTCCCACGGATGTCACAAGAGGCCACATCGCTAGCTGTATGTCAACCGTTTGGTCCTTCCCATTCTTTTCAACGACAAATGTCATCCAAAAGACTGGGTACAAAGACACTATTTCAGTGTCCTGAAACTGGATGTGTGGCAGGCTTTACAACAATTGAAGAGCAGGAAGAGCACATGGATGTCGGACAACATTGTCGAGAAACAGAGAGGGTATCCATTTATGATAAAATTCGAAAGAAGTGGGCTCAAGCTATTTCCTTAATTTCTCAGTTTGGACCAGAGAAACTCAGCTTTGAATTGTCAATAGGACAATCCACCATCCCAAGCAAATCCAAAGAGGAAGGCTGGGCTATACGCTCAACTATGAAAGGTCAGAAAATGTCCGAAAATGTTAAAAAGTATCAGCTTGACATTTTCAATCAGGGGGCCAAAACTGGCCAAAAGGCAGATCCAACACAAGTTTCCAGGGACATGAAACATACCAGAAATGACAAAGGACAACTGCTTTTCAAAACAGGAGTGGAGAACAGCCAGACAAAACAGTGGCTACTTTTCATGACTAGCCGCTGCACAGAGGTGTCAACAATCATCTGACTCTGATGATTATGATGACCCTCAAGAGCTGGAGGGAGAGGAGGAGGATTGGCATACACTGCGCAAGGCAGTCTATGACCAAATTGACATTAGTCACCCTCTCATGTATGGTCAAACCAATCTCTGCCACTTAACCAAGACAAAAGGTCTAAAGACTCTAAAACAGAAGCAGTTAAAGGACATTGCAGACCATTATCATCTCCCAATTTCAGGACCTAAAACAAGAAAGGACTCATACTTACATTCCTTGGACACACTTGTTAGCACATGTTCATGTGTGGACTGAATTTGCATACCTCTGTTGTCTGTGGTTGATAGACAGATGGGCCATCATTTCTATTATTTACTAGTTTGTTCAATTTTAAAGATTGATGTTCAAGGGTACAAAGGTTTTATTAGTAAAAAAAAAAAGCAGCAAACATTCAACAAATCATGTTGTCATAATTTCAGTGACTGTAAATGTTATAGAGTCCAATTTAGTGTGTTGCTACCCATGATAGGTTGAAAATTATTATAATATGTAAAAATGTGATGTGGGGTGCCTTTGAAATTATTAAAAGGTCCAACTTTGGTTATGTTAAGGTGTAATGACATTTGGATACAGAATTCCTGTTGTAACACCCTGGTTCACCACTATCACAGCATTCTTAAAACCACTATGAAGATTCCAAAGCTGTTCATTTGATATTTCTAAATAAAGGTCATGACCACAAGTGGTTTTAATTTGAATTGTAAGATATTTACCCACAACACACCCAGTTTTAGCCTTTAAATCAGATGTGTATTCTTCCCAAAATCAAAAAGTGTCCCCCAAAGAGCCCCCTGTAAAGCCCTCACTGTATTAACATCCCATGTATGTTAAGGTTTCTATTAAAAGAGGGAACATGCCTTTATTCAGAATTGCCAAGGGCTCCTGAGTGGCGTATCCAGTAAAAGCACTTGCTTAGAGTGCCGGATGAGCCCTATAGTCTGGACATCGCGAGTTCGAGTCCAGGCTATTCCTTTGCCGACCGAGGACGGAGCTTCCAGGGACGGCTCAATTGGCGGCGTCGCCGGGGAGGGTTAGGTCGGCCAGGGGGTCCTCAGCTCACCGTGCACCAGCGACCCCTGTTGTCTGCGGGCTTGCCTGTAAGATGCCCGAGAGCAGCGTTGTCCTCCGACGCTGTAGCTCTTCGGTGGCTGCATGGTGGGTCCGCAGTGTGAAAAAGCGGTCGGCTGACGGCACACGCTTGGAGGACAGTGTGTGTTTTGTCTTGGCCCTCCCGAGTCAGCGCAGGGGTGGTAGCGGTGAGCTGAGCATAATAAAATAATTGGCCATTCCAAATTGGGAGAAAATAATAAAAATAATTGGCAACGACTAAATTTTTTTTTTTTTAAAAATTGCCAAGCTTGGAGTTGTTGTGGGTGAGCATCCTGCTCCCTTCAATATGAGCCAATTTGGCTGACCCTCATGTTCCTGATTTTCCAGATTTGGCCTGGTTTTCTCATGCAATGACACTTAAACAGCATCAATCGTAAAATGAAAGACAAGCTATCGGATACAACTCAAAAGTTTTATTGATAAGCAAACATCTGCACAGCCGAAATGCCGTATTTAAATGAACAATTAAACATCAAAGGGTTTATTTTCTAACTTACCACATATAAAGCACCACTTCAAAAAATGAAAAACTATAATAAAATAAACATTTCAAAATAAACTAGTGTGTAAACAGGTATATGCGTTTAGGTATAGGTATAGGTATATTTCTGGTGGCCTGGCTTGGACAGTGATGTTGAAGAGAAGGCAAGGGCTTGTTCTGCATGTCAGAGCGTGAGAAATATGTCTCAGTTGGCACCCTTGCATCCTTGGGATTGGCCTAAGCATCCGTGGCAGCTCACCCATGTCTATTTTGCTGGACCGTTTGAAGCAAACATGTTCATGGTAGTTGTGGATGCTCATTCCAAATGGCCAGAAATCTCTGTGATGACATCAGCCTCGGCTGAGAGTACTATTCAGAGACTGCGAGAAATGTTCAGTAGCCCTAAGAAAGAGCGTAGCTGGCCCACAGTCTGGTGAGCTGGGGCCTCAACGATTGCCTTGACCTTTGAAGGAGCCTTATGGCGACCAGTGGAGTCAATTAGTAGGGTGGCATCTAGATTCTTGAGATGTTGTTCTTCATTCTTGCCAGTTACCAGGATGTTATCCAAGTAGCACTGGATCCATGGTAATCCACTCAAGATCTGGTCCATGGCCCGTTGGAACAATGCAGGAGCGGACATTATTCCAAAGGGTAAGCGACAATACCGGTATAGTTATTTGTGTGTCACAATGGTCTGTAACTCTTGTGACTTCTCATCAACATGCATCTGCAAGTATGCTTGACACAGATCAATCTTGCTGAATTTCTGCCCACTAGCCAGGCCAGCTGTATGGTACAGGTCTGGCCTTCCGACATTTTGGTTTAGTGTCAGGCTTGATGTTCAGTTTCACAGTGATTCCTTTAATACTTCCCAATGCACCTTACAAAACGACAGCGTGTTTCTTTAATATTGTTTCTGCTTTTGCCATCATGTGCACTCCTCGCCAGTTCAGTCGGATCTTCTCCAGCCATGAGCGGCCAAGTAAAGCTGGATATTTTCTTTTCACCACAGATAGCTGTAATTTAGCAGTCTGACCATTAAGCTCTACTTTAACTTTGGTGGTGCCCATCATTGGTACACTTCTCCCGTATATGTCTTCAGCACAGTTTTTGTTGGCTGTAGGGGAAGATGCTGAAATTGCTCCCGGTACACAGTATCTGACATCATTGATACTGCTGCTCCGGTATCTAGTTCCATACACAGTGGCTGTCCTTCCAACAATGGTGTTACCCAGTAGCCATGTGATGCCCCCGTAATGGTCAAAATATGCAGTGGTGCCTCTTCTTCAGACTGGGTGTCGCTCTGCACATCCTGCTCCTGCTGTACAGATTTCTTCTTTTGCTGTTCCAAAATGCTGTTTTCTTTTTCTCTTGGTTGCCAGTTTTATTTGCTGCTTCTTTACTTTTACAGGCCCGCTCAATATGACCCTTTTTCCCACACTGCTGACACACCAGGTCTATACACCAGAATTGTGATGCATGGTGACTAGTCTTCCCACAGCGGTGACATTCTCGACTCCTTGCAGTCTTGTTTGTGAATCCTGTTGCTACCCTGTATACTCTAGTTGATGTTCTTAGCTGTTGAGCTTCCCTTGTTACCAGTTCCATGGAAACTGCAATTTCTATGGCCTTTTGCAGAGTGAGCTTAGACTCCGTCAATAAGCGCTTCTGTACTGCCTCACTACACAGACCACAGAACAGCCGGCCCTGAAGAGTGTCATTCAACATATCATTGCATTCACAGTGTTCAGCAAGTTTTTTAAGAACTGCCATGAACTGGGAGATTGTTTCTTCTTCCTCCTGGTTCCTTTTGTGGAATCTAAATCTCTCTGCTATCATTAATGGCTTGGGCGAAAAGTGTGCCTGAAGGACTTGCACTATTTCATCATAAGATTTTGTGCCTGGTTTGTCAGGTTGCACTAAACGTAATAAAAAAGGTTTTTCCTCCCATGACACTTAAGAAAGTTGCAACCTTCTTATCAACTGCAATTTCATTTGCAACAACAAAGTACTCAAAATGCTCAGTGTAAGAGCTCCACTGCTCCACATTTTCATCAAAATGTCCCATTGGTCCTGTTACTGTAGCCATTTTTACTTATTCAATAATAACATTAACACAAATCTTCTTCCTTGTGCAATCTGTTTTTTTGGTTTTTTTGTATTTTCTTTACTTTGCCAAGTTAATTTTTTAATAGAGCATATATGGGTCCCAATATGTGTTCCATAGTAACTATTACCCTATCTGTACTCTGTAAGGAGTTATAAGCTAGTTTTGCATTTGACCTTAAGGACAGGTCAAAGGTCACGGTCAAGGTAAAAAAACCGTCTTTGACTATGACCTTTGACCTCTCTCCTTAAGGTAAAATGCAAAAATGGCTTATAACTGCTTAGAGAGTGCAGGTAGGGTCATGGTTACTATGGAACACAGATAGGAACAAGAATGCCTTGGAAGCCGTCAAGTTGCTTGCAACTTCTAGTTTTTATTTGTTTCTTCAATAAAAAAAACAACTTTGACTATTAATATTTAATTTTATTATTACGACAACTGTAATGCATGTATTCTATTAATTCATATATTGTATTTAAACAAATTAATCTATTTAGTCTTTAAATTCATATATTGTATTTCACTTAAAATGTTTCTCTTTGGTTTATGAATGTATTGTATTTGATTACAAATGAAAGCATGTTCTGTTTTTTAATTGACTGATTAATAATAAATATCTGTTATACACAAGGCAGTTGGTTGGAGTTTTCTTTTGAAGGTGTATATATTTACAACAAAAAATACACCTAATTATAATAACTATCTTCTTTCTAATAACTTAACTGATTGCTCTAAGCTGCCAGCTCACAGCTCCAGTAGAATTGAAATAATGTTTGTTAATAATATTTTTCTCTAATTTCCTTTGCATTAGATGATGCATGTTTGCTTTGGGTTGCTTGTAGAGGCAGAAAAGAATTCAAGGCACCATCTTCTCTCCATGAACCTGAAATTATTTGACCTGCCCCTACATCTTCTTGGTCACTGCTTCCAGGTGGAGTGTAAAGCACACTTCTGGCGGAGTTGCTCCTCAAGTAATTGTGCAAAGCACATGTAGCCAGTGTTATTATTTCAACTTTTATTGGAGCAAGTCCAATTGGTGTCCGGAAAATCCGCCAGCGGCTTGCCAGTATTCTAAAGGCATTCTCCACGCAGCGCCTTGCCCTAGAGAGACGGTAGTTAAAGATCATATTCTGTTCGTCCAGGTTTGCTTGTGAGTAGGGCTTCATCAGGTAAGGTTTAAGTGCAAAGGCCTCATCTGCCACCACCATGTATGACACCTTACTATTCTGCCCTGCCAGGCATTCTGTGAGGTGGAAGATTTAACTGATTGCTCTCAAGAGCTGAACTTAGACCACATTTGGAACCAAACCCCACCATCACTCATTCTCCCATTTGTCCCAACATCAACGTATGAAAATTTTAGCTCAGCATCCACGAGGGCCATGAGAACAATGTGAGCCCTTGTAATTGAAGTAGTGAGAGCCTGAATGTGGTGGGGGCTCAATAATTACATGTTTGCTATCCAAGGCCCCAATGCATTGTGGAAAGTTCCACATGTCCTTAAATTTTGAGGATACAGACACTCAGTCTTGTTGAGTTTGTGGAGTTCTGAGGTACTCTTCCCTAAGCCCACTGTACATGTTTCCAAATAACCTTGCTGTATTTCGGCTGACAAGGAACAAGTATTCCAGAGACTGGAACGTTTCCCCTCTTGCAGGAAATCTCAGTGTTATTGCTAGACACTCGCTGCTATTGCTGCTCGCATTACTGTATCTTTTTATTCTATTTTATCTTCAACAATGGAGAGAGGAGCATGAAAAGTGTACTTATCCATTCGAAGCTTGGATTTGAAGCCATGTTTGTCTTCTGTGGTAAGTTCCTTTAGAAGTGTATTAAAGCAACCATGTTTTTCACAACGAAGTAGCCAATTTCTTATCCAAACTTTTGTCTTTTTTGTCTTTTTATCTTTCTTTTCAAACACACTGCAACAATGCAGGCAGCTGCAAACCTTTTCTTTTTTCTTCCATTTCTACTTTTACCAACTGTTTAAGTTTTTAAAAGTTGTCATGACAACTGTAACTGTAAAACAGATTTAGTAACTCCAAACCTACCTTAAATATTATTGGTTCATTTCTTAATTTTCCTGAAAATGTTGCCATTGGAAGTTGCCTGGTGTTACATAGAAATTGAAGCAACTTCGTTACCAGCAACTCTTTTGATGCAACAGTTGCCAGGAGAAGTTGCCTCGTGTTACATTGGCTTTACTTTTGCAAATGTACCAACAATAGAATGTAGGTTATGCAGCAATGGTATTACAATTAATATTTGAAATACTTATAATAGAGAACGTAGGTTATGCAGCAATGGTATTACAATCAATATTTGAAATACTTATAATAGCTATACTTTTCAACAAATACTATATTCCTCCCAGACTTTGTAGAATAACTTCACTCGTGGTTCATAGAGCCAGAATTTCAGACCGGATAAATGTTGTCAACATTTTATGGCATAGATATAAAAAGACTAAAAACAAGAGTTGACAATGTGCTTGATTTAGTTAGCTTGAAGCAATAAGACATGGAGACTGCCAGAAATAGTGCATTGGTCAGAAAAATGTATTGCACCATATTCCTATAAGATTTTTTGTGATCTCAACTTTTGAACTGGAAAATACAGCAATGCCTGGCTCTGGAGCAGGCAACCTTATTTGAAAACCTGGTGTTAAGCCAAATAAAGATAAACTAAGCCTGTTCCTGGTCAGCATCACCATCATCTTGTCATGATCGTTACCGTGATCATGCAGTGTGTTATATTTGATTTATGTATAGGTATTATATAAATATCAGTGAAGAATAAATACATCATACATTTAAATGACATGTATTTTTGTTCCATATAATGGAATAGGGATTAACACCATTAATGTTATGGTTATGGCACATATAAAAATGAATCTAAAAACTATAAAAATTTGCAATGAGCCTTATAAATTAGGATGTAGGAATAAATATACATTACATTTTAGTTAAAATGTTATTTTTTATTTCAAAATCAATCAACAGAAAAGCAACAAGGAATTTCTCAGTACTATATATTTAATGACATATTTAGACAGCTTTTTATATATGTAGCTAAAAGTGTCTGTGGGGGTAAACGTTTACATCTGTTTATATGTTCCATATACCAAATAGCTGAAGTTATAATCTGAAGAGGACACTTGCCAAATAATGTAAACCAATATATCAACCCTTTAACTAACAGCTAAAGTCTAATATTTTCACTAGGAAAAAACACTGGCAAGGAATAGCATCTTTCAATTGTGACAGATTTAAACTGCAGAGAAACTTGTTCTGCAAACAGTATCACATGTATCCTCAAACAACAATGCTAATTGACAAGTTACATTGAAATAATCCTTTGAAGTTAACACAGGTGCAACAAATCCCACCAAGTAGAGAACACTTTGTTGCTAACAGTACAAACACATATACAATGTTACACATAGGTCAAGGACAGAAAAAGGCACGCATTTATAGAAACTTCATTGGATTCTGGTTAAATACAGACATCGTAAACACAGAGATTACAACACTCTCAAACTCACAGAAAGTATCATGCAAAGCACAACAGACAGATTACTCCATCTTGTTCATGACTTGTACAATTGACATTTTAATGTTACTATAAAGTGTGTATTTAGCAGAGATAGAGGCACAACTGAGAACTACATGGTTTTTTTTTATTAAGTTCATGGATGATCTGTTCACAATTGTCTTTCTAGGTCCGTCTGTTTTAAAGGCTGATGAGTGAAGAGTTTTTAAGATGGAGATGGATAGTCAGTCAGAATACACAAAAATGATCTTAGCATAGGTGTCTGGGAATTATTAAACTGACACCAACAATATCTCCTGAAAGGAGCACGGAGAGCTGCCACAAGCTCTTCTAAGACCTGTCTAAAGAGTTTACAAACAAGAACTGGACTTCATGCCCCATTATCAGTTACAGCAGGATCATAAAAAGTACTAAGATGTAAACCAGCTGTTATCATCTGTTATCATTGAACAAATGCCTCCCCATCCCCAACACAAGTAGAACTTTAATGCCAAGACAAAATCATTATTACAGAAATGTAAATATGATCATCTTAATATTATCTTATTTGTCTCATTATCTTTAGAAAGTAATGCTGTAGACTAAATGCATCCCTCAATAAATATAATGTTGGAATCACTTTATTTATATCATACTTTTTTCTGTAAGAAAAAAGCTAAAGCAAGGAGTACAGTATTAAAACCAGACTCAGTTACTATAAGCTTCGGAATTGCCCATCAGTATGAATGTTGCTGCAACTTTCTCAGTGTTTAAATTAACTACAGCCAACAGGCTCAGGACATGTAATGTACAACATGCTGTTTCTTTAAAAAGGCAATTGTTTTGCATCCCTAAAGGTCTTGCTCATCTTTATCTGCAAATGTGGATGCTTTTAAATGGACTTGCAATTTGCAAGATTTTTATGTGTCAAATCCAAGTGCCCTTTTCTTCAATTAAATAAAAGCTTCTTAAAAGATGATTCTGCCATACGCATTATGCAAAACACACTGAGTTGAAGATACTGGGAAGTATTGAGCACTAATTTAAATTCATTTAAACATATACAGGCTATGCAGCCCAGTTTTCTGCTGTCTAGTTCTGTTGTGTACAAAGTAGATTTCATGCAAATCATATGAACTACATTGACCTCACATTCACAACCCCCCCCCCCCAAACACACACATTACATTGTGTACACTTTCATAATTTCAACAACAATACAAATATATTTTCATTTAAAAATAAGTCATTTTATAAGGAAGTTCATCTTTAATTTAAGGTGTTTTACCTGCATTTAAGTTGTTTATACTAGTTAGCAGCCTACTGCAAAAGCTTAGTAACAGTATTAAATAGTGAAAACATGAGCCACACGCCTAATCCTTCTTTATATTCCAAACACAAACAAACCAGTAACAGTAGTTCCAGGGAACTGCTGTAAATACAAAAGGGAGAGCTTTTCACTTGCACGGACCTGCAGTCACTATATGCACTGTGCATTTATATATAGCAGTATATAATTATTACTAATTAAGTCGATAGGATTTGCTTGATTTTTGTCTGCCTTTCTCCTGCCTTAACAACTTTCTTTAGAAAATATGTTATTACAGTCCGATTTGATTGTATGTATATGGGGGTTCCCTGGCTCTGCTTTTTGTATCCCAGCCTCTGCTCTTTCAATTTTCATCCCCGGCAGGGAAAATAGATTTTGTACTGACTTTCTGCTGCGCTGGAAAATTTAATTTATACAGATGATATTCAGGCCCAAATTCATGTATTCTTCATCCTGCAAAAAATAAATAATGAGGACTCAGAGTTTGGTTATAGAAGTGCCAACATTTTGCAAATATAAAATGGCAATTCTGTGTACGCACGTACAGTATACCGTCACTCAGCCTTTAGTTTTTCATTTTAATCAAAATAGATAGAAAAAATGTGTTTGGCAAATTTTGTTTGTAGCATTATAAGCATACGTTGATAGTGCCTTTCAGTTATCAATAATAATAATAATAATAATAATAATAATAATAATAATAATAATAAAGCATGTTAAACAACAATAATTTGATTGGTGGTAGATGCTAGCATAGTAGTGGTGTATCAAAGTGATGTATCTTTGCTATAGGCTTTCCTACTGTTTTGTAATTTGTGTATTTTATCCTCCCCACTGGACCTGTATGTTAGGTCTTGAAATGTAAATGCTATATCAATGTTGTATACAGTGCATTTTTAAACACATGCTGGCAGTGTGAACAGTTAACTTTATCAGAATAAAGTACGATGGGCTGCTGTTTTCTTTTCTCTGCCGGCTAGTGCAGAAAATGCGTTTACAGCCCAATTGGGTTAAAATGTTAAGATATGAAAAGTGCTGTCAGAATACAGAATTTGTGTGTGTGTGTAGCTTTACTATATCCCTACATCCCCCCCATAACCACGTTCTACAACCCCGCCATAACCATGTTGTAACAGCCCATACAGTATGTTGAATCAGCAGTTTTAGATAAAGAGCCCTGCAAAACACAAATTCTCTGGTAACTGAAGCCTTGGCACTTGGCAGTAGTAATTGTTTTTCTTTATTCAAAATCCATTCAGGTGGAAAACAAGCTTAGACTATTTTCTGTGCCAGCCCTTTCAGAAAACTTTGACAAAACCTGTTGAATAATGGTTATTATAGCCTCTCGAACAAAGATAGAAGAATCACGAGCAGACCACATCATTAACTTCAATGACAACACAATAGAACTGGAACAAATATTGCAAAGAAGCACGCAAGTGCCGAAAATACATAATGGTACTGCAATGAACATTGTGTATTTTGGTTCAAACCACTGGTATGCCAAAATATGAACTGTTACCACTGTGTTCACAATATATTATTGACTTACTGTATACCATTGCAGCTGCCCTTGCGCTACCATTGTCGCGTAGTACAGAATCATTGCATTGTCATTGAATATCAATGATCCACAATTAGCCTATCGAAAGAATAATCAGTGTTTCAGAATCAGGATTCTATTTGGTGTACAGTATTTCTCTCTGAACTAGAAAACAAGAGACACATCAATGTTCACAACAGCTGTTCCTTGCTGTCTGTACTTTGAAAAAGTTCACAAATCAATGTACAGTAGAAGTTTTTTTTCACTTCAAAAGCTCAACAGTACATTAACCATCTCCAACACCTTAAAAGACATCCCACAATACTTTGATATTACTGATTAAAATATTTTTTGTCTATGCTTGGGCCGATATGCCTATTTTGCTGTATGTGTACTTGGAAAGAGTGGCCCCTGTTGTAGCTGCATCCTCTTCCACATCTCGTGGCAAGTCATGGATTTGCTTGCAACATGCAAAAGTGGCGAGAAAGGCCAGACGGAAACGCTTATTCATGAAACAGTAAATGATGGGGTTAACGCATGCGGACGTATAGGACAGCAGGTGGATGAAGGATATGGGAGCCCCAGATAGCAGCCTGTCCGCAGAGATCCTGTCAAATGCTCGCCAGGCATTGACGGTGAATATGGGGGTCCAGCAGGTGAAAAACATAATGACAATAACGATTAGCATGCGAATCACCCTCTTCTTTGCCACCAGGTGGGCTGTGGAGCTGTTGCTTCTGGCCCTTTTGATCTTGATACTATTAGTGCTGGGTAGCTGCTGCATTTCCACCGTCTCCTTTTTGGACTTTTGGATGTAGCAGCCATCTCTGTCAATGTGTTTAATGCTGCTGTTACTGATTTTTCTTTCTGTAAACAAAGCATTGGCATACATGAACATCTGTGAAGTGACATATTGTTTGGATACCCAAGAACCTGGGTGATCCAAGGTTTTGTTTTTGAACAGTGGGTTGGTGAAAAGGGCAAGTGCACACTGTCAGACATTGTTTAAACAGTGGTCTAAAATGAATACAAGGAGAACGGTAGCCAATTGTGCTTGGTTTATTTATTGACAAATTGTATTGAAAGGAGTGCTAACCACGGTTTTAGCATTAGCAGCATTATGACGTAATTGTAAGAAAATGGAAATTCCATGTGCAGATATGATTGCCAGTTTAACCTGGCCATACATATAAAAGCATCTGGGACACTGAGCATTTAAGTTCAGGGCAAAGACAGTCACCTGTCAGCACTGACACAAAGATATTGGTAACAAAGCCTGAGTTTTGTTTGATTGTTTGGAATGTAACGCTTTTTGTATTGGTGTAAACTCTATCATAAACATATGTTCTTAATTTCCAATGTACAGCTAAAAGTATGTACCACTATACGTTATTCATTGGGTGGGAGTCCTCAATCAGGATGCCAAATAACGCGGGGGGTCTGCAAGCCAAGACAGTCTGGAAACCCCTGTATTACATGTGCTGAAATTAACTGGGATTAGTAATATGGACACAAGGACGAACCTTGTAAATTTCAGAATTTGACTGTTCTAAATAGTTTTAAAATATCTTTTAAGAAAAAGACTTGTTACCTCGGGATGATCTCCTATGAATTACTTCAAACTTTATTCCTCTGTACAGTTCCAGAGAGATGAATCCATATGCCGTCATCATTACAATTCCAGGTACAAGGAAAAGAATCAGTAACAGGAAAATGTACCTATAATACAAAAGAAGTCAGATAAACCCGCTGTTGTCTTTATCAATCTATAAGAGATGAGACACTGCCCTGCTGCTGGGGTTAAACACAAAACAAGAAAGAATAAAGAGCAAAATATTTGTATTGGAGTAAAAATAATAGGCCATATGATTTACAGTCAACTTGTTGGTAATACTAAGTTTTCTTCTTTTTTTTGGGTGGAAACAAAGCTTTAATTAGTGTATTAAAATATTAGTAGATTAGATATGAAATTGATTGTGCGTCACATTGAAAATACTGACGCCTAATATTAATCTTACTGGTGCAAGGTGTAACAAGATTATCGATTACCCTTTTTAAAGAGTAATTCTTAAAAGGTCCAGAGACAGGTACCAAGCTTTTTTTTTTTTTCGTATACGGTAAACCATCTATTCATTAGCAACTGTACGCTTTCTAGGACCCTATAAACAGTGCTGGCCAGGCAGCAAAAAGAAGGGAGGTCATGATTGTTGGGGACTCCATATTGAGAAACACAGCAAGTTCAGTTCGCAGTTTGGACCCCCTTACTACAACAGTGTGCTGCCTTCCAGGAGCCTGTCAAGCACGTCACTGCGAACGTGGACAGGCTCCTAGAACGAACAGGAGATGACCCGGTAGTAGTCGTCCACATTGGTACAAACAACATTGGAAGAGACAGGCCAAGATCCCTGTAAAACAAATTCATAGAGCTAGGAAGGAAATTAAAAGACAAGACCAAAACTGTGGTATTTTCTGGGATACTGCCGGCACCTTGCAAAGGACCATATGGACAGCTGGAAATACAAAATCAAAATGCATGGCTGAAATCGTGGTGCACACAGGAAGGCTTCACCTTTCTTGAACATTGGAGCATGTTCTACAACAAGGACTATCTATATAGGTGGGACAGACTGCACTTAAACAGAAAGAGAACCAATCTACTCGGAGAAAGGATCCTTGAGGCGGTCCAGAAGCATTTAAACTAGAAAGGAAGGGGGGAGAACAAAAACAGACCACATCAAAACAAGGGCAACAACTCCGGTAAGACAACTATTAAATGTATTTATCTTAATGCTAGAAGTCTCAGAAACAAAATGTTAGAACTTGAAGCTACTGCACTAACAAGTAACTACGATGTGATAGGTGTTACAGAAACGTGGTTGTCTGAGCGTGATGGAGATGAATATAATATTAGTGGGTACACCCTGTATAGGAAAGACAGGCAGGACAGAAGAGGCGGAGGGGTAGCGCTATACATAAGAAATAGTCTTGAAGCCCAGGTGATAAATCAGGACAAAGAAAACAACGCCGAATCAATATGGGTCAGAATAATGGACACAAATTCAAAGGGCATAATAATAGGAGCATGCTATAGACCGCCAAATTCAGACGCTGAGCAAAATAATCTGTTATACAATGACATTAGAAATGCGTGTAGAAAAGGAGAAGCCATAGTAATGGGGGATTTCAACTTCCCCTGTATAAAATGGGAAAACCCGGTGGGGAGCACGACGGACGAAATTGAAATGGTGGAAATGACAAATGACTGCTTCCTAACACAATTTGTCAAGGCACCGACTAGAGGGGAGGCATGCCTTGATTTAGTCTTTTCAAATAACGAAGACAGAATAACTAAAACAGAGGTCAGAGAGCCATTGGCAAACTCAAGACCACAACATGATCTCATTTGGAGTATTTTTTAAAACCCCAAAAGTAATGACTAAAGCTAAGGTTTACAATTTTAGAAAAGCAAACTATGAAGGTATGAAACAGAGACTAAAAGAAGTAGATTGGAGTAAAATAGAGAAAACATCCACAGAAAAAGGATGGCTGTTTTTAAAAATGTAGTACTAGAGGCGCAAAACAATTACATCCCAAAAGTAGACAAATCTAAATCTAAAACAAAATGGCCGAAATGGTATAATAGATCAATTAAAAAAAAATATTCAGCGAAAAAAGGCACTTTTCAGCGCGTTTAAAAGGGACCAAAAACAAAGTACACAGAAAGCGTACTTGGAACTGCAAACACAAGTCAATAAGGAAGTTAGAAAGGTCAAGAGAGAGATAGAAATCAATATTGCTAAGGAGGCTAAAACCAATTCCAAAATGTTTTTCCAATATTATAACAGCAAGGGAACATTCAAAGAGGAGGTTAAATGTCTAAGAGACACAAATGGCAAAATCATAGATGAAGAAAAAAAATAGCAAATATATTAAATGATTACTTTTCATAGGTTTTTACAAAGGAGGACACGGACAACATGCCCCACATGTCGACCTGTTCCTATCCAATTTTAAATAACTTTAGCATAACAGAGGCAGAAGTGTTAAAGGGACTAGGAGCTCTTAAAATAAACAAATCCCCTGGGCCGGATGAGATCCTCCCAATAGTACTCAAAGAAATGACAGAAGTTATTTACAAACCGCTAACCAAGATCATGCAACAGTCTCTTGACACAGGGGTTGTACCGACAGACTGGAAAATTGCAAACATAATTCTATTATATGTAAACTTATGGAAACTATAATAAGATCCAAAATGGAAAATTACCTATATGGTAACAATATCCTGGGAGACAGTCAGCATGGTTTTAGGAAAGGGAGATTGTGTCTAACTAATCTGCTTGACTTTTTTGAGGATGCAACATTGACAATGGATAACTGCAAAGCATACAACATGGTTTATTTAGATTTCCAGAAAACTTTTGACAAAGTCCCGCATAAAAGATTAATTCTCAAACTGAACGCAGTAGGGATTCAAGAAAATGCATGTACATGGATTAAGGAGTGGTTAACATGTAGAAAACAGAAAGTACTGATTAGAGGAGAAACCTCAAAATGGAGCGAGGTAACCAGTGGTGTACCACAGGGATCAGTATTAGGTCCTCTGCTATTCCTAATCTACATTAATGATTTAGATTGTGGTATAGTAAGCAAACTTGTTAAATTTGCAGACGACACAAAAATAGGAGGAGTGGCAAACACAGTTGCAGCAGCAAAGGTCATTCAAAATGATCTAGACAGCATGGCAAATGACATTTAATAGAGAAAAGTGTAAAGTATTGCATGCAGGCAATAAAAATGTGCATTATAAATATCATATGGGAGATACTGAAATTGAAGAAGAGAACTATGAAAAAGACCTGGGAGTTTATGTTGACTCAGAAATGTCTTCATCTGGACAATGTGGGGAAGCTATAAAAAAGGCCAACAAGATGCTCGGATATGTTGTGAGAAGTGTTGAATTTAAATCAAGGGAAGTAATGTTAAAACTTTACAATGCATTAGTAAGACCTCACCTAGAATATTGTGTTCAGTTCTGGTCACCTTGTTACAAAAAGGATATTGCTGCTCTAGAAAGAGTGCAAAGAGCAGCAACCAGAATTATCCTGGGTTTAAAAGGCATGTCGTATGCAGACAGCCTAAAAGAATTGAATCTATTCAGTCTTGAACAAAGAAGACTACGCGGCGATCTGATTCAAACATTCAAAATCCTAAAAGGTATAGACAATGTCGACCTAGGGAACTTTTTTGACCTGAAAAAGAAACAAGGACCAGGGGTCACAAATGGAGATTAGATAAAGGGGCATTCAGAACTGAAGATAGGAGGCACTTTTTTACAGAGAATTGTGAGGGTCTGGAACCAACTCCCCAGTAATGTTGAAGCTGACACCCTGGGATCCTTCAAGAAGTTGTTTGATGAGATTCTGGGATCAATAAGCTACTAACAACCAAACGAGCAAGATGGGCTGAATGGCCTCCTATCGTTGTAAACTTTCTTATGTTCTTATTACTACATGCGATGTCTTAACCATCCGACTCTCGCATTTCTTCACTGTCTCTCCTCTTCTTTACTGCTCGTTTGTAAACTTTCTTATGTTCTTATGTTCTTCTTATGTTCTTAGATGTCATATTCAAAACAGTAAACATTGCATATACCTGTGAGGTATATTTTAAGATATACATTTTAGTTGTCTAGGGGAAAACTCCTACACAGTCCTACACAGTTCTAAGTATTAGTATAGTATAGTTAATTGTTATAACTTAATAAAAGCTGGATTGGAGGTTCCAATTCAATGTAAATACATTTCATTAAAATACAAAGATTAAAGTTGAACTTAATATATTTAATATGCCTTTTTTTGTTCAAAGATGATAATATCATTGCTTTAAGTACCAGACAAAATAAAACAAATACTTTTGAAAAGCAAAAACAAAATTACTTTGTTTATTCAGAAGTTACAAAATTCAATAAAAACAATATAATGTGAGCACTATTAGAACTGGCCTTCAAAGTACATTCTAACATGTATTAATAACACACTTCATCATAAACATTTAAACAAAATTAATTTCCTATTTTCTGCTCTGTTAAATTTAATAAACTGCATATAGTTACCATGTATAGTTGAGAACATTTGAGTCAGTTTCAGTATAATCTAAACAAAAACAATAAAGTGATTATTGTTGTCCAGGTTTTGTAGAAATTAATTTGAAGGACAGGGAGTTCTGCAGAGTATTTTTCGTAGACATGGATATAGGATTTTTTTCCCCAGCGATTACTGGTTTAGTTACAGTTTTGATGTTGCAATTTTTACTAATATAGTGCCGATAGAAAGTCTACACCCCCTTGAACTTTTTCCACATTTTGTTGTGTCAGTGCCTCAGAGTTTCATGCATTTAAATGAGGATTTTTTTTCCACTTATCTATACACCATACTCCACACTGTTAAGGGGAAAAATCATAATTGGATAAGTCTCCACCCCTCTGAGTTAATACTTGGTGGAAGCACCTTTGGCAGCAATTACAGCTGTTAGTCTGTTGGGATAGATCTGTACCAACTTTGCACACCTTGATTTGGCAATATTTGACCATTCTTCTTTACAAAACTGTTCAAGCTCTGTCAAGTTCCTTGGGTAGTGCTATTGGACAGCAATCTTCAAGTCATGCCACAAATTTTTGATTGGATTTAGGTCAGGGCTCTGACTGGGCCACTCAAGGACATTTACCTTTTTGTTCCTTAGCCACTCCAGTGTAGCTTTGGCTGTGTGCTTTGGGTAATTGTCATGCTGAAAGGTGAACTTCCGTCCCAGTTTCAGCTTTCTTGCAGAGGGCAGCAGGTTTTCCTCAAGGACTTCTCTGTACTTTGCTCCATTCATTTTCCCTTCTATCCTGACAAGTGCCCCAGTCCCTACTGATGAGAAACATCCCCATAACATGATGCTGCCACCACCATGCTTCACAGTAGGGATGGTGTTCTTTGGGTGATGCGCTGTGTTGGGTTTGCGCCAAACATAACGCTTTGCATTTAGGCCAAAAAGTTCCATTTTAGTTTCGTCAGACCACAAAACTTTTTGCCACATGGCTACAGAATCAGTGTTTTATTGCATTCTTCAAATGGGATTCAAGGTGGGTTTTCTTGAGTAATGGCTTCCTTCTTGCCACCCTACCATACAGGCCAGATTTGTGGAGTGCTTGGGATATTGTTGTCACATGCACACTTTGACCAGTCTTGGCCATAAAAGCCTGTAGCTCTTGCAAAGTTGCCATTGGCCTTTTGGTAGCCTCTCTGATCAGTCTCCTTCTTGCTCGGTCATCCAGTTTGGAGGGAGGCCTGATATAGGCAGGGTCTTGGTGGTGCCATACACCTTCCACTTCTTAATAATCGTCTTGACCGTGCTCCAAGGGATATTCAAGGCCTTTGATATTTTTTTTTATCCCCATCCCGATCTGTGCCTTTCAACAACTTTGTCCTGGCGTTCTTTTGAAAGCGCCTTGGTGCTCATGGTTGAGTCTTTGTTTTGAAATGCACTACCCAGCAGAAGGAACCTACAGGAACTGCTGAATTTATCCTGAAATCATGTGAATCACTACAGTTTAACACAGGTGGAGGCCACTTAACTTGGTGTGTGATTTTGAAGGCGATTGGTTACACCTGAGCTAATTTAGGATTGCTATTACAAGGGGGGTGGACACTTATCCAACCAAGCTATTTCAGTTTTTATTTTTAATTAATTTTCTACAAATTTCTAGAATATTTTTTTTTCACTTGGAAGTTGTGGGTTAGGATGTGTAGATAAATGAATATATATATATATATATATATATATATATATATATATATATATATATATATATATATATATATATATATTAATGCATTTTAATTCCAGGCTGTAAGGCAACAAAAGGGGGTGTAGACGTTCTATAGGCACTGTATGTATAGCAAAGTCTTACAATTACCAAAACTTTTACCTCAGACTTGCTATTAAACACTGTTGATGTTAGCACACGTTTCAATAAACATGTCTTTGGTTTGTTTGTAGAAAAGTCATTTTTTCCCTCGAATGTTCCAATTTGAAGTTGCTTACAATTAGTTAAAGTTTTTTTTAAACATAGCTTTTTAGTAATCTTCAGTGATCTTCACATGATACAACATAGCGATTCTTAGGTGTGTCGATTCCAGTTTCTAGAGCATTTTTTTTAGAGAGAGAATACTTTTCTTGTCAAAATAATAGGTTATATTTAGGGCTTCTGTTTTTTTGTTTTTTATTAATTTCATTTTTCCGTGCTTATTTTTAGCAATTTTCGAGTTGTATGTAAATAATTTTTTTCCACTACAATTTGCAATTCTGTTTTAAATCCTCTGTATCTTAACTGTTATACAGCTTTAAATCCCACAAACAAGCCTCCATTCCTAATTGTAATCTCGTTTTAAATCTCGCAAGCGGAGTCTCCAATAGAAATGTGCTGCCACTCAGTAGTTGTTGTGGGTTTAAAGTATTCAGAATGAATCAATGACAGATACAAGCCAGGCAGGAGGGACATTGCCCAGCTGCACTTGGTAAGGTCGTTTTTTTAATGGGAAAGGGGTGGTCAATGTGATTAGAGTAACCATTTCCACTGTTTTTCCGGTGTTTATTGGCTATACACCGATTTCATCTTTTTTTGTTTCGAGGGTTAGTGCTGATGTACCCTTTAACTAGGCTCCAGCCACAGGTGTATAAAACAGGTGTTCATGGTTGCTAATTTAGATAGAGAATTCATGTTTGGAATAGAGGTGGAGGTCCGTGTTGCATGTTTCATGCTATGTGCTGTGCTGTCCCGTCTTGTTTACTTTTGTGAGTTTTTACACCCTTTTGTATTGGCCCTTGTGCTGTTTATTTTGTTAAGTGTGTTTTGTCTGTTATTTTTGTTTATTTGTGATTAAAGAGCGCATTAGAGCATTTAATCACCCAGCTGCCCATTTATTTGGTCAATTGTCTTCTTTTTTTGCAGATTTTTCATTCTTAGCCCTCAAGTAAGCAACTTGGACAGTTTTCAAAACAATTTTTGCTATTTGTTTACTTTTTTATTGTTATTGTGAAAACCAGAAATATATTTCAATAACATGTTTTTTTTACATTTGCAACATATTATAATATTATAATAATTGTGCAGCATTTCACTTTTTAGAAATTATTTTTTGTGTGATAGATTTCAAAGCAGACGTCCTTCAAACTCTCATCAATGCTAACGTCTTTATCTAGCACATATACATCAGAAAACTTGTCGCAAATTTTCAATCACGTCATATACTGTATCTACCACAGTTTCAGGTACGGTTGTGTATATGTTATCTGTAAAGTGTAGGTACAATAACTACATAAATCGGTCGTTTTGACTAGAACCTGACAAGGTTTCCTTATAACCCTGTGTAACACCAACAAAGACATAAATATC
Source organism: Acipenser oxyrinchus oxyrinchus (assembly GCA_030684275.1). Lineage (NCBI taxonomy): Eukaryota > Metazoa > Chordata > Actinopteri > Acipenseriformes > Acipenseridae > Acipenser > Acipenser oxyrinchus. The sequence goes on along the minus strand of CM060247.1, from coordinate 23,906,241 downwards.
CTCTGTAGAGGCAGGCGCCCATTTTTCACTCTCAGCTGTGATGATGATGAGCAAACACATTTGACGCTACCACGACACAGTATGTTAATATGAACTGTCTATATGCAGCAAAGTGTGTGATAAGCTCCCGAAAATGCCACCGGCTTAGTGCTAAAACTGCAGTTCAGTTTTTTCTTTTGTTGGTATAGCTCAGTTTGGTATTTTATGCAAATTTCGGTTTGGGAAAATCATTAGCGTTGCTTGCCTAATTTTACTACACCTTTAACTGAAAATGCCCTATTTACAAAACACAAACATACTTTTTTGTGTTTGATTCTGTTTACAGTTCAGCATTAAAACATAATCAGCGTGGGGTACTCCGGTAGTGGCGGTGGTGCTGGGCACTCTGGCAGTGGTGGCGCTGGCAGCGGCAATGCTGCTCTCAGTGCAGGGCACTCCGGCAGTGCCGGTGACGCTGGGCCCTCCGGCAGTGGTGACGCTCCAGGAGGAGGCAGTTGAACGGGAAGTGTCCAATTCGAGCACCAATTCGAGACCACCAGAGTGCCGAGGTAGTCGTCCCAGCTGCCCTCCTGCCATGTAGCTGACAGGAGTGCGGAGCCTTCCGGCACTGGCGATGGTGGCTCTTCCCTATGTGGCTCTGGAGTTGGCACCAGCTTCTTCGCTTGCCTCCGGGGACAGCTGCTCCTCCCCTTCTCCTCTTTGGGGCAGGTGACTCCTCCCGGTATAGTGTCCTCCTTCCGGCTCTTTTGGGCTCGATTGTAGGCTTCCCACCAGAGGGGGTCTCTCCATGGGCACCCCTTGTAGACGTGCTCGAAGTCCCCACATTCTTCACATATAGCAGCCCTTTCTGCCTCCAACCGGCGCTGCTGCTTGTCCACGTTTTCATCCCTTTCCATCATTTTTCTTTTTGTCTTTTCAAAATAAGCTGCAATTTCTGGTCTGAGTCTCTTGGGGCGCTATCCCGCTGCTAACACCATATGTGGCACGGTAGCGTCACAGCCCAGATGCTATTGGCAGGGAGAGAGACTCAGACACAGAAAGCTGCAAGTTTAAACACACTAATGCACTCTTTAATCCCAAACAAACAAAAATAGCAGACAAAACACACTTAACAAAATAAACGGCACAAGGACCAAAATAAAAGGGTTTACAAAAGCTCACGAAAGTAAACAAGACCGAACAGCACAGCACGGAACATGCAACACTTCATTGATTGTGACTGCCCTCCGTAGGGATAACCACAGCATCATACTTAATCTGGATGTTCAGATGTCTAGGGTTGTTTTCATATGCAAATACTCAGCCTGTGTACCCTAATTTAAACCTGTTGTTAAAAAAATGTATCCTAAAAAGTGAAAAGCTGAAGCTGGATGTTTCTGAATAAAAAAAAAAAGTTGAGTTTGTTGTGTCTGTTAAATTAGTCTGTGCACACCTAATAAAAAAAATTAAGTAATCATGCTAAAATGAATGAAACAGCCAAAAGTATTGAAAGAAAATAAAATGTTAGTTGAGTCCCAAACAATTGTGGAACAGGAATAAACAGTGAACTAGGCAAAGCTGCAAAAAGAAAGGGATGCTGCCGCGAAATATCTGGAAACTGCTTTAAATTAAATGCTTCTGTGAGAAGGTCAGTTTATTTTCAATTAAGGTAGCTTTATGTACTGTGCATGTATTCAAAAGAGTTATTTCTTGCTGCATTCTATTTGCATATTGATTGAATTCAAGTGTAAGGGCCTTATCCAGAGTCATATGTATATGCATCTCATGAGCTACAGTTCTACTCAGATGTGATTTGCACATGGGGTTGCCACGTACAACCGACCACAGCGACAATGGGGGTACCAGGAAAATAATAAATACAAAAGTTTAATGTCTATTAATACATTATTTTATTCATTCTACTTTGTGTGTAATTTTATAATACATTGGAATGAGTGACGCAATAACACTGTATTGAGCTTATTTGTCACATTCCCTTGACTGCACAAATGCAGTTCGGTTTTTCGGTTTTAAACTTTCATTTTGGTTTTACCAAAAACCGATTGGTTGTCAAAAAAAAAAAAAGCTGAACCAGTTGACTAAAAAACAAACACATCATAACCGAATTGCATCCCTAAGGAAAATACCTAAATGTTTTAATTTATATGTTCGTTTACAGTCTTGGTTTCTTAGTGGTTTCCCTTTTTAAAATCCCTAACAATTGACATTTACAGATGGTTTCACAGACCCCGATTAGCACTAATCATGAACTGCCTTGCCTAAAGTATGAGGTATTTCTAAATTGGCCAGTAAATACAAGTTTTCTTTCATAAAATCAGGGACAAGGTCATGCAGTCAGGGGAGCGCAGGTTCTCGTCCTGGCTGTGCAAAGTGGCCAGTCTTTGCTGGGGATTCCTAAGGGAGCGTTGCATTAGCTCTGGTGCTCCCGCGGGTTAGTAAGGCAAAACCATCAGGGACTTTCTTCTACAGCTACAGCGAACCCTGCTGGCCAGACACCTACTGAGCACAGGCCGACACCGGAGGCCTGTAGCTTGCTGACATCCGCTCTGAAGTTCCTGGATGTAAAAGAGAAAGCTGGCTTGGTCGAGGGATCGGAGGACACCCACTGAACATTCAGTTCTCCTGAGCTGTAGGGAATTGCTCCGATGAGGGAAAAAATGATTGGCCATTCCAAATTGGGGAGAACAATCAGGGGTAAAATAAATGGTCACTGTGACAGGATGACAGAGGTTGAGACCCAGAGACAGTGTGAAAAGTTCAAAATAAAGCTTTTAATTCACCAAAAAATACAAAATAAACCAGCACGAGGGCCAAACAAAAGGTTTCTAAAAACACAAACAATTAACATAAAACAAAACTTACAACAAAATAAGGCTTCCAGGCTGGGCGTTGCCTTTACTGGATTGCAAAACATGAACAAAAAAAACCCCACTCTTGCTTCCTCTCCTTCTAGAACGCTCCCTCAAATGGGAGGCTGAGGCCTCCTTTTATGCCAGGTGTCTGGGTGCTTAATTGGATGATTGATTGATTGATTGCTCCCACCTGACACAATCAACCTGGGCAGGGAGGAGAATTTAACTCCATCCCTGCCAGTATTTCCAAGGGCAGAGCCCTGCTCTGTCACAGTCACATTAAATTAAAACAGTATGTTTTGTGAGCATTCATTTCACAGGTATGGCGTAAAGTGATGATGTAATGCTTTCGACTGCTTAAGGTAAGAATGTGAACGAGTGCATGTACAGGTTAAACATCAGTCCATGTATAAGGGTTCCCATGTTTGAGTGAGGACCCTACCAACTATAAAATGAAAATACATGTTTGATATAGCAAAACTACACATTTGCAACCGATATATTTTGTTAGCTAAAACCACTTTGTGATGATAGTGCTTATGGTTTTTTTTTTTTTTTTTTACCAAGGTATTTAAATCTTTGTTGTCAATCCTGTTGTCAGGGTTTACAAAATGTTACCATCAGAAAAACCTTTACTGTGTAATCATGATGCATAAAAAAAAGATCTTACCAGGACTGCTGGATGATGTCAGTTGACCAGGTAAGACGGCACATGTTCCCAGTGCTGTTATTGTCTCTGGTGAAGGGAACCAAGGTGCTTGAGATTGGATATGGTAGCATAAGAATGAATGAGACAAACCAAGTACAAGTGATCACTTTCAAGGCATGGGACTTGGTTTGCCAAACTCTTGACTGCAGAGGGTTACAAATCGCACTGTATCGTTCCAAGGAAATGGCAACCAGACTGAAAGTGGACACACTTACAGAGATACCTACCAGACAGAAAAAAATAACAGAAATAAAAATCACTGAAAAAGAATGAGCCCTGCAATCTTTTAAAGCTTCCTTGACAAGTAGAAATGTGTACTGCATGACAGGACATGTGTGATAAATAACTATTTTATATGGTGGACCTCTGTGCCAGTGCAGCTGTATTATATAAAAATTAAATTGAAAGACAGCATCAAATAAATTTCAAAAATACCACTGATAACATTTGCAACAAATTACAGACCAAAATTCTTTAAAGATATCTTCAAAATGTGTTAAGATATACTGAATTGATTATGTAAGATATTGTAGGGTGCCAAAATGGCAAATCTCAACTGTTTTCACCAAACAGAATTTGTGTGATGTTAAATAACAGAAAACTTAAACTTTTTATGCATAGTCTAATACGTAAAAAAAAAGGTCCCAAGTAAACTTTTGACCCTTAAATTAAAGGAATAGTGAGCTGTATTTATGTTTTTTAGTCTCTTCCCCTCTTACAAATCAGCGAGAAGACGTTGCAGATTATAAACATAGGTGGAGAAGTTAAATATCTGCATGTAAAATATATAAAATATAAAACATTTTAAATCCCAGACTTGCTACAGTGTAACACTGACTGAGTGGTGCTGCTGTCTCCATTGTGTAATAACTATGTTAGCTTTAAAACTGCCGCTGAAAAAAAAAGTACTTTTTTATCATCAAGTAAATTCCAACACATCAAGCCCAGTGTCACTAAATAAATAAAAAGGCCAGCTCACTCCCACAATAATATTGCAAAGAAGTAGAGCACAATGTTTACACTAGGTCTGTACTGCAAACATTTAACCTTTTCCTAACCAAATCCAACTGTATTCCACCCGTTATTACCTCTCCCCCCACAATTACGTGAAATATCGTTCAATGATGACTTTTTCTAACTAAGGCTGGTATTAAATGTTATTTATAGGTCTGCAATATTTACAGCAGCTTTAAAGAAGTGCCAAAAAAACAAAACTGTGAAAACATTAATGTCATTAAATAACCAAAAGCATCAGTTATCTTAATGGCAGCTTTGCTTGTTTTGTTATTTTGTACTTACTACCATAATGAGTTGCCATAATTATATTTAGATTTTAACCAGACACTCCTCTCATAAATCATTAAACATACAGTACTATGGGTTACACCACACACTTCAAGGATTGAAATAAGACCCCCATTGCATTGCAATTTGATTTCTGGTTTTATTATGAGTTTGATAAGATATGCCTGTGCTTGTTAACGATAAACTGGGTCTAATCAAGCTCAAATAAAAACATGGATCAGGTGAAACTGCTATACAATAGGAGTCTTATGTCCATCCATGCACTTACAATAAAACCTCTATCATAGGTAATCTTTTCCCCATTTTGAGACCAAACTTTCAATAGTGTTCTCCACTGAAAATATTACAGCAGTAACAAACAACACTTAAGTTTAATATAAGAATGCCATTACTGTAAATCTCATAAAAACAAGCAAAATAAGCTACTGTATTATTATCTCTTTACACAAGCAGACCAAGATTGTCTTTATAAAAATAAGTAATGAAACATATATATATATATATATATATATATATATATATATATATATATATATATATATATATATATATATATATATATATACAGTACTGTGCAAAAGTTTTAGGCAGGTGTGAAAAATGCTGTAAAGTAAGAGTGCTTTCAAAAATAGACATGTTAATAGATTATATTTATCAATTAACTAAATGCAAAGTGAGTGAACAGAAGAAAAATCTAAATCAAATCCATATTTGGTGTGACCACCCTTTGCCTTCAAAACAGCATCAATTCTTCTAGGTACACTTGCACAAAGTCAGGGATTTTGTAGGCATATAGTCAGGTGTATGATTAAACAATTATACCAAACAGATGCTAATGATCATCAATTCAATATGTAGGTTGAAACACAATCATTAACTGAAACAGAAACAGCTGTGTAGGAGGAATAAAACTGGGTGAGGAACAGCCAAACTCAGCTAACAAGGTGAGCTTGCTGAAGACAGTTTACTGTCAAAAGTCATACACCATGGCAAGACTGAGCACAGCAACAAGACACAAGGTAGTTATACTGCATCAGCAAGGTCTCTCCCAGGCAGAAATTTCAAGGCAGACAGGGGTTTCCAGATGTGCTGTCCAAGCTCTTTTGAAGAAGCACAAAGAAACGGGCAACGTTGAGGACCATAGGCGCGAGTGGTCGGCCAAGGAAACTTACTGCAGCAGATGAAAGACACATCATGCTTACTTCCCTTCGCAATCGGAAGATGTCCAGCAGTGCCATCAGCTCAGAATTGGCAGAAAACAGTGGGACCCTGGTACACCCATCTACTGTCCGGAGAAGTCTGGTCAGAAGTGGCCTTCATGGAAGACTTGCGGCCAAAAAGCCATACCTCCGACGTGGAAACAAGGCCAAGCGACTCAACTATGCACGAAAACACAGGAACTGGGGTGCAGAAAAATGGCAGCAGGTGCTCTGGACTGATGAGTCAAAATTTGAAATATTTAGCTATAGCAGAAGGCAGTTTGTTCGCTGAAGGGCTGGAGAGCGTACACAAATGAGTGTCTGCAGGCAACAGTGAAGCATGGTGGAGGTTCCTTGCAAGTTTGGGGCTGCATTTCTGCAAATGGAGTTGGGGATTTGGTCAGAATTAATGGTCTCCTCAATGCTGAGAAGTACAGACAGATACTTATCCATCATGCAATACCATCAGGGAGGCATCTGATTGGCCCCAAATTTATTCTGCAGCATGACAACGACTCCAAACATACAGCGAAAGTCATTAAGAACTATCTTCAGCGTAAAGAAGAACAAGGAGTCCTGGAAGTGATGGTATGGCCCCACAGAGCCCTGATCTCAACATCATCGAGTCTGTCTGGGATTACATGAAGAGAGAGAAGCAACTGAGGCTGCCTAAATCCACAGAAGAACTGTGGTTAGTTCTCCAAGATGTTTGGGCCAACCTACCTGCCGAGTTCCTTCAAAAACTGTGTGCAAGTGTACCTAGAAGAATTGATGTTTGATGCTGTTTTGAAGGCAAAGGGTGGTCACACCAAATATGGATTTGATTTAGATTTTTCTTCTGTTCACTCACTTTGCATTTAGTTAATTGATAAATATAATCTATTAACATGTCTATTTTTGAAAGCATTCTTACTTTACAGCATTTTTTCACACCTGCCTAAAACTTTTGCACAGTACTATATATATATATATATATATATATATATATATATATATATATATATATATATATATATATATATATATATATATATGTAAGACAGCAGGGAGGGGTTAAAATCCTCCCTGTGTAGGATATGTGCGCAGGCACCTTTTTGTTAGTTTCCTTTATTGTTTGATTGTTTTGCTTTATTGTTACTTTGATTTGGCTCTGCTTCCATGCAGTTGTGAACAAGAGGAAAAGAAAGTTTAAAGAAGTGAGTGTGTTTTTTGTGATTAGCAGGTAAACGGCTTAGCCATCCTGTGGATTAGTTGAGGTTCCTATGTGTGGGTTAGTTAGTGCTCGAATAGAGCCAGGTGTTTATTTTGTGTTTTGTTTGTTTATTGTGTTTATTAAAAATATAGCGTCAGCTGTAAAAATCCAATTCCTGTGTCTGGGTCAGTTTTTAAAGGGGCAACGAACCGCGGAGAGGTGCGAGTCTATTACAATATATATATATATATATATATATATATATATATATATATATATATATATGATTCCTTTCAGACTAAACGGCAATTTATTTTCTCAGCACAATTTTGTCATGCTTGGATATGGAAGTCTCTGGCCGATTAAGCACATACTATTTGTCCTTTATCAATGTCATATAACAGGGAGATGCAACTTTTATATATTACAGAGAATGTGTCAGTGATCTAACTGCTTTGTCAGTTTAATACCTGCCCTTAACACTTTAATACATATTCAGAAATATTAACCCTTAGCTATAGCTGATTATATCCCCATTTATAATCCCTATGCATGGCTGGGGCAGGGTATCTCCAGAGTGCAATGGAAACTACTCCTCATTTGTGGTAGAACGAGAGTATTCACATTCTACAGTGAAAGATGTATTCATGTTTTTTTTTTTAAAGCAGAATACTAATGGTGTGCCAGAAAAGCCATGGCTTTAACAGGTTACCCTTTACTTAACATGACTGTGTGACAGAATATTGAAAATATAATATTTTTGGCATTCATGTTACGTACCGGTATTACTTTTTTATTAATTAATTTTTATGAATGTTCTACTTTTTAGTTATGCTTGTTAGTAACAGCAGCTCCTTTTGCAACTTACCCATGAAGTAGGAAGCAATTTTACAGACTCCACTGCCAAATATGAAATCCTTCATCAGATTTGGGATGAGGGTGAATGGCATACAGAACAAGCACAACATCAGATCGCTCACAGCCAGGGACAGCAGGAATATATTGGTCACAGTTCTCATCCTCTTGTTTCGCACCAGGACTGCTATGATCAAGGTATTTCCGAGGATGCTCAGCAGAAAAATCAAGCTATATAAGAAAATCCTCACTGTTTGATTCATATCTGAAAAAAGTATAATTTATATATATATATAGAGAGAGAGAGAGAGAGAGAGAGAGAGAGAGAGAGAGAGACTCTAGGAATGCATATGCCATGTTGGGCAAACTAAACCCATGTATATAAGTAGGTAGCAACATTGAGATTAAAGAGTCTTAGGTGTAGCACAATCTAGAAATCATAAATTACATGATAAAAATGACAGTTTGTGTCTATACATTGTATCAGAATTGAAATAAATACATGCTATGTCATTAAATTGCATTAACTAAATGCATTAAACTTAGTCAGACCAATCATTATGATAACAAATCAAACAAATTATAATTAGCTATTGCTTTAATAATTTATACCATTTAAAAATGTAAATCATGTTATTGACCAATGTCATTTTTTCATGTTGACTTTCTCATTACGGTACAGTAATCTCCCCGTTTTGCAAATAAACAGTTGGCTTTGTCGATTCGTTGTCAATGTTTGTTCATGTAGCACTGCAGAAAGCAACGAACCATGAACTCAATAAGCATTCAGTGATATTTCTCAGAACACTCTCACATCTTCTGCAAAAACGGCAGTTATCAGCCTTTTTAAAAACACTGGTATTTTAAATAACCTGCTTGTTCTTTTATTATAATAAAATGCATCTCATTCTTCTTCAGTGAAATATTTGTTGGACTAAATTAATCATAACCTACAATCGCATTTTTTAAACATGCATATTTTGCCTCCTGTGTACAAAACTTTTTTTTTTTATTTACCTTTTGGTGGAGGTGGTGGTGTTGGTGACCCACAGTATTCCGTCTGGTTGTGTAATCCGAGCTCGCACAGCATATTATCAATATCGGTAGAATTAAAATCCATATCTGAATATGCAAATGGTTCCATTTTGACAAAAAAAAAAATTAAATGTTATCCATTCCAGTTACTGACTACTAAGAAACGGCTGCAGCTCGATAATTGTATGGTATTTTGGTGGTATGATTTAACCAATGTTTGACCGATTTATATCTAATTAATATTTGGTATGCACCCTATTTAAACCCATCCCTCTCGTTTCAATATACTTCTGTTAGCACAGTTTTACTTTGGACCTGTTCACCTGCCCACCTGAGTTGTGTGTTCTGTGCCCGAGTTAACAGGTTGGAGTGATTCTCGCAGTGAGTCACAGTGTTAAGAGAACCCCGTGTGATCTGTCAGCAAACCCCGCCTTCCAAGTTCCACTGAAAAACCTCAAGAATGTTTAGATTGCGCTAGTTGTAATCCTACTCTTATTTTTTCTCTCCCAGTTGGTGAGATGTATCATCTTTGGATGTTTGATCATTTTCTTCAGCGTTCTTCTATAGCATTGTATGTGCCCAATTACATTTTTTTAAAAATGTATTTATAATGAATTTTCCTTTTTCGAGTAAAAAGCTTACCTGTCAGTAAAACGTTTTGCTATATCATATAAATTAATTAAAGCAGCATTTTAATCCGTATTGTTTCTGTGTTTTCTATGTCACGACTCCAGCATTAATTCCAAATGTTTTCTTACAAGAAACATGTTAATTGAAAAATATTGTTTTACAGGTTGCATCCGAGTTGACTGTGAAGTTAGTTGATCAAATAAATAAACATTAATAGAACCAAAAACGTAGAAACAATGATTACGTGTTGTTTAAAGTAATTATTTACTAAAGGTATTAGAAAAATTAAATTCTGGTATTATCTTCATGCAGGGTGGAACTCATTCTGACCCGCATAAAGTCTATTACATAAAGGTTTGTTTCTTGCAATGGTGTTTTCATTTTCATCTAACTGCCTGATATATATTCTCACAGTATAATATATAAGAACTTGCAAGCTTTCCTACATTTTTACCCACTGCATAAGGAAGTAGGTAGGAAACACTTACAACTGGTACCTTATGTATACTGAGAAATAATCAGTCACTAATTCGATTTTAAAATGTTTAAGATTGTTTTTGTACTTTCCACTTATTTTTATTTTGTTTTAACAGCACAAGTTTTTTTGAAGATTATAAACAAACTAGACTGCCAATTTGACAAGGTTGGTTTTCTTATAAGGTCCAGAAAGTTAAACTATGAAATAATTATCTTTCAGTGTACCACTGAACAGCAATAACGTTAGGTTACTTACGGTAACCCTGGTTCACTGAAAGATGACGACCACCAACCAATACTTTTGGGATATGTCTGTGTGGCCTGGCAGGCTTGCGAGTGCACAGGCATGGCAGGGGTAAAGTAATGTAGCCAGACTACATCAGCACGGGAGTTACAGAGAACTAAATAAAATGGATCATATAAACCGTTACTGTCTCTAAATGTCAATAGATTAACCATACAGTAGATTTAGACAGGTTCGATAGTATTTCTGTAGGGGAGCCAAACCACTAAAATCCACCACCAGCCAGGATTGAGACGCGCAGTCAAACAGTACAATTAACAAGGTTTTATTTTACACAAATGTTAAAAGAAGCACAACAAAAACTAAAAAGTTGCAGGATTCACAATAAGCATTTAAAATATCTAGAACAATTTATTCTACCTCTGGTGTCACAGTTTGGGATACACAGGCAGCCAAAATGTACACACACTTGTCTCACACAATTTCGGTACTGCCAATTTATTCCCTTCCCCACAAATCGAGCGGAACAGTAGTTCCTCGCGCCAAATTACAGCGGAGCGCGAGAACTGCCAGTGACTATCTATACAGCACGGATAGTTTACGTGTTTTCAGGGTATTGGCGCAGCAAAAGTAAATCAGCCAAAAGCACCATTCCACATTTAATTTGCAGTTCCCAACACTCTTACCTGAAATGTTGAAAAACAAAAGTAAATACCTGTCATACAGTTAGAGAAATGTCGCCAAAGGATGGTAAAAATGTCCATCTCCTCCTTCCAACATATTTTCTTTGCAGACCCCAGGCACTTTTATCCACGCAAATGTACACTACCGTTCAAAAGTTTGGGGTCACTTAGAAATTTCCTTGTTTTCGAAAGAAAAGCAAATTTTTTGTCCATTAAAATAACATCAAATTGATCAGAAATACAGTGTAGACATTGTTAATGTTGTAAATGACTATTGTAGCTGGAAACGGCTGATTTGTAATGGAATATCTACATAGGCGTACAGAGGCCCATTATCAGCAACCATCAGTCCTGTGTTCCAATGGCACGTTGTGTTTGCTAATCCAAGTTTATCATTTTAAAAGGCTAATTGATCATTAGAAAACCCTTTTGCAATTATGTTAGCACAGCTGAAAACTGTTGTGCTGATTAAAGAAGCAATAAAACTGGCCGCCTTTAGACTAGTTGAGTATCTGGAGCATCAGCCATTGTGGGTTCGAGTACAGGCTCAAAATGGCCAGAAACAAAGAACTTTCTTCTGAAACTCATCAGTCTATTCTTGTTCTGAGAAATGAAGGCTATTCCATGCGAGAAATTGCCAAGAAACTGAAGATCTCGTACAACGCTGTGTACTACTCCCTTCACAGAACAGCGCAAACTGGCTCTAACCAGAATAGAAAGAGGAGTGGAGGCCCCGTGCACAACTGAGCAAGAGGACAAATACATTAGAGTGTCTAGTTTGAGAAACAGACGCCTAACAGGTCCTCAACTGGCAGCTTCATTAAATAGTACCCGCAAAACACCAGTCTCAACGTCAACAGTGAAGAGGCGACTCAGGGATGCTGGCCTTCTAAGCAGAGTTGCAAAGAAAAAGCCATATCTCAGACTGGCCAATAAAAAGAAAAGATTAAGATGGGCAAAAGAACACAGACACTGGACAGAGGAAGATTGGAAAAAAGTGTAATGGACAGACGAATCTAAGTTTGAGGTGTTCGGATCACAAAGAAGAACATTCGTGAGACGCAGACCAAATGAAAAGATGCTGGAGGAGTGCTTGACGCCATCTGTCAAGCATGGTGGAGGCAATGTGATGGTCTGGGGTGCTTTGGTGGTGGTAAAGTGGGATATTTGTACAGGGTAAAGGGATCTTGAAGAAGGAAGGCTATCACTCCATTTTGCAACGCCATGCCATACCCTGTGGACGGCGCTTGATTGGAGCCAATTTCCTCCTACAACAGGACAATGGCCCAAAGCACAGCTCCAAACTATGCAAGAACTATTTAGGGAAGAAGCAGTCAGCTGGTATTCTGTCTATAATGGAGTGGCCAGCACAGTCACCGGATCTCAACCCTATTGAGCTGTTGTGGGAGCAGCTTGACCGTATGGTACGTAAGAAGTGCCCATCAAGCCAATCCAACTTGTGGAGGTGCTTCAGGAAGCATGGGGTGAAATCTTTTCAGATTACCCTCAACAAGTTGACAACTAGAATGCCAAAGGTCTGCAAGGCTGTAATTGCTGCAAATGGAGGATTCTTTGACGAAAGCAAAGTTTGAAGGACACAATTATTATTTCAATTAAAAATCATTATTTCTAACCTTGTCAATGACTATATTTCCTATTCATTTTGCTATATTTCCTATTCAAACTCATTTCATGTATGTTTTCATAGAAAACAAGGAAATTTCTAAGTGACCCCAAACTTTTGAACGGTAGTGTATATTACAGCACATTCGAGTTTAATGACAATTAACTTGTTATGTCAACATGGAAATATACCAGGGAACACACTTATTGTGACGTCTATACCATGTATATTAAATGCCTTAATCCTGTTTTAAAACTGAACATTTGTCTGCAAAAAAAACCCTTTCTTTATATAAATAAAAGTCTCTTATACGTGAGATTCAAACCTACAACCTTCAGTTTGCAAGCATCTTGTGTTAACTGTCAGTACTACATGATTAGTTGAGACAAGTAGGATTCTGAAAGATGAATTCAGCCAGCTGAGAATTCTTAGGATTTATTGAGAATTTTCTAGCCATAATCCGTTTACTTCGTTCTCATTCTGAGATTCTGATGAGATTTTGAGCTGGAGCTCTGAAAATCTTTGGTTTCCTGTGAGTGTAACGCTCATTATGGTCCCTATTGGCACAAGGAAGGACGATTTTTATTCATTTAGCTTATTTGTTTTTAAGCTACTGACTGTCTCTGTTGAACTGAATACTGTTTTGTTGTTACCTGTATTTTTATTTTCATCGGCAGAAGCGCTCTGGCTGCAAGTACAGTGCTGAAACTCCTACAGTTATATTAAGTGAGGTTTCATGTAAATGTACAAAGCAAAAATGCAGTGTATATTTTAGCACTAGAACAACAAGCCCATGTACGGAATTAAAATGAAAGGACATAGAATAGTCTTTTTTAACAATTTAATTGGTTTAAAAGCAAACAAATGGGTCGTTCTAAATCAAATAAATACTCGGTATAAATGCAACAACTGGAATATATGTTTTGAAAACATCACAATTTCATCTGCAAAGCATTGTAGTGGGGCTGCTGCAGAGATCGTAGTCGCTCCATACACTAAAATGGGGCGCTACCGTTAGAAGGCTAAATGCGTATACCTTGGCTTCTAGCAGAAGAGGGGTAGCCTCCAACTCGAAATAATGGCATAAAAAATTCAGCTACTTTACCACTTCAATGCATTTACAAACGTGAGGATCGGGTGGCCTGTCTATACTGGTCGATGAGAGTAACGCTAATTGTGGTCCCCACTTGACAAAAAGGAACATAATTTCTGAGAATTAGCGATGCTGTAGGATAGCCTATATATTTGGTAAAAGTAAAACATAAATAAATAAATACATTAATTGAAATAAATGAACACATAAATGAATACATACACATTTATGTTTATTTATCTTTATTTTTCACTATCATATAAACAATGACATTCTGTATGAAACGAAAATAAACATTTAACAGTTCTTGTTCAATTGTATATTAGTGAAGATTTTTGTACACAAAGGTAGTCATGCTTTCATATATTTTTTTACTTTCAAATTTAAAAAAAAAACATTGTAACGACCCGGACAATTGCTTTGTTGCAGGACTTGTTGTCTGTTCAGTTTGTCTCGTCTGTCTATGTTACATGTATTGTAAGGGAATGGGCTGGATCACGCCGTTAGTGAAGGGGGAGAATGTGTTTTGTTGTTTAGGGGGGGTTCAGAGCATTTGAGAATTCAACACAGTCTCATTTTCTTTCACATACATTAGTTGCTTAAACGATTTCCACTACCTTTTTGTAGACAAATGTACTGTTTAGTACTGATCTGTACATTCTACTTTGTCCCCAGGATTTGAATAATGCTGAAAACAACGAACATATCCACGTGATGTAAACAATCCAAGTTGCAGTCACGTGACCCCAGCAGGCTACATAGTGGGCGCGTTAAGTAAGTGAGCCGCTCAGAGTGCGTCGCTCAGAAAGCACACTGAGCAGATTTAAATGACTTAACGCTCTGCTCCACGAGAGCGCTGAGCTACTTTTAAAAATGGTGAATAATAATTATTTGCTTGTTTGTGTTTCTGAGGTGATGATAGATAAAATGGCCCCGTGTGAAGTTATTGTCCCCTGCTGTACCTCGCTGAGTTCAGCGCTCTGTTTGGACTGAACCTCATATCTGGCTGTGTTTAATACCGACAATATCGATGTTAATAATGAGAATTATGAATAATATTAATACTACAAGCCTAATAATAATACATTAATAAGTATAAATTTCATTTTAAAAAAAAGAAATTAAATGATACAAATTCGAAAACAACCATTTTTACCATCTTATCTAGCCAATTAATACATAACTTCTTAAGTCGAAACCAGTTCATCGTTCTTGACAAACGTATTTGTCAATCCTGCCTGTCATCTCCACTTGTTTCCTGCTGGTGGCCATTCCGTCCGCTCACTCTGATCACTGATGAAAAATGCTCAGAGCGCCTGAGCGCTCAGCGGGCGCGGAACTGAGCAAGGCATTAAGTTGATTCTTTTACTGAGCCGCTCTGTGCCGTTCACTTACTTAACGCGCCCACTGTCGATATTTTGAGTATTTTTCTTGCCTTCCGTCACAGGAATTAGAAAGATATCCTTTATGATGCGCCAGATACTTGGAATTTGTGACCTCTACTGTGCACCACCGGTGAGTGAGCACACTATGACGTGATTTGACCAAGATTAATTTTTTCCTTTTAAGAAAACGTACTTACCGGTACATGTTATTAAGAAAAAATACATTTTCAAAAGTTTGTTACAAAATACAGTACTAATATGAATTATATACAGTATTTCAATGTATATAAACGTGTAACATCTTTCGTTAAATAGACTCACAATTAAAACAATGTGTATAGCATATTTGGTATGAGTACATAACTTTGTATATTTCCTGTAAAATCAGCTTCAGCGAGTGACAGCTAAACGGTTATAATAAGCCAAGGAGACTTCTGTTTAGTTTTCAAGTTGCCTAAAATTACAGGTAGA
Organism: Acipenser oxyrinchus oxyrinchus; assembly: GCA_030684275.1. Classification (NCBI taxonomy): domain Eukaryota; kingdom Metazoa; phylum Chordata; class Actinopteri; order Acipenseriformes; family Acipenseridae; genus Acipenser; species Acipenser oxyrinchus. The sequence continues at coordinate 23,890,487 of CM060247.1, read as the reverse complement.
TGGATGCTGTTTGCAATTATTGCACTTTTAAATATGTTATAAATGATGTTTCGTGATTTCATATTAGTTCAGTAAAATATTACATGTAGCATAATGCATTCTGTTAACGGTAAAGTCATATTTTATGTAAGGACTGGGAATCACCAACCTGCTTAATTGTGTTAAACTGTATTACAGTATACTGCAGTTTTGATAGTCCAAGGCTGACTGAGAAATATGTCTGGGTTTGGTCTGTGGGAAAAATGGCAGTCCTACCCTGAGTACTACTTCCTAAATATGAACACGTTACAATATACTAAATTAACAGATCAAGCTTATTATGATAGTTTGCAAAATTGATGAAAACGTTCAATACAATCGGGATAATACATAATTATTTACAAAATCGTGTTCATCTCGTTACTTGTTATGAAAGCTGTGACTTTACTATTATGCTACTTGCAAACTTGGCGTGGCGTGAAAGCTACTGCACTGTAACATGCATTAAAAGCATGTTTTGGGTTCGATTCCCACACAGGGATTAAATTGCAAACTTTAGCCAAAAAAATTGCAAAAATGAAATGTATTTTATTTATACTTTACATAACTTTAACATGCATATATATTGTCGATAGTTTCTATTGTATACTGTTGATGAAATAATATGAAATCATGATCAAATTTGGATGTCAGTTGTATTATGCTGAATCAATTATTATATTTATTTAAAAAAAAAAAAAATCACTTTAATTTATGTGGCAGATTGCTGCTGAATATATTTAGCACCCAGGAGGGGCACTCGTTATTTTTGATCAGGGTGGGATCAGCCAGACAGAATACCTGAAGGAAAATAAAAACTAGACAACACTACTATGTCGAGCAGTTAACATTGTTTTATTAAATACATGTGGTAAACTATACTTAACAAACAGGGAAGATCTAGAATACACATTCACTGCAAGCAGTTTGCACTGCCGTTAATTAAAACAACTAAACACAGAATTACAATTTAAAACTAAAGGGCAGTGCAGCTCAATACCTGCACAGAGACAGGGCTCACGAAAAAAACAAACAAAAAAACAGCAATAAAACCAATAGAGCCTGGCTCCAGCACTCTTCTAAAACCCCAATGCTTTTTAAAATAGTAGTTTAAAAACATATACATGACAAAATGGAGACCAAAAGCAGAGACAGGGAAATACCCTTTTAAATTCTGCGGCTCTTTCTTTCCACCCGCCAAATCAGAGCCCCACACTGGATGAGTAAGAGAGAGCACAGCTGGGGGTGTGGCTCCAGGAGAAGCCGTGTCGCTCAGAGAGGGAGTGGGATGAAGTCATTCAGGTGGCTGTCGAGGCCCTGCCAGAGAGTGCAGCCTCCAAGGAGGAAATGTCCTATCCTGCCAGCGCCAGAGCCCCAGAGGCCCAGAGAGAGAGGGGGCTTGCCCTTGAAGGCCGGAGATCTCGAGCAGCGTGCCTAAAAGGAGGCGTAACTCGAAGCCACCGGCTCAGGGAGCGGGGCTTCCAGTAGTATGCCATCCACATAGGCGGTCAGAATATTCGCTGTATTCGCCAGACGAGTCACCTGTGCTTCCACTGTGTAAGCCTGCTTCAAGTGCATTGCGGGTTCGGGCACACAGGGTCCTTGGGCAAGCCCCCCATCGGCAGCCTTGACCAAGGCCGCAATGGTGGAGTTCACTGGGGGAAAACCCACCAGGCCCAGCTTGTCCGCGCTGAGGCCCGACGATCCCAGGAGGGCACTGAGGCCGGACGATCCCAGGAGGAGCATACGTCCATGAAATCTGGGGACACTGGGAAGGGCTGAGGGCTCAGCTGCTGTCGCCCAAGGGACCTGCAAAAAGTTTGCAGCACGTCCTATCAGGGCCGACATGGAGCTCGAAAATGGAGGCGAACTAGCTTCCGAGGCAACCTCGGAGCTGGGTTCTGCCTCGGTAGAGATCATAGGCTCCTCTCCTTCCTCCATCTCAATCTCAGTGGGGATGGAGTCTTCGTTCCAGGAGGCCACTATGGAGAGCACGTCTTCCTCCTCTGCCATCTGTGCCTTCAGGTCCATGATGTCCCTCGCCTGCCATGAGCGCTTGACCCGCTTCACCATCTGTGGAGATGGGGAGCAGCTGTGAGAGGGTGGCGGCTGAGCTTGTGCGCATGGTATACCCTGTGAGGGGCTCTGGGACAGTTGGAGGAGGGAAGAACCGGGGCTCCTAGGACCTCAGACGGCTTGGTCACAAGGGACGAACATTCAGTCCCTATGGCCCTGTCAAGCCTTCTGCGAAGCACCTGGGCCTGGAAAGCCGCACAGATGTCACAGAACATCTTGTCCCCTAGGGCTCAGGTGGCGTGCTGGACACCCAAACACCGTACACACAATGTATGCTCATCATCCTGGGGCATGTTCGCCCTGCAGGACGTGCAAGCATGGAAGCAAGACATTACAGTTGGGGTATAACCCTGGCACTGCACACTGTCTTGCACTTAGTGTAAGCTTGTGAGCGCCTAAACACTGCGTGCACCGAGCGTGCTGAATGCCTTATGTACTGAGTATCGTGTGCACTGAGTTCACCGAGTATCGTGTGCACTGAGCACCGAGATGCTATGTGTGCCGAGTCACCGCAGCACCGTAAGCACAAGCACTGTGCGCACTGAGTACCCTGTACACCACGTGCACCAAGCACCGAGTGCACCATGTGCACCGAGGCGCTATGCGCACCGAGGCACCAAACAGCATGCGCCCCAAATGCACCAACTGCACCGAGCACCATGTGCCCCGAGCACTGAGGCGCTATACACACCGAGGCACTGAAGAGCTGTACGCAATGGGCACCGGGTCACACCGAGCACCATGCGCACCGGGTGCACCAACCACCGAGGCGCTATGCGCACTGAGCGCACCGAGCACCGAGTGCATCGAGCATCGAGGCGCTATGCACGCCGAGGCACTGAAGCACCAGGGCAGCTAATGCAGTGGTGCCTACACTAACCGTGCGTAGTCAACCACCTGGTCAGCGTGCAGCATGCAGCATGCACCAGGGGAGACACACAGGCGAAGCGCGCAGTGAGAGCTCAGAGAACCCTTTTTTTTTTTTTTTAAGGCCCAATGCACCGAGGTGGAGGCCTACTCAACAGCGGGGCAGGCTAAAGCACAGCCCCGATGGAGGAACACACGGCTGACTGACTGTTTTTTTGTTGTTTTTTTTTGCCCAAGCTGCGCGAACGACAGCCGGCAGAGTCACTTAGCAACGGGGCGGCAAGCCGAGCACTGGCAGAGGAATGGTGTTCTCCCTGAAGGTGTAGGTTGAAAGACAACAAACGCACACACCAATACTGCACAGGCAGTCACACTCATACGACGGACAACCGAGAAAAGACGGCCTGCGACACAAGCGAAGCAGACCGTAAGGAAAAAAGACACTCAAAATGGAGCCGCTGATTCCACGAGAGCGGCAAGCCGGCTGTCAGCACGAATGCAAGGGAACTGCAGCCAACTTAGAGGAGCTCTTTAAAAACACACTTAGGTTAGTGACACAGAAGCGTACCGTAGGTGAGAAGCAAAAGAGGAAGTGAGCTCCGCAGAGCGACTACTTATTCCCTTGGCATCACTCCACGGAGGGGCCTATCGGCAGCTCTGACACAAAATGCTCAGCGAATACCTACCTAAGGCAGGCATATCCCAAAAGTATTGGTTGGTGGTCGTCTTCGAATTGAAAGGGAATCAGTATAGCTTTAAGTGCACATGAGAGGCAAGTACACTGTACCTTTTAGAAATGTTGTATTGTTCCATACTTAGAAAATATATGTAAAAAGAACCCTGGAATTCATATTATTTATTCAGAGAATTTGCAGGATACCACATGTGACATAAATGTAAACTTTTAAATAAATGTAAACATCCTAAATGCTATACTTGCCAGTCTCAAATGTTATTAATTGCAGCAACTACTAGAAAACAGAAAGAAAAATTACAGAGGAAAAGAGGAAGGGATGATTATAGAATAAAATACCCCTGAAATTCAAGTTTCAAATGTAAATTCCACTAGGATTAGACGTATATAATTTTATTTTGAAATGTTGTTTACTTCTATAAATACATTACAAATCAATGTCAAAACATATTCAGAAAGTGATTTGATAAACTAACCATAGATAAGCAAAATATGATTATGTATTACAGTTTCATAAAATGTATACCGTTTTGTAGTTTCCTGTTAGGAATTTATTACAACAGTATATAATTATTTCAATGGGAACACTGATGCTTATCCATTTATGTTGCTTTGTTTGTTATCAGATGTTGTTGTATTCTATTAAGGCATATAGTTACTAACTACTTTTTCATAATTGTCATTATCTTTTGACTAATCACTTTCAGAGGATTTACGTTTACATTTCAGCGCAATGTAATTGTCCAGCTATAAACTTATAAATGTTATTTTGAAATTGATTGCTCTACTTTAAAGGGATATTCAAGTAAAATGCTCATAGTGAAAGAATGCATTTATCGCTCATGTATGAATTCTTTAGTAGCTAAAGTTCATTTCATAGTTACACCACCACTATTATATTAAACAAGCATCACCAATTGTATTTTGTATGTTTGTACATCCTTCCGTAGCTAAGTCTATGCACACTACCTTATTAGCAAGCAGGCATTGATTAAAGTCTAGCTGTAAGGACACAAGCTTCTGCTCCACTTAATACTTGTTTGCCTGTGTGAGCCAATAAAGAGGCTATCCATAACATTTGACAATTTTCTGTTTTTCTCCAAAGCATGTTTTTTGTTAGTAGATCATTATTTCAGTGGGAGTGGATGCTTAATCTAAATCAGGAAATAAATGTTGATATTTTCAACACGGGCTTATAAAATAAGAAATATGTAAATATATTTACATGAATTTGTTTATTCTTTTACTCCTGTCTCATAGGCAGGCGTGGTGTTGGTTTTATTCATGAAGAACAAGCAATCAAGAGGATATGGCTTTTGGGTCTTAATGGCATTTCCAGAAAAAAAAGCTTCTGCTGCTTTTCAAAGTGCTTGCTACACAAGGGCAGTTATTTGAAAGACGGAGATGCCAGGATGACACATTTGCCACTCATCATATTTGTAATAACTATTATTTAAAATATAACTGAAGCCCTGATCAATTACTAGCCTTCAAAGGGAGCCTAAAAAATACATTATTACTAAAAAGAAAATAAGTAAAATGCTTTGAGAAAAGACTTGACAGTCGTTCTTTTAATGCAAATGTAAAATAGATTGTAAAACAGATTAAAACTAAATAGTCCTCATAACAACGTGATTACATTCCATTATACACACCAACAAATCCATAAGCAAAACAAAACTATCTCCTTCATTGTCTAAATCATCATCTAAATCCATTTCAGAATACCACCACAGGGATATAAGACAGGCAGTCAGTGAAGTATGGGCATTATCATATTTCTTATTTTCCAGTACTCACATTTGCACATACACCAGATGTATTTTCAATGATGCTCTTGTATTTTTCCAGGTTAACTGGAAAGAGAACAAAATGAATTTGAACTACATTTTTTTTTTAAGAAATGAAAAACAAATATGTATGCTTAATCCTTGGGTAGGTAGATGAACACTTGTATGTATGTCATGCGTTTATGGCATATATGAATGATAGATTAAGGACATCATTTAAGCCACATATTGTAGGTTGATGATAGTTAAATTCAAACCCCATGCAAAGTGTATTGTCAGAGGAATTTATGAATCTAGTTGACGGTGCCCGTTGCAATGCATTACTTACAACAGTGACTGTGAATTTTTTTTAACTTATAACAACATTGATTTTTTATAGAGATTTGTGCGAGCTGTACTTTTTAAATTAGTTTATAAACAGGGCACTATAAATTAATGAACCATTGGTAAGCTTGTTGTTAACAGCTAATAAACTAATAATGTTCCCCTAAAAAAGGGTGCCTGAACACCAGGCTAAACAATTGCAAAGGCACAAGTATTATTTTGTGCATCCTCTTTATTATCAATAATGTACTTTTGTCTGAATCAGTGGTGGAACACATTATTCACTAATAAATCTGCTGGGTTGCAAAATCTTGTGTGATTAGCTGGGACAATTGTTAATGTCAATATATAATGCACAAGTACTTTCAATGCATTGTTTGATAGACTATAATTATTATTATTATTTTGTTTATTTAGCAGACGCCTTTATCCAAGGCAACTTACAGAGACTATGGTGTGTGAACTATGCATCAGCTGCAGAGTCACTTACAATTACGTCTCACCCGAAAGACGGAGCACAAGGAGGTTAAGTGACTTGCTCAGCGTCACACAATGAGTCAGTGGCTGAGGTAGGATTTGAACCGGGGACCTCCTGGTTACAAGCCCTTTTCTTTAACCACTGGACAACACAGCCTCCTGAATGAAATCTGAAGTAAAGGAAATTGCACTTAGCCAAGATACAGACATTTTCTTAGGATGCATAATAATCTTCAATTTACTTTTCCTTAGGAGAGGACTAAATATGCAACATACATAAGTTAGAGAACAAAATAGAAACATCTGCCATAACACTGTCATTGAAATGCACATTGATTTGACATTAAAAATGTACAGTTTTCTTCCTCAATTAGTGCCTCTAATTTTCATTCCTCCCATATTTAAATTTACAAAAAATGTGAGGCCTCACAATGCATATAAATATATGCCTGGTTTGCAGAATAATTATTTTAGATAACCTTGGTGCCCCCTGGTATTTAAAAACAATAAATGCTACCTTTTTTATGGAGGAAAGGAGTCATTCTCTGTTCCATTGTTTTATTGTTGCTAATTAATCAAGATAGTGTGTCTATTTATTAGAAAGTCATCCACTCAGTATGTGGATTTGTGTTATCAATAGAGATGAATTGCAGACAGACTGTGTTGCCCCAAAAAAGACATTGATCACTGATGAACATGCTCTGTGTTAAATATGTTTTTAAAAATGCTCTTGACTATTTTTGCCACTGTAGAAACACATTTTATTACTCTCTTTACTATAATGTCAGCAAATAAAACAGAACATGGCATTTTCCATTGCAACATGATAAACTGACCATAGTGTTTAAAGCGTTCATACATCACTGTATTTACATTTCAAACCTCATTCTAAACAGAGTTCCACTGTTGTACAGAATGCAGAATACAGTATTTCTTTTGAGCAATGGCTTCAAGTTTAAACTGTGGCCATGTTAAGAAAACAAATTGATAGATAAGCTTTAACAGTGTTTTATAATTTCTTCAGAGAGCAAACAAAATGCTTAAGGATCATGTTAAACACCTGGCACCATGCAAGTGGGAGTTTTCCCTGCAGAATATTGACAGAAACACAGCGAGACTATTTTGTCTTTGAATAAAACTAATTAAACACATTATTATGTAGCGTAAAAGATACCCACTATTTGTGCTAAGCACATTAGAACAGTAGTCCATATACAGTAGGCCATCAGTTCTGTAGTATACATACCATCTTTTATTAGATCCATTCTCTACTTCTAATAACAAATATAACTAGGGATATTAAAACACTAACTGAAAAGTTTTTGGTAGCAGAACTGTCCTTTATTACCATGTTATTCCTATGTGCACTGTCACATACTTGTGTATTTAGAACACATTACATTTGCAGTCAAGACTCACCTCTCAGACAGCAGCACCTGAGGGACAACATTGAAAAACGTGATCCTCCTCAGTAATGTGCCTCAGTGGCACTGCTGCCTGAGAAGCTGCTCCCACCTTGAATTTGATGCATTAGTCATCACCAGCTCCCAGACCTGAGCTGTAGTAAAGATGCAATCAGAAACCAAGCAATGCGTTTACTAAAATGTATCTTTTTGAGTTCTGTGTGGAAATTACACAGTGACACTTTAACTACTCCACTGGAATTCATTTTCAATTCACTAGGTCTTTTATGACTGATTTTGGTTAAAATTACAAAAATAGGAGGTCTCACTCTGTGACTTTAATTTGTGCCAGTTTTTGTAATAATGCAACATAAATGCACAAACATAGACCCCTGAACAACTGCAACAGTGTTCAATCAACAAAGCTTTATTCATACAACCGGTACAGCTGCAGAGCATAACACAGGTCAGGGAATTCAACACACAGTGGGGTGAGACGGGGGTTCACACCAAAACAACTCACAGGGCTGAAACGAAGGGTACATTTTGACCTTCTAAGGTTTGGAACACATTACCGAAGGAAGGTTCGAACCTTCGATGATACTCATTTGCATTGTTTACTGGTCTCGCTCCATAGCTACTTGTTTATATTTGATTGAAAATCATATTATTTTAAGGGTAATCCATATAAATGAAATAACACATCCACATGTAGTTTAAAAATACGTTATATAGAACAGTAATCATGTTTTGATAATTTATATAAAAATATACACGTTGTTTATTTACACGTAATTGAAAATGTTTGTGATACATACAGTAAGCTTGCATTGCACAACTGAAGCGGACTGAGGCAAAACAAAGCTGTATTTGACAGTCACCATTCCAAGCAGATTATCAGTCAAATTTTACTACTACTAAAAATATTAATAATACTAATAATAATATGACCTTACACTTGTCAAGTGACCCCAGATATTGGTTATACCTCCATGATACGAGTCGCTTGCACAGTTGCTGTCGAGATGGAGAATGAAGAAATAAAAGGTTTGCCTCTGGATAACATGAGCTGAAGGGGGGAGGGATGGAAGGAGGCTGTGTGGTCCAGTGGTTAAAGAAAAGGGCTTGTAACCAGGAGGTCCCCGGTTCAAATGCCCCCTCAGCCACTGACTCATTGTGTGACCCTGAGCAAGTCACTTAACCTCCTTGTGCTCCGTCTTTCGGGTGAGACGTAATTGTAAGTGACTCTGCAGCTGATGCATAGTGCACACACCCTAGTCTCTGTAAATCGCCTTGGATAAAGGTGTCTGCTAAATAAACAAACAAAACTGAATGGGTGGTGCTCAGTTTTTCAAAATTAAAATTATTAGTGTTATTGTATATTTCAAACATATTCTACCATAGAACTTCTCTTACACTGTCAGTACATATTTTACTGAAGCACTACAACCGTACCGCCCCAGTGTTTTGGATACTATACCCTGCTCTATACATGGCAGTGGCGCCATATTGAGTTGCTACGCATAACAATTTGGTAGCAGATTTTAATACAACTTTTGTTTACATAATAAGCATTATACAAATCAAAAGATCGAATTTTGCATGTGAGTGACATTTAATGTGTGATTTATAGTAGACATATATTGTCAAACAGTTTCTGGTAACAGGAAAAAAAAACACAGTGCGTCCATGGTGTCTGACGACCCTTCAAAGGTTTAAAACAACCTTCGAATCCCTGGCTAGTGAGCGAACCTTCGAACACAGCCCTACCCTGACGGTAACACATCACACTTCCCCTAGACAGGACAGGACGGTGGTACACACAAGAGGAAACAATACAAAAGGACTAAGGTCCAAAAAGGGAAACAGAACAATCCACTTATCCAGCCGGAACAGTACAAAGTCCACTCTCTTGGTCCCATCATGCCCTGCTCCGGCCATGTGCAAATTAGGTCCTCCTTGTGGGGATGTTGGCCGACCTCCTTCCAACGCAGCACCGGCCCAACGGGTCTTCCCATTGGCGCTGCGCAAGCTGCTCCGTGGACAGGTTGCTGGGCACCTCCTTCGGTCTTTGGGCATGCGTCGGGGGTCAGCTCCACCTGCCAGTAGCCGCTTCTCAAGTCGAGGGAGCTGAACCATGACGATCCAGTATACTGCCTCATCGATCCAGGGAAGTGGGTAGGAATCTTTGCAAATAGCTGCGTTGAGGCGTCGGTAGTCCACTCATAACCGGTGAGTTCCATCCTTCTTCTTCACCAGCAGTGCGGGGGCCGCCCAAGGGCTGTTGGACGGTTCAGTGACTCCGGCAGCAGCCATCTCTTGCATCATCATCTCTGTGGTCTGCTTAGCTTGAGGGAGCCGTCTTGGTCACTCCTGGCCCGTGTCAAAGAGTTACACCAGACTAGTCTGACCACAGTCCTGGGGTGTCGCCAAGAAAAAGTCCCAGAACTCAACCAGGAGGGATCACAGCTGCTGTTGCTCCTCGACATGAGCTCTTCTATGGCATCTTTCAAGTCTGGAATGGGGGCGTGGTTGCCCCCAGGTGAGGAAGAAGGGGGCAGCAGGCTCCCCATGGTAGCAGGTGGAGGCGAGATGATAGTGCCCAGATGCTGTTGTCAAAGTATGAAATTAGTTTTACATGTAATAATTTGTTTTATTAGAAAGCTGAATCTCTACTTTAATGTATATCTTTCAATAGAACACTTAGAAATTACAGAAATAACTTTCTTTGTGGGTTTTCTTTTTTTTAACTGCCCAAATACTTGTGTCTGCGACTGTATAGATATACATATATATATATATATATATATATATATATATATATATATATATATATATATATATATATATTGTGAGCCAGCTTCTAAGTTCACCACCAGGAGGCATTCATGGCAGGCTGGGGGCACGCCCACAGGTGTTGCCAGTAAAGATCGTCGAGACCTGTGGGCAGTGTATGTGTCTGCCATGACGTCAAGGAGTTAACAGGTGAACAGGCTGCAGGTGCGGTTAGGTGGCCAATTATTGTTTGAACATGGTATAATATCATTAGCCTTAGTTGGCCCACACCTATTGCCTGTATTAGCCAAATTCCTGGCTGATGAGGGGCAGGTAAAAGAGAGCCTGCACAGCTAGTCAGGTGTCTCTTTTCAACCTAACCTGGATTCATCTATGCCGAAAACAGGAGCCTTAGAGTTAAGAATACCTGTTGTGAAAAGCTGTCAGTTGTTTGTGTCTGCAAATCCCCGTTTGCTACAGGGGCTGTGGGGATCTGCCTATTCAGATCCATGATTAATCAGCGGAGACCTACCTGCAGGGCTGGGGTCTGGACCACGGGACTTATAAATAAACACCCAGTGTGGATTTCCAACCAGGGATTCGGAGACAGAGTGCTCCGGTTTAATAGAACAACAATGTTAATGATCCAGTTTGAATACCACTGAGTAACGGGATTGTCTTTTCTGTTTAAATCAATAAACCTTCGATTTTGATTGGAAAACACCTGCCTTCTCTGTGTGACCCACACGCCCACAACCCACTATATATATATATATATATATATATATATATATATATATATATATATATATATATATATATATATATTTGCTATTTTTTTTCTTCATCTATGATTTTGCCATTTGTGTCTTAGACATTTAACCTCCTCTTTAATACCATCCAGCCGAGAGACAGGCCTCGACCACCATTGTGCCATTACCCCCCTTGGGAACCTTGTGGAAGGAAGGAAGCGAGCCATAGGAGCGATTGTGAGAAGGAGAAAGGAAGCCGGACAGGAGTCCGAGTGACGAACCAGAGGAGCTGCATCAGGAGTGTGTGTGTATGTTTGTGTGTTCAACCCCTCCCACCATACTTCTGCCTATCCTGTGCTCTTTCTTTTATTCTAAAGAAATACGGGCAACCTCACCCGTTCACCACAATCACTGCCTCCGTCTGAGTCCATAAGGCCGGAACCCGAAAACGTTATAAATTAACAGTTATTGTAGGTAGTCCAGATAGAAACAGTGGGGGTTTCTATTAAATGGATCACAATAACTATTATTTGTCACAAAGATTTTTTTTTTTTTTTTTTTTTGTGTACTGGTAGGCACGGCAGCAGTAGCTAAAATGGCAGCCAATCAAAAGACTACAAGTCCCGTCGTTCCTAGAAACCAGAAGGACTACAGTGGCAGGAATTCTGGGATATGAAAGGGAGGGTTTTACAGCTCAAGGAAGAGAGTAGGCAGAGTGGGCCTGTGAGAACGGTATTGAGTGAAGGTAAAGAGAGAGTGAGGATTGCAACTACAAAACGAACCCTGGATTACAATAAAGAAGAATTCAAACAAAAGAGCTGCAGAGACGAGAAACGAACTCCACAAGACCTGAAGTAGGTTATCTGTTTTTTTTTTGTTTACTGTTTGCGAAGCAATACAAGTTGAGATCGGTCACCATGACCAGAGTGTGGAGAACAAAGGTTAATCCAGAAACGGGAATAAATACATAGTGGTTTACCATTGGGGCTGCAACATCGGACAAGTTGCAGGGAACCGTGCGCACCGAGAAGTGCAGAATACGGCATTGGCAGACAACAATATTTATAATCCAACCAAAAAGATACACAAGACAATGTTTGGTTGTTAAGTCTTTATTTTAATATGGACTGTGTTGGTGCTCTGTGGCTGGAAAACAGGGTCACCTTAAGAACACTTTGTTTCAATAAACAGCAGGTCCCGCGCTGTTTCCATTCAAGTGTGTTTAACTCCTCAGGGAAGCGACATACCGAGCGCATACTTACCTGGTGGAACAGTGGTACTGCAACTGGGATACCCGTGGAAAGAAAGGAAGGACAATTATATTTAAGAGACATTGAATGAAAGAGAATGAACAGTGATAAAAATACTACTCACCTGTGGAATTAACTGAAGACTTGAAGATTGAAGGACCGTTTTATTTTTATTATGATAGGGAGCAGCCCTATTATTATTATTGTTCGTCAGGGATCACCAAGTGCGGTAGTGCCCAAAGACTGGGTTAGACATTATTTTGTTTATTTGATTTTATTTTCCAAAACTTGAGTTGTGTAAAATTAATAAATATTTACTTTTGGTCGCTATTCTGGTTTCCGTCTTACTCTTGTATAGCACACTTCAAACAGAGTCTATAATAAACAGGGCTTAAACGCTCTCTCTCTCTCTCTCTCTCTCTCTCTCTCTCTCTCTCTCTCTCTCTCTCTCTCTCTCTCACTCAATATATATATATACTGTGTATATATATATATATATATATATATATATATATATATATATACACACACATTAGTATTCTTAGTTTAAGGCAGTATTTGACCCTCTTTTCTTGCTTTATTTCTTTCCTTTTAATTAACACAAGTCTTCATACGTGTGCCTAGTTAGTAGATGAGTACATTTCAAAGTCTATCAGACAAGGAACTATTTTTCAGCTTTGTTGTTTCCAGCCATGTTTTTTAGGCAGTGGGGCACAATTTAATTAGTTACCGATGCAGGTGCGTGTAATTTCAGATATGTATAGGCAAAATAAAGTTGCACTACTATAGTAATGTAAAACTACGTATTGCAAATAACGGACAAAAGAACGGCATTGTCAGTGGTGATTGCTCACATCGTCCAGAAACTGAAAGGGTCTAGTGCCTCGTTTCCACTGCCGGCCATGGCCTGCCTCAACTGTAACATGTGTGTTTCCACTGCTGGCCACAGTGGCCCTGGCTGGCCGGGGCCGGCCTTTCTGGCTCCCTTTGCTTTGTCGTACCCGACTTGGCCAGCTGGGAGTGTGTGTTTGTAGCCAAGGAAACAGAAACCGTTTGTAGTGTGTGGGGAAAAACGAAGAAACTAAATTTTTGTTAGTGTGGGCTGACTCAAATTCACAAACAGTTAATGGGCGCTGTTCGAAATATTAAAAAAAAAAATAAACGGAATGAAATCTTTGAGGAAACGGTCCACAAAGATCCAATTGTACAATTTAAACACACAATATATGTACTTTAATACATAAGCATATTAAAAAAGACAAATTTAAATTGATTTTTGTCTAGTTACTTCTCTAATGAGACTTCTGCTGCGGCATCGTTTTGCAAAATTTGTCTTTTAGATTTGTCTTTTTTTTTTTAAGATAGGCGTTCACTGCAGATTAAACGGTAGAAGTCCTGATTTTTCTACACAAAAGCATATATATCAGTCCATTCTGATTGAAAAGAAGGATATTTTTACTAAAATAAAAGGTGATCACAGTAGGGATCATTGTGTACTCCAAAACATCTTCCGCACAAATTCACACTCCTCACTTTCTCACAGCATTCTCCTTGCTCTCCTTAGCTACAGAGGCTATTAAGGTACAAAAGTTATAAGTAGGGCCCTGCGTTTTTTGTGACTTGTTTTTCTAAGCTGCATTTCAGTCCTGCACGGCAAGATGCCGATAGCGTCCTCATGAAACTACCAATTAAGCAATTATTAACAATCAACCCATTGCGTTACTTTAATCATCTCAAATTAAATTAGTCATTCTATTAAGTATGCACATTATTAATAGAGCAGTAAAATAAAACTAAGTAAATTACTGACCTTTATTTAATCATCCCTGTGTTAGTAAAATGTTGTATTCAATATTATTTCAGAGATTATTTAAATGCTTTCATTTACCAGGAACACAATCTGTAACATAACGGGTTCCCCTGAACAATTTATATATAGGATACTGTATATAAAATACTGAAATCGTAAAATTAATGCTGCAACATTATTTAGAAGACCTACAATTGACAGACCTTGCCAGCTGGAGACACTCCCCATCTCCAGAACACCCACAGTTCTCTGCCAGCTCTTCCCAGTGCTTAGACCAGCAGGAGGATGCTGGCACCTCATCATCAGAAACTTCATTGCAGTGAGGAAGACCAACAGCATCCCAGAGAGGTAGGTGTTTTTACAGAATCATTATAGTGAATTAACACACTACATATTATGTAAATATTCTACCTCTGTATATTCACATAATAGTATGTATAAGATAAACCCAATCCTTGCAAGCACATTGTAAAGAAGTCTTCTCACTGTTTTGTAAACCTCATTTATGATCCACAGAGATTTTACTTTGTAAAATCCCTTAAAAAGTTCTGAAATCAATGAAAATAACTCAACTGTCTTTCTTTTTTTAATCAAATACGAAGAAAAAGGAAAACAGGTGTGGAAAGTGAATTAACTAACTATCTCCGGGAGTCAGATGAACGATATTTCAAATTACAAGAGGAAAAACTGGAACTAGCAAGGGAGCAGCAGAGGAATGAAATGGATTGGCACAGGAATGAAATTCAAAAGAAGCACGAAGAAAGAGAAGCAAATCGTCAGACCACAGCTTTACTGATGGGTTTTGTCCAGCCTGGCATCATCACTGGGGTAAAACCAGACAAAATAAAATTGTAACCATAAAAAATGTGGCACTTTATGTGAATAGTTAAAATGTTAATGTTATAAATGTTTAATGTTATATTGCAAATTTAAAGTTATTTGTTTGAAAATTTGTTATAATAAAGTTTTATTTTGGCTATTTGAGTTGGTTCTATTTAGATTCCCTTGGCACTCTGTGGCAAAGTGGTTAACAGTGTGCAGGTGCAGGTGATCAATGAAGAGACAATTATAATCCAGGTGAAAAGTTGTTTAATGAGTTTGTATATCCAGTGCCTGACGGCAAAACAAACAGTAAACAATAAATGATGCTAAGTAATACAGCGGCGTGTATTAGTTAAATTGTAATCCCTGGGTTTGTCCTGAAATAGTCCCATTCTTTATACACCCACACGAAACACAAAACACATACACAAGTCCGTTAGTGAGTGAATTAGTGCTCATGGTGCAAATACAGTTTATTTGTGATACAAATGCAGTGCTGTTTGGGATTTGTGCTGGCCCTTGGCGACAGCTGCAGAATGTGTTAGCCGTCTACTAATAACAAGGCATAATTAATTAGAGACAAACCAAACAAACACAATATAATTCTTACACAAATCACAGATTATTCTCTAACCAAAACAAAGGAACAGATTACGTCGCTTCGTCCCCTATTTATACCGTCACACATGACCCCTTGGTAAACGATTGCAGCCGCTCCTCCAATCCGCGGCTGCCAGATCATTTCCTTCCGGGTCAATGAGTTAATGCACTGAAGCTCTGCCCCCTTTTTCTAAATGACCGACTTCCTTTTAACCCTAGGAATGAAGTGTCAGGCCAAACAGTCCAGGGTACTCTGTTCCTGTTACTTAGCGCCCTCACAGGTCGGGAGGGAGATTTACTACCAAGAATCATTGTCTTTCTGTCACAAACTCCCACTACTGTGTATAAAATAATAATTGGCACTTCAGGTAAACATGATTGTTAAATGTTGTTTGTTAAAAAAAGCTGAAAAAAGACAACAGCACAAAATGTTGGTAAGGAGAGACCAGTTTCGGAGACTTCTTTCGGCAGGGGTTGTAAACCCCACCCCAACGCCCCAGGCTGAAAGTGGGTCTTCTCTCCCGCAGGCCGTAGTTCCGCCGCTGTCGGATCCCGGCGGCTTAGAGCTGTTCTCTGGCAAAGACATGAGCACTATCCAGGCGGCCTTGCAAGCGCTGGCCATATTCCATCTCCGGCGGATGCCCATACGGGATTATAGCTGACGTCCACAGTTCCCGGCCCATCATTAACAGGGCAGGGGTGCAGCGGGTGGACTCCTGTACGGCGGTGCGACAGGCCAGCAGAGATCCAAATCCCAATCCCGCTGGTGCTCACTGGTGACTCAATCAGGCCATCGCTTTGGGGGTGTTGGGGGGTGGTGCGGGTCTTGCTGATCTTCAGCCGCTTGCAGACGTTGCCAAAGTCGAACCCCGAACCAGGAGCAGAACCCGCTGATGAGCGCGTCCGCCACTGTCTGTGCCTCCTGGTTAGGCAGCGCATAGGCTTCTGGCCACTTTGTGAAGTAGTCTACCGCTGGCAAAACAAACCGGTTCCCGCTATCAGAGGTGGGGAAGGGACCCATGAAATCGATGGCCACCCTCTCCATTGGTTCACTGACCTGGTTTTGCTGCAGGGGGGCATGCGACTGTTCTCCAGGGCCTTTCTTGCAGTGCACTCATCGCACCGCCAGCAGTGGGTCTCTACATCGTGCCGGCAGCACCCCCAGTTGGAGGCGGGCCAGCGTTTTGTTGATGCCGAAGTGCCCTACCCCTGGCGTGCCGTAGTTGGCTTGGAGTACAACACGCTGGATTGAGGCAGGCACCACTAGTTGCAGACGGCCCTCACCTGTAGATGGGATTTGCCATCAGCGGTGCAGGACGCCCTCCCACAGTTCCAAGCAGTCCAGTATGACCACAACCCCTTTGCAGCCTGAGAGAGAGGGGCTACTTCAGACCACAACGGGCCGCCGATCCTCTTCCTTCCACTTCATCAGCAGGCCAAGCTTGGGGTCCTGCCTGTGCTGCTCCTGCCACTCAATGGGAGATGCATTAGTGCCTCTCTCTCCCTGGCTTCCTGGCGATCACAGTATCCGCATACCATATTGCTGCACGGTCGCCCTGGACAGGGCATCAGCATTGCCGTGCTTCACTTCTGGCCGGTGCTGGATGTCCAGTTCATAGGACTGGAACATTTCGAGCCAGCAGGCTACCTGTCCTTCGGGTTCCCTGAACCGTAGCAACCACTGCAGCGGTGTGATCAGTGCGGAGCACAAACTGGCAACCACAGAGATATGGCTGGGGTGGGCCACTGCTGCACGGCGATTTTCCCCGGGTCGGTGGCAATGCCCTCCTCGATGACCTGATGGCCGAGGAAGGTGGTCTTGCGCCTGAACAGGTTGCACTTGTCTGGGTGCAGTCGTAGTGCGGCGGCCTGGATCCTCTGCAGCACCCGCCGCAGGTGGAGCAGGGCCCCTGAGAAGGTCGGGCCGTGTACGGGGATGCTGCCCCAGATCTTCTCCATCAGCCGCTCGAAAGTGGCTGGGGTGTTGCACAATCTGAACAGCATGACTTTGAACTGCTAGATGCCCTGTCCGGTGGAGAATGCTGTCTTCGGTTTGGAGTCAGGGGTGAGCTCTACTTGCCAATAGTTGCTCCGCAGGTCAAGGGAGCTGAACCAGGAGGAACTGGCGATAATGTCTCTGTTTAATAAAACTAACCTAGCATGTTTTTTTTTAAATCTTGGTTGAAATCTCTTATTCTGTTTTTACTTCTTAGTTAATTTCTTCAAAATTGAACAGCATTTAAAAATGCAGTGAAAAGGCAGAGTGTGAGCATACATATTTATGAACAATCCAGTTAGCATAACACGTTGCATAAATCTTTTAAATATAGCGGTACTGGTACATTACAATGTCTTTTTACCTCACAGAATGACAGTGTTGGAAGCAGAATTCCAGACTATGTTCTAATAAAGGGAAGTGTACAATAGGATAAACAGTGCAATATTGTAGAAGCAGACATAGATTAATGATGTTTTAGTCTAAAACTATTGTGGAACAGTGAAACTTTAAATAGCACATTGACACAGATCCAGGTTAAAAAAAAAGAAAAAACATAGTGTTCTTGTCACTGTTGTGCAAAGATGTTCCAAATAAACTGAGGCAACATTTATTAAATATACAGTATTAGAAACCCATTCATAGTTGCATACCAAACGTTGCTTATATATTACATACCCAGGGTACAATGCACATTAAATAAATAAATGAGTGTTCTGCTGCACAGCATCACAGCCTCACATCATACATATTTATCACTTCATCCAAAGAAAGAAAACTGCCAATTTACAATCCAGAATAGGAATCACTGTTTTACGACTCTGCTAAAATGTTTGAAAATGTGCTGAGTAGTTTTATTTAGCTGTAGGTCAGACGGTGGAAATCATAAAATAAAGGACCAGGGAGAACATTTCTAGTGACTATAAATGCCAAGTTGTGCTTATAAAGCGATACGCACAGTTTTGATGTTCACACTTTATTTTTCAAAAAGTATTTAAACATGAACAAAAGACTGACCCTTTTTGATTAAATATTTCCATAACTCTAAACTCAGACATTCAGTGAAACTAAAAATACACGTAGGTTTTTTATAAAATAGTCAAAATGGTTATTTTTAGAAACACTTTGACAAAGACATGTCAAAATGTTTCTCCAATTTTCTCCAATTTGTCATTCAGATTTTATAAATTTGGAAGTACAATGCTGCTTATAATATGCACATTTATCATAAATCCTTTGCTTTGACCTCTGATCTAAGATAGCTGCTCTATTGGTGTCATGTGACTTTTTGCTTTTTGGATGACAGACCTAATACTTTGAGATATTGGCTTCATACTTGGCTCACAGCTTCAATTGTGTTATAGGTCAGCTAAATCATGGGTATTGTTCAATAATAAAATAAATCTTTTGTGACAAACCACTCTCTGCATAACACAACTGTGTTTGTTCTATGATTCCATTATAGGTGTTGTCCAGTGGAATCTAACAATTTCAGGGCCACATTGTTCAAACCTCTGGAGATATCAAGGGTACATCTATTTTTCATATACTTTATCCATTTTGTATCATGTTTACAAACCCTATGACGTTCCTCTTACATGCCCCCAGTGATGCTTTTTTTTTCTAGTTTAGTTTTATATTTATTTTAACATTTCATATTACTTTTTCACACAGAGATTACAATGTGAAACAACTTTGCCTGTGTGTCAGCATATTTGATAGCATTTAATAGACGCCTTTTAGCAGCATGAACCTTTAATATAAATTAAGTCTTGTATTGTTGTTCCAGTAATACAGAAGCACCTGCTGAGCACATTAAGGAACCATTGGCGTACATGAGAAAGGCACAGGTAGATAGTGTTTTACATATTTTATTAAAAAGTTACTGTTCATAATTGTTTAATTGCATTTATTAATTTTGAAAACTTGAATTATTTTGTGAAAATAATTCAACACATGTTAAACATGGACTGAGTCATATATAATAAACTTTGTGGAATCAGTCTTCTGATTAATATTATAAAACTACAAATAAACAACTAAGCATCCCTACACTGTGCTTTCTAGATTGTAACATTAATGGGTATAACATTAAAGAGTAAGTCACAAGGTTCTGAAAAATATAGCGCTATACATCCCCATGTGTTGCTACAACTATTTAAATAACGTACCATCCTGACAACTTTTTACACTTATAACTTTAAAGTCTGTTTCAAAGCTCTTTTCAAAATGTCTGCTCACCGTTAGGACCAAGCCCTCAGCAGGACGAGGTCTGCGTCGTGTTGAGGTCACTGCCACAGATTATGAGAGGGCTGCATCATGATGCGGCTAACTCCAAGGCTGGGCACCCATAACCGTCAGGGACATAGAGTTAGAAAAGATTGAAAACATAAGAGAGGGCCCCGCCGTTTGCGACGGCCCAACATATAGAAGGGGGGTCTGGGGCGGAGATGAACCCCCAGAGAACCTTAAACGAGAAGATTGCCTTGTGTTATGAAGGAAGAGCTCCTTCTGCGAGGTTAGCTAGAATAAGCTAAGAACTTCGGATTGCGAGGGGAGCGATAGCGCATTAGATGCTAAAAGGTTGGGTTTGGCCGGGGGTCCCCTCTGACTCACAGAGAACCTCGGTAAGTAAAGGAAGTGTAGCTTGCACAAAAGTCAGGGAAGTGCAACTCACTAACTCCCCAAAAGGATGGACCCCTGGCTCCCCACTAAAGATTCCTACAAGTGCAGACAAACAAAAGAACTGCCAATGCATATACAAAGAAAGAAAGAAAGAAAGAAAGAAAGAAAGAAAGAAAGAAAGAAAGAAAGAAAGAAAGAAAACATTAAACACAACAAAGACGGTTAGTAACTGGATCCCCACTAACTATGTGAAGACCCTCCGCTCAGTGGAAAGGAAAAAAAAACTTTCTATTTAGGGGGAAACCTTTGGTGGACCCGGCAGAAGGGGTGCAGAAGATATCTCACATGGGGAAGAACGTATGTGTGATTCAACTGCTGATGAGGTCCAGTGCCCCCTATTTTTAATTAGATGCTGGTTAATCTTCGTTCTTGCTGCTGATGTGGCTGCCCGTACTCTGAATGAATTTGGAGTATAGAATTGTGGAGGAAGTCCTGCTCTGGAAACCAACGTGGACAGATGAGATGTGAACCAATTTAACAGTCTGGCTTCAATCGATGAACGGGGTCAGAATTTGAAATAGGTTTGTGTTCTGCGATATATTTCTGCATGGAAGCATATGGGCATAGAGAAGAGTCCATTTTTGATAGCTGAATAAATTCACCTTGCCAAAGCTGACCCGTTTTGGAAATGCGCAGGAAAAGGATAAAGTGGGAATCTAAGATGAGCGTGAGATCACTGCAGTGAATACCCAGCATAGGAAAGCTGGCAATAGAAGGAACTGCATATTCTGAGCATCTTAAAAAAATGCAGTTAGGCATATAGTTTGCATTGTTAGGTCATCAAATGTGGAGGCTGTGTGGTCCAGTGGTTAAAGAAAAGGGCTTGTAACCAGGAGGTCCCCGGTTCAAATCCCACCTCAGAACTGACGAAATTGGACCCTGGAAGCCACGTCACCTGCCTGATGCAGATCAGGTTAGCCGATGGAATATCTAATAGATGTAGAGAAGCAGCCTTGAAGGAGGATTGAAATCAAATTGCCCAGAATATCTATAGAGATAGGCAGACGAGAAGGAGAGGCGGTCAGAGAGCTCTTAGAGATTCCCCGCAGGAGGAGAAGGACAGCTGGTATTGATAGGAGAGTTGGGGAGGTAATGGACATCAGGCGAAATTGGTATTGTATTCCTGACAGATAGTGTTTGATTATAGCTGGTGCAAGATGTAAAGAGTCCTTTGCATGCACTATAAAAGCCATAATCCAGTCCCGGTTGAATAGGGGGTCCAGCCGGTGGAATAAGAGGATCTGGTAGAAGGAGCGAGTGCTTCGGCCATGTATGCTTGCATTGTATTTAGTAGTCCGCTGATAGTTGGGTTCAGTTGAAAATTAGGTGGTTGAACTGGGGTGTTACTGCTGGATTTGGCAGAGCTGTAGGGACCAGACGGTGAAATCTGTAAATCTGTAAACGAGAAAGAGCATCAGCTGCGTTATTATAAATGCCAGGTAGATGGCGGGCTTGGATTAGAAAATTATTTGATACTGAAATCCATATTAACTGCCGCAGTAATTACATAACAAGAGGTGAACTGGAACAGCATTTACTGATAATATGAACTGTAGATTTGTTATCACAAAATAATAGTATTGATTTATTTCACCAAAGATGACCTTATAGATGTGCTGTCACGATTATTGGGTACATTTCAAGAAGAGCTGTGGATTTTAGATGCGGTGATAGGTTTTCGATTTCTAGTGTCCATGCACTAGAAAACCATTGATTGTTTAAAAGAATTCTGTTTGAAAAGCAGGGAGGAGTGATGCAGACTGCTGATCTGGAGGAGGTTGATGCTATGGCAGCTTTCGGGCAGAGGGAGGTTGAGTGCCGGTGGAGCCGCAGACCCCACATGCGTTAGCTTTGAGACCACTGAAAATCCTGTTGAACAGATCTAAATCAGGTTGTGCCCAGTCGATGATGTGGTTATCTGATAGCTGCTCCTTTTGCTGAAAAGGATTTGTGGTAGTCGAAAATTATGGTCCCTCCATACCTGACAGACAGCTCCATGATGTAGAAGTCATAAGAATCCAGTTCTTCCCTGCGGTTCGGGTATACAGAACATAGCACATCTCTGTACACTACCGGTCAAAAGTTTTAGAACACCCCCATTTTTCCAGTTTTTATTGAAATTTAAGCAGTTCAAGTCCAGTGAATAACCTGAAATGGTACAAAGGTAAGCGGTAAACTGCCAGAGGTTAAAAAAAGTTTAGGTTACCAAAACTGAAAAATAATGTACATTTCAGAGTTATACAAAAGGCCTTTTTCAGGAACAAGTAATGGGTTAACAACTTACAGCTGTTCTGCAGCAATGGAAGTAAATTAAGCCTTGAAAGTTGATGCTAACAATTCCTACAGGTGTCCCAACTTTTGTTGATTACTTACAGTGTTGGAACAGACTGTGTTACTACACCCTCTTAAGCATTATTTGGACAGTATTGTACTGCAGGAAGTAGTATATTGCTATCATAATGGCGAGAAAAAAGGCCATTAACAAAGGAAGACAGACAGACCATTATAACCCTTAAAAGTGTTGGTCTTTCCTTTTAGAGAAATTGCAAAGAAAGCCAAGGTGTCAGTGAGTACAGTTTCCTACACCATCAAAAGGCACTTGGAAACTGGAGGAAACTCTGACAGGAAGAGGTCTGGCAGACCCAAAGCCACAACAGAATCAGAAGACAAGTTTTGAGAGTCAACAGCTTGCGTGATAGGCGGCTCACAAGACAACAGCTTAACACTGGTCGAAGTAAGCAAGTCTCAGTTTCAACTGTGAAGAGAAGACTTCGAGCTGCAGGTTTGACAGGTCGAGTGGCAGTAAGAAAGCCATTGCTAAGATGGCAAAATAAGAAAAGAGGCTTGCCTGGGCCATGAAGCACCGCCAGTGGACTACTGAAGACTGGAAGAAGGTCTTATGGACCGATGAATCAAAATTTGAAATCTTCGGTTCATCACGCAGGGTTTTTGTACGCCGTCGAGTAGGCGAAAGGATGGTTCCTCGGTGTGTGACACCAACTGTCAAACATGGAGGAGGAAGCGTGATGGTCTGGGGCTCTTTTGCTGGATCCAGAGTCGGGGACTTGCACAGAGTGAGTGGCACCCTGAACCAAAACGGCTACCACAGCATTTTGCAGCGCCATGCAATACCCTCTGGTATACGCCTAGTTGGTCAGGGGTTCATCCTACAAGAAGATAATGACCCAAAACATACCTCCAGGCTATGTCAGAACTACCTTAGAAGAAAAGAACAAGACGGTAGGCTTCAAATCATGGAATGGCCAGCACAGTCTCCAGACTTAAACCCCATTGAGCTGGTTTGGGATGAACTGGACAGAAGGGTGAAAGCAAAGCAACCTACAAGTGCAACACATTTGTGGGAACTTCTGCAACAGTGTTGGGAAGAACTTTCCTAACAATATTTGATTTCCATTGTAGAAAGAATGCCACGAGCTGTTATATCTGCAAAAGGTGGCTACTTTGATGAGTCAAAAATTTAGATTAAATTTTGTTAAACAAAACGATTCCATGATTTCTTTTTTATCTCCAATTGTTTATTTGTTCTTTGCTTTAATTTCAGAGTACATTGAGACATTAAACTGCGTAAATTTCAATAAAAACTGGAAAAATTGAGGTGTTCTAAAACTTTTGACCGGTAGTGTATATAGCAAATCCACAACTCTATGGTCCAGAAACTCAGATGTAGCCATCAACAGTGAAACCAGGTTAACGTCCTTACCTTCGATTATGCTTCGCTGAATCTGTGGGGATATTGGGTGACGGGCAGTGGTTATGGTGGCGGAACCATGCGCTGTGGCAGTTACAAGGTTGTAGATCGGGGGCTCAACTGTAGGGACCGGGGTTGGTATAAAACTGGAACTGAGTTTACTGCAGGAACGGAGAAAAATACTATAAATGCGGAACCTTGCTTCTCTCGCTCGATGTTGGACACCCGTTTATCCAGATTGCTGAGTTTGGTACTGACTAAGGATAAGGTATCTGCAAATTGTTGCATTAATGCTTTTATTTCATTAAAAATCTGAGCTGAGTTTCGCTGACTGGAGTGGCTGCCTGCCTGCTGGCCTGATGTGCTGGCTAAGGGAGTAGCTTGCTCTGAGACAGTCTGCCTGCTGTCTGACCTGGGCCACTGTACAGCCGAGTGCGGCTGGGGAGTTTTCTTGGGTGGAAAAATTGGTTTTGCCGAGATGGAATTGCAATAAAAAAATGAAGAGATTCCTGTTCAGATCTTAAGGAGACGTCTGATAGAGGGAAGAATGGTGGGCTGACTAGACCCTGGGTTGAAGCTGTCAGAGAATGTTCTGATACAGACAAGAAATTATCTTCCAAAACCTCAGAATCCAAGGAAGAGATGTGCTGTAAGTACTCCATACTTAATTTTAATCTTTATACTAAAAGAAATTCGCTGGGAGCCTTGCAATCCACTTATGTTCAGAACCAAAACAAAAAAAAACACAAGACAAAGGTATAGGATGTGACTAGTGGTTGAAATGGGCAGTAGATTTGATTGATGATAGGAGATGAAATGATAGGGAGGAGCCTAGCTCCTGCCCACCGAACCATACTCAATGGGTTAACATTAGTTGCATATTGTAATTATATTGGAATACACACTAATGTTACCTGTCAGATTTTTTCGTTATTAGTGTAGTATGGTATACATTTTAATATGCTGAAACTTTCATAATATATATATATTTTTTTTATTTATGGAAACATATCCCTTATAATATGCTAACTACAGCCATATGATAAAAATGTAAGAAACTGCTATGAAAATGTATAATTGTATTTAAGAAACACAAAAGGGGTAATATTTGACAACCCAACACAATAATGCAGTGCTTTAGTAGAGCAATCCAATAGGATGTTGGTTCTTTTTTATTATTTAAATGATTGATTAGACTTGTATGAGACTTCCACAGTGTGCTATTAATTGATTTTATATCTTCACATCCTTATCTGCCAGAGCACATACATTGGCTTCTAGTGAAGAGATATTGTGGTCTGGAATGAACATTATTTTTATATAATTAACAGATTTAAGCCTCTTCAGACTTGTTTATGCCCCGAAAGATTCTGTAGAGGTAAGTTTTTGTAACAGCTATTTTCAGTTTAAATTTCTGTCCACGGAGATGGGTAATTCCAAAATAATTTTGAAAAAGGTTGCCAATATAATTAGTTTGTCCTATTGTGGGACAACATCACAAAATCAACATTTTTACTGCTGGCAAGCTCTTATACAGATGAATGAGCACAGTGCAGACAGGTTTGTGGCACAGTATCTGGGCATTATGTGGAAGCAAATATTGTGGCAGACATTCTTTTATAAGCCTGTTGTCTGGGACCGATTTTAGTTTAGGTTTCTGTACATTGTCAGATAATGCGTGTTTTATGTGCCCTGGAAAGAAATGCAAATCAATATTTATGCATGAATAAGGGGTTGTATGTACAGTGCAATTATTAGAAAGGGAGAGAGTGCAATGTCAAGTTATCACTAAAGGCATTATCTGATTATTTACCCATTCACACTTGTTCATTGGCAAAAATAAGACACCGACTGATGTCTTGCTCGTAGAAAGACTACATGGCAAACAGCTGCAACATAACATACTGTAGTGGATTTAAACTCTGCATGATCCTAACTAACTTAGCATCTGTGAAAAGATAAATGATAGTATTATGTCAAAGTGTTCAGACATGATTGTCTACTACAGAAAACATTCCATCTGCAACAGCCCTTTGCCAGTGAGAATGTCACCGGTAGGATGACAGCGGTAACCAAACAGTTAAATATAACAAAATACTTGCAATTGTAGTGCCGGCTACGCCACCTTGTGTTTTAAAATGGCAAGGACCTGTGTGGCCAAATATAACTATTAATAGTCCTGCACAGGTAATCGTTGATCCTCAGGGGTCCATAAACACACAATGGACGGTTTAAAATTAATAAAACAAACTTAATTCTCCATGGGGTAAAAATTATTATTATTTATTTATTCTTTTTTTTTTTAAAGCACACAAGGAATACTCCCACACAATAAAAACACTAAAAATGAACAAATGAGTTGCCCTCCCGTGGGTAAAAGCACACACAAAAAGTATCCCACAGCAATAAACAGAAAAGGAAAAAAAGTCCAAGAAAAATACAGTCCACAGTTAGCTGCCAAAAAGGCTGCAAAAGAAAAAGAAAAGATGGAGAGTGTCAAGCTCTACAGTCTCCACCACCCAGATTAGACGTCCTCCAGGTGGCGCTGGACCTGTCAGGCGATGTCTCCTACTCCACCATCAAACTTGGAGGGGAGATCCCAGGAAACCTGGTAAAGGACACAGACTGACTTTCAGGGACAAGGAGTACAGGTAAGTAAATCACAATCCTCTAGTACAGCCCAGCTTTGGCCTGTCTTTGACCCCTGTGTGTCTCTACCTCTCTCTCTTAGTCTAGACGAGTCCACGTCGCCGCTACCCGTCTGGATACTGTAACCGGTAAGTACTTCCAACGTCCGCTGCCCCAGGGTAAGTATTTGTTTGTAAATTTCTCTTCTGTAGCTAACTACCCAAAAACAGACTTTCAAAAGAATAAAAAGAAACTCTACCCCCCCGTGATCTTCCCAGGTTTTGGCCAGCACTCCCAAACTGGCCTCCTCCGGGGCCCGAGCAGCCTCTGCTTAAGGAATGGGTTTACTGCGCACCTAGGCAAGTAACTCGGAAACGTTCAGCCTTCCAACAATAGCTGTATCACTGTCTCACTTCCTCTCCTTCCAGGTAGCATCCCCCTCAGGCCAACCCACCTGACTCAAGTGCAAAGTGAAGGGAAAAAAACGCCATAGCAAAACTAGAAAAAGTACACAGGCTCACCCCGGCACAAGCCATAATGTAAGCCAAGGGAGAGCATAGTTTAATAAAATAAATAACCTGCGTTAAAACCAAAATACTGTAGTCATGAGTCTGTTCTTCCTTCTTACTGATAGCTATACACAGTACAGAGCCAACATGAGGTGCAGTTAAAAAAAAGAGTGAGATACTGTAGCCAATATTCGTGAATAAAAGAGAAAAAAATAAGTCCCAATACAAACAAAAAAAAAATCCAAATTGGCTACAGTACCTGAGCTCCAGTAAAGTCCCAATGTCCAAAGCAATCCGTGGTCGAAAGCTCCAGTTAATATTCCTTCAAACCCCTTCTGAATCCTTCTTCTTTCCAAAAGTAATTTTTTTGTTATTTACGTTTTAGTGTTAAAATGTGACTTTTTTACTGACTGGCCTTAAATGTATGGATGGTTGGAAACCTTAAGTCAAATGCAGTTTAAAGTGGCTTACTTTTTTCTCAATCGGCAATACAACAAAGGCAGTTAGTTTTCCTTGCTTTACTGTTGACCGGAGGTGGTTTTTGACATGCTTCGTTGAAGAAAATGCTCGTTATCCAGGGTTGGGCAAAGGGTTTCCGGCAAATTGTAAAAATATTTATAATGCCCCCTTTGCTGCTTGCACTTTTAGCCCCCCATGATTTGGGTCCTAGGCAGCTGCCTATGTGTTAATCCGGCCCTGGAAATATGCATATAGCTATTATGAAAAGCATAAAATAACTAATTGGTTAGAGAATTGTGAATAGTTGCCCTAAATAACTGAAAACAACTGAATATATTTCCTCTATTTCGTTTTTTCAGGTATTGATTAATCTTCAAAACTATGACAGAAGTGACCAACCTGTAATGTTGTTGAAGCTGACACCCTGGGATCCTTCAAGAAGCTGCTTGATGAGATTCTGGGATCAATAAGCTGCTAACAACCAAACAAGCAAGATGGGCTGAATGGCCTCCTCTCGTTTGTAAACTTTCTTATGTTCTTATGTTCTAACCTAGCTCCAAGAGTCACTGGGGTTTAATCCAGGTTCCACTAAAAGTCAAAGACATTCTAGAGATTAAATAAGATGTAGCCCTGAATAAGGCCTTTACATAAATACACCAGTACCCCTGCCCTAGAAGTCATCCAAAACTAAATGTTCCTTCTCTGACAGAGACTCTGCACTAGACCTTGAGGTGTCACTATAGCTGTTTCACTTCTGTCAGAAGTGTTGCATTATAAGCTTAAATTCAACCATAATGTTTAAAAATATATATTTTATGTTCTTTTACAGATGGAATCTTTTGCAGAATTGAGTCTGAATAGTGGCAGCATCTCCTGCTGGGGATGAAATCCTCTACAAAGGGGATATAGCGGAGGTGGTCGTGCATATGCCACACTTCATATTTTCTGTATATTGGATGTGTATTACTGACGGACTTGTTTAAAGAGCAAAGTTATTATGTGTTATTAAAATGATTGTCACATTAATAAAGGATGATAGGATGCAACTGAATATGGAATCATGGATGTAAACATTATGGGCGTTGGGGAAATTGGTAGGATGGTTTTACAGGCTACAGATAGTATGCAAAAAAAAAAGATTTGGAAACAAGTCTTGAGTAACGTGACAGTAAACACAGGACTTTTGGAGACCATATTTTGCCTCAGTCCAGATACACAGAAGAAAATGGTTGGATGGCTTTTAGATGTCATTAACAGTGAATGGCCTGAAGAAGACTTAATGTCATACAAACCAGAATGAATTGGTTTATGCCAGGGCTCTCTGTTGGCTTTGTAAAATGCCCATGGCAATTTAATTAGTCCAATTTAGTGCTACAGAAAGGGACTGATTTAATAAACACCCCAACGAGTGCACGTGGCAAATATAGGATTACAGCTTTAAGCCCTTTTTTCTTTATTTACAGACATGTTTGACAGTGAACATGCACATACTGGAAGAAAAGGTCAGAGCTAAATATCCTTACTTCTTGAATGTTCTTCTACTTCTGAATCAGATAGTTACATCATAAAAAAAAAAATATTACAGTTCAATCTACAGTTACCAGTGTATTGATATTAGAGATTATTTCCAGGTAAAAACTATACTTGTTTGCAGATCTGCTTGAGGTTAAAATGAAACCTACTTCATACATTTAAATGTTTTTTTAGTGCTCAGTAAAGGTGTATATATGTTAGGAAAGAAGATTGGTATCTTTTTATATGGTATATGGTTATATGGTTAAAAAGCTTTTGCAGACAATAGCAACATATAATTAGTCATAATCCTGTCTAGGAACAGAAAAATAAATCTGCTTCCTCTTCAAAAATAGTATCAGACTGACTAACATGCTCACTTCTATTCTTATTTAAATGTAAACTGTCATGTAGTTTATTCTGCAGTAGGACAAGCCAATTTAAAGTTCTGAAAATGTTTATATTATGTCTGTTTTAAGTGACTGCTCTCGTTACATTAGTCATTGTAAGTTGTACAAGAACAAAATGTGTTGATAAAATTACACTTCCAGCCATTGTTAGTTACAAGCTCTGTTTGGATACTGTTTTCCTTAACCTCTTCAGTATTATTCTTTCCAGAAATAGTGGTTTCATTAAGCCTTGGAATTGGATAACATAACAATATAGGAATGTGTTTTTTCTATTCTGACAATTCTAATAGAACAGGACAGCACTGCTGGTGAGCAGTATCAATCAATCAAATGCATTTTATATAGCGCCTTTCATGACAAGGCATCCCAAAGTACTTAAAGTATGGCAAGGCTGCCTGAATGGATTACATGCAGAATTATGGGTTAATTCTGAATGCCACCAATGAATCTGAGGTAGAAAAAACACAATGGAATACAGTAAATATATAGATTTGCAACTATCTATGTGTTCTCACTGCTCAAACAGATCATTGGAGTTTTAACAGGTCATTTCTTTATATCCTCCACAGCCAAATATTGTTTTGTGTTACGAAGTTGGTAAGATGTAGCCCTACTCGGTACATGTTAAATGTTTAGAGGATTAAGAAGAAGCACAGGACGAAGCCCTCATTTTTTCTGACAGCATCTTCCAAACTAAGCTAGTGTATAAAGAGTATGTGATGACATTTCGTTGTTTCATATTTCAAATTTTTCATGATATTGATATCAAGGACATGGAACCCTCTCATCTTTCCCCAAATGGTTGTGTACATACACTTATATATACCAATTGTCATTGATCACAGAATATTTTGTCCTCTATCACTTAAGTTGATTATGCTAAGTTATTTAGGGGTCATTAATACAAGCTCTGTGCCAGTATTATGTTTTGTTTGAAAAATCTAGTTAAAATATATTTTAAAAATATATAATTAAACAGACAGAAAGAGGACATGTACAAAACATGGGAGTTAAATTGGACAAAAAGAATAGCCTGCGGTCAGATCACAAAGTAGAAATGTCTCATTTTTAGAGACATGGAAACTGCCCAACTCCTAAAAATAAAATAAAAACGTGTAATCGTATTACACTCACTGCAACACTTTGTTCCAAATACTATAATGTTTAAAAAAAACATTAAAACATTTTAGACCAAATTGTAATAACAGCGCAAGGCACAAAGCAAACACTAGTACCATATACAACACTCTGCAATATACTTCTAACTGCCTTGTTGTCACAGATGGTTAGAGTGGTGCGTGTGGGTGGTGACGTAAGACCAGGAAATGAAAACAAACAGAACATACGGGTGTAACTAAGGCGCTATGGCTGCACTCAGGTTGTTTATTATTAAATAAAACAAACAGTTTAATAAAACACAAAGAAAATGGCACGTTGGCCAAACAAAACAGGTAAATAACAAATAATTCCTCTATATAAAACGAGTACCTTTGTTCGCTGGCTTGGTAGCATTCGCTCTTTTTATCCTTATTTCTCCTAACAGCAACTCCCTGTCTGAGCCCGGAGTGGGTCTTTTATACTGTGGCTGGAGCCTTAATTACCTATTAGACAATTACCTTATTAAGGCTCCAGCCACATTCCCACGGGCTTTACTGTGATGGGGATTTAACCCCATCCCCACCAGCTACACTGTACGAGACAGGCTTCTCACCGGTCCCAAACAAAAAACAACAATGTTGGATGGCTTTCATCCGTCCACACACAAATACAACATACATAATAATAATAATACAACACAAATAATAATACATAAATCATAAAAGGGGTGGGCACTTTGCCACACTTGTATAATTAAGAGATAATGACATTGCTATGGCATGTCACACGGTAATAATGTAAGCTCCTCCTGCCCCCGAGTTGAAATAATAATTTGACATTACAAATATATCACAAGATCTGTCCATTTTAAATAGATCACAAACGCTGATTTAGTCATTGTGACAGGGACAGCCCTGCCGCTGGTTCATGGGCAAGTGTGTGCAGCTGAGATGCGTTGCTGGGCAACCAATTGGGCAGTTAGGCTCGCCCAGTGCTGAGCGGATCGGGAGGTGCGGATTGGCTGGGGGGCATGCCTGGGGATGCTGCGCGGAGCTCAATAAGCGTCTACACCACAGTTCGAGGCTGCTGCATGGCCATTGCTACACAGACGGGCACTGAGCGAAAGCGCGTGTTTGTTTACATCAAGGAGGAGAGCGTCCGCTCTACAGGAACTACTACACAAAACCCTTCTGCTCCCGGACGGTGCTCGTGAAGGCATTGCCCAGCAGAGGCCGTTTGAAAAGGCTGTGTGAAGAGACTCTCCTTCGTGAGAAAGCCGGGGCTCTGGGAGGTCAGAAGTTTAGGGGATGTTGATCCCAAACAGTATACAGAGGGTTTGCATAGAGTAGTAGGTTCCTGGAGCAGGACGTTCCTTTTATTGGGACTATCGTTCGCCATTTTGTGTGGCAAACTTTTGTTTTTAGCTTTGTTTTGTTTTGTTTTGTTTATTAAATGTGACACTAGGGCTTCCATTGCTGGTACCCTAGTGTCAGTACTAACTTGTTGATAATAAATCTGTGTGCCTGTGCGGCTTGTCAACACCTAATGCTCTGTGTCTGCCTAATGATTATTCAGTGACGACCCACACACATAACACATGCCCTGTTACAGTCAGGGTTCGACAATAACCGATTAGTGCAGGCTACAGTCATGGTTGTCATGTCATCCATGTATGCTCGAATTGGTGGTAGTTGCATTCCAGAAGCAAAGCACTCTCATCCCACTACCCATTTTGATGCCCTAATAATTACTTGCATTGCCATGGTAAAAGCCAGTGGAGAAATGGTGCATCCTGGCATTATTCCAACTTCTAGATATTGCCATGTACTGCTGAATTCTGAAGTTGAAAAACAAAATTGCAACTCTCCAAAAGGCTTTCACTAAATTTGTTATTGTCATCAGTACCCTAAAAAATCAAATGCTGCCCAAAGAAGTTCATGTGGCATTGAACCGTATGCATTAGCCAAATCCAGGAATGTCACATGGAGCTCCTTCCTCTCCTTTTTAGCTGATTGAATTTGTTGCCAGATCACGTTGATGTGTTCTAAGCATCCTGGGAAACCTGGAATGCCTGCTTTTTGAACTGAAGTGTCAATGAAGCAGTTCTTTAATAGATAAGCTGATAATCTCTGCGCAATAATGCTGAAGAAAATCTTCCCTTCTACATTTAATAGGGAAATAGGGTGAAACTGACTGATGCTTGTAGAATCTTTTTCTTTATGTATAAAGACTCCACCTGCTCGGCGCCATGCTCTGGTGCAACCTGTTTTTCAACAATCTGTTTGAATCTCTACAGTCTGGGCTCTGTGCTTGTCCTTCTTGACCTAACAGCTGCTTTTGACACCATAGATCATGGCATTCTTCTTGACCGCCTTCAGAAGTATGCTGGGATCTCTGGAAGCTGTCTCTCCTGGATGTCCTCTTACCTATCTGGACGCATGCAGTCTGTCTTCTATGCTGGACGCAGTGGCGTTGCAAACCCAGTCACTTGTGGTGTCCCCCAAGGATCTGTTCTTGGGCCCCTTCTCTTCAAAAACGAAAAACGACATGCTTCCCTTGGGTCACCTCATCCGCCAACACAGCCTTATGTTTCACTCCTATGCTGACGACACCCAGCTCTACTTAAAACTCGACCCTGGAAGCCCCTCTGCCATGGTCCGGCTCTCGGTTTGCATTCAAGACATCGAGGCCTGGATGTCTGCCAATTTTCTTCAGCTGAATACTAGCAAATCTGAACTACTTCTAGTAGGATCTAAAACTCAACTTAAGAATCTAAATATAGCTGCCCTGAACCTCGGAAACTGTCAGCTGCTGCCTTCCCCCACAGTATGAAGCCTTGGTGTACTTCTTGACAGCAACCTCTCCTTTGATGCCCACATCTCCTCCGTGGTCAAATCTTTCTTCTACCATCTTTGAAACATCTCCAAAGTCCGTCCCTACCTTTTCCTCCCAGATGCGGAGATACTTTGTCATCCTCTAGACTCGACTACTGAGGCTGTGTGGTCCAGTGGTTAAAGAAAAAGGGCTTGTAAGCAGGAGGTCCCCAGTTCAAATCCCACCTCAGCCACTGACTCATTGTGTGACCCTGAGCAAGTCACTTAACCTCCTTGTGCTCCGTCTTTCGGGTGAGACGTAATTGTAAGTGACTCTGCAGCTGATGCATAGCTCACACACCCTAGTCTCTGTAAGTCGCCTTGGATAAAGGCGTCTGCTAAATAAACAAATAATAATAATAATAATAACTCTCTATATGGTGGACTCCTGGAACGCACCATAAACCGACTGCAGCTAGTCCAGAATGCCGCTGCCAGGATCCTTACCAGATGTAAAAAAAACGTGATCACATCACCCCCCATCTTGCCAAGCTGCACTGGCTACCTGTAAAGTTCAGGATTACTTTCAAAACTCTCCTGCTCACCTACAATGCTCTTCATTACACAGCTCCCAAGTACCTCCTCAACATGCTTGTTATCCCCAAGCAAAAGTGCACCACACTTGGAGAATGCTTGTTTAGCTTCATGGCTCACTCTCTGGATCTCTCTCCCAGCTTTGGTGCGTGATGCTCCCACCGTCGCTCGCTTTAATGCTTTCCATGCTCGTTAAGCCTGATATCTGCTATTAACTGCTGTATTGCTGCTACTATTTCATGTATTATGTTACTATTATGTATTATGCACTTTCCACTGTATTTAATGTATTATGCATTTTTCACTGTATTGTATTAAGCATTGTTTTTTACTGTATATCATGTATTATGCATTTCTCTGTATTTAAAGTATTATGGATTTTCTTGTTGTTACTGCATCTTGTAAAGCGCTTTGTGATGGTGGTCCACTATGAAAGGCACTATATAAAATAAAGATTGATTGATTGATTGATTGATTGATTCATATACAGTATACTTACAAGCACTGTGCTGTCCATGCAAGAATTACTGGTAGGGTTTGTAAAATTATAAATGATCCAACCAAATTATATTTCGAAACTAAACCAGAAGTTTATATCGCTGGTATTCATAGACTGATCAACTGATTATTTATTTTTATTATAGTCAGTGGAGGGGTTTTATAGCCAATAGAGAGATTTCTTGCGTGATGTGTATACTTTTTTTTTTTTAGATCAATCCAACAAGGAATTCAGAATTTTTTTTCTTAAACTTCCCCTTTTCTCCATCATAAGATGTGCATTTTTGCAGATACAGTTCACCATTCTAATTTTTTTTTTGTTTAGGTACAAACTGTCTTCACAAATAACATTGGTTACAGACACATAAATACAGGATTTGTAAAATACATCATTTTGTAGGCACAAGACTGTAAGTGGAGAGAGAGGAAGAAGTAGCGTCTGGGGAAAGGCAACTTCTGCATGACTGTCTTTTTCAAAATCTTCTTGCCATTAATAAGTGGTATGCATGTGTATGCATTATTTAAACTTCTAATCCTGCACATTAATGACCAGAGGGATTTCATCACTGCAGTGACCGAAGTGCAGCTGAGGGTGTGAGAGAGAAAGGTTATTTGACAGAGACAATAACTTGAAGAATATTTATAATGAAAATACATGTGAAAGATCAAAATTGAGATCAGAAAAGCGACTGAAGAAGACAACTAGGGATCACTCAAAAACCCATCTCTGTATATTGCATTTACATTTTAATAAACCTGCAAACAGAACCTCTAGTCTTCTGAATTTATTATATTACCATCATTGTTACACGAAATGAGATGGCTGGGTAATGTGTTCAGTTGTTTGTTGGTTTTAAAGTTGCTCTTTTGGCGCAGCCAAGAATACAAACAGGTTGCCTTTATAAATTTGCTTTGAAAATGCATTCAGATAATTTGTTCAAAAACAACAAACCAGAGAGTTGAAAGGTCACAGCACATAGGCACCTCTACAGTGTCCAAGAAACAGGGATCGGAAAGCTCAGAAAAAGAGACAAATAGATAAACCTCTCATTTATCTACAGTTTGCAGGAAATAAAAAACGGCAGTCTGAAGTATTTTGTTTAGCAATGTTTAGTTTTGGAGAAAGTGAGTATTTATTTTCAACAGACTACTTGGCTACACCGCATTGTGTGAAAACAAGTTTAAAGAAATAAAATGCAAGTCTGCACATGCCCACTTTGTTGTTTAAAAAGCTCTGTGTGTATAAGATCACAATGGGGAGTTTACAGTAACATACAAACTCTGTACAGAATTTCAACAGCTGATTAGCAGGTAGAAAGCAAGTGTTCAAACAGTTTTATAATTAATTATAAAATCAAGTAAATGTTGTGCATGTATGCCTGTGAGTCAAATGGAAGGCACTTAACTTTCAACAGTGAAGACGTACAGTAAAGAAAGACTGCTGTACACACTTAAAACGGCAGGCTAACCAAATGTATGTACACTAAATATTCATAACATATTCCCATATATTTTTCATTATAATGTCATAAAACTAGTACACACAAATAAAACAGAAGAAATTCAACACGAAACGTATTAGTAGAATTTGACTAATACGATTTCCAACACAAATAAGTAATTCATAAAATGACCTCCAGGGGAAGTGCTTCCAGAGAATAAGGGCATGACCTGAGGTGAAACAAACATTCTTACGCTATGTAGAGACACTAATAAAGTCCATTTTTTTTCCAAAACTAAAGAGGTCTGGGCAGGGTGTTTTGCAGCAGTACAACATTTATATAGTTTTTTTTCTCCCTAGATTTTTTTTCTTTTGCTGGTATGCCACACTGTCGTACTCCGCCCCACTTTAACCACTGCAGCTGTAGTGGTTTTCCTAGCGTTTACACTGAACCTTTATTTCTCTAGGCCCTTGGGTTTCGAGATGTTCTGAATGTATTGCTTCCTCTTGTCATTTCGACCCTCTCATTCACCCATGCATTCACCAACTTAAAAATGTTTTGCTCTGTTCAGTACTTAAAAATCATCTGCCTTGTCCAGACGGCCGGGTGGTGGACCCTCAAACAGGGTGGGTTTTGATGCCAAATAGTCTTTCAGATACATCACATAATCATCAATAAAAGTTTTCATGTTGTGGTGTTTTTCCTGAACTGCTGAATACTAACAATGGAAACCAATTATTTCAAGTTGTAATATTATTTAACACTAGAGCAGTGGTCCTCAAAGTGGTGCCCACTGCAGCTGTTCTTAAATTATGGGTCGTGAACACATTTCTGGTGGGTCGTAGCGTGGCAAAATAAATAAAGCTTTAAACACGTTTTCCAACAAAAGTGTCACAGCAGTCTGTTGACAGTGGTGCTCGCTTATGCTGTGCTTGTATGTACTCAACATATTTTTTTTTTCCTGAAGGGCCTCTGCGATACGATCAACCAATTGAATATCTGCATTTTCTAAGTGGTAGCCCAATCATAAGTTAGCTGGGTGGGACATAAACTGTGTCTGTTTCAGTTGCAGGTACTGACAGTAAGTTTAACCAATAGGAGAGTCAAATAGCTGCCAAGTTTTACGCAGCTGTCCAATCATAAGCAAGCAGAGGCCGTTCACGGTATTCTGCATGAAAATTGAAGGCGAGTGAGTAGCCAATGGGAAAGTGAAAGATCTGACAGCTGTCCAATCATTCGTGAACAGAGGCGGGGTGTTAATATGCTGGGTAAGCACTGAATTTCGCCAACTGTTAATACATAATACATTTCAGTATTTAGAATTTCATTTTCTCTATATATATATTTTTAATTTCACCAGACAAGGGAAACACTGTAGTAGATTTAGTTACGAATCCACTTTCTCTGAATAATTGTACTGGAGATGAGCGATCTTTAAAATAGTAGTGTAGTGTTGACAAATTTGCCAAATTGAAACAAAGCGAGACGCTATCCTCTTTTATTTTAGTTTATTCATGGTTATCTGTGTAAACATGCTATTTAAAAATATTTGCATTGCGTATTTTATATAAATTATTTAAAGAATAAGTGCAGCAGGCACAATTACTGCCTGAGACTTGGCCTTATCAGAGTGAGCCAAGAATAACTCCCGCAGGAAGGCAGTGTTTAAGATAAGAACCTATGCAATAGTCAACATGCCCGCAAACAGCCAAGTAAGATCAATTTATGCCCGTGCCCAAATTACTTTGAGGACTACTACACTAGAGGATGACTGAGCACCATTCTTAACATTGGGTGAATAAACAACAATATATTCTTCTATCCCAGTTTGCCTGTTCATAATAAAATACGTTAATTAAGCGCATATTTATGTTTTTCCTTATAACTAATTATAACAAAAGCTTTTAATAGTACAAGAAATGACAACCTGGATAAAATGGTAAAAGAAAAACAATTCTGAAAGTCATTTATAAGGGAGTTCAACTAAAACATCTTACACATGAATACCTTTACCTTGAATGGAAGATTTTGGC
The DNA here is from genome assembly GCA_030684275.1 of Acipenser oxyrinchus oxyrinchus. Lineage (NCBI taxonomy): Eukaryota > Metazoa > Chordata > Actinopteri > Acipenseriformes > Acipenseridae > Acipenser > Acipenser oxyrinchus. Next base: position 23,852,443 of record CM060247.1, on the reverse strand, counting down.
AGAGTGGCACTGTTATAATTAAAATGCTCCAATACCACGGTGTCTCTGGAAAAATAAATTAATACCTAGAGAGAGAAAAGATTTTGTTGGTTTACATGTAAGCAGAATGAATGAACAAAACGCCAAAAACGTGTTTCCAGACAAAATGTTTACATGGGTATGCTGGATGTTCCTGTGTTTCCAGAAACAAGGAAACATGTTTCTCGTAGTTGACCTGGGTTCTACTTTGAGAACCATTTTCAAGAAACATTTTTCCTTTGGCCAATCAAGAGAGTGTGAGCATGAATCATTGATCATGTGACTATGGTTTGGAATCCAAATACAATCAAATGTTTTATGTAAGCATTGTAGGGGCATTGTGGGTTATTCTTGATCCTGCAGGCCTCAACAGCTCTTCAAAAATGTCTGGATCCATACAAACAAAATTGTGAAGACTTAAACAATCATTTAAATGTAGATTATTTGAAAGATAATCCACTCCCTTGTCCACACGACCCTTGACCACATGGCTATGTTCATGCGCTTTCTTCTTCGAAATCTGGACTGCATAGCACTGGCTTGCTACACAGCCTTCGCTTCAGAGCGAGAAAGGCCCTCTGACCAATCCACACTGTGGATAACCACTTCATCTATGTAAGCAGCGGCATACTGCTGATGTGGCCGCAAAATGCAATCCATCATCCGCTGGAAAGTGGCTGGTGCTCTGTGCAACCCAAAGGGCATGGTCCTAAACTGGTACAACCCAAAGGGAGTCGAAAACGCCGTCCTCTCTCTGGATTCTGGGGTCAGGGGTATCGATTTTTCATTAACTCGTCTGAAGTCAATGTAAAATCGATTCGACCCGTCTGGCTTATCCACTAAAACAATTGGACTGCTCCAGTCACTTTGGGACTCCTCTATTACCCTCAGTCTGAGCATCTCGTCAATTTCCGCCTTTATTACCTGCCGTTTGTGTTCAGGTATGAGGTACGGCCTCTGGCGAACTGGTGCCTCCGGCAAAACTTCAATGTGATGGTGGTCTACTTAAGTCTGCCTCGGGACTCACCCGGAAATCATGCTGTCCTGTTGAAAAAGTTAGTAAAATGCAGCCGACAACTGCTGCGTGTGCCTCAGACATGAGCAAAAGATAAATTAGATGTGCCTGTGGGACGATTTCATTTAACGCATGCACAATGCGCCAGGGGATACAGATTCCTGAGGGGGTACTGAATTGGTTACGACACCGGAATCAAAATGTGTAGGCGGGAAGCAAAGACAGATTTCTGATCACTGATTACAGAAAATCCTGAGTAAAATTTTTGAGTTTTGTCACAGACACAAAAAAAAACAACAACAACAACATGAAGAGTACACTAAAAGTATCTGCGGTGGTGGAGTTCGCTTTTAATAATTATACAGTCGAATGGGAGAGAAACAAGCAGGCTGCATCCTGCCAGCACTGTAAAGCAACAATATGAATAAACTGCATTCAAAACAGCCACTAATTTATACAGGTTATATAGGTTTTTAGTTTTTTTACCACGGCTAAAATGAGAATCTGAATTAATTAAAAACTCAGGCACAATGCAACAGCGGTATTTTTCCAAAATGAGTAGGTAGTCGATATTCGATATTTAAAAATAAATAAATAAATAAATAAATAAATAAATAAATAATAATAGTAATAATAATAATAATAATAATAATAATAATAATAATAATAATAATAATATCAGGGCAAATTAAACAACATGGCAGAAAAAGCACTGATTAGGAGTTATTTTTCAGGTTTTGTTAGCACACAAATAAAGGTAATGAACGCATCGAAAACATTTCTAATAAGTAAAATTTTGCTGTTGAAAGCTTGAAAAGTAAATAATTTGGGAAGTATTTGGTACTCACTGTTCTCTTTATTTAATGTATGTATGTATGGTTGTATGTATTTTATCTATTTATTTCTGGACACCATATCTCTTGAGGGAGTTGGTGCTTTGTAGCTATTTTTAAATTTCCCTTTAAATCCAATTCTGAATAAAACATTATTTACAGTACACATTTGTTAAGTTAATGCAAACTAATAAAAACTACAAACATTTGGAAGTTTACCTAAACTAATATTAGGTAGTCAGTGGTCAGTGCTAATCAGGGTCTGTGAAACTAGAGGTTTAAAGTTTTTAACTAAGGCTTAAAACGTTTTTCTTTTCTTTCTTTCCGGTCACGATTTATACTTTAACATACATATACATAAAACTTTAACTTCAAGTTTTATGTATATGTATTGTAACAAAGCGGGGAAAAGGTTAATCCTCTCTGCACACAAAAAAAATTTGTTAATTCTTTTATTAGTAATTATCCCCTGCACCTGGCTATCATTGTAAATTAGAGCCAGGTGCAGGGTATTTAAAGAAAGCAGCCAGTCTGTTCTTGGCTGCTGTGTGAAGTGCCTGACTGTGTGTTGTAGTCCTAAAAGGTATTGTGTGAGGTATTTTATGAATAGTGTTGTGTAATACTGTGTGTTTTGTTTGTTTTTCAGCCAGTAAACAGTCTAGTTGTCCGGTAATTAGTTTAGGTTACCGTTTGTGTTTTAGTTAGTGCTCAAACAAAGAGCTAGGTGTTATTTTGTTTTTCTTTAATTCTTGTTTATTAAAAAGCACTTTTGAAAACTCCATTTCAATCAATTAATATTTATTTTATATAGCGCCTTTCGTAGTGGACCACCATCTCAAAGTGCTTTACAAGATGCAGTAACAACAAGAAAATCCATAATACTTTAAATACAGAGAAATGCATAATACATGCTATACAGAAATAAAAATGCATAATACATTAAATACAGTGGAAAGTGCATAATACATGAAATAGTAGCAGCAACACAGCAGCTAATGGCATATATCAGGAAAGCAAGAGAGAACAGGCGGGTTTTGAGGGTTGATTTAAAGCAAGCGACAGTGGGAGCATCATGCACCAAAGCTGGGAGAGAGTTCCAAAGAGTCGGAGCCATGAAGCTAAACGAGCATTCTCCAAGTGTGGTGCACTTTTGCTTGGGGATAACAAGCAGGCCAGAGTCGGAGGACCTCAGCTTGCCACTTCTGTGTGCTGGGTCTATTTTAAAGGGGCAGCGAACGTGAGTGAGTGGTCGCTCGATCACAGTATATTAAGTATAAGACGTGACCGGAGAGAAAGTTTAAAAGATTAATTTGTTTTTGTACTTTTTTCAGTACAGTATTGTGTTTTGTTTTGCCATTAGGACTCCAACAGACACCTTTTTATTATGTTTTGTGCTTTTCTGAAACAGTATCTGTTACTTAAAAATGTCTAGTTGACATTTAATGGAAAAAGACACTCCATAGCTCAGCTTACACTAAGAGAGATATGTAGTACAGATTCTATGTTACCTGTGAATTATATAAAATTTTGCCTTACTTTCTTTATTTTTCTATTTGTCTCCTATGTGTTAAAACCTTGAAGTAATATCTCAACATTAAATTAAATGCCACCAAATGTCCTTTCATTTGGTTAATGTATCTGAAACAAAACTATAAGGGCATGTCATTGTTGAGAAGTGAGAAAATGTTACATATGTTCTTTGCTTTGTGGTATCATTCATTAGTAAACACCCAGCCCAACCCACTAAAATGGAAAGATGAAAACAAAGCAGAAACCATGGATTTTTAATGGTGAGTATAAGTGGGGCAAGTATGGCCACATTATTGTGCATCCTAACTTTGTATTTAACAGATTTTTTGTTTTGTATGTATAGATTGCTAATCTCCTATAAAACTAATCTGATTTAAATCAAGATATCTTGAACTCTCAGAACTAATGACTCAAAGTGACTCGAGCCAGACTGGTGACTCGACTCGAGCAGTTTAGTGACTCACGCTTGGCATGCCAAAGACTCGACTCGAGTCCCAATTTTGGTGACTCGTTACAACTCTGATTTTTTTTTTTGTACATTTGTATGCAAAAGTTTGGGCACCCCTTTCAGTGAACAGAAGTTGACCTCTACATGGTACAAAGTTAAACATGACGCCTTTCTGCAAATTTTAATACAAGATTACTATTTATTTGCATTTATTACAGATTCAAAATAATAAACAAAAGTGAACATGGCGTATGCAAAAGTTTGGGCACCCTTTTGGACCATTCTTAATTACATCTTAAAAAGATGATTACTAAGGCCCAGAAAGGTTGATTCACTTGTTAGGGCTTCAGTTAGTCAGGTGAAGTCAATTCCAGTGTTGAACTATTACTCTGAAGTAATGTCATAATCTGTCAGACTGTGATGGTTGTTCTGCCTGGTTTCAACAACCATGGGCTCCTCTAAGCAGATGTCTGAGGACTTGAAAATGAAGATAATTGACGTTCACAAAACAGGAGAAGGCTATAAAAAAAACTCTCTCAACACTTCCAGCTAGCAATTTCAACTGTCAGAAACATTGTCAAGAAATGGAAGTTAAATGGAACGGTTAAAGTCAAGGCAAGATCTGGAAGACCAAGAAAAATATCACAGACTTGCCTGAAAACTGTTCAGATCTGCACAACAGAACCCACAGATCACTGCAAAGGACCTTCAGAACAGTTTAGCTGACACTGGAGTAGTTGTTCACAGGTCCACAGTACAGCGTACCTTACACAACAAGGATCTGCATGGGAGAGTTGTCAGAAGGAAGCCTTTTCTACGACCTCATCACAAAAGTCGGCGTCTAAAGTAAGCAAAAGAAAACCTTGACAAGCCTGAAGCTTTTTGGAACAATGTGCTTTGGACTGATGAAACGGAAATTGAACTGTTTGGCCACAACCAAAGAAGGTACTTTTGGAGAAAAAAGGGTGAAACATTTCAAGAAAAGAACACCTTGCCAACTGTTAAACACGGGGGTGGCTCTATTATGCTTTGGGGTTGTGTGGCAGCCAGTGGAACCGGAAATATTGTGCGGGTGGAAGGAAGAATGGCTTCAACTAAATATTAACAAATCCTAGAAGCTAATGTCTTAAAGTCAGTCGGGACACTGAAGCTGAAATGAGGTTGGCTATTTCCGCAAGACATTGATCCAAAACATACCTCAAAATCAACCATGAAATATTTACAAGAAAGAAGGAGAAAGGTTTTGGAGTGGCCGTCACAGTCCCCAGACTTGAATATTATTGACAATCTGTGGGGAGATCTCAAACATGCAGTGCATGCAAGGAGACCTAAGAATCTTTCTGAGCTGGATGAGTTTTGCAAGGAAGAGTGGGAAAAAATTCAAAAGGCAAGAATAGAAAGACTCTTAGCTGGCTACAGGAAATGTTTGGAAGCTGTTATATCTGCCAAAGGAGGTGTTATCAAGTACTAAGTGACAGGGTGCCCAACCTTTTGCACGCTCCATGTTCACTTTTGTTTATTATTTTGAATCTGTAGTAAATGCAAATAAATAGTAATCCTGTATTAAAATTTGCAGAAAGGTGTCATGTTTAACTTTGTACCATGTAGAGGTCAGGTCAACTTCTGTTCACTGAAAGATTCATTGTAACATACATTTTTTCCAGGGGTGCCCAAACTTTTGCAAACAACTGTGTGTGTGTATATATATATATATATATATAATATATATATATATATATATATATATATATATAATGAGAGAGAGAGATTTGTTAGGGAAATCCCCTTCTTGATAACAAAAATATACATATTTAAATAAGAACAGTTTGACTGAAAGTCTTTGTGTTATCCCAGTTCATGGTTTTTCTATGTACGGTAAGTAATTTTGTTAGTAGCATCCGTTTCCAGGTTTGGCGGATGAAAAGATGAGGTTGGCATCACAGCAGGAATGATAATCTCCTGTCATAAAATTTGGGTGGGAGAGTAAGAGCCAATTTGACACTCCTTCTGGAATGCGCAGTGAAGACTGGTGACTTCGCACTGTCAGGATGCCAACAGCACTCCCCTGGCTGTATGACTCATCCTGCGCACCACACAGCCGTGTATCTTCAGAAACCCTCCCTGTCAGCCTTTGGCTTTTTCAGATGGAAGATAGTCTTGGCCCCAGCCCAAGGCGTATTGCTAAAGCTACCAACGTTATTCTTTTTATTAACCCTGTATCATATACAGTAGTCGCTTGTTAGTAGCAACACCTGGTAAGAGCAACCGCTGCTTACGAGCAACGTTTCCCTGGGAACACTCTCCTTACCATTAAAAATCCACTCGGTAACATCCTCACATCCTCAGCACACGCCCTTATCCAGACACCGTAAAAATTCCATTAATCTCCCACGAATGCAAGTCTGTACAGTGCACTTATCAGTTTGTTTGACAAGGACAATTCGTTCTCTGCTTGATTAGTCCAGCATTTATTTCCCACAACGTGTAAAAAATAAAAATAAAAAATACAGTATTTGTCTGACGTGATCGCAACTAGAGGAAAATACAGCTGTATATGTATCGTACAAAAGAATAGACATAAAAAAGAACAAGGGAAGAGAATGTAAGTACTGTACAAAGCGTGCTTATTCATTCTATGCTATTATATAGTATCTATTTGTGCAGTTGGGCATTGTTTCCTTCATAATGACAATATTTTATCTTAGCTACAAATATACATGAACAGAATGTAGCATGTACTGTAGCTGTTTTAAGTATCAGAAAAAGCAGGCTGCCTTTGTTCAGACATCACTCCTCATGACAGCAACCTCCACTTAAGAGCAACTTAGCAAAGGCCACTGTTACTTTGTGTCTACTACTGTATAGGCTATACTGTGTGTGTGTGTGTGTGTGTGTGTGTGTGTGTGTGTGTGTGTGTGTGTGTATTATATATATATATATTGTGAGGGAGTGTACATTCCGGATCAAACTTGGGCAGCTGTGGGGCCGTGGGTGTAAAGAATGCACACTCCACCTGGGTGAACGATGGTATCATTGTTTGAGAATGTGTTCAAACAAACAAAGGTAGTAAACTGTGAAAAGACAACATAAACCAACTGGAGGTTAAACAAAGGGCCGTAAATATAAATTGGTTAGGTATTGTTTGTGTTGGTGGTGGTTGGCAGGGATGGGGTTAATTCCTCCCCGTGCGAAAATGTGGCTGCTCCCAAACAAGCTAATTGGTGTTAATTGGGAACAGCCACAGAGTATAGACAGACAGGTTTCAGCTGCATTAGGGGTTGGAGAGGAGTTACTGAGAGTGGATTGTGCTGATGGAAGGAAGGAAGGAAGGAAGGAAGGAAGGAAGGAAGGAAGGAAGGAAGGAAGGAAGGAAGGAAGGAAGGAAGGAAGGAAGGAAGGAAGGAAGGAAGGAAGGAAGGAAGGAAGGAAGGAAGGAAGGAAGGAAGGAAGGAAGGAAGGAAGGAAGGAAGGAAGGAAGGAAGGAAGGAAGGAAGGAAGGAAGGAAGGAAGAGCCTGTCTCTGTTTAGAGAGCGACAAGTTAACAATTTAGTTAGACCCAGAAAAAGGGTTAGGCTTTTCTTTTGTTTTTGTGTGCACCTGCAGTGCATGTTTTTGTTTTGTTTCAAATAAAGCCACGCCCTGGTGCGTTTTCTTCTAAGTTCTGTTTTCTGTGGATTTATTATTGCTTATTATGCACTACAACAAAATTGTCCTGACAGACAGAAGAAAAATTATTTACTATATATATATATATATATATATATATATATATATATATATATATATATATATATATATATAATTAGGGCTGTCAATTAAGCCTCAAAATAGCAATCGATTAATTGGGCACACAAAATAAAATCGTTCGAATAAATATCGATGATTGTGCCGCCCACATACATTTCGCTCCATTCCTCTTCCCCCTGACGTGATTATTTTAATATCACAACATTTTTTTTTTTTTGCACAACAATTGAGGGGTAATTATGCCTTGGTAGACTCAAGAGAAAGAAAAAAAAAACCCACAACATTCGCAACATACCTAAAGTTTAACATACTACAGGGTGTTACTAAAATATTTATTCCAAACAGATTACAGTATTGTGGAATGTAATATGTAATCTATATAAACTAGACACGGGTTTATGAAAAACGTCTTTTTTTAATTTATTCAGTGAACTCGATGCAGCACTCCCTGCCTAAATAATAATAATAATAATAATAATAATAATAATAATAATAATAATAATAATAATAACAATAAATTGATTTACTTACCACAACAACATTAAAATAAACCCCAAAGCAATGACTGAATATCGTGAGGAGAGCTTCATGCGTTGCCATGAAAATAAAAACATTTAACAAGAGAAATTAATTCACGTGTTGTCGCGCACATTCTGAATTGCGCCGCGCATTAGCTACTTGTTTGTCTGGTTACCTTTCCAACACACACACACACACACACACACACACACACACACACACACACACACACACACACACACACACACACACACACACACACACACACACACACACACACACACACACACACACACACACACACACACACACACACACACACACACAATATATAACATATACTTTGTACAAATTGTACTACTTAGGATTTATATTTGTGTGTGTGTGTGTGGAACATCTAAAAGTTACATTTTCATGGAACTTGCCAGCACCTTGATTGAATGATGTAGCCAATGCCATGCCCCTCACGTTTTATGGAGTGCTACAGTTTTTTGTTATTAATATTTTTACTGTTCCCCTTTTATTGTGCAGATAATCTGGTTCGTCTCTTTCTTTACGATTATTCCTGATATGTAAATTATTTAAAATGCAACGCTGTGGTGCTGCATCCTTTGCTTAACTAATTACATGAAGGGATTAGGTTCCCTGTAAGCAACATAATATATACATATATATATACATATATATAATAATTAACCCCTCACATCTTCTGTGATACTTGGAGACAAAAAAAGAATACCAGTTGTAATGGGGTAGGTCTGTTTTACAACAGCCATTTAAGATTGCACATAGTTACTGTTACACCTGATGGTCCCTGCTGGTACTTGATTCAATCTGGAATATGCAGATATTATAAAGACAACACTATATATATACAGTACTGTGCAAAAGTTTTAGGCAGGTGTGAAAAAATGCTGTAAAGTAAGAATGCTTTCAAAAATAGACATGTTAATAGATTATATTTATCAATTAACTAAATGCAAAGTGAGTGAACAGAAGAAAAATCTAAATCAAATCCATATTTGGTGTGACAACCCTTTGCCTTCAAAACAGCATCAATTCTTCTAGGTACACTTGCACAAAGTCAAGGATTTTGTAGGCATATACTCAGGTGTATGATTAAACAATTATACCAAACAGGTGCTAATGATCATCAATTCAATATGTAGGTTGAAACACAATCATTAACTGAAACAGAAACAGCTGTGTAGGAGGAATAAAACTGGGTGAGGAACAGCCAAACTCAGCTAACAAGGTGAGGTTGCTGAAGACAGTTTACTGTCAAAAGTCATACACCATGGCAAGACTGAGCACAGCAACAAGACACAAGGTAGTTATACTGCATCAGCAAGGTCTCTCCCAGGCAGAAATTTCAAGGCAGACAGGGGTTTCCAGATGTGCTGTCCAAGCTCTTTTGAAGAAGCACAAAGAAATGGGCAACGTTGAGGACTGTAGACGCAGTGGTCGTCCAAGGAAACTTACTGCAGTAGATGAAAGACACATCATGCTTACTTCCCTTCGAAATCGCAAGATGTCCAGCAGTGCCATCAGCTCAGAACTGGCAGTAAACAGTGGGACCCTGGTACACCCATCTACTGTTCGGAGAAGTCTGGTCAGAAGTGGCCTTCATGGAAGACTTGCGGCCAAAAAGCCATACCTCCGACGTGGAAACAAGGCCAAGCGACTCAACTATGCACGAAAACACAGGAACTGGGGTGCAGAAAAATGGCAGCAGGTGCTCTGGACTGATGAGTCAAAATTTGAAATATCTGGCTGTAGAAGAAGGCAGTTTGTTCGAAGGGCTGGAGAGCGTACACGAATGAGTGTCTGCAGGCAACAGTGAAGCATGGTGGAGGTTCCTTGCAAGTTTGGGGCTGCATTTCTGCAAATGGAGTTGGGGATTTGGTCAGAATTAATGGTCTCCTCAATGCTTAGAAGTACAGGCAGATACTTATCCATCATGCAATTCCATCAGGGAGGCATCTGATTGGCCCCAAATTTATTCTGCAGCATGACAACAACCCCAAACATACAGCGAAAGTCATTAAGAACTATCTTCAGCGTAAAGAAGAACAAGGAGTCCTGAAGTGATGGTATGGCCCCCACAGAGCCCCTGATCTCAACATCATCGAGTCTGTCTGGGATTACATGAAGAGAGAGAAGCAACTGAGGCTGCCTAAATCCACAGAAGAACTGTGGTTAGTTCTCCAAGATGTTTGGGCCAACCTACCTGCCGAGTTCCTTCAAAAACTGTGTGCAAGTGTACCTAGAAGAATTGATGCTTGATGCTGTTTTGAAGGCAAAGGGTGGTCACACCAAATATGGATTTGATTTAGATTTTTCTTCTGTTCACTCACTTTGCATTTAGTTAATTGATAAATATAATCTATTAACATGTCTATTTTTGAAAGCATTCTTACTTTACAGCACTTTTTCACACCTGCCTAAAACTTTTGCACAGTACTGTATATATATAGTGTTGTCTTTATAATATCTGCATATTCCAGATTGAATCAAGTACCAGCAGGGACCATCAGGTGTAACAGTAACTATGTGCAATCTTAAATGGCTGTTGTAAAACAGACCTACCCCATTACAACTGGTATTCTTTTTTTGTCTCCAAGTATCACAGAAGATGTGAGGGGTTAATTATTTGACAAGAGTTCACCACAAACAACACAGAGTGGCTGCTTTGGTTTCCCATCATTAATCTGAAAGCTCAGACTTTGATTTTCTAAGACTTGCTCCGAGTCCTTTTCTTTGTCGGCGGTTCAGTGGTACAAACAGAAGGATAGATTACGATAGCGCGATTGAGTGAGTATTGTGGTTGGGGAATCACATCGTCATAAAGACAACTGTCGGTGCGTACCAGTTGAAAGTCTGTCACCTACCAGTACTGGTGTGCGTCCCACAGGTTGAAAAACACTTCAGTATAAGATACAAGGAAAGAACTGAGTAATATTCAATAAAAGAAAAAGGACACCAGTGATAATGGGCCGTGTTCACAAAGCTACAGAGTTTTTGAAACAAGATAAAATGCAGTTTGTCTATGACCTGCATGAAATTGGTGCACAACCGTAAGAGTTTTCAGATTTTCTTTGCTTTTTATCACTAGTTTGCTAGTGTACTACCAATATACGTTATTTATTTATTTATTTGTATTTAGATTTTTGTAATGTAGCATCATCTAGTGACCTTATGCTGGAACTGCACGTAATATGGAAAGATAATCAATGTGTTTTTAGAATAATGTTCTATACATCAGTTTGTAATGTTACTGTATAAGTCAAAATAATTGTATCAATGGCTTATCCCATTTTGATAATACCATAAGTCTCTCATTTTATTCAGGTTCGAGCCTTATGAATAACTCACATGTTACTGTAGATTTCATGGAGTACATGACACATCACAGTTTGAATGCATTGAAGACTAAAGGATTTCTAATTTTGCTGTATTTTTTGTTTGTTTGTGTCTATATATCCCTCATGCTTCCTTTTCACCTTAGATTTAGCTAGTAAAGGTAGCAAAGTAGAGATGGCTTTGTTCACACAGTCTAATGCCTTTTCCATTTGAAACCAGCACATTAGCCTTTCCAGCAGCTATTATTTTGTAATAAATCCCCCGATATTCCAGTTAAAATGCATTTTGATAAACGATTCCATTACAAAAACTAGATTATTTAACAGTTGTAATACCATGATCGTGAGTTAACCCTTTTTTAACCCATTTTTTCCTGCAGTAGTTAGTGGCATGTACACATAGAAGAGTCTCTTAGAAAAGGACCACATGAGATCCTTGATTAAACAGATGGTTAATCTGGAGGTATGTTCTAATTAGAAGGGACCAAGTGAAAACAAAAGGATCTTATTCTTGATACATCCCTTTACAAAGAAAAAAATAGGATATTTCCTAACAGAAAACCAACTGTTGTAGTATTAACATCCTAAAGTTAATTAGAACCAAAAAGTCAATTTAAATACATCATTGTCTCCTTAGTTGACAGTGACACCACTTTCATATTTGTTTTACAGGTGGTGCAAACCTTTTCTGGTTATCTCGCCACTGACCAGCTTCTACTCTTGTGGGATAGAATCCTTGGATATAACTCACTTGAAATTCTTGCTGGTAGTAATATCCCTTTTTTAATTAAATATGTTAACCAGGTTAGGACTGCAGAGAAGCTACAATGCTTTCCTGGGCTCAACTTTAGCTGATGCACACCTGCTATTTCATACAACAGCCACCAGATGTCAGTTTTGACAGAGTTCATCAGGGGACAGTAAATAAGACTACTATTGCATTACAACTGTGATCTTAATTAACCACACCTGAGCTTATTAATACATATCCTATAGGCCCTAGACCAAGGTGTGGTTAATTCCGCTATAGTATAGCTTGAAATACCTTAAACTGCTTACTTATTATTTTTATAAATTTTATTTAGTGCCAGAACACCCAGGTGGTTTCAACGTGTTCATTTTGCCTTATTTAAGTAAAGTGGATAGGATAAAAGTAATTGCACATTTTATTTACCTTTGACAAAGTACATTTTTTTGTTTTATTTTTTACATTATAAGTATAAAGTTAAAATTTAGTGAGCTTTTAACAATTTCAATAATATATATTGGACACTTGTGCAATAAGTGACAAGCACAGTATTAGATAGAGTTCTGCTGGTATCCTTTTTTTGCTTGATTTGATAGTTTGTTAAGATATACCAGAGGATGATGCACATATAAAATAGCATTAGAACCCATGTAGTCCATTTGGGTTTTCATTAACTTTTTGAGTCCAAGTTGCTTATTGCCACTGGTTAGTAGGCCAGCAGTTTTATGCTGTGTATGGTATTTTTCAGTACTGGCAGCTGCTGGGTTTGCTTTCCTAACAGAGAATCTGATGGAGGTGACATCACTGGCTGCAGCTGAAGTAAGTATTTGTTACACTCAAGTACAGATTGAAATAGTACCTGACATACTGCCAGCCCAAGTAATTTAATCTTCATATGCAGATGTCTTGAAATTGAAGGTTACCATTTAGACTCTTTTTAAATGTCGTTTAGTTTTGAAAACTACAAGATGGTTATGCACGTTAGGGTTAGGGTTACACTCTGTTTCATTTATGTAATATAATGTGTTGTTTTTTATACTTATTTACATTACATTTTATGCCCCACACTGTTGTGTATCAATGTAATTATGCAGTGAAACTACATGTTGTCCTAAAGTGTAAAATATATTCATATAAACAAACATTTTTACCAGAAATATTATGCTTCGAAGGGATGTTCCAATAAATATTAAAGATATTAATAGGATGCCTCATAATACAGATTGACTAAGATAGTGACATTGACTTTGGTTGGTTAATCCAGGCTGACGCACTGGTGTCAGATTTGGTAGGTTTTAAGCACCAGTCAGACATTATTTGCTTGCTCATGTACCACCAAGTTTATTGGAAAAGGTGTCATAACGTGTCTATTTTTAGCATGGGCAAGGTGAAATATTAGACTGTTTTAGTAAACATGATAGGTCACTAAATTTACTCTAAACCGAAAGGCCAAGAAGGGGTACAGTACATTTGTAATGTGAATGTTTAAAGTGCTAGTTAGATACAATCTTTTCAATTATATAAATCCCAGCTGTTTGATTCAGTAATCCAGTATATTTAAAAAATTGGGCCAATTTTACTTCATGTCAGGGTGTGAGTGGTGTGGTGAAGCATAGTAAGTCCAAACAGTGGTTTATTTACAAGGTTTAATTCAAGTTACCCCCGCTACCAGCAATGGTACTGGGGGAAAACAGGTAGTTGCTTGCAGTCCCACACAATAATAATTCAACAGTTGCTCCACCTGTGCACACACGAGCGAGGTGGTGGAGAAGTGCAGGTGCCCCTGGGAAAGTCCAAGTGGCTGTAGCAGTGCAGGTGCTCCGGGGTTTGTGCTGGCTTCCTAGCATCAGTGCCTGTAGTCTCCATCTGCAACAATAAAAAAACCAAACACACAGAACTCCAGCTTGATCACGTTTCAGTGTAAGGGGCCGTACTCACATAGCTGCATTCCCTTTGTACTGCTAAACTCCTCCCTGTGATCAGTGTGGTGCCAAGCGCTATCCAATCACCACAAGCAACACAGCTGATCACAATAGAGTCGTTCAGCTACTCCCTTTTCCCAAGATGGCCGACTTCCGGTTCAGTCCTACCATGGAGTCAGCCCATCCCTGTGAAGGCGTACCACCAACCTTACTTGGCGCCCTTCCTGGTCGGGAGGTAGATTTGCAGCTCAGATTCATTTTCTCCCGTTCACACTTGGTAATAGATCAAATGAAATATCTGTTGGTAAAACAATTTTAGTTGCTCAATTGTTTGGATTAAAAAAAAAAATTCTACAATTAAAAAATGTAACACTATAGAGGTTGTCTCCTGTGGATGGGACTAGCGATTTGGTCCCACAGATGTAATATTGAATTCAGGTCAGGAGAAAAAGCTTGCCACAGCAAGTCCTCGACATTGTTTTCTTGAAGTCATGCAATTATAATCCTAGCACTGTGTGGAAATACTCAAGGATTTTTTCATCAATGTATCACTGAGCAGTAAGGTTGCCCTCAATATGCACCAAAGGCGTTCTTGTGTTAAAGGAGATTCCTCCCCACATTATCACACTTCCACCGCCCCACCGGTTGGCTTGAACAATGCAACAGTCAGCATTACACTCACCACGCTGTCCACACACGTTGTCTTCTGTCAGGTCTGTCAAGGGCAAAATGGCATTCATAAAACACTGATGGTGAATAAAACACTCCACCACTTTCTCTGCTGCCACCTCGGATGTTCTCTGGCCCAGAAGATGGTGATTTAATCTCTCTGCTCTCAACATGTTACCCCTGAACGGCCTCCAAGCATGCAAATCAATTAGCATGCTTGTCATTCTGCTGATGGGTGGGTTATTTTTTCCAGGAATTTCTCGTGCTGTAGCCACTGCAGTCTGAAAACGACAGGATGAAGGAACGTTCTTTTTGGGCTCAATAATGTGCGGGGATGATACGGATGAAAAATGGCACATCGAGCTGCCGCTGTACGCCACAACTGTTCAGTTCAAAACAGACACGTGTGCTGACATTCTAGCCATGTGTCACAAAGACGGCCGACAGTGGGTGACATCAGACCAGAAACAGGAAGTAACACACAACAGACAGTGAGGTTGGTGAAGCTGAGCACTTGGTTGTGCTCAGCATTTAATAAACAAAATAAAAGAACACAAAAACAGCACACGGCACTTACGCCAAAATAAACAGACAAACAAAATGAACTAACACTTTACAAACGGTGCACGGAGACAAACAAACACGGTGAGTAAAACACTTATTATTATTATTATTATTATTATTCCCCTTTATTTTACGTTCTCTCCACACCCGTTCTCCACTCTCGAACACCCAACCCCGAGTGAATGAAACGTGCATCTATTTATACTGTTGTGCTGGGATTCAATTACTAATTAATTATTCACTTGAATCCCAGCACGTGAATTAATTACGTGCAACCTCGTGCTCACATATTAAATACTTTAAATGCACGTGCAGTGATGTGCAATCCCGTGCCTAAATACAATTACATCTTTAAATACACGTGAAACACACACCCGTTTATATCCCGTGTACCAATGACTATACACCAACATTAACACACGCAACATGCAACATATAACACACACATGCACACAGGGGCGGGGCACATTGCCACACCATGTCAGAAAGAACATAGCAGAGCATGCAATAGCGCCCTCTGCTGGAGCCATCAGAAATTAATGTAAACAGTCCGGGAGGAAAACTGCAATGCTTGGGAAGATTCTTGGCTCTGACAAAGTTAAAAGGGGAAGAGTACAAATGTTGGATCTTTGTTATAAAAGGAAGTCATGTAAGTAATTAGTAAAAGTAAAAGTGTTGCATGTTGATTGGCTTAGTGTACAGAGCTGAAGAAATTAATGTTGATGTATTTGGAGACATCGGACTGTTAAAGCGTGAACCAGCGAAGCTTGAACTGAAAGCGCGAAAACAATGTTTGGGAGCAGGGGTTTCGCTGTCGCTCGTCACTCTCGTAATTTGCAAATGTTTAGGACAAAAAAAGTGGAATCGTCACTAGTGATGATCGTTTCTGTTTGTACTATAAAAAAAATCCCTTTTGTTAAAGTCGCACACAACGTCTCTTTCTTCAAAAGAAGGGATCATTAAACCATAGAGTCACTGCTGCTGATCAGATCAGCGCCTCGGCCTCATCGATTCATTGACTCTGCAACGTTCTCATCCCGTGGTAGGCGACGTAAATGCAGTCAGCCATTCAGTGCCTCAGTTTCATGTTGCCTGTCAGTTACCATGGTAACCCAGACCTCTTTATGAGGCTGTACTAGGTGCTGCTGTAGCTTTCAGCCTCACATTTTGCAATCTGGCAGCTTCTGCTGCTGCGCTTTCACGACTACAGAGTTCTGCTCAAACCTTTGCATCCACAGTGTTCGCGCTAGGCCGCGCCATTGCGCCAATGTCCCGCTGAAATTCTCTTAACGTGCTAGTGTGTCCCCCTTCCCTGACCAGACGCAATCAATACCAATACGCAGTAAATTAATGCATTTTGTATTACCATGACATGTATGACGACAAGCTAATCTTTTTTACTTGTTTGTTTACACTTGCGTTTTCATAATTAAACTCCCGTGTTTTTATTCTCCAGTCCAGTAGAATGCGCTCACACCCTCCCTGGTTACAGTCAGTTTCACAGTAAAGCCTGGACAACAACATTAGGCTTGTTAACAACATGGCCCGGCGCAAATATAACCTCTTATCCCTGTTACACCCGCCCTTTACTTCTGGAAGAATAAGTAATAAGCTTCGGCAGTGACTGTTGAAATATAGGTTATTATAGTTGTGCTTAAAAATACTGTGTGCAGAAACGCATTAACTAAAAAAAAAAGCAGCCTACGGTAACGTTATAAAATATGTGAAATGTGTCTTTTCTATGACCAAAAATGCTAAAATTCAGGGCCAAAATTATTCCGTATGTGTTAAGCACCAACTGT
Organism: Acipenser oxyrinchus oxyrinchus; assembly: GCA_030684275.1. Lineage (NCBI taxonomy): Eukaryota > Metazoa > Chordata > Actinopteri > Acipenseriformes > Acipenseridae > Acipenser > Acipenser oxyrinchus. Next base: position 23,835,266 of record CM060247.1, on the reverse strand, counting down.
CTCTTGACCATTTCGCCAGTAGGCCAATAACGAGCATGATACAATTATATATACAGTACTGTGCAAAAGTTTTAGGCAGGTGTGAAAAAATGCTGTAAAGTAAGAATGCTTTCAAAAATAGACATGTTAATAGATTATATTTATCAATTAACTAAATGCAAAGTGAGTGAACAGAAGAAAAATCTAAATCAAATCCATATTTGGTGTGACCACCCTTTGCCTTCAAAACAGCATCAATTCTTCTAGGTACACTTGCACAAAGTCAGGGATTTTGTAGGCATATAGTCAGGTGTATGATTAAACAATTATACCAAACAGGTGCTAATGATCATCAATTCAATATGTAGGTTGAAACACAATCATTAACTGAAACAGAAACAGCTGTGTAGGAGGAATAAAACTGGGTGAGGAACAGCCAAACTCAGCTAACAAGGTGAGGTTGCTGAAGACAGTTTACTGTCAAAAGTCATACACCATGGCAAGACTGAGCACAGCAACAAGACACAAGGTAGTTATACTGCATCAGCAAGGTCTCTCCCAGGCAGAAATTTCAAGGCAGACAGGGGTTTCCAGATGTGCTGTCCAAGCTCTTTTGAAGAAGCACAAAGAAACGGGCAACGTTGAGGACCGTAGACGCAGTGGTCAGCCAAGGAAACTTACTGCAGCAGATGAAAGACACATCATGCTTACTTCCCTTCGCAATCGGAAGATGTCATCAGTGCCATCAGCTCAGAACTGGCAGAAAACAGTGGGACCCTGGTACACCCATCTACTGTCCGGAGAAGTCTGGTCAGAAGTGGCCTTCATGGAAGACTTGCGGCCAAAAAGCCATACCTCCGACGTGGAAACAAGGCCAAGCGACTCAACTATGCACGAAAACACAGCAACTGGGGTGCACAAAAATGGCAGCAGTTGCTCTGGACTGATGAGTCAAAATTTGAAATATTTGGCTGTAGCAGAAGGCAGTTTGTTCGCCGAAGGGCTGGAGAGCGTACACGAATGAGTGTCTGCAGGCAACAGTGAAGCATGGTGGAGGTTCCTTGCAAGTTTGGGGCTGCATTTCTGCAAATGGAGTTGGGGATTTGGTCAGAATTAATGGTCTCCTCAATGCTGAGAAGTACAGGCAGATACTTATCCATCATGCAGTACCATCAGGGAGGCATCTGATTGGCCCCAAATTTATTCTGCAGCATGGCATCGACCCCAAACATACAGCGAAGGTCATTAAGAACTATCTTCAGCGTAAAGAAGAACAAGGAGTCCTGGAAGTGATGGTATGGCCCCCACAGAGCCCTGATCTCAACATCATCGAGTCTGTCTGGGATTACATGAAGAGAGAGAAGCAACTGAGGCTGCCTAAATCCACAGAAGAACTGTGGTTAGTTCTCCAAGATGTTTGGGCCAACCTACCTGCCGAGTTCCTTCAAAAACTGTGTGCAAGTGTACCTAGAAGAATTGATGCTTGATGCTGTTTTGAAGGCAAAGGGTGGTCACACCAAATATGGATTTGATGTAGATTTTTCTTCTGTTCACTCGCTTTGCATTTAGTTAATTGATAAATATAATCTATTAACATGTCTATTTTTGAAAGCATTCTTACTTTACAGCATTTTTTCACACCTGCCTAAAACTTTTGCACAGTACTGTATATACAGTGTATGTGGTTTTATACGGCACTGTAAATATGCCTACAATACATCTTGCATTGAGAAAACACCACTGGAATCGGAATAAAGGAAATTATTATGTAATACAGTTCACGTGCAGCATGGTTTTGGTAAGTAGCATTTTCAAAACCATATAATTATGTGCAGTATTAAAATAAGTTAAAAACATAGCAAATCCACAAAACCAACATATACCAATAGTGTATATTTGACATTTTATTTGTAGTGTTCTGTGTAACACGGGCCGTCGTTTAACCTGAAGCAGATATACGTGTTTATCATATTATCAACAACACCAACGTGTGTTGGAAAAATAAAGCAACAATTGTTTTGAAAACTGTCCAAAATATTTACTTGGTGGCTAAGAATGAAAAATGTCAAGATAAAATGCCAATTTTTTATTTGGAAATTGTCAAAATAAAAGGGGAAGCTGGAAGAATTTACCAGTCAGGACAACGGCATTTAAATACTACTACTATTGCGGTCCATTGTCGGACTGGGTCCGACATTGCAATTATTCCTATCATCCTAAAAACGCAAGAAACGCAAAAAAAGTCGTTTTTTCTCCGGAAAAAGCCGAGAAAACCATTCAATGGCCGAGTGGGAACGAAAGGAGCCGAGACAAGCCGAAAAAAAAAAAAAAAAAAAAAAGGCGCATCTCATGAATAGTCATACTTGCCCCTGGCATCAGCTGAGTTGGTCGTATGGAAACAAGCTGGGTGTTACTGTATCAGCGCACAGAGACTATCACGGACATTTGCAGAGCTTTTTCGAGATGTTATAGCAATAAAATAATGACTTGGATTGCATTATTGAGGAGTTTGGTGATAAAACGAGTCATCAGGAGATGATTGATCGGTATGTACGACTATTATTATTATTATTATTATTATTTATTTCTTAGCATATGTGAAAGCCATAGCGAACGAAAGGGTGGGACGGGGCTGGAGATGCCTAGCGAGTGCTTTGTTGATATGCAGGGCCTTTTAAACCCGTTTGACTGTGGAAAAAAAATACTTTTAAACAGCGCGTCTAAAATTAACTGCGCGTGTGAAAGTAAATTAGACCTGGCGAGCCTGATGCACAATTAATAAATGGACTGCAAAGGGTTAAACTGTATCTGTTGGTAATGTGGTTTCTTCTAGCAGTTTTCAAACTGGGGTACACGTACCCCTGGGGATACTCGAGAAAAATTCTGAAATGGCAGACAACGCATTTTATTTAGTACCACTTGCCAATCTATTGCAAACTTTTGTCATGTAATCAACGTTTAATCGCGAACACCAGACTGATGTGCTGTGACAGAGCGTTCAGCGCACACACGGCTAATTTACATATTAAATATGTACGTTTTAAATAAGCCCTGTTGTTTAAATGTAATATAAACAGTTGGGCGGTTACTGCAGTCTGTCTGGGATACAAAAAATACATTTTAAAAAACTAAAAGCCTAGTCTTTAACTCATTGTATTTCCTGTGTGCGTTCATTTATTTGTTTAAATGACCCAATTAAAGTTTATTTTAACTTAAGTACTATTGGTTCATTTCAAAATACAGAATGTATGGCCAGTCAGAAACCGCAGTATTGTCATGCGGTCCAGTTTGACATGCCGTTATGTCTGGTGTGAGAGTAGTAAGAGTTTTTAGCTTTCAATCCAGTGAAAAAATGTGGATTGTTTGCTCAATACTAGTACATTACTAGCAAAGGGCGATCAAGACGAAATACCATCAAAGATTAAAAACGCCAAAAATGTCTTGCGACTGAAGCTCTCTCCAATTTCCCATCATCAGTGATTTGTGTGGTAACAAGCAGGGACATCCATCACACTGATTGATACTAAGTAAGCGCTTTATTATTCTTTTTTAATTAGCATCAGTACTGTACGTTTTAGTCACCAATAATTTAAAAATGCCAGTAATATGTTTTCGTATTGAGGTCAGCTGTAGAGATGCGTGGATAGTGAACTTTTTTTTGCCTTCTTTTCTATAACTTTATTATCAATATAAATACATGATTGCGGTAAACTTGTGTGCGCGAATTAAAAAAACAAAACTGTTAGCCAATACTGTAAAATGTCGCAGAAGAGTGAAGAGTGAAATAGAACAAACAGAACAAGAAGTTGTAGAAGATGAAGACTTGGATTCGGAACACCAGAAAAACAAGAACAAACAAAGCTCACATGCGTCATATAACAGAAAAAGAAAACAAGCAGCAAAGTTTCAGCCTTATTGCAAAACTCTGTTTCCATGGGTTGTATATAATATTCTAACACTGTTTTTTTTTTCTTTTTATTGTAAAAAGACATACATGGTATAAGTAATTCATAATGCATTCCGTGTCTGTATGTAGCTTTTCAGGGCAAATAAATCTGGTTCTTGAGTTTTAATGTTCTAAAACTTTACAGCTGTAAATTACCAATTTATTTAAACTTTAGAGCATTATTAAAATGGTTTAATTAAATAATTGTTTTGGTCAATACAGTGATTTAAGGTATAAAATTCATAACACTCTTGAAAACTTGAGCTGTGCGCCAGTAGTGACTACTGAATATCTGGAGTGACTAATGTTTTTAGAAAGTACTAGTCACTAGTGACTACAAAAATCTAGAACCCAGGGGAAACCCTGTTTGGGAGGCGGGACTAGAGCGCTCTATTGTTGTAGTTTCTGTGGTGAGACAAGGAGGAGTGGTTAAAACTGTTGTTCATTGCTTAAAAGTCTAAAAGTCTACGTGTGATATATTCCCTGTATTTTATACTTTTGTGAGGTTTTTTTCCTCAGTTTGTTTCTCTTTTTTTCTTTCCTTTACCCACAGTATCTGGATAAACCACAAATTGAACTCGTTCTTGTTTTTATTTATTTATTTATTTTACTTTCGATTACCAAATTTATTAGACCTCACAGTTGGCTGAACACATCGAGAGTTCCTTTATAACTCAGAAGATACTGTATGGTTACACCAAGAATCTAATTGTCTTTATTGATCATGGCGCACAAACAGTATATTTTCAATGCATTTTTTCTGTGTGATTCACAGGTGACTTGTTGGAAAACGGGAGGAAAATAATCAAGAACGTACACCAAATTAACTTTATCAACTGCAACAAAGTATCATACCCAAAGCTAAAAAAAAAACCAGTATAAAAATGGAAATCATTGTTTATGATAACGATGTTCTCAAAAGTGAATTTTTCAAAAACAATTGATTTCTGTTTTTACCCCACTCATCAAAAATATTAACACCCCACTTAGTATCTCAAGTTCCCAGAAACAAAATATATATGCCCATCAGATCGCAATTGATTGCACCTGTATTACAATCTGACAGTGTACCATTCTCTGGGTCGAGTACGAGTACCGTATTCTGATGATGTACCCCTTTCTGGCACTTA